>CM076852.1:14887406-16087406 GCA_039519185.1 Astragalus membranaceus
TAGATCAAAACCCTAATTTTCCACAAAAATAAATAAGTTGAGGAGTGAGAAGCATCATGCATTGCATTTTGAGTCCTAAAAGTCATTCCAAAGTTTCTAAAATCATTTTTAGAGTTGAAATGCACTTTTTGGGTAAATCAGGTTTTTTTGAGTCTAAAAGGGTATTTTGGTCATTTCACAATAAAAATGATAATTCCTCATGAAGGTCATTGAGCATGCATTCTAAGATTCTAGAGGTCATTTCTAGGGTTATAGATTCATTTTTGAAGTGGAAATGCATTATCGGGCAAAATTAGGGTTTTTGGGTCAAAAAGGGCATTTTGGTCATTTTACCCTAAAAGATAATTTCTCAGTAAAAATCATTGGGCATCTTTGGAGGAATTCATTTGGGTCAAAATGAGTTGGGTTATAAATTTTTGCGCATCATTGATTAAATTTTGCATAAAAAGTCAAGTTTCGAAGAAAAGGGCAAAATGGTCATTTCCGCTAGAGTGAGGCCCAAAATCAATTTTGGGAATGGTGTTGTCATGGAATTTTGGGCCCAATGATTGAATCCTAGGATGAGCCCAAAATAAAAAAAAAAAATCTTCATGGAATAAAAGAATGATCATAAAAAGAAAAATCAAAAAGAATCAAAATAAGGTAGTGTCCTTAATAAGACAAAATGTACTATTTTGTGACAACTTGCATTTTTTCCCTCTCCTTCCCTCCTCATGGCTGCGAATTTCAGCCCTCCTTTTTCCCTCATTTTGTGTTTCTTCATGCCCTTAATCCATGTGAGTTGTATTCCTAGCCATTGATTAAAATTCTAGATCAAATCCTAGGCTACAACTATGTGCAAATTGACCTAATTGCCCTCAACAATTTTTGTGTACAAAAAAACTCCTAATTTTCGATTTCACTAGCTATTCCTCACTCATTTGTGTTTTCTCCTTGTCCCTAATCCATGTGCATTGCAATCTTGGCCCTTGATTCAAATTCTATCTCAAATCTCAATGGTTGGCAAAAGCACAATGTCCTATATACCCTTAATTTTGCACCTCATATAAAACCCAAAAATAAGAAACCAAAAGGGGAGGACTCTCATTTTTACCCTAGCACACAATCAGCTCAAAAACCCTCTCCTCCTCTTCCTCCAAAACCGTAGCCCCTCCACCCATTTCCACCATCAATTCTTCAATTTTCAACCATCAAACCTTCAATATTCTTGGTTCCTACACTAAATCCACTTCTAATCTCGCATTATCTTCAAAATTCATCATCAAATCCTTCAAGATCAAGTGATTTTCGTGGTATTCAAGAAGAGCTTCAAGTGTTCTTGGTTTTTATTTCATTCTCTACTTCATCTTTTCGCTAAATCTTGAAAGGTAAGCCTAGATCCTTGCTTCATTTTTAATTTTCTTGCATAAACTCATCTTCTACTCCTTTTTCTTCACATATCATCATCAAAAATAGCTAAAATGTAGTTTGTTGTTGTTGTTGGTGGGTGAGAGTTGGCATCTCACCCTTGAATAATTGTTTTTATGTCGATTTTGCATTTGTTAGTGAAATGAATTTTTGTTCATGTGTTTTTCACCTTGTTCATGAGTTTTTTATCAAATAAAACTTATTTTCCTCACCTCTTTTGCTTCGGCCTAAGGCCTATTTTGTTGAATAATATGTTTTCTTGCTTGTTCCATGCTTGGAGATTGATTTTTGGGTTTGATTCTACCATGAGTGCCCTCGGGTTAGAGCTTAAATCCTAGGGTTTATGTTGCTTGATTGTTTTCTTGAATTTTTGAGTTGGATAAATACATGCCTTGCTTGATGCTTGTCTTGTAATTTTACATGTTAGTTTAGGGTTGTGCCTTATGTTGCTTTTGTGTGCTAATTTACAAAGTTTTGGCATGAAATTGAGGATGAATTGTTGCTTGATGTGCTTCGGCCTTGGAGGCCAATTTTTGATCATTTTGTTGCTTGAAACTTGCTTGTTCGATCTTACTTGAGTGAATAAAATTGGTGACATTGTGTTTTTCACCTTTTTACTTTTTACTTTACCACTCATTAACTTTTTACCAAAAGTAAAAAAAAACATTTTAACTTTTTACTTTACCATCTCATTAAATAATTACCATTTATCTCATGCATTTTTACTTTACCATTCACTAACTTTTTACTAAAAGTTTTACCACTTGTCAACTTGCAAAAATACCCAAAACATTTTCTCACTTGCATTTCAAACTTTTTCATCTTCATAAAATAAACCCCAAAACATTTTTACCACTTTCAAGACAAAAACATTTCATCTCATTTCCAAAACACCAAAACCCAAAAACATTTTACTATTCATTACCAAAACATTTTCACATTCATGCATCTTCACTCATACTTAGTTTATGCGACACTCTCATGCATTCTCATATGCTTATGTCCCTTGCATCCTTTTATGCATCCTTGTATGCCATTTATTCATAAACAAAATGCTATGCATTCATTCACTTGTATGCTTTGCATCCATTCTTAAATGTTCATGCATCCATTAATACCATGTATTGCATTCAATAATGCTCATTCACTCCTTGTATACTCATGCATTCACATGCTTGCCTAATCATGCATCCTTGCTTACATGTTCAATCATCAAACCTAGAATACTCTATGTCTACAATCAATGGTATTCACTTGTTCTTGATGCCCTTCAAATGTCTTGACTTAATTGTGCATAAACCCTCTCACACAATCATGTGCCCTTATAAGACTACCAACATGTGTATCATAGAGGCATATGTGCTCCTCTTTGAGATTGTTGCCGACATGTGTAGAGATTCTCCTTCACACACAAACACAAGTGATTTGAGAACTTTATCTAGCATCTTTGACAATTAAACCCTTTGATTGTATTGACATGCTTAATCTTGGTTGGTGATCAACATGATCATGATTGTTTGATTGGTCAATATGTTTGAATTGCATTCATTGTTTTCCTTTCTAAACAAACTAGCATAAAAATGGTTGTTAGTGACAATCCATCACAACCTTTGTTGGTTTGATTGTCATGAAGGCCGCAATTTCAAAAAAGAATTTTCATATGCATAAGCTATTAGTGGTAATCCATCACAACCTTTGTTGGTTTGATTGTCATGAACGCGTCCAACTTCAAAAACATTCTCCTTTTCGAATTAGAACTACGTCGCTTTGATTCCCATTTGGGATACGTAGGAGCGAGCCACGTCCTCGTCAAGCACAACAAACCAAAATTAATTCGATTGCGAAAGCCCTTTTTGATCATCTAAAATAAAAACCGATTATCATTAATGATCACTCGCGCCGTTGCCGTTTGGTTGTTAATGATAATTTCATTTTCAAAAGAGTTAGTAGCGCGGCCACTCTAAACCGTTGTTGTTTGGTCGTCGCGAACACTCGAATCAAAAGCAAAACCGATTATCGTTAATGATCACTCGCGCCGTTGGCGTTTGGTTGTTAATGATAATTTCATTTTCAAAAGAGTTAGTAGCGCGGCCACTCTAAACCGTTGTTGTTTGGTCATCGCGAATCCTCACTCCTACTGCGAAAACTCATCTAAACAGACTAAAAAACAAAAACCTTTTTAGGACAACCAAGAACTACGTAGCTTTGAATTCTCCATCGCACCAGGAGATACGTAGGAGCGAGAGGCCAACTCTCGTCAAGCGCCAAAAATAAAAATTTTCATTAAGTCTTCTCACTCCCTTTTCAATAAAGAGGCAAAATAAAAGCATTTTCAAATCAACACTTCAAACCACACATTTAATTAAAGGTTCCCTTTCGGTAGAAAGGAGGTACGGGGTGCTAATACCTTCCCCATGCCTAACCGACCCCCGAACCCATATCTCTAGTTTTCGAAAGACCATCCGCCTTGTCTAAAAGACCTTTTTTCAATGTTTTGGTCTTAAAATTAAAATATTGGTGGCGGCTCCATACCTTTTCCACGTTGTACAATGAGAAGTCCGAACCGGATTTTTTGGGGTGCAACAGTCAACCGCTCTACTGGCCGCTTGTGTTTTTTCTTCGTTTTGGACCCGTCTTCTTTGAGCGACCCATTTGGCCGCCGGGTTGACGGTCAAGTGATCACACGCTACCTCAGGTGGAATGTCCGGCATGTCGGCCGCACTCCAGGCAAATATGTCGGCGTGCTCTTTCAAACATTGGATTAATGAATCTTTTACTTGTAGGGGAAGGTCGCTCCCAATTTTCACCGTTCTCGCTGGGTCGCTCCCCAGCTGTATCTAGACGAACTCTCCGTCCGGCTCTGGCCTCTTGATTCTGTTTTTGAGTTCCCGGGCTAGGTCATCATCCCCTTCCTCTGCGTCACTGTCTGGTTCATAACGGGCATCAAGGTCGGCCATATTGACTTGGCTCCCGCCCTTACTTACAGTGTCCAAATTTCCTGCCTCGTATTCTCCTTGTTCTTTTAGGCTCGTGAAATGACATCGGCGAGCGGCTTGCAAGTCGACCGGAACGGTAACTACTTCATTATTGTCCGAGTGGAACTTCATCTTCAGGTGTACTGTGGAGGTCACTGCCCCCAGCCTACCTAACGTGGGTCGTCCAATGATGCATTGATATACCGACTTTCACGGCAACACCAGGAAATTCGTTTTCACGATCCTGCACTTTGGCTTTTTTCTGCTATCATCCCCAAATGTCACCATCAGCTCTATCGTTCCAAGGGGAGTGGTCGACGATCCGTTGAAGCCTATTAAATCAGATCCCCGATAGGCCTTGAGATCATTCTTTGAGATTCGAAGGATGTCTATAAGGTCTTCGAAGATGATGTCTGCCGAGCTTCCCTGGTCGACGAGGATTCTTCTGACCTCGACGTTTGCCATTACTGCAGTGACAATTAACGGGACATACTTGTTTGGTTTCCCGTCGAACAAATCATCATCATCGAACGCCAAGGGTGGTTGGTTCGACGGGGTGCAGGGAGCGGAGGTTGACACGACGCTCATTATTTCTTTCCATCGTCTCTTCATTGATCTGTTCGTTTCCCCTCCTTCTACGGGGCATCCTCCAGTGATCACCATTGCGACAGGGCGACCTCTTGACTTTCTTTGATCGTTTTCGACCTCATCATCCTCCGCATTGTCTTCCTTCCCGACTTTGTTTATCACGGCTTTCCCCTTTCAAGGGGTTCGGGTTACATTTCTCTCTTCTTGTCTACCTGTTTTCCCTTTTTTGACATATTGGGTTAGTTTACCCTTTCTGATTAGTTCTTCTATGTCGTCCTTGAGGGCCATGAATTGTTGGTATCGTGCCCGCTGCTTTTGTGGTATCGACAGTACTTGCGGGACGGGTGCTACCCTTCCTTGAGGACGAGAGGGTCTGGTTTCTTGAAATCTCTGAATTCCGTGTTCGCGCACTCAGATAGGATCTGGGCGTATGAGGCGTTAAGCATTGTTCGATCTGGGAACCTCTTCTGCCTGAATTCCCTGGACGGTCCTTCCTGATCCCGCCTAGGGCCTTGACTCCGGTTAACTTGGGGTTCCCTGGTTGTGCCTGCGACGGCTTGAGTGGCCATCGCCCTTTCTTCGTAATTTGTAAACCTCTGAGACCGTCGAAGGAACGTTTCGAGATTTGGTGGCTCATTTACCCCGACTTCTATCTCGAATAGACTGCCGGTGCGGAGGCCGTCTCGAAGGAACCATAAGTGCATGTCGACCTCCAGCCCTCGCACGTTGGTGGCTTCTTTATTGAATCGTTCAACGTAGTCACGGAGGGTCTCATCTGGGCCTTGTATGATTGCCTTCAGGATGGCGTGTGATTTGGGCTTTACCTTGGATGTGGTAAAGCGAGCAGTGAAAGTCCGTGCTAATTGCTAGCAAGACGAGATACTGTTGGGTCTTAACTCGGTAAACCACTCCAGGGCGGGTCCTTCCAGGGTCAATGGGAAAATATTACATTTGACTGGCCCATACGCCCCTCTATATTTCATCACCAAATCAAAGTACCATACGTGGGCGTCCGGGTCCTTCACCCCACTATACATCTTGAGGTCTGAGGGAGGTTTCTCTAGTGCTCGCGGGATGGGGTACTCATCTATCTCACGAGTGAATGGTCCCATATCATCGTTGTCCGCCCGTCTGCGAGGTGGTCGGTCCTCGGGGCGGCAGCCCCGATGGCCACGTCATTCAGGGGGATTGTCATAGAGGCGGAATCGTGCCGGCGGGGGCTCATTGCGGTATGGACGAGGGTACCTGTCGAGTGATCGGCTCCTTGACCAAGAAAATGAGTCTGTGGAGTCGTATGAAGATTCTAGGTAGGATTCCTCCTCGGGCAAGTAGGTTGGGTCGGTCGAAGTGGATGGTCGGGCTTGGATCGCACCTCGCCCAGTTCGCCTTCTCGGAGGCGAGCGATGCACCAATGGCCTCCTCAGAGGTGATCGATCCCTCCGGGACGGGTTGCCTCTGCGTACTGGGGACTCATCGTCGCGGCGACGTTGCTCGGGTGCAGTATACGCCCTCCCAGAAGTAGCCTAGTGAGCGATGTGTCGGTCTCTGACGCTCAATAAATCGAGCAATTCCTGCATGATCGCGTTGGGCATCCCGACGATCGCCTGATTGGCAGTTCCCCCTTGAGTGTTAGAGGCCATATCTTCAGCGTCGCTGGCGTGGCCTTCCGGAGTCTGTTGTTGTTGCTGATGAATTACGGTCGCGTTCCAAAAACGCGGTGCGCCACGTGGTCGTCCTTGTGGTGCCATGTCAGTTAGGGTGGGAAAAGTAGTGCTCCCAATGTGGTCGCCAATGAACCGGACCGTCAAGGCGTTTGGTTCCTTTGATTTGATGGGTATGTTGCTTTGCTAAGTGAAGCTCTTCTGACTCGAGGGTAAGTAATATTGAAGTCGGTCCCAAGCCGTTCCTGGTCGCTTTCAGAACTCCCGCGGGGTGTACCTGCTGTTGACTCTCTATCATATGATGTAAGTTGTGCATTTTTAGGACCAATTGTGTAGGTTTTTCATTGTATCATAGTCATTATCTGGGGATTTAGTTTAGTTTAGATAATTGTAATAGGAAGTCCTGTTGTAAGCAATTTCTTCACTTTTTGGGAGCTAAATTGTACTTGAAGACCTCCAGGTGTTGTTGCATCAACTGGCGAACCAGACACTTGCCCAGTGGTGCACAACAATTGGAGGAGGAAATTCTGAAGAACATTGCGTCGCGACCAGGAGGGTTCGCGACGCGATGAAGGTATGAAGATTGGAAGAAATTGGTTCTAAAGAATCTCGCGTCGCGACGAGGAGGGTTCGCGTAGCGACCAGGAGGGTTCGCGTCGCGACCCTGCACTAAAACGTACCATCGCGTCGCGATGGAATCGTGTCGCGTCGCGATGGATTTTAAAAATTAGGGTTTTAAAGACTTTTGAGCGTGTTTTTCGAGGCACAACGTCTTGGGAGCGCAGCCAGGGTTAGAGAAGCGATTTTGGAGTCCTCTCTTCACTTGGGAACAAGTTTTTGAAGGCCTCTATGTCATCTACTATGGTTTCTTCTTCTCTTATCTTTTGTTGTACTTTCAATTCCATGTGTAACTAATTCTCTTGATTGGAGAGAGATGATTCTCCCCAACCCTATCATGTGAACCTTTGCTGAAGTTAATTCCATTGTTTGTTTGTTATGAATTGTCTAATTTATCTATGCTTAATGCTTTATAATCACACATGATGACTATAATGTTCTAGGGTTAGCAATCACCTAAGGAATTAGGGTTTATTTTCTGGATATGATAAATTAGATCATGGAACTCCGATCACCATAGGAATGTGGGGTCTGATTCATGAACTCGTTAATTCTCAATCTTAATGCTTTACCCTTCGGCATGATTCACCTAAGGAATTAGGGTAACTCTTAGGGTAATAGGGGTTTTGAGGCAAGGAATTGTCCCTAACCTATTTTAGTGAATTGAGTCTCGTAATTAACAAATAATGTGTAATTGGCTAAGGGTTCATATGACAGGAAAGGGGGGATGAATCAATCCCTAATCGTTTTTCTCATATTTAAACAAGCATTTTAATTTCACGTTACAAATTTCTTAAATCAATCAATTATTCACAATCCAAGAATTAGTCAATTTGACCTTGTTGCAAATACAATCCCCGAGGATCGACCGGTATCTTACCGTTTATTTTATTACTTGCAACGTTTTCAGTACACTTGCTGAATCCTTAACAAGTTTTTGGCGCCGTTGCCGGGGTTGTTGACTTTTGTCGACAAGGCAAACAGATTGATTGTTGGAATTTTCGTTAATTTCTTTTAGTCACTTGATTGGTTACTTGTGATATTCTTGGACTTGTTGACGTTTGCTTAAGTGTTTCAGGAAGTTGTGTATGCGGAGAAGGGGTCCACAAGAACTCTTGTTTGACCCGGAAATTGAAAAACTAGCAAAAGCAACCCGAAAACAAGCTAGGCTTGCTAAGCAGCAAGCGAGAGAAGAGCCACAAGTACCCTCAGCTTCTACCGCCTTACCGGAATCCTCTTCTAGTGAGGAGGAAGAAATGGGTGACGTTCCACCAAGACGTACTCTTGGTGACTACGGAAGGCGAAACCAAGGTGCTCAGGCACTAGCGTTCCAGCCTGTGGGCGTGGCCCGATTTGACATTAAATCCTCTGTGCTAACTGCCTTGAGAGCAGAGCAGTTTGCTGGGTCGGACGCTGAAGACCCAAACCAGCACCTCTTTCAATTCTATGAGATATGTGGGACTACACACTCGGAAGGGGTGACTGACAGTGATAAGAAGGTCCGACTATTTCCTTTTACTCTCACAGGCCGGGCAAAGGATTGGGCAAATACTCTCCCAGAGACAGTCAATACTTGGGCTGACCTGGAAAACAAATTCTTGGAGAGATTCTTCCCAATCTCCAAGTTCATAAGGAAACGAGCTGACATCTCCAATTTTACTCAGGGGGATTCAGAGTCGTTGTATGATTCCTGGGAGAGGTTTAAATTATTACTCAAGAAGTGCCCTGGACCTGGGATTGATGATTTCTTACAGCTGCAGACCTTCTGTCAAGGTTTGAGGCCACAAACTAGAATGATGTTACACGCCTCGGCTGGAGGGTCTCTTGGTACCAAGACATGGGAGGAGGCCAAGCAGCTAGTTGAGGACATGGCCTCCAATGAATACAAAATTCAAATTGATAGGGGAGGTGTGAGTAAGAAGGGTGTGTTGGAGCTCGATTCCAGTAGTGCAGTGCTAGCTCAGCAGAAACTAATGTCCATGCAAATTGAGGCGCAAACAAAACAGTTGGCAGCAGCTTGTGAAGTAGGGTCCAAGAGCCAAGCAACCGTCCAAGCAGTCCAGGGAGGTGGTTGCAATTACTGTGGCAGAGAGGCCCGCGAAGGAGACTGTGCAAGCCAAGAAATGATGGAACAGGCTAACTTTATGGGAAATTTCCAAAAGCAAGGTGGGAACCCCTATTCCAACACCTACAATCCTGGGTGGAGGAATCATCCCAACTTTTCGTGGAAAAATAATGAAGCCTCAGGTTCCCAATAGCAACCTCAAGCTCCTCAGCAACAAAAACCCTTATCTAGGTTGGAAGAGGCACTGGCACAGTTTATGCAACAGACCACTAATAGCTTCCATACCAATGAACAAGCGCTGCTCAACATGAAAAAAAATAATGAAGCTTCCATGAAAAATTTGGAAACTCAGATTGGGCAGCTCTCCAAGCAGATTTCTGAGAGGTCTAGTGGTGGTTTCCCTGCAAGGACTGTCGACAATCCCAAAAATGAGACCTGCAATACTATCTCATCAAGAAGTGGTATGGAGTTGGAATATGAGGTAGCCAAAAAGAAGGGAAGAGAGGAGTTGGAGCAAGCTGGTGAAGTAGTTGAAAATGATGTGGTAGTTGAAAAAGAAAGTGAAACAAGGAGAGAGCAGCTTAAGGGAAAGGCAAGTGAGAGGCCTAAGGTAATCCCTGCATATATGAGATTGCCTTACCCTCCAGCTCCCAAAAGGAATGAAAAGGAGGGGCAGTTGAGTAAGTTCAAAAATGAGGAAGTTGTGGCACTCACTGAAGAGTGTAGTGCCATCATACAGAACAAACTGCCCCAAAAATTGAAGGACCCTGGGAGCTTCACCCTCCCATGTACAATTGGTGATAAGAAGGTAGAGAAGGCTCTATGTGATTTAGGGGCTAGCATTAATTTGATGCCCTTAGCCATGTGGAGGAAGCTGGGGAAAGGAGAAATCAAACCTACCAATATGACCTTGAGACTTGCTGATAGGTCCATCCGGGATCCTTATGGGATTGCGGAGGACGTCCTGGTCAAGGTTGGTAATTTCCTCTTCCCAGTGGACTCCGTCATTCTGAAACTGGATGGTGACACGAACGTCAAGATCTCCATTAAAGGAGAAAATGATGTCCCATTCATTTTGGGAAGGCCTTTCTTAGCTACCAGCAGGGCTGTGATTGATGTAGCGGACGGAACCGTGAAACTAAGGGTCTAAGATGAATGTGTGACCTTCAATGTGCTTGAATCCACAGCCCCTGCGAAGGTAAAAGAGGAATGCTATGATCTTGGAGCCACTGACTCAAGTGAGGTTGAAAAACAAGAGAAGTGGGAGGTTCAGGTAAAGGAGAAGTGCGATGGTCTTGGAGCCACTAATTCGAAGAAGGTTGAAAAAAAAGAGAAGTGGAATAAGAAGGTTAAAGAGAAATCAATTACTGTGTGGGAATCCATGAAGGAAGCTAAAGGTACCGCTGGTGAGAGCTGTACGAAGGAAGTGGAGTATGCTATAGGAGTGCTGAAAGAGGCACTAAGAAAGTTGAAGGCTCCACCTGAGCCAAATTGAGCTAACTTCTGACAACCGTCAAGCTGGCGACGTTAAAGAAGCACTGAGGGGAGGCAACCCACTGAGGTACCAAGTCTTTAATTTAATTTTAATTTCCGTCTTTATTTTATTTTATTCTATTTGCTGTTAATCATGGCTTAAGAAGAAAATTTTTATTTGGTGTTCGGACGACTTCGCTCCGCGAAAGAAGGTGATTTTCAAAAAAAAAAAAACTATTTCTGATGGATTTTGCGTCGCGAAGTCAGGGTGTCGCGTCGCGACGGTTCCAAAAATTCTTTGAAAAACTGAATCTGCGTGATCTCGCGACGCGATGAAAATGGGCCGCGTCGCGATGCGACGTTTTTTAGCATAAACCTGGGCAATCCGAACACAAAACAAAAATATTTTAAAATCTTCTCTTTCCCCTCTCTTGTGCCACATTACGAATCCCCCTCCCCATTACTGTTTTGCTCGAATTTGGTCGTGGATTCTTGCTATTTGCCATTAGCTCATCATCACCAGCATCTCCAGGTATTAATCTTAACCTTGTACTTCAATTAGAGTGGCAAATCTTTATTGGTTTTGATGGTTGTTGAAGTGATTTTGGGTTATGAATTGGGGGGGACTAGAAGTAAAATTAAGAGAGTAGGATTGTTCCCCACTGTGTATATGGCATGATTGATGTTTGTTCTGGGTTTGGGGAATGAGTAATTGAATTGGTGGTAGGAATTAAGATGATTTGGGGTTGTAGGCAAGGTGTTTGATGAAATGCCCCATTGAAAATTCTGTGTAGCCCAAGTGTTTGATAAATTGCCCAAGTGAGTTCCTGCTATGCAACCAAACTGTTTGTGAAAATGTCTGAAGGAATCCTGTTTTTGGTTGCTAGCAGTGTTCTGATTTGCCTATAATGTGGAACTCTTGGGTAGTTTATTTGATGTCCAAATTACTGAAATTAGCCTGAATATTTTTGTGGGACCACACATTGGTCCCAGGGCACTAATACTTCTCTGCAGGTATTTCTTTTTATACAGGAACTGAAATGGAGAAAAGAGCAAGGACAGGTGCCTCAAGGAAGAGACAGGGGAACACCAGAGAAGAAGAACCAAGCAGGTTCAAATCCCCAGCACACGAGGAGAGGTACCACCAAGTGGTCAAAGGCAAAAAGATAAATCCGGAAAGGGCCTTCAACCTCAGCACGGGGGAATTCCCCATCATTACCTCCAGCCTCCGAGAATTGGGTTGGCTCTTGCTCAACTCAATGATCAAACAGGCTAACCAAAGCCTGGTGAGGGAGTTCTATGCAAATGCCTATGGGGAGGAAGATGACAGAGTTTCAGTGGTTAGGGGAAGAGAGGTGTCTTACTCTCCTTACACCATCAACAGTCTCCCCGGGCTACCTACTACTGCTGCTTATGCCATGATGGATGCCTGGGACAGCAGGGGGGAGTATGATTATGAGGGTTTGCTGGGAGAGTTGTGTTGTCAAGGAGCAACGTGGGACAAATATCTTATCGGTCCGATTGGACAAACCTTTCCCCGCTGCTTCTGCAACATGGCTCTGAAGGCAATTCCTAAGGCCTGGAACAATTTTTTCAATCGGTTTGTCATTTCATGCTCCAACTCCACTGATGTCAAGACCAAGGTAGCCATGGGACTACAAGCCATCTTGAGAGGCCAGAGGGTAAATCTGGGGAGAGCCATTTCAGCGAGCATTGCAGAGATCGTCAGATGTCCTAGGGATAGATTGGGGCACTGCTCTATCATGCATGCATTATGTACACAGCAGGGCTGCCCTGAGTATCCAGATGATCTTCTAGTTGACCCCAGCGAGGGTATCACAGCAGCATGGATCTTGAAGCAGCCCGATGGGCCCATAGATGGAGCAGCACCACAGCAGCCAGCAGCTCCTGCAGCACAGCAGTCAGCAGGCCCATCTTACCGGCAGCAGTTTCAGACCGACTCCTCTTTCCAGTATGACCTCCTCATGGCCAGCTGGTGCGGGTCATCTCTGTCATTGCAGCAGCAGGGCATAGATACTTCACACCTGGCATCGTCCAGAGTCCACCGTGCTGCTGAGGAGTATATGGCGGAGAACAGAGCAGCAGCCGCTTCATCTTCATCAGTACCCCATACAGAGCAGCAGCCAGACCCCCAGGACCCCCTTCTCTCGGGGGATGATATTATTGAGCATCATATTTCATTTGACTGAGCAGGAGGCTCATTTATTTTACTGTTCTATTCAGACATTATTATTTTGCATTTTGAGTTGTACTTGTCCCTATGTGACTTTATTTTACACTTTGGTCTGTACTTATTATTATAACTTACTCGGTGATATTGAGGCACCACTGCCCTATTCTCTTTTTGTTAAAGCAGCTTCAATGATGATGTTGTGTGGCATTTGGCTTCACATGTGTACATTTTTCCTTTTGAGCACTGGCACGTCAAGTATCATCATCAAGTAATAGCATTGGTCATGACAAAAGTTGCGGAAGTTCTTTATCATCTGTGAGCAGCATCTCTCAAGTTTCATCCCTACAATCCCAACTGTGAGGTTTGAACCTAAACACCTTCTTATATATTGTGTGTATTCCTTTCCTGCATTAGTCTGCAGAACTTGACATTGTACTTAATTGTCTTGCATTTGATTTTCATACACACTGAGGCATTTCTGTTGGCACCCCTGAGCCTTTCAAACCACACCTAACTAATGTTATCCTCTGCTAGCCCCTCTGAGCCTATTGTTAATTTTTATAATTTTTTTTCTGAACTTCATAGCCTAGTTTTTCTTTAACTTGGAGTTAGGTAACAAAAGCTGTGAGAGGGGGGAAATTCTAAGTTTGGGGTTGCTCGTGGAATAGCAACATGCTAAGTTTGGGGTGGTATACAAGAGAAGGATAAAATCAAAATAAAAAAATGTATATATATATAAAAAAAATCCTTCTCTTGTTGGTTGAATGCTTTGGGAAAAACGGGTGAGTAAGTGAATGTGAAATTGACTGAGAGAGAGATAGGCCTAACTCCAAGTGCAACCTACTTATCCAAAATTATCCACCCTTACCTAAGCCCCGCTATAACCCTTAAAGTCCTCAAAAAGTGTGTATGCAAGTCATCTGTATAGATTGATATAGAACTCTGTCAAACCTATGAAACGATGATGCAGGTATTGTGAATTGAGTGAATACCCTAAAACACCTCAAGAGTGAAACACTAGTGAGATGTGTGCAATAGAGAAAACTTGAGAATGCTGCCTGCTTATGATTCGTTATTTCCAATTCAGTTGTCATGTTACTGTATTAGGTTGATGATGATAGTTGATGTGCTGATCTGTTTAAGGTTGGTGTAGCATATGTAACAGCTAAATAGAAAGAAAAAAACAGCCACAGGCTGAATTGAATGTTTGCTTGAGGACAAGCAAAAGTTGTTTGGGGTTGTGTTGACTCTCTATCATATGATGTAAGTTGTGCATTTTTAGGACCAATTGTGTAGGTTTTTCATTGTATCATAGTCATTATCTGGGGATTTAGTTTAGTTTAGATAATTGTAATAGGAAGTCCTGTTGTAAGCAATTTCTTCACTTTTGGGGAGCTAAATTGTACTTGAAGACCTCCAGGTGTCATTGCATCAACTGGCGAACCAGACACTTGCCCAGTGGTGCACAACAATTGGAGGAGGAAATTCTGAAGAACATCGCGTCGCGACCAGGAGGGTTCGCGACGCGATGAAGGTATGAAGATTGGAAGAAATTGGTTCTGAAGAATCTCGCGTCGTGACCAGGAGGGTTCGCGTCGCGACCCTGCACTAAAACGCACCATCGCGTCGCGATGGAATCGTGCCGTGTCGCGATGGATTTTAAAAATTAGGGTTTTAAAGACTTTTGAGCGTGTTTTTCGAGGCACAACGTCTTGGGAGCGCAGCCAGGGTTAGAGAAGCGATTTTGGAGCGATTTTGGAGTCCTCTCTTCACTTGGGAACAAGTTTTTGAAGGCCTCTATGTCATCTACTATGGTTTCTTCTTCTCTTATCTTTTGTTGTACTTTCAATTCCATGTGTAACTAATTCTCTTGATTGGAGAGAGATGATTCTCCCCAACCCTATCATGTGAACCTTTGCTGAAGTTAATTCCATTGTTTGTTTGTTATGAATTGTCTAATTTATCTATGCTTAATGCTTTATAATCACACATGATGACTATAATGTTCTAGGGTTAGCAATCACCTAAGGAATTAGGGTTTGTTTTCTGGATATGATAAATTAGATCATGGAACTCCGATCACCATAGGAATGTGGGGTCTGATTCATGAACTCGTTAATTCTCAATCTTAATGCTTTACCCTTCGGCATGATTCACCTAAGGAATTAGGGTAACTCTTAGGGTAATAGGGGTTTTGAGGCAAGGAATTGTCCCTAACCTATTTTAGTGAATTGAGTCTCGTAATTAACAAATAATGTGTAATTGGCTAAGGGTTCATATGATAGGAAAGGGGGGATGAATCAATCCCTAATCGTTTTTCTCATATTTAAACAAGCATTTTAATTTCACGTTACAAATTTCTTAAATCAATCAATTATTCACAATCCAAGAATTAGTCAATTTGACCTTGTTGCAAATACAATCCCTGAGGATCGACTGGTATCTTACCGTTTATTTTATTACTTGCAACGTTTTCAGTACACTTGCTGAATCCTTAACACCTGCAATAGTACTCCAACGCCCAAGTCAGTGGGGTGATATTTGTGCAGAGTAACAGTAGGTGTAGTGCGTACCTTTTAGCTGAGGTCACTAGGATTCCTCCTCGGGCCAGTAGTGGGGTGATATGTGTATGATGCGTACACATTCAAACACTGCTTAAATGAAATCAATATTACATGTAAATGAACCAAGAGTATGATGCCACGTATTCCCACTCATAGTTATGAGATAATAGGAATGAACGTTAATTAAAATGCTATGCTATGTGATGATAGATTCTATGATAATTCAAAGTTGTCAATAAATAGCTTATCTTCGACAAATATAAAGGTGATTTTTTGGAGCGACCATATGCCATTTTGGTCGTTCCGGGGCATGTGAAGACACACATAACTGAATTCGGTGACCCAATTATTGTATGAAAAATGTCTTTAAATCCTTTAAGTCCAGAAAGCCTGGCTAACATGGATTTGGCTAGTATGCCCACAGTTTGGTTGGTCGGGGTCATGTTATATGATATAAGACCGAGTCTGACAACCCAGCTTCTTGGTCAGAAGCGAAAAGGACTCGGTGGGAAGAGTTTGCAAAGAAGGAACACAGTGTTCCGGTATGTGATTGCATTGGTTGTTGACAAGTGAAATTTGTATGACGACATCCAAAATCTAAGGACTAGTAGCTCTTATCATCCTTGTATTAGAATGGCCCCCAACTTAGGCCGTGACTTGAGGAATATTGGCCAGTGAAGCTTTCATTTTGTCATCTGAGAATGAGAGGTCAACCATGTTACCTTGTAAATACTTCTCAAAAGCTGGGAGGTCAAAATGCCCATGTCCACACATTGCTGTAAGAATAACCTTAGCCTCTCCCAAGTAGGTAGCTCAGTTGGCGAGCTAAGGAATACCGAAGGTGTGTACCAAATGAGTATAAGAAGGAAGTCCCCGGTTCAACTCCCAGAAACTAACATTCCCCCACCCCCACTAATATTGTTTATCAAAAAAAAAACCTTAGCCTCTCCAGTCTCTCTACAATGAATAGCTTCCCTAATAGTTGCAGCAATGGCATGAGTTGGTTCAGGAGCTGGTATCAACCCTTCAGACCTAGCAAACTGTATAGCACCTATAATAAATAAAAAACACAATTTCAACATTTCAACCTATATAATTTTCTAGACCATCACTTTCTTTTTAGTCCCTATAAATATAGTAAAATTTTCATTTAAGTCCTTGCAAATGTAGTGAATTTTCATTTTAGTCCCTAGCCAGGTAATAAAAAAAGCCACATCAGCTTTTTAAACTCAAAAAACCCTTTAGGGACTAAAAATGATGGTCTAGGAAATGCAGGGACAAAAACGAAAAAGGAATTACAGGGACTAAAATGATATTCAAACCTATAAAACATCATTGACTTCTGGTCTCTATAAAGTCGTGTGTTTTTTGTCTCTCGCCAAGTGGCTTTTTCTGGGTACTTTTACAAGGACGAATATGAATAAAATTTTATAGGGACTAAAGTTGAATGGTCGACGTGATTTTATAATGACTAAAAACATATTTCTACTAGAATTACCGGCATGAATTGGATATGGAACAAAGTCATGTCTAAGTGTATGCATTTTCATCAATGGAGTCATCCCACCTGTATCACCATAATCGTATGTATATATCTCTTTTGTTAAAGAAGGGCATGCTGCAGGTTCAACTGCTCTAATCACAGGGTTGATTTTCTTATTAAGCTCCTCTCTTATAAATGGAAAACTAAGTCCTGCAAAATTGGAACCACCACCAGTACAACCTATGATAACATCTGGTGTTTCACCGATTGCTTCCATTTGTTTAATACATACTTCTCCAATCACAGTTTGATGGAGTAAAACATGATTGAGAACACTTCCTAAACAATACTTAGTATCAGGATTTTTAGCAGCAATTTCTACAGCTTCTGATATTGCTATGCCTAAACTCCCTGGACTTGATGGATCATTTTGAAGAAATTTTTGACCAGCTAATGCACTGCCCCATTGTCCAGCACCAGTTTCTGTCACAACATTCTTTACACCTTCTTGTAAATTATACCAGGCTTGTGGAACAGCAGAGTTTGGTTTGTGTGATCCAGCTGGGCTCACACCTTCATACTTGTAGTAAATTCTTGCTGGTGTATCAAGAAGCTTTTCCAACCTCTTAGCTCTAAATACACCATAAACATATGTAAGTTTCGGATTCGGCTCCTCTAAATTCGCCATAAACATATACTCACTTTAAAGAAGCCAAATCCATAAGATTCCTCTAGCTACATGACAAAAAAGAAAAGAGAGAGATATATGGATCAAGATCCTGCAGTCGCCATTTAGTGCAATCGTGCATTCAACAGATATGGATCGCCCAATCTTGATCAGACGATCTAGATTTTAACTTTACGTTTAATATATGTTTTGAAAGTTGAAAATCTAGACTGCCCGATCAAGACGGGGCGGTCCAATTCCATTGAATGCACGACTGCGCAAAGTTGACAACTATACAGGATCCAGACTTGAGATATATGGTACTAGAGAATCAAACCTAATGAGAGGAGTTGGGCGCCAAAGCTTGTAAACATCAAGAACTTCATCTGGTATGTCTATGAATCTGTCAGTGGTAACTGTTCTGTACCTAGCAGTATTTTGGTCGGCTGCTGTTGGTAGGTCTCTTGCTGCCCTGGCAGGAGGTCAGTGAGCGCCCGGGGGTACCTGCAAAGCCACTCCGACGCTCAAGTCAATATGAGAATAAGCTAGTGAATTTGCAAGGGAAGAGTGTGTACCTCGTAAATGGCTATGCGGGCCGGAATTTATAGTAAATTGATGTTCGTTGTGGATCGTCGGATCAGTGGAGGCAATTTGAACCCTCCAAGCGTATTGGGCCTGTATGTTGTGGATATGGGCCGAATTGATTGGGCTGATCCATATCCCATCGCTAATCGCACCCTCTGGTATTGCTGAATGGACCTCTTGGTCCAGTCCAGAACAGTTGCCCCCCAAGCCGAGATTATTCCGGAGGATGGTCTTGGCTTGAAGGATTTTCGTCGATCTACCGGATTTGTGAAGTCGCGTGGGACACTGCCTTTGTCACTACCGTGTTTTATCATTTTCACCCTCTAGAGTAAAGAAGAGAAAAAAATTGCTTCGCCGTGATGTATTACTCAGCCTGTCTTGTCGGGTCGTATAAGATCATTGCGACCATGACTCAGACCTCCTGTGGGGTAATCCTTGTGCCAAGCGTCAAGCTAGGGTGCCGTATCTTGACGTTGGCGCCCTCTTGGGCGCCTTTGTGCCAAGTGCTATGTTCTGCTGTTGGAGTCCTCCTGGGCGCCTTGCTGGACGCTTGTTTGTTCCTGAGAGTTGGCACCCTCTTGGGTGCCCTTGGTGTCGTTCCTAGTGTGTGTGTGCTGGGCGCCTCCTCGTGGAGCAGGATTTGCGAGACAAGGTTTGGTGCCCTCATGGGTGCCTTGGGAGCTCATACGCTGGGTGTCTCCTCGTGGAGCAGATTTTGCGAGACAAGGTTTGGTGCCCTCATGGGCGCCTTGTTGCACAGTGCAGGCTGCCCCCTTACGAAGGACTTGCTTCCAGACCACTTCCTGCCAGGCGCCCTCATGCCAGGCGCCATCATGCCAGATGCCCTCTGCCAGGCGCCCTCCTGCCAGGCGCCCTCATGGGCCCTGCCTACTTCTGTATTGGTGCCCTGCCAGGCGCCCTCATGGGCGCTGCCCGCTTCTTCACTGGCGCCCTGCCAGGCGCCCTCATGGGCGCCGACTACTCTTCATTGGCGCCCTCATGGGCGCTGGTTGCTTCCATGCCAGGCGCCCTCCTGTGCGCTGGTTGCTTCCTTGCTAGGCACCCTCTTGGGTGCCGACTTTGTGTGGACGTGTGCTTGGCACTCTAATTTTGGCTGACCTTCAGCTCACATTTCTAGCATTTTTGTTTTCGAGCACATCTTGTTTCGTTGAAGTCTCCAATCTCAGGAGAGGGGGTTGTCTACAAGTTTTTTGTCTGTTTCGTAATTGCTTGTTCTGCCCCCTGACCTGCAGGTTGAGAGATGGCGAGGACGAAGGAGACAGCCCGGACGAATGGGGTGTACCTTGGTCCCGTTCTTACTATAAGGCTTACGGGGGAGAGCCGTCTGCGTTAGATGGTGATATCGTGCCTTAGGGGGGAACGGGCGTCCCTGGCTTTATCGTTTCCTCCTCTGATGGTGATGATCTTTCAGTTTGATCATGAGGTTCCAGACAGTAGGATTTGTCAAATACCACCCCAACGAGGTTGACTTCTGTTCCGAATGAAACTCATTGAGAGAAAATCGTACCTCATGGTGGTGATCGCGTCCTCCCATCTGAGTTATCCGAGCCCGAGCTGAGGACTTTGAGCATGCTTAATAAGATGGTCGTTCCACTCTCTTTTAATGAATTGGCCTATTTGGCTGGGAGGAGGAGACCTTTGGATGCTAATCTTAATGAGGCTAAGAGTCTGGTTCCCGCTGTATCTGCCCCTGCACGTCCCTCTATGGGACCTCGCCTCAGCTTAGGAGCGCCAAACCGTGCTGGAAAAGACATCTCCGGGGCGCCGATGGTTCCAGTTGACTCTACCAACCCGGGGACTCAGAGTAAGTCCAAGCGCCAGAAAAGTTGCGCCCGGGGACCTCCTCCTGCTGATTTTCCTTCTCCGGTTAGGCGTCCTCCTCTTGCTGATGAAGACGGTGAAATTAGCTTCACTGCCAATGAGCGTGATCATTTCTGTGATCATCCTTTTGACCTTACCATACGCATGGTTAAGGTTGGAGAAAGTCTGCATGCAAAGTGGGAAGCTGAGAGAGGGCGTGAATCTCATTCAGGTAATCCTTTTAAGTCATTTCTTTGAGCATTTGTCAGACCTGCATGGGCCGCCAGCCTACCAGGCGCCCTCATGGGTGCTACCTTCTTTGGCCTTGGCGCCCTGCCAGGCGCCCTTATGGGCGCTGCCTGCAGTCATTAACTTTGTCGTGTTGTTTCTCTCTTTATGCAGGGGTGATCGAAGAGAGGGATCAGCTTCTCTTGGATAAAAACCGTCTTCAGGAGGATTTACACGGGGCCTGGAAATCTGCTCGCCGGGCAAACGAAGCTGCTTGCCGCTATCAGAAGCAAATGGAGGAGCTCCAATCTGAGTTGGATAACATGAAGAAACAGAAGGATGAGGCTGAGGAAAAGGTGCGGGAGGTGGCTGGAAAAGCTATGGATTTCTCTTATGCCGCCTACGACAAAACGATTAGCCGCGTTCGGTGTCTGTACCCGGAAGCTGTTATGGAGTCGAGCATCTTTTGATTTGATCATGAGGCTGGAGACGGGAGGATCGTCAGATACCATTCAAACGGGGTTGGCTTCGATGTCATTGCCCCCTGATTATTCACGTTACATACTTAAACATCCACGTTTTCTCTTTGTCTCGCTTGTTTCTCTTGATTATAACTGGAACGCGCCGGATGGCCTCGTGTGCAAGTCATCACCTTGTGCATCTGAATGAATAATCTCCTATTGCCTTGTGGCACAGTTAACTCGGGGGGCGGTTATCAGAACTCGGTCTGAATTTAACTCGCCCATCAGAGGTTGCGACCATTTTCGAAGCCGCTTCGTGCCTCGTGGAAAAGTTAACACCTCGTGGTGACTCTGGGGGCAGTTTATCAGAATCGATCCGGATTTAACTCGCCCATCAGAGGTTGCGACTATTTTTGATGCCGCTTTGTGCCTCGTGGCAAAGTTAACACCTCCTGGTGACTCTGGGGGCAGTTTATCAGAATCAATCCAAATTTAACTCACCCGCCAGAGGTTGCGACCATTTTCGAAGTCGCTTCGCACCTCGTGGGACTCTGGGGGCAGTTTATCAGAATCGATCCGAATTTAACTCGCCCATCAAAGGTTGCGACTATTTTCGATGTCGCTTCGTGCCTCGTGGCAAAGTTAACACCTCGTGGTGACTCCGGGGGCAGTTTATCAGAATCGATCCGAATTTAACTCGCCCGTCAGAGGTTGCGACCATTTTCAAAGCCGCTTCGCACCTCGTGGGACTCTAGGGGCAGTTTATCAGAATCGATCCGAATTTAACTCGCCCGCCAGAGGTTGCGACATGTTTAAAGTCGCTTCGTGCCTCGTGGAAAAGTTAACTCTGGGGGCAGTTTATCAAAATCGATCTGAATTTAACTTGCCCATCAGAGGTTGCGACACGTTTAAAGTTGCTTCGTGCCTCGTGGCAAAGTTGGATATTGACCTGCGTCGGTTGGGGGATCTCCTTGATGGCAATCCCCGGTGGTGCCTCGTGGCAAAGTTTTATATTGACCTGCGTCGGTCGGGGGATCTCTTCGATGGCGATCCCCGGTGGTGCCTCTAGTGGATATTGACTTGGTTCCACCGTTGCCCCCCAAGTCGAGATTATCCTGGGGAATGGTCTTGACTTGACGTTGTCGTTTAGGATGTCCTTGTCTGTTAGGTCGTCCTTATGGCTCGTGTCGTCGTCGGGCCTGCTAATTTTTCAGCTGATCACATCAAATTTTATGTTCGTCTCTTGATATTTCCACTGACTTTCCTTGATCGAGGTGATTGATGGTAAGTAATTAACCAATTGTTTTCTACCATGTGCAAGTAATGGGTGGTTCCCTTTCTTCCGTTGGTGGCGCCCTACTAGGCGCCTTGGGTGTCTGCCTGCGTCAGGCTGGGGTGCTGCCTCGTGAAGCAGGATTTGGCGTCCTCATGGGCGCCATGGGCGCCTTGCCATGTTGTCTTGGCTGCCGCCTCTTGGAGCAGGATCTGGATCTGGCGCCCTCATGGGCGCCTTGTTGCGTTGCACAAGGGTTTGTGAAAGGGGATCTGGCGCCCTCTTGGGCGCCCTGGGGCGTTTTGCGATGTTGTTTTCTCACGTGCTCGTGCACTATTTTATTTTCTCACGTGCTCGTGCACTATGTTTTTTGCTCACATGCTCGTGCACTATGTTTTTCTCGAATGCTCATGCACTCACATGCTCATGCATCCTTTAATTTTCTTACGTGCACGTGCACTATTTTATTTTCTCACGTGCTCGTGCACTATGTTTTTTTCTCACGTGCTCATGCATTATTTTATTCTCTCACGTGCTCGTGCACTATGTTTTTCTCGAATGCTCATGCAATCACATGCTCATGCATCCTTTAATTTTCTTACGTGCTCATGCACTCACATGCTCATGCATCCTTTAATTCTTACGCGCCACACTGGCTGCTTTCGTAACAGGATTTGGTGCCGTCATGGGCGCCTGGATGCCGTCTTGCGCTAGGATGAGTGCCGGCTTGCGAGTGGGGGTTTGGCGCCCTCCTGGGCGCCTTGGGTGTTGGCTTGCCATGTGTTGGCAGCCTTCACGGACGCTTCAATTGACGCCCTCCTGGGCGCTGGGTGCCGGGTTGCACAGGCCTTGCCATGGTGCCGTCAGCTTGTTTCCCTTCCTGGGTGCGGAGACGTACGAATTGGATTTCGAGCTTAACATGAGAATTGTAGCTCTGCTTCTTAGATTTCCAATGCATGCTTACACGCCTCAATCGGATAAACACAGATGAAGTTATGGCCTGCAGACTAGACATCACCCTTGTAGGTGGGTATCTCTGGTGTCTATGACCTCATGGTCTCGTCCTTTGCTTGACTTCCGTGCCTTTCTTGGCGCTTGCTACTGATAACTCTATTTTATATAGAGTTATTCATATGTTTAAACTTAGTAAATTGCTCTCTTTCAAGCAAAGATAAAGAGTTTATATAGTATTTTATGTAATATGTGATAACTTGAGTGTTTGACATGGTTACAGTTGATAATAGGCCATTTTGGATATATTGTGGTATGTTTGATAAGTTTGTTCAATGCAGTCTAGATGCTCCTGCATTGATCCTGCACTGGTTTAGCACAATGCTACTGCACTGCAACTGCATTGACTGAAGGTTGGAGCCATCCACTTGCACATCCACTTGCCATCCACTTGCACTTGATGACCTCATGCTTGGTCTCCTAAAGCAAGAACACCTCATATTTCGTTGCCTACAATTCCCACATAGCTTTGAAGAGTCATCAACATAGGCACACGTGTTCTTATCTCATTTGACCTCCCTATACACTTGATTGAAGACTTCACCTGGGAATCAACAGCTGTAAAGTAACCATGAATACAGCCACCAAAGTTACTTCAACATGAAGGAAGGAAGCACCTCTCTTGATGCCTATAAAAGGACCTCACTCCTTCACTTGAAGATAGATCACAATCCATAATTAAGTTAGATTAAAATTTCACTCCACATAGATAAGTTCTATTTTGTAAGAAGGGAAGGAAGGAAGTGACAAATCCTCCTTACCTCGATTTCATAGTTTTACCAAAGTGCTAAGGAGCTAATGCAATTACATTGCTAGGAGAATTCATGCTAAGAGCTACAACTTGTGTGAACTCTATCTTGTTGTTTCTCTTTTGTGATTTCAATTATATAAACATGTTCTATTCTGTTTATATTTGCCTTGCAATGTCTATGTTGAACTAAACCTCTCTTAGTTGGAATGTTCTAACCATTTAATGAGCTTTTAAGTAAGTTTAATACATGTATATGATGTGTGCACTTTAGTTCTTGCTTGATAATACTTTCAACACTTATTTTGAGATTGATCACTTAGAATAAGTAGATTTGTAAAAGCAGACATGGTTTACAATTAAGAACTCAAGAACTAATATGGGTAAGTGTTTTACATAAAGGAAACTTTGTGAAAACCATACTAAGTCCTAGACATAGGATAGTATAGTCCATAGGGTGATACTGTGGGTACTTTAAAAGACAAGAGTGAACTTATTTAGCAAGCCTAGACATAGGAAGCTTGTACTGAAACTCTGAAGAAAGTGACTGAAAGGCACACAACTAATGCAACAGCATTCAGTGCAACTGCATCATAACTGCATTAAACACTTATAAGTAAATTACTTGGGGAAGACATTCCAACTAGCTTTTCTCTATTGCATTACAACTACTTACACCTTGCTTTATTCTAACTTACTTGTGATACTCACCAATATCAACTATCTTGTTAAATTAGTTACTTTCCTCTAAATTACATAATATTGACTTTTGAAAGAGTTCATCAATCCCTGTGGGTTCGACCTGTTCTAAACACTGTATTACTTGTTATGGACTGTGTATACTTGCACATGTTTTCCACACACCAGCTACCCAAGACATCGTGGTCTTATGCCTTGGATCCCCGCTGGGTGGGTGCCGTGATCTTGGCTGCTTTGCTTTAGGAAGATGAGCGCGCCATGACACCCTTAACTCTCATACTCGGAGAGATGATCTGGGTTTTAGGTTAATGTTGAGGTTGCCCCCAACGATCCAGGCAGTCCCTCCCTGCATGGTGTGTTGGGTCTCAGGCTTGTCTCGCTCCACTCCTGACTATGGAGTTGGACCCTTTTTCTTTCTTGATATTCTGCTTTTGTGCTCAAACAACAAAATTCATAACTAGTCCTAGCCTTAGGCTCGAGTCCTGATGCTCTGCTCCTTATTCGGAGTCGTGAGTTTCATCCTCTTCTTCATTCACGTATCGGGCGGGCTTCCCTTCTTTAATGTCATCCCTGGGGGTGCTGCATTTGCTGGTATTGTGCCCATAACAAGTCAGATTAGCCTTCATGCTGCCAACCTTGGCCTCCTCTTGGTAGGCCATGTTATCTTCTTCATAGTCCATGTACTTTTGATGCCTTCCGAAGGAACTCGTACAAGCTTCGGGGTTTGTTAACCCCCATGTCCCTTTGAAACAGGCTTCCCTTCTTAAGGTCATCCTTCATCCAAAAGAGCCTCCTCTTGTCCTCAAGGTTCCTGTCGTCGGCAGCCTCCTTGTTGAACCTTCCTAGATATTCTCTAAGTGTTTCTTGGCTTCGGGTTTTGTTAACCCCCATGTCCCTTTGAAACAGGCTTCCCTTCTTGAGGTCATCCTTCATCCAAAAGAGCCTCCTCTTGTCTTCAAGGTTTCTGACGTCGGCCGCCTCCTTGTTGAACCTTCCCAGATATTCTCTAAGTGTTTCTTTCTCTCCCTGCCTGATTGAGCTAAGAATCTCTTCCGATTTGGGTATCAATCGGGAGCGAACCGAGCTGTGAACATTCTCGCCAGCTGCCCCCATGAGGAGATGGAGTTCAGCCTTAGCTCTTGAAACCACTCTAGTGTGGAAGTTTCGAGAGTGAAGGGGAAGATTTTACAGTGAACAGGCTCCCTGGCGCCTTGATAGCGCATCATCAGAGAGAAGTGTGTCAGATGGCAGTCTGGATCTTCGGTTCCGCCATACATCTTGAGAGCTGGCATCTTTTCCAAGATCCTTGAGATCCATTCACCCTTCGAGTGAAAGGTCCTTCTTCCGAAAACCCTCTTGAGTTTTAGGGGGGAGGTGTCCTCATAGTTCAACTCCTGATACCTGCGTTAGTCGGGGGATCTCCTCGATGGCGATCCCTGGTGGTGCCTCCTTGTGTTGGTCTGGTTGCCGCCTCTTGGAGCGGGATCTGGCACCCTTGTGGGCGTCTTAGGCGCCTTGTTGCGTTGCTGAGAGTTGGCGCCCTCTTGGGCTCGACGTCACCGTTGTTGGAGGAAAGGTTCCCCTGCCAGGCGCCCTCATGGGGGCCTGATGTTGCCTTGGCGCCCTGCCAGGCGCTCTCATGGGTGCCAGGCGCTCTCATGGGCGCTGCTTGATGTTGCCATGGCGCCCTGCCAGGCGCCCTCATGGGCGCTGTCTGATGGTGCCCTGGCGCCCTCATGGGCGCTGCTTGATGTTGCCATGGTGCCCTGCCAGGTACCCTCATGGGTGCCATGGCGCCCTGCCAGGTACCCTCATGGGTGCCAGGCGCCCTCATGGGCGCTGTCTGATGCTGCCCTGGCGCCCTACCAGGCGCTGCTTGATGTTGCCATGGCGCCCTGCCAGGAGCCCTCATGGGTGCCAGGTTGGGCATGTCTTTAGTGTTGAACCAAGGACAAACACTCTTTGTTTTGTATGATAACAAATTACATTTAGTCTACTAATGGTTGCAGTGTATAAAAGTGCAGGGACAAAATAAAGTACAGGACATGAATCAATGAGCAGGAAATATTAAAGTGGAGCAGCTTGGAGAAGAAGCCACCTCAGCAGTTCAAGACCTATTTGTTTATCCGCTTTCTTTAGGACACTGTGTAAGGTCCTATCACTGAAGGTCTATGACTTTTAGTAGCTGAGAGATGAGTTTTTCAAAACATGCATGATGCATCAAAATAGTTTTGGAAAATATTTTATAAAATTGCATGCATGCATAAGGTGGCACCTAAACCATAAAACGATTTTGTAGAAAGCAAAAAACAATTTCTATTTTGTTCCAATGGCTATGAAATCAATTTAGATAATTTATATAGGCTATGAAATCGATTTTAGGCTCACCTATAGGCCAAGAATCGATTTCCTTGCCCTGTGTTTGAAGTATGTAATCGATTCATGCATATACATAAGCCAAAGGTAAGAATCGATTTCCCTCTATTTCAAAAGACTATGAAATCGATTTTCAAGCAATCCTATAGGCTATGAATCGATTCCTCCTCATTTTAAACAAAGTAAGAATCGATTCCTACCTTATTCAGGATGTCCTGAAAATCGATTCCCACCTATTTCTAAAGAAACAAACAATCGATTCCTATGTTCTCCATATGTAAAGATGTAAAGAATCGATTCCTCAATTTTTTAACTAGCCATATAATCGATTCTTATGTCTTCTAAAATGATAAGAATCGATTCATCAACTTTTTAACTTCATCAAACAATCGATTCATCATTTCATTAAATGTTTTTTTCAAAATCCTACGCTTTCCTAAGCCTATAAATAGGCAGGTGTGAAACACTTTTCAACTCACTCAACCACACGAAAAATTACAACAAATCTCTCTTCTTCTCACATACATTTTCTAGATCTGAGAAAGAGAAAAATAGAGTTATCACTTTCATATCATTTTTTATAGATCTAGTCACTCATCTCTCTCAGCTGTTATATTGTCATATTATCTGAGGTGATTAGATCATAGCTTCTATATTGTAATCTCTATTGTGGGGGTCGCTCTGAAATCCTGGGAATTGTTCTTGGGTCTCTCAATCAGGAGATTGAGTTGGTTTGAAATCCTGGGAGGTGATCTTGGGTCGTTCAATCAGGAGATTGAAGCGGTGTTGAAATCCTTAGCTAGGTGCTCGGGTTCTCAGTTCGGGGGAATTGGGATTTGCTATCTGAAGTTGCCTGTTTGTAAAACATTCTTCATATAGTGGTTATCAGCAAAGTCCAAAGGTTGCAAAGCCGGAGGCCGAGGACGTAGGGCTTTTATCCCGAACCTCGTAAAATTCCTGGTGTATCTCTATCCCTCTCTCTTTACTTTATTTACTGTTTATATCTGTTTATGATATCACTACTCTGATCTGAATCTGTTAATCTGGTTGTATAACTATATCCCTACTCTGATCTGAATCTGTTAATCTGGTTATAGTTATACTCGTTGTACTACAAATCTGTTTATCTATCATCTTCTCTATCACTACTGTAGATCTTCTATATTCAATATCATTACATTAAACCTTATTGTAAATATTGAATATAGAATAATATCTCATTGTGCCAAATCTGCCTACTTGCATATATCTGATAAGTTCAAATCTCTTTTTCCGCATTTGATTTAAACAAACTTATCATTTATTTTGAAAAGAATCCAAGAATTACACATAACCTTATTCACCCCCCCTCTAAGGTTATACTATAGTCTAACAAGTGGTATCAAAGCTAGAAATTGCATATAGAGCTTAACATCTCGCAATTTAAATTTTATCCTTTATCTATCTGTGATTATGGGTTCTTTTATGAAAGAGGGGATGTCTTCTTATAGACCACCCTTGTTTGATGGGACTAACTATGACTATTGGAGTAGTCGAATGAAATGTCATGTGCAGGCTATAGGTTTCACTCTGTGGAGGATCATTGCTGATGGACCTCTGATTCCGATGAAAATCAAAACTCAAGCTAATGGCAAAGCAGAGGAAGTTCCAGTTGAAGACATCTACACCATTGATCTGAGTGAACTGAGGAAGTCTGAGTTAGACAAGATCTCTCAAAATTCCAAAGCAATGAACATTCTTCACTTATCTCTATGTGAAGAAGAATATGGAAGGGTAAAAGGGTGTCAAACAGCAAAAAAAATCTGGGATTGTCTGGAAGCTACACATGTCGGTACAAGCCAAGTAAAGGATACAAAAATCAGAATCCTAACTTCTGAGTATGAATCATTCAAAATGAAGGAAAGTGAATCTGTTGCAGCTATGCACCAGAGACTGAATCTGATTATAAACAACCTAAGGGCTCTGGGAAAAAGGTATTCTACAAAAGATATAAATGGGAAGATTCGTGCATCTCTGACTGGTGAGTTCTTTCCAAAAACTTGTGCAATCACTGAAGCCAAAGATATTGGCACTCTGCCCCAAGAAGACTTGATTGGGTCACTTCTAGCCTTTGAGGTTGTATTGGCTGCTAACAAAGATCAAGAAGCAGAAATGGTAAAAGAAAGAAAATCTCTTGCTCTTGCTGCGAAAACACCTAAGGTAGCAAGGAAAGAGGTTGAGTCTGATGAAGAATCTGATGATGAAGACATGGCTGAATTATTTAAAGAATTCATGAGATTCAACAAACTTGAAAAGAGAAATAACTCAAAGAAATCCAAGAAAGCTAAGAAGGCTACATGGAACAACTATACTGACAGTGAAGAAGAGGAGGTTGCAAATGCCATTTGTCTCACGGCATATGAAACACCTAAGGCTACTATATGGGATTGTCTTGGCACTGATAGCGACACAGACGAAGAAGAGAAAATTGCAAATGGTGTTTGTCATATGGCAAATGACTCATCTAAGGTAAGCCTTAACTCTTCTAGTCTTTCTGATTCCTCTATGCATGATGATTTACTTGATGATAGTTGTAGTAGTCAAGATTTGAGTGAGGCTTTTGATGCTCTCTATTTTGAACATGAAACTCTGTTGTTAAAATCTAAGAAATTGGCAAAGAGTAACAAAAGCATGCTTACTCAAATTGAGACACTTGAAAATGAAGTAGATAGATTAAAGAATGAACTGCATAAATCTGTCAACCTTGAGTTTTGTGAGCTTAAACAAAATTTTGAAAATGCCAAGGTTGAAAATGAACTTTTGAAAGAAACATTGAAAAAGTTTGAGGTTGGTGAAAAGACCTTGACTCAGTTGCTTCACTCTCAACATCAATATGTTGATAGGAGAGGAATTGGGTACAAAGGTAATTCCACCTCCTCCATTTTAAACAAGAAATTAACTTTTGTTGCATCTACTTCAAGTTATAAACCCATTGTTTTCTCATGCACCTACTGTCAAAAGGGAAACCATAGCTCACCTAGATGTCCTATCCGTAAATTATGTGAGCTTGGTACCCTTATACCTGCTTGTGAGAAACCAAGGTGGATTGTGAAAACAAACCCCTTGATGACTAACCCCAAAGGACCCAAAGAGAATTGGGTACCAAAATTTTCTACTTGATCTTAGTGCAGGTGTGCTACAGGGTATGGGGGTCAGATCAATACCTTGATAGCAGAGACTCGAAGTTCATGACTGGAGACACAAAAAGATTCGTAATACTCAGAAACAGCAGTCATGTGACTCGTGATAACAACAATAGAGGAAGAATCACTGGTGAAGGTTAGATTGGTAAAGTTTTATTCACCTCTGTTGAAAATGTGTTATAAAGTAGAAATTAAATATAACTCAACAAGTATTAGAGACATATTTGAAGTAAATTTTTTGTGTGCATCAAAGTTTTTTTTTTCTTCTTTCTCTATTGTGCTGGATCTTTGATGCAACATATTTTTGATGTTAAAAATGATACCTATATTGTTGAACCAAGGATGATTATCTTGGGTATCATATTTTTAAACCATGATGATCCACCCTCTTTTTGCTAAGCTTTGCATTCTAATATTAATAAGGGGGATCACCAAGTAAGGGGGAGCATAGCATGAACTACTGTTTTCTTATATATCATATGCAATGCTGCTTATTTATTATGCAAGTTTATATAGTGCTCATGTTGTATGTATTCACCCCCCCCTCCTTTTTGATGAAAACAAAGGGGGAGAAATTGTATGCAAAAGGGAGAGAATATGCATGTTATTATTTAATGGGGGAGAAAATAATTGCTGCTATCCTGCTGTCATACTGCTTATTTTGTTATGCTTATGCTTAGGGGGAGCTTCTGCCATTGTTTCTCTATTATGGTCTCCCTATGCATAATGTAATTTGTTATCATCAAAAAGGGGGAGTTTGTTGAACCAAGGACAAACACTCTTTGTTTTGTATGATAACAAATTACATTTAGTCTACTAATGGTTGCAGTGTATAAAAGTGCAGGGACAAAATAAAGTACAGGACATGAATCAATGAGCAGGAAATATTAAAGTGGAGCAGCTTGGAGAAGAAGCCACCTCAGCAGTTCAAGACCTATTTGTTTATCCGCGTTCTTTAGGACACTGTGTAAGGTCCTATCACTGAAGGTCTATGACTTTTAGTAGCTGAGAGATGAGTTTTTCAAAACATGCATGGTGCATCAAAATAGTTTTGGAAAATATTTTATAAAATTGCATGCATGCATAAGGTGGCACCTAAACCATAAAACGATTTTGTAGAAAGCAAAAAACAATTTCTATTTTGTTCCAATGGCTATGAAATCGATTTAGATAATTTATATAGGCTATGAAATCGATTTTAGGCTCACCTATAGGCCAAGAATCGATTTCCTTGCCCTGTGTTTGAAGTATGTAATCGATTCATGCATATACATAAGCCAAAGGTAAGAATCGATTTCCCTCTATTTCAAAAGACTATGAAATCGATTTTCAAGCAATCCTATAGGCTATGAATCGATTCCTCCTCATTTTAAACAAAGTAAGAATCGATTCCTACCTTATTCAGGATGTCCTGAAAATCGATTCCCACCTATTTCTAAAGAAACAAACAATCGATTCCTATGTTCTCCATATGTAAAGATGTAAAGAATCGATTCCTCAATTTTTTAACTAGCCATATAATTGATTCTTATGTCTTCTAAAATGATAAGAATCGATTCATCAACTTTTTAACTTCATCAAACAATCGATTCATCATTTCATTAAATGTTTTTTTCAAAATCCTACGCTTTCCTAAGCCTATAAATAGGCAGGTGTGAAACACTTTTCAACTCACTCAACCACACGAAAAATTACAACAAATCTCTCTTCTTCTCACATACATTTTCTAGATCTGAGAAAGAGAAAAATAGAGTTATCACTTTCATATCATTTTTTATAGATCTAGTCACTCATCTCTCTCAGCTGTTATATTGTCATATTATCTGAGGTGATTAGATCATAGCTTCTATATTGTAATCTCTATTGTGGGGGTCGCTCTGAAATCCTGGGAATTGTTCTTGGGTCTCTCAATCAGGAGATTGAGTTGGTTTGAAATCCTGGGAGGTGATCTTGGGTCGTTCAATCAGGAGATTGAAGCGGTGTTGAAATCCTTAGCTAGGTGCTCGGGTTCTCAGTTCGGGGGAATTGGGATTTGCTATCTGAAGTTGCCTGTTTGTAAAACATTCTTCATATAGTGGTTATCAGCAAAGTCCAAAGGTTGCAAAGCCGGAGGCCGAGGACGTAGGGCTTTTATCCCGAACCTCGTAAAATTCCTGGTGTATCTCTATCCCTCTCTCTTTACTTTATTTACTGTTTATATCTGTTTATGATATCACTACTCTGATCTGAATCTGTTAATCTGGTTGTATAACTATATCCCTACTCTGATCTGAATCTGTTAATCTGGTTATAGTTATACTCGTTGTACTACAAATCTGTTTATCTATCATCTTCTCTATCACTACTGTAGATCTTCTATATTCAATATCATTACATTAAACCTTATTGTAAATATTGAATATAGAATAATATCTCATTGTGCCAAATCTGCCTACTTGCATATATCTGATAAGTTCAAATCTCTTTTTTCGCATTTGATTTAAACAAACTTATCATTTATTTTGAAAAGAATCCAAGAATTACACATAACCTTATTCACCCCCCCCCCCCCTCTAAGGTTATACTATAGTCTAACAAGTGGTATCAAAGCTAGAAATTGCATATAGAGCTTAACATCTCGCAATTTAAATTTTATCCTTTATCTATCTGTGATTATGGGTTCTTTTATGAAAGAGGGGATGTCTTCTTATAGACCACCCTTGTTTGATGGGACTAACTATGACTATTGGAGTAGTCGAATGAAATGTCATGTGCAGGCTATAGGTTTCACTCTGTGGAGGATCATTGCTGATGGACCTCTGATTCCGATGAAAATCAAAACTCAAGCTAATGGCAAAGCAGAGGAAGTTCCAGTTGAAGACATCTACACCATTGATCTGAGTGAACTGAGGAAGTCTGAGTTAGACAAGATCTCTCAAAATTCCAAAGCAATGAACATTCTTCACTTATCTCTATGTGAAGAAGAATATGGAAGGGTAAAAGGGTGTCAAACAGCAAAAAAAATCTGGGATTGTCTGGAAGCTACACATGTCGGTACAAGCCAAGTAAAGGATACAAAAATCAGAATCCTAACTTCTGAGTATGAATCATTCAAAATGAAGGAAAGTGAATCTGTTGCAGCTATGCACCAGAGACTGAATCTGATTATAAACAACCTAAGGGCTCTGGGAAAAAGGTATTCTACAAAAGATATAAATGGGAAGATTCGTGCATCTCTGACTGGTGAGTTCTTTCCAAAAACTTGTGCAATCACTGAAGCCAAAGATATTGGCACTCTGCCCCAAGAAGACTTGATTGGGTCACTTCTAGCCTTTGAGGTTGTATTGGCTGCTAACAAAGATCAAGAAGCAGAAATGGTAAAAGAAAGAAAATCTCTTGCTCTTGCTGCGAAAACACCTAAGGTAGCAAGGAAAGAGGTTGAGTCTGATGAAGAATCTGATGATGAAGACATGGCTGAATTATTTAAAGAATTCATGAGATTCAACAAACTTGAAAAGAGAAATAACTCAAAGAAATCCAAGAAAGCTAAGAAGGCTACATGGAACAACTATACTGACAGTGAAGAAGAGGAGGTTGCAAATGCCATTTGTCTCACGGCATATGAAACACCTAAGGCTACTATATGGGATTGTCTTGGCACTGATAGCGACACAGACGAAGAAGAGAAAATTGCAAATGGTGTTTGTCATATGGCAAATGACTCATCTAAGGTAAGCCTTAACTCTTCTAGTCTTTCTGATTCCTCTATGCATGATGATTTACTTGATGATAGTTGTAGTAGTCAAGATTTGAGTGAGGCTTTTGATGCTCTCTATTTTGAACATGAAACTCTGTTGTTAAAATCTAAGAAATTGGCAAAGAGTAACAAAAGCATGCTTACTCAAATTGAGACACTTGAAAATGAAGTAGATAGATTAAAGAATGAACTGCATAAATCTGTCAACCTTGAGTTTTGTGAGCTTAAACAAAATTTTGAAAATGCCAAGGTTGAAATTGAACTTTTGAAAGAAACATTGAAAAAGTTTGAGGTTGGTGAAAAGACCTTGACTCAGTTGCTTCACTCTCAACATCAATATGTTGATAGGAGAGGAATTGGGTACAAAGGTAATTCCACCTCCTCCATTTTAAACAAGAAATTAACTTTTGTTGCATCTACTTCAAGTTATAAACCCATTGTTTTCTCATGCACCTACTGTCAAAAGGGAAACCATAGCTCACCTAGATGTCCTATCCGTAAATTATGTGAGCTTGGTACCCTTATACCTGCTTGTGAGAAACCAAGGTGGATTGTGAAAACAAACCCCTTGATGACTAACCCCAAAGGACCCAAAGAGAATTGGGTACCAAAATTTTCTACTTGATCTTAGTGCAGGTGTGCTACAGGGTATGGGGGTCAGATCAATACCTTGATAGCAGAGACTCGAAGTTCATGACTGGAGACACAAAAAGATTCGTAATACTCAGAAACAGCAGTCATGTGACTCGTGATAACAACAATAGAGGAAGAATCACTGGTGAAGGTTAGATTGGTAAAGTTTTATTCACCTCTGTTGAAAATGTGTTATAAAGTAGAAATTAAATATAACTCAACAAGTATTAGAGACATATTTGAAGTAAATTTTTTGTGTGCATCAAAGTTTTTCTTTTCTTCTTTCTCTATTGTGCTGGATCTTTGATGCAACATATTTTTGATGTTAAAAATGATACCTATATTGTTGAACCAAGGATGATTATCTTGGGTATCATATTTTTAAACCATGATGATCCACCCTCTTTTTGCTAAGCTTTGCATTCTAATATTAATAAGGGGGATCACCAAGTAAGGGGGAGCATAGCATGAACTACTGTTTTCTTATATATCATATGCAATGCTGCTTATTTATTATGCAAGTTTATATAGTGCTCATGTTGTATGTATTCACCCCCCCCCCTCCTTTTTGATGAAAACAAAGGGGGAGAAATTGTATGCAAAAGGGAGAGAATATGCATGTTATTATTTAATGGGGGAGAAAATAATTGCTGCTATCCTGCTGTCATACTGCTTATTTTGTTATGCTTATGCTTAGGGGGAGCTTCTGCCATTGTTTCTCTATTATGGTCTCCCTATGCATAATGTAATTTGTTATCATCAAAAAGGGGGAGTTTGTTGAACCAAGGACAAACACTCTTTGTTTTGTATGATAACAAATTACATTTAGTCTACTAATGGTTGCAGTGTATAAAAGTGCAGGGACAAAATAAAGTACAGGACATGAATCAATGAGCAGGAAATATTAAAGTGGAGCAGCTTGGAGAAGAAGCCACCTCAGCAGTTCAAGACCTATTTGTTTATCCGCGTTCTTTAGGACACTGTGTAAGGTCCTATCACTGAAGGTCTATGACTTTTAGTAGCTGAGAGATGAGTTTTTCAAAACATGCATGGTGCATCAAAATAGTTTTGGAAAATATTTTATAAAATTGCATGCATGCATAAGGTGGCACCTAAACCATAAAACGATTTTGTAGAAAGCAAAAAACAATTTCTATTTTGTTCCAATGGCTATGAAATCGATTTAGATAATTTATATAGGCTATGAAATCGATTTTAGGCTCACCTATAGGCCAAGAATCGATTTCCTTGCCCTGTGTTTGAAGTATGTAATCGATTCATGCATATACATAAGCCAAAGGTAAGAATCGATTTCCCTCTATTTCAAAAGACTATGAAATCGATTTTCAAGCAATCCTATAGGCTATGAATCGATTCCTCCTCATTTTAAACAAAGTAAGAATCGATTCCTACCTTATTCAGGATGTCCTGAAAATCGATTCCCACCTATTTCTAAAGAAACAAACAATCGATTCCTATGTTCTCCATATGTAAAGATGTAAAGAATCGATTCCTCAATTTTTTAACTAGCCATATAATTGATTCTTATGTCTTCTAAAATGATAAGAATCGATTCATCAACTTTTTAACTTCATCAAACAATCGATTCATCATTTCATTAAATGTTTTTTTCAAAATCCTACGCTTTCCTAAGCCTATAAATAGGCAGGTGTGAAACACTTTTCAACTCACTCAACCACACGAAAAATTACAACAAATCTCTCTTCTTCTCACATACATTTTCTAGATCTGAGAAAGAGAAAAATAGAGTTATCACTTTCATATCATTTTTTATAGATCTAGTCACTCATCTCTCTCAGCTGTTATATTGTCATATTATCTGAGGTGATTAGATCATAGCTTCTATATTGTAATCTCTATTGTGGGGGTCGCTCTGAAATCCTGGGAATTGTTCTTGGGTCTCTCAATCAGGAGATTGAGTTGGTTTGAAATCCTGGGAGGTGATCTTGGGTCGTTCAATCAGGAGATTGAAGCGGTGTTGAAATCCTTAGCTAGGTGCTCGGGTTCTCAGTTCGGGGGAATTGGGATTTGCTATCTGAAGTTGCCTGTTTGTAAAACATTCTTCATATAGTGGTTATCAGCAAAGTCCAAAGGTTGCAAAGCCGGAGGCCGAGGACGTAGGGCTTTTATCCCGAACCTCGTAAAATTCCTGGTGTATCTCTATCCCTCTCTCTTTACTTTATTTACTGTTTATATCTGTTTATGATATCACTACTCTGATCTGAATCTGTTAATCTGGTTGTATAACTATATCCCTACTCTGATCTGAATCTGTTAATCTGGTTATAGTTATACTCGTTGTACTACAAATCTGTTTATCTATCATCTTCTCTATCACTACTGTAGATCTTCTATATTCAATATCATTACATTAAACCTTATTGTAAATATTGAATATAGAATAATATCTCATTGTGCCAAATCTGCCTACTTGCATATATCTGATAAGTTCAAATCTCTTTTTCCGCATTTGATTTAAACAAACTTATCATTTATTTTGAAAAGAATCCAAGAATTACACATAACCTTATTCACCCCCCCCCCCTCTAAGGTTATACTATAGTCTAACAAGTGGTATCAAAGCTAGAAATTGCATATAGAGCTTAACATCTCGCAATTTAAATTTTATCCTTTATCTATCTGTGATTATGGGTTCTTTTATGAAAGAGGGGATGTCTTCTTATAGACCACCCTTGTTTGATGGGACTAACTATGACTATTGGAGTAGTCGAATGAAATGTCATGTGCAGGCTATAGGTTTCACTCTGTGGAGGATCATTGCTGATGGACCTCTGATTCCGATGAAAATCAAAACTCAAGCTAATGGCAAAGCAGAGGAAGTTCCAGTTGAAGACATCTACACCATTGATCTGAGTGAACTGAGGAAGTCTGAGTTAGACAAGATCTCTCAAAATTCCAAAGCAATGAACATTCTTCACTTATCTCTATGTGAAGAAGAATATGGAAGGGTAAAAGGGTGTCAAACAGCAAAAGAAATCTGGGATTGTCTGGAAGCTACACATGTCGGTACAAGCCAAGTAAAGGATACAAAAATCAGAATCCTAACTTCTGAGTATGAATCATTCAAAATGAAGGAAGGTGAATCTGTTGCAGCTATGCACCAGAGACTGAATCTGATTATAAACAACCTAAGGGCTCTGGGAAAAAGGTATTCTACAAAAGATATAAATGGGAAGATTCGTGCATCTCTGACTGGTGAGTTCTTTCCAAAACTTGTGCAATCACTGAAGCCAAAGATATTGGCACTCTGCCCCAAGAAGACTTGATTGGGTCACTTCTAGCCTTTGAGGTTGTATTGGCTGCTAACAAAGATCAAGAAGCAGAAATGGTAAAAGAAAGAAAATCTCTTGCTCTTGCTGCTAAAACACCTAAGGTAGCAAGGAAAGAGGTTGAGTCTGATGAAGAATCTGATGATGAAGACATGGCTGAATTATTTAAAGAATTCATGAGATTCAACAAACTTGAAAAGAGAAATAACTCAAAGAAATCCAAGAAAGCTAAGAAGGCTACATGGAACAACTATACTGACAGTGAAGAAGAGGAGGTTGCAAATGCCATTTGTCTCACGGCATGTGAAACACCTAAGGCTACTATATGGGATTGTCTTGGCACTGATAGCGACACAGACGAAGAAGAGAAAATTGCAAATGGTGTTTGTCATATGGCAAATGACTCATCTAAGGTAAGCCTTAACTCTTCTAGTCTTTCTGATTCCTCTATGCATGATGATTTACTTGATGATAGTTGTAGTAGTCAAGATTTGAGTGAGGCTTTTGATGCTCTCTATTTTGAACATGAAACTCTGTTGTTAAAATCTAAGAAATTGGCAAAGAGTAACAAAAGCATGCTCACTCAAATTGAGACACTTGAAAATGAAGTAGATAGATTAAAGAATGAACTGCATAAATCTGTCAACCTTGAGTTTTGTGAGCTTAAACAAAATTTTGAAAATGCCAAGGTTGAAAATGAACTTTTGAAAGAAACATTGAAAAAGTTTGAGGTTGGTGAAAAGACCTTGACTCAGTTGCTTCACTCTCAACATCAATATGTTGATAGGAGAGGAATTGGGTACAAAGGTAATTCCACCTCCTCCATTTTAAACAAGAAATTAACTTTTGTTGCATCTACTTCAAGTTATAAACCCATTGTTTTCTCATGCACCTACTGTCAAAAGGGAAACCATAGCTCACCTAGATGTCCTATCCGTAAATTATGTGAGCTTGGTACCCTTATACCTGCTTGTGAGAAACCAAGGTGGATTGTGAAAACAAACCCCTTGATGACTAACCCCAAAGGACCCAAAGAGAATTGGGTACCAAAATTTTCTACTTGATCTTAGTGCAGGTGTGCTACAGGGTATGGGGGTCAGATCAATACCTTGATAGTAGAGACTCGAAGTTCATGACTGGAGACACAAAAAGATTCGTAATACTCAGAAACAGCAGTCATGTGACTCGTGATAACAACAATAGAGGAAGAATCACTGGTGAAGGTTAGATTGGTAAAGTTTTATTCACCTCTGTTGAAAATGTGTTATAAAGTAGAAATTAAATATAACTCAACAAGTATTAGAGACATATTTGAAGTAAATTTTTTGTGTGCATCAAAGTTTTTTTTTTCTTCTTTCTCTATTGTGCTGGATCTTTGATGCAACATATTTTTGATGTTAAAAATGATACCTATATTGTTGAACCAAGGATGATTATCTTGGGTATCATATTTTTAAACCATGATGATCCACCCTCTTTTTGCTAAGCTTTGCATTCTAATATTAATAAGGGGGATCACCAAGTAAGGGGGAGCATAGCATGAACTACTGTTTTCTTATATATCATATGCAATGCTGCTTATTTATTATGCAAGTTTATATAGTGCTCATGTTGTATGTATTCACCCCCCCCCCCTCCTTTTTGATGAAAACAAAGGGGGAGAAATTGTATGCAAAAGGGAGAGAATATGCATGTTATTTTTTAATGGGGGAGAAAATAATTGCTGCTATCCTGCTGTCATACTGCTTATTTTGTTATGCTTATGCTTAGGGGGAGCTTCTGCCATTGTTTCTCTATTATGGTCTCCCTATGCATAATGTAATTTGTTATCATCAAAAAGGGGGAGTTTGTTGAACCAAGGACAAACACTCTTTGTTTTGTATGATAACAAATTACATTTAGTCTACTAATGGTTGCAGTGTATAAAAGTGCAGGGACAAAATAAAGTACAGGACATGAATCAATGAGCAGGAAATATTAAAGTGGAGCAGCTTGGAGAAGAAGCCACCTCAGCAGTTCAAGACCTATTTGTTTATCCGCTTTCTTTAGGACACTGTGTAAGGTCCTATCACTGAAGATCTATGACTTTTAGTAGCTGAGAGATGAGTTTTTCAAAACATGCATGGTGCATCAAAATAGTTTTGGAAAATATTTTATAAAATTGCATGCATGCATAAGGTGGCACCTAAACCATAAAACGATTTTGTAGAAAGCAAAAAACAATTTCTATTTTGTTCCAATGGCTATGAAATCGATTTAGATAATTTATATAGGCTATGAAATCGATTTTAGGCTCACCTATAGGCCAAGAATCGATTTCCTTGCCCTGTGTTTGAAGTATGTAATCGATTCATGCATATACATAAGCCAAAGGTAAGAATCGATTTCCCTCTATTTCAAAAGACTATGAAATCGATTTTCAAGCAATCCTATAGGCTATGAATCGATTCCTCCTCATTTTAAACAAAGTAAGAATCGATTCCTACCTTATTCAGGATGTCCTGAAAATCGATTCCCACCTATTTCTAAAGAAACAAACAATCGATTCCTATGTTCTCCATATGTAAAGATGTAAAGAATCGATTCCTCAATTTTTTTAACTAGCCATATAATCGATTCTTATGTCTTCTAAAATGATAAGAATCGATTCATCAACTTTTTAACTTCATCAAACAATCGATTCATCATTTCATTAAATGTTTTTTTCAAAATCCTACGCTTTCCTAAGCCTATAAATAGGCAGGTGTGAAACACTTTTCAACTCACTCAACCACACGAAAAATTACAACAAATCTCTCTTCTTCTCACATACATTTTCTAGATCTGAGAAAGAGAAAAATAGAGTTATCACTTTCATATCATTTTTTATAGATCTAGTCACTCATCTCTCTCAGCTGTTATATTGTCATATTATCTGAGGTGATTAGATCATAGCTTCTATATTGTAATCTCTATTGTGGGGGTCGCTCTGAAATCCTGGGAATTGTTCTTGGGTCTCTCAATCAGGAGATTGAGTTGGTTTGAAATCCTGGGAAGTTTTCTTGGGTCTCTCAATCAGGAGATTGAGTTGGTTTGAAATCCTGGGAGGTGATCTTGGGTCGTTCAATCAGGAGATTGAAGCGGTGTTGAAATCCTTAGCTAGGTGCTCGGGTTCTCAGTTCGGGGGAATTGGGATTTGCTATCTGAAGTTGCCTGTTTGTAAAACATTCTTCATATAGTGGTTATCAGCAAAGTCCAAAGGTTGCAAAGCCGGAGGCCGAGGACGTAGGGCTTTTATCCCGAACCTCGTAAAATTCCTGGTGTATCTCTATCCCTCTCTCTTTACTTTATTTACTGTTTATATCTGTTTATGATATCACTACTCTGATCTGAATCTGTTAATCTGGTTGTATAACTATATCCCTACTCTGATCTGAATCTGTTAATCTGGTTATAGTTATACTCGTTGTACTACAAATCTGTTTATCTATCATCTTCTCTATCACTACTGTAGATCTGCTATATTCAATATCATTACATTACTTATAAAACAACCTTATTGTAAATATTGAATATAGAATAATATCTCATTGTGCCAAATCTGCCTACTTGCATATACCTGATAAGTTCAAATCTCTTTTTCCGCATTTGATTTAAACAAACTTATCATTTATTTTGAAAAGATTCCAAGAATTACACATAACCTTATTCACCCCCCCTCTAAGGTTATACTATAGTCTAACATTTAGCACTCTGCTGGTCTTCCTGATGCAGCGTAGCTTGAGTGCGATTGGCCAGGAGATCCAAAAGCTGACTCACATTCGAAGGCTGGGCAGGCTGACTGGTACCCTCATGAGGTAGGGTTACGACGTTGCCTTCCGGAGTATCCTCTGGTCGGGATGCTGGTACGGTAATGCTTTGAATCCGGGGTCTGCCTCTGGGAGCCATGGAGTAGCAAGAGAAAAGTTCGAGTAGTTAGTGATGTGAAAGATAGATATCTCCCACTGTGGTCGCCAATGTTTTGTACCTAGCAGTATTTTGGTCGGCTGCTATTGGTAGGTCTCTTGCTGCCCTGGCAGGAGGACAGTGAGCGCCCGGGGGTACCTGCAAAGCCACTCCGACGCTCAAGTCAGTATGAGAATAAGCTAGTGAATTTGCAAGGGAAGAGTGTGTACCTCGTAAATGGCTATGCGAGCCGGAATTTATAGTAAATTGATGTTAGTTGTGGATCGTCGGATCAGTGGAGGCGATCTGAAGCCTCCAAGCGTATTGGGCTTGTATGTTGTGGATATGGGCCGAATTGATTGGGCTGATCCATATCCCATCGCTAATCGTACCCCCTGGTATTGCTGAATGAACCTCTTGGTCCAGTCCAGAACAATAACCTCTTGTCTAATCAACTCATCAGGAAAAAGAGGTGACAAGTCTTCTGGTTTGATTGGTTCATATGTTTTTGGATGCAATGGTGGAGGTGGTTTAAGTGGGAGATCTGCTATTAGATTGTACCATTGATGAGGAATTTCAATTGATTTATTCTTATTAGCATCCAAAGTTGCTCTCACTTTGCAGCCATTTGAATACCTCAGACTATGTATTGGCTTTACATTCAAGGCAAATTGCTGAGGCCATTGCTTTTGAACTGAAGTTATCAAATAAGAAAGATATTATTACACTTATATGTAACCAAACTTGGATAAACAACTCATGTTAAGCACTTATAGTATAAACATTTATCATATTAGTGCTCAAGTATAAGCACTATTTATGTGATATCAGCTATAAATTATTTTCATAAGCTACCCTAAAAAGCTTATGAAAATAAACTGAAAACATTATGAACATGACATAAGCTGTTTTCATAAGTTCTCCCAAATAGTTTAAAAAATGCTTATGCCAATATATAAGTCCAAATATGTCAATCCAAACAAGTCTTAAATTTTGGAAATTAAAATCACTAATGATCATATAAATGCTTATGTACAAGCTATCTCTTTAACAAAAGATACAATAAAATAAAATTATTTTCATCTAAGCTAAATTGGACATTTAGCGTCTGTTATCGCCCGACGCTAAATCGACCGATGCTAAATGTCACCTTTAGCATCGGGTGCTCAGATAACCGATGCTCAATGTCACATTAAAAATCATTTCAGACGTCTAAAAATGACATTTAGTGTTGGTTGTTTGAAGCAACCGATGCTAAATGTCTCAAAGGTGATTTTTAGCGTCGGTTGTTTGAAACAACCGATGCAAAATGTCAGTTTTGGAGACATTTAGCATCGGTTGTTTCAAACAACCGACGCTAAATGTCTCTAAACGTCATCAGAAAATGACATTTAGCATCGGTTGTTTCAAACAACCGACACTAAATGTCTTTAAGCGTCATTAGAAAATAACATTTAGCATCGGTTGTTTCAAACAACCGATGCTAAATGTCATTTTACACATTTTAGTTTCCTTCGTTTTTGATCATACCGTTTACTGTTCATGTTAACAGAAAACCTGCAGATTGCATCACAGACATACACAAAACCAGCTTCACATTTCTAATACCTCAGTACAGTTCTAATACCAAATTGTTCACATTACACAAAACCAGCTTCACATACAGTTCTAATACCAGATACAATATGCAGTCATAATTCTAATACATTACACAAAACCAGCTTCACATTTCATCTAGTACAATTCTAATACCTCAGTGTTCACATTAACAGAAAACCAGACCATATAAAAAACTTGTTCACATTTCATCTAGACTATCAATTCACAAAGACTTTCAATATAAACAGAGAATAGATTGAACAAGTTTAAACAGTGCTAAACAGTGTATCCTTTTGCTCCGTACGAATCTTCATATAGAATTCTGCCCAAAGCTGACGAACCTCAAGAAGCTCCTCTTCGGTGTATGCCTTTGAGTCATCAAATACCTACAAGTTTAAAAATTACTCAAACAAATTATATTCAATCATTCTATACAGCTGAGATTGCTGATCTACCCGAGGTTCTTAAACAAAGATTAGACTTTTAATAGGAGGAGGATAACGCGAAATAATAGAAGGAAATAAAAATGTATACCTGCTCCCAATTATCAACAACACCAGCATTCACAGTGGTCAGCATAAACTTCATCACATAATAGCCACAATGAAAACCATTCCGTTGTGTTGGCATTTACACAAATGAATTAACAAAGTTAACCAAATATATATATATATATATATATATATATATATATATATATATATATATAGCATATATGAATTCACTCCAAATTAAATCAACTCAATATTTTAAATTACTTACTGTAGGGTACAACCACGTGGCGACAGATGTAGAATAACCTTTGACAGTTCTAATAACATAATATAAAAGTATTTATAAAATTTTAACCCAACTTAAGTTCAAATACTACAATCTAAACCAAAATAAAAAATAAAAACTTACTTCCTAAACATTTCTTTGATTGTTTTGTTTGGTTTGCGGCATAAGGAACACATCCAGACCACAGTATTTTGAGGTGGTATTAAGACAACTAGTTGCCAATGTCCGCTGCAACATTGATAAACTTAAAATTAAGCAACACACAAAGAAATGCATGTTACACACAATAAACTCAGAATGACACAAGAAAATCAGAATCAGAAGACTAACATGCATTTCACCATTCACCAACAAAACAACTAGTAATCAAAACAAGGAACTATGTTGCTGTTACCTATGGCAAAATGGAGCAATATATACTCCCTTATTGGTGGTCATCAATTTCTCTTGAAGGTTTTGAAGGACAACATTCATGGATATATCTAGTGACAACATTCATGGTTAAGCTCGTAAGGACACACAAATCCATATAAGTCATCAATACCTCTTTCAACACATTGACGATGCAAATATCTAGTGGCAAGTAAGAAAAACTATCAGATCGATTAATATATGTAAAATGTGAGAAATTTATATAATGAAATAGACTTTACTACTTACGTGCACAATATGGCCAAATGGCTCAATTCAAGCCACTCTTCACCAGAAATCACGTCGGTGATCTCTTTGAAGGAAACAAAGCAGTGATGATCTTCATGCTCCAACCATATCCTAGCATGTCTCTTATCAGCATACCCTGTCACAAGCATCTCTTTCATCCAATCGATATTGACCTCCTCCTCCACATGAGATGGTGAGTAGCTAGCCTTAGATCCAACAGTTGTCATGGGAGAGGGAACCTGAACACCCGCATTTTGAATTCCTCCACATGAGATGGTGTGCTGAATAATTAAAACATACATATAAATTAAGTTAGTATTTATGAATTGATTCAAATAATAAAACAAATCTAGTAATATAAACATATACCTCTGCCAACGCTTTGCGAACTCGGTCTTGCACCATCACTTCCACATCCTCCATAATTTCTTTCATCAACTCCGCTTTGTCAACTTGTGAGCTACTCGAGGCAGAACGTGCCACACCTCCAAAGTATCTCTTTATCCCGACACCTTTTCCAGCTCCCCGAACACGACCGGGATGCTCAAGTGTTCCAATGGCAACAGTCAAAATATCATTCTTTCCTTGAGGAACGAAAGATCCTTGGCTACTCATAACCGCATGTTCATCCTGCAACAAAATCATGTTCACATGTTACAATTTAACAAATTAAACAAAACATACTAAGTTCCACAGCTTTCTTCAACTTAGATCCACACACAATGACTTAGAAACACCACACAATATTTTGCTTACAATCTTAGATCCAACTGATGCTGACGACTCGGATACCTAAGATCCAGACTTGCTTTTGCGGCCAGCCTTCCACAGCTCATGACGCTCTGGAGATGTAAGCTCCACCTCCAAATCAGGATCACCAGACTACTCCTGGATTTTTTTGATTTGTTCTTCTTTCGAAACCTTCTTCAACTTTTTATAACCACATTGCCCCATTGTGTGGTTGTATTTATTATTTTTTTGAATATTCTTGGCAGCTTCTCTCTTAGCCTGTTACAAAGAAAAAACACCACCATATTTACAACATATCGTTAATGTTTAAGAAACTAAAATAGTTATAGTTAAAACAATACCACAAACTCCTCAGTAATGCGATTGTTATAAAATGCGGCCCATGTCTCGAGAGATATGTTGCTGTACTTGTGACATGGATTTTTTTGACCATTTGTATCCCCACTACCAAAGACATATGTTCTGGTGAGAGTTGTCATGATCTGTCTCCAACAAAGATTGATATGAGACATCCAAGTCTTCTTGAATTCATTACTCTCGGGAACATCAAATGTTAGCTTTACATCATCCCAAGCAATTTTTTTGTCTCGTCATCAACTGATTCTCCACTTCATTGGCAATATGCTTATCTTTGTTCGTGCAACCGCCCCTAAATAGGTCTTGAATTTGTTAGCATACGAACCAATAAGACCGCCTTTACTATCAATATCCACTATGTATTTTTGACCATCTGGGCACCTAGAAGTGAATTTTTTTAATGATGTTGGACGCCTGGTATTCCTTTTTGGAGGATCACTAAAATCATCCATGATAGTTGTTTAAACAAAGGAAACAAAATATATCAGTCATTCTTATTATAACATATTGAATCATATTTAATTACTAAATAAATCATGTAGGTAAGGAAATATAAACATTGAAGCCAATTTTAAAAGATAATATAACATACTGGATAATATTTAATATTAGATTCATAATTCAGTGAGATATTTTTCAGCATTTCTGACAGTTCAGTCCCCATTCCTCAAATTGAGTTGAATTATGTGCTAATTTGGTTCCACTTTACAGTCATACAATACAACTTTTCATTCATCTTGTTAAGTTCAAAATCAGTAACTATTTGTTTCACTTCATATATTTGAAGAATTGTTTGCATGAATCTGTTCTTTTGTTGTCCCAATGTGAAGTGACACTGCTCAGCCTTTCTTTTCAAGACTAGTGACTTTAGTTTGTCATTATATCAAATCTCTCATTCAATATGAACTATGAAACCATCCATACACATTTGGATAAATACACTGGAAGAAATTGGAAAACATACTTCTCTCGGTTACAAAATCTGTCACATGCTCAAAAGGAAATAATAGAAACAAACCATCATTGTTACTAAGTTCAAATTTACAATTTCATAGGTTCAAAAAAAATAAATCTAAACTCCTTCGTATAAAATTCCTTCATTATGATCATTGCGAGTGGCATGTTCATCATCAACTTCATTGTCATCAACTGAAGTAGGCACTTGTGTTAACAAACAAGGTGTTTCGGAAATTGCAAGACTTGAATCTTCATTTTCATCACTGCCTATTTTTCCTTGTAGGACAACTGACCACTTTTTGTTAGAAGGATATTTGACATAGAAAACTTGTTTTGCTTGGTCAGCCATGATGAAGGGTTCGTCATTATAACTTACCTTGTCAAGGTCCACTAGTGTAAATCCCATTTCGTCAGTACGTACACCACTATTGTTGTTAACCCACTTACAGTAATCAAGCACCCAAATCTCTTCAATGACACCAAATTAAGCAATGGATGCGAGTACAGGATTTGTATCCTTTGAACTAGAGAAGTTCATCGAGGAAGCCATGACCATAACTCCACTGTTTTGCATGGTGCTTTTGTCATCTTTAGACTTTGTGTAAAAGGAAAACTTATTTATGACGTACCCGCTCCAACATACGACATTAAAGTGAGGGTCATGTGCTAACCATCTCAAAGTCTCAGAGGCACTCACATCTTTCTTAATCTCTGATTTACACCAATATATGAATGTGTTGTTATGCTCGTTCAATAACAATATTTCTTTCATTCGAGGGTTTTTGGCCTTTACTATCTCTTTATGGAGAGACAAGTAAGGTAATACCTCATCTGTATTATTCAAAACATACAAATGTGCTTGAAGCACTTCAGCTCGGCCCATGCATTTAGTGGTTATACCATGTGTACCTTTACCTTGACCTCTCCTTGCATAACGAGACTTTGGTAGTCCCACAGATTTTGCTTCTGACAAGTAGTCAGGACAAAACTCAATCGCTTCTTCTGTGACGTACATTTCGACAATGGATGCTTCAGGACGATATTGGTTCTTCACATACCCTTTCAAGATCTTCATGTATCGCTCGATTTGGTACATCCACCTTAAATAAACAGGGCCGCATAATCTAATCTCCCTAACCAGATGAACAATTAAATGAACCATGGTATCAAAGAATGAGGGAGGAAAAAACATCTCCAATTGACACAAGATAATAGCAGCCTCATTTTCCAACGCGTCCAATTTTTTAGGGTCGATGACTTTAGCACATATACTATTGAAGAATAAGCACAACCTAGTTTTGGTATATCGGACATCTTTCGGTAAGATGCCACGAATTGCCACAGGTAGCAGTTGTTGCATCAAGACATGGCAGTCATGAGACTTCAAGCCAACTAATTTGAGATCTTTCATTGAAACCAGTCGCTTTACATTTGACGAGTAACCATGTGGGACTTTGATTCCCCGTAGACACTCGCAAAAGCTCATTTTCTCTTTTCTTGATAAGGTATAACATGCTGGAGGTAAATATGTGCCTTTACCTCGTTCCACTGGATGTAATTGTTCTCTTATGCCCATCTCACGTAAATCTAGACGAGAATTTATACCATCCTTTGTCCCTTGAACGTTGAGAAGCGTCCCGATGACACTATCACAAACGTTTTTCTCGACGTGCATAACATCAAGACAATGCCTTACATCAAGATTGGACCAATACGGAAGATCAAAGAACACCGACCTCTTCTTCCACTTGCTTTTTTCCTTAGACTGCTTCTGCTTTTTGCCGAATACAACTTTGATGTCCTTAACAACTTGATAGACTTCTTCTCCGGTCAAGGCATTCGGAGCAATGTCATTTTCCGAGCACCCATTAAAAGCTTTTTTCAACTTACGATATCTGTGATTAGGTTTGAGAAATTTCTGAGGCCCAAGGTAGACAGTCTTCCTTCCATGTTTGAGTTGATGGTGACATGTGTCTTCTGCACAAATAGGACAACCTTTATTCCCTTTGACACTATACCCAGACAAGTTTCCGTATGCAGGAAAGTCATTGATCGTGCAAAATAACATGGCTCGCAACTTGAAAGTTTCATTAGAATACCCGTCAAACACATCCACGCCTTCATCCCACATTTTTCTCAAGTCTTCAATCAATGGACTAAGGTAAACATCTATGTCATTACCAGGTTGTTTCGGGCCAGAAATCATCATGGATAGCATCACATATTTGCGCTTCATGCACAACCATGGAGATAGGTTGTAAATTAAAAGGAGAACAGGCCACGAGCTATGATTCGTACTTAAGTTACCATATGGATTCATCCCATCTGAAGCAAGTGCGAGCCTAAGATTTCTTGACTCAGTGCCAAAATCCGAATACAAATTATCAATTTTCTTCCATTGCAAAGAATCGGTCGGATGGCGAAGCTGCCCGTCACATTTCCTCTCATCTGCATATCATCTAATGCTCTTCGCGTCATTTGCATTAGCAAAAAAGCGTTTGAACCTAGGTATTATTGGAAGATAGCATAAAATCTTCGCAGGGGAACCCTTTGTGTTGTTGTCGTCACAATTAGATTCACCCGACTTCACTTTGTAGCACGACCAACCACACGTAGGACAGTTATGCAACTTCTCAAAGTCTTTCTGATACAATATGCAGTCATTGGGACATGCATGTATTTTCTGATACTCCACACCCATCAGACACAATATCTTCTTTGCATCATACGTTCGTTTTGGCAATGTGTTACCTATGGGAAGCATGTCTTCCAACAGCTCAAGCAATTCGGTGAATCCCTTAGCAGTCCACCCATTTATCGCCTTCAGATTGATCAATTTTAACGACGCAGACAACCGAGTGTATTTTGTGCAACCCAAATACAAAGGTTGATCTTTGTCTTTGCACAAATTATCATATTCATGCGCTCGCTTAAAAGATTCGGGACCAATGTCACGTATCATGTCCTCCATTCGATCATCCATATCTTCATCGACTTTCTCACTTTTGGACACACTTGGGTTGCCGGTTGATTCACCGTGCCATATCCATGTGGTATAACTTGGTAAGATCTCATAAACAAAGAGATGATCCCGTATTACACTTGGTGGTTGTGGGGTTCGATTCACACAATTACAACAAGGACATGAATAAGTTACATCAACTTCGGGAACATCAGTTTTGGGAGCATCAGTTTTGCGAAGATTTGCTTGAGCAAAGTTTATAAACTCTTCGACTCCTTTCGCATACTCATCACTCAAACGATTACATTGTATCCAACTACGATCCATGGCTACGCTCCAAACAAGTAAAAATATAGCTCATTGAGAAATGGTCCAGTAAAAAGGTTTCCAATTAAGTATCTAAGTAAAACAATAAAGAGAAGTAAATTTATAGAACTCATCATTCATTGACAATTAATCAAAATCACAAATTATAGTAAATAAAATCCCATCTCACATAACATATGACAACATACAGGAACGCAAACCGGAACACAAACAATGCAAGAGAGACTTGCTACATATAGCAACAAAACATACAGGAACACAAAGGATCAAAACATATGAAAATAAAACCCTAAATCTCACAGATCTAAACATACAGGAACACAAACAATGCAAGAGAGACTTGCTACATTTCAGATGAAGCATAGGGAAACAAAATGAATGAAATTGCACAGAAACAAAATCAAATCGAAACGAAGGAACAGAAACATAAAATGAAATGAAACAAGCCAGAATCGAACAATGTCAAAAACTAAGAACAGTTAGAAACACAGAACTTTGGGTACCTGAAATGAAGGCGACGGCGACGGCGACGACGAGCAAGCTACGGCGAGCAAGCAACGGCGAGGGCGACAGGGAGCAACCAACGGCGAGGGCGAGCAACTTAGGGTTTCGAAAATTTCTCTGCACTGAAGGTGATGGCGAGCAAGGCGATGGCGAGATAGGCGACAACGACCTAGAAACGCCAACGGCAAGAAAAGAACTTAGGGTTCTCACCGAAGCTCGAAGGTTCCCTGCGAGTGAGAACGCGGCGGAAGAGATGAGAGTTCAGAAGGCACTGGTGACGGCGACGGAAGAGATGAGAGTTGAGAGAGAACGCAAGTCATGAGAGTTCAGAGAGATGAGAGTTGAGAGAGAACGACGAAAGAGATGAGAGTTGAGAGAGAACTGAGAGTTCAGAGAGAAGAGAGTATGAGATAACGCGTAGAAAAAAGTTGGACATTTAGTATCGGGTGTATTAACACCCGATGCTAAATGTGTTTGACACGCACATTTAGCATCGGTTATTACAACAACCAATACTAAAGGTCCGTCACAATGCACATTTAGCATCGGTTGTTTAAACAACCGATGCTAAATGTCTGACGCCAATACTTTTAGCATCGGTTGTTTAAACAACTGATGCTAAATGTAGGCTCAAAAACTGAAAACTTCCGTTTATTTACAAAATTGCCACCGGTTCAACATTTAGCATCGGCTGTTCAAACAACTGATGCTAAATGATGCTTTTTAATGTCCTTTTTACACTAGTGGCTATTAGATTGTACCATTGATGAGGAATTTCAATTGATTTATTCTTATTAGCATCCAAAGTTGCTCTCACTTTGCAGCCATTTGAATACCTCAGATTATGTATTGGCTTTACATTCAAGGCAAATTGCTGAGGCCATTGCTTTTCAACTGAAGTTATCAAATAAGAAAAATATTATTACACTTATAAGTAACCAAACTTGGATAAACAACTCATGTTAAGCACTTATGGTATAAACATTTATCATATTAGTGCTCAAGTATAAACACTATTTATGTGATATAAGCTATAAATTGTTTTCATAAGCTACCCTAAAAAGCTTAAGAAAATAAACTGAATACATTATGAACATGCATAAGCTGTTTTCATAAGTTCTCCCAAATAGTCTAAAAATTGCTTATGCCAATATATAAGTCCAAATATGTCAATCCAAACAGCTCTTCAAAAAAAAAATGTCAATCCAAACAAGTCTTAAATTTTGGAAAGTAAAATCACTAATGATCATATAAATGCTTATGTACAAGCTATCTCTTTAACAAATAAATAAAATAAAATAAAATTATTTTCATCTAAGCTAAAAGTTGTTTTCATAAGTTATACAAATTGTTTTAATAAACTATTATGGAGACCTTATCCTTCCAAAAATAAGCTAAAAATAGGTTATAATAAGTTATTTTCATTTTCATAAGCTCTCCAAAATGTCTCACAAATGATTTTGCCTATAAATAAGCACAAATAAATCAATCCAAACAAGTCTTAAGTTGTGGAAAGTAAAACCAGTAATGAAATGTAAGAGCAAAATCCCAAAGCTGATTTTGTAGATTATAAAACCAGATATTAACATAAAAACATTAAACTGTGTTGTGTCTACTCAAAATTTGTCAAATACAACATAAAATACAGGTGGGGTGTTCTTAATTCCTACATCTGACTTTTATTGCAGCTCATTTGAAATCAAGAAATGTGTATAAAATTCAAAACAGACCAACGAAAGATTCAGAACAATCTAAGAGCTCAGAGATTAACAAATTAATATTAGAAAAAAGAAAAATGGGTGTTGGTTCATTAGAAGCAAAATAGCAAGTACCTTTAGAGTAGAAATGAGGTGATGTATTTGGAAGTGAAATAACAGAGGAAATACTGACAGCCTTCATTTTTGTCTGTGTTTGTATCTTCAAACCATGAAAGGCTAGTTAGTATGAAGACTCTATTTATTTACTCCTGCCGCACTAGAGACAAAAAAATTAGTAAGACATTAATGTAGACTTTTTGTCCATCTGACTTTGCCGCACCAAATTTAGTTTCTTTTTGGATTTGGTAAGGGACAATGAAGTTTTTTTTTTCACACTCCATTCGTCCATCGTAAGTGTCATACATCAAGTACCACCCGTAAACTTACCTAGATTTTGAGTTCTGACCAAGTAATTACAGAAAATGTCCAACCTAATAATGTAGACCTTGTTAGTTGTGCTAAATCTTACAGACAACTACTCCCTCCGTTCCAAATTATATGACGTTTAAGGTTGTTACACAGAAATTAATGAATGCAATCATTAGTATATGATTTGTAAAAAAAAGTGACATTCTTCCCATTATGCCCTTAAGTACTTCTTGCTTTATTGGTATTATAAATGCTTTTTGAGGGTATAATAGGAAAAACATAGTTTTTACTTTATTGGTATTCTAGATGGTCATATATTGTGGGACAAATCCATTGTAAAAGGTCTCTATCTGAATGATCACTGGTATACCATGATGGGGACATCTCCTCAACAGTTCTTTCCATCTCTCCCAGGCTTCAAACACTGTTTCAGAATCTTTTTGTTTGAATGCAGTAACTTCATTCCTCATCCTTGCATTCTTACTTGGTGGAAAATATTTTGCCAAAAATTTATCAGCCATCTCATTCCAAGTATGGATAGAGTTAGGCTCTAGAGAAGTTAACCAGGCCTTTGCTCTATCCTTCAAGGAATAAGGAAAAAGTTTTAACCTGAATGCATCATCACTGACTCCTGGAATGATAAAGCTACTGCAGACTTCCTGAAATTGTTTTAAATGTAAGTATGGGCCCTCTTGGAGAGAACCACCAAACTGACCTACTTTTGGAGCATCTGGAACATCATGGGTTTGAACTCAAATTGAGCTGTTTGAAGAGTAGGCCTAGTTATGCTTGTTTCCATGGTTAGTGGATCAAACACAGCATAGTCCCTCATAGGTCTGTCCCTGTCATTGACCATGTCAGCTGGGCCTTGATTTATGAATTGTTGCCTAAACCAGTCTTCATCATTATGCAATGTAGGGATGGGTGGTTGATGTCCTATACCTCTACCTCCTTGAGTAATTGTTGGTGTTCAGAACGAAACTCAAGAGAGAGAAAGTTACCTCACAGCGGTAGATCCGAGGTCAATCCGAGTATGTCCGAGCTTGAGGGTCTTCTGTCCAGATCCAACCCCGGTGGGATTCGAGGCGAGTAGGAGCTAGGATGGATGTTGAATATGTCCACTCTAAGGTAGAAGTCGGGAGCTTTCGAGGTTGGATCAGCCTGAGTCGTCTTCCCCCGAGGTTGGACTCGGGGGGTCGGGTACCTGCAGACACTCCAATGTCTAAGTCAGCAAATGGAAGTGGAAAGGAAGTACCAAGGAATGAAGCGTACCTGATTGGAGGGGGTAGTGCTCTATTTATAGACGCGACAAGGGGTCACCCTTAGCCTAGGTTGAACCTGAGCCATGTGATTAGCAGAGGCTGATCTTAGCCGTTGAGCCCAGCGCAGTTGAGGCTGACCCTGGTTAGAGGCTGACGATGCTGACCCTGGTTAGAGGCTGACCCTAGATAGATGTTGACCCTGGTTATTGCCTGGGCCAGGTCCAACGCTGGACTAGGCCAGTTCTTCGGCGGAGTGGGCTTTTGTCCAGTCCAGAACAATTGGTATCTTTAATAATCAAAAGTTTGTCATATTTAATACTATTATTGCATATATACTCTTCATTTAATTAAGTGGTTGGTAATAAAGAAATAAGAAATTATTTTCATTAAATATTAAAAAGAGTTAATTTAGGAAATTTGGTTAAGTTTTTGTATGAAAATTGCACTTAACTAACTTTTTTTAACACGAGGGAGTATATGTGCAATAACATTAAACTACCAAATTTTCTTGTAAATAACATTTATTTTGGAATTCTTTTCAAAAAAAGAAATAACAAAATTTATTTTAGAATTAAATTTTCTTGTAAATAAACAACACATGTAATCAGAATGAGGAAGTACCAAGTGGGTGTGGCACAAGTGGTAAGTTGCTTGGGCCCCTTAAGCATTTGGTCAGGGGTTCGATCCCTAGCCGGTGTGTATGGAGAGACATCGCTTGGGAGAGGTCAGCCCTTAAATGAACTCCAGTACCTCGAAGGATTAGTCTTCCCAGTCGCCGGGGAGGATACATTGGGAAACCAAAAAAAAAAGAATGAGGAAGTAACTTACTCCCTCCGGTCCTTATTATAAGAAAAATTTGCAGTTTTAGGTTTATTGAATAACTGATGCATCTGGCCTATATTATAGACCAGATACACCAATTATTCAATGAATCTCTAAAACTGTAAATTTTTCTTATAATAAGGACCGGAGGAAGTATTTTTAATTTTTGGTATAAACTGGGTATCTTCTGTGCGCAACTATAGAGACTAATCTCTCGAGCCAGATAGGACCACAGTGAGCGGCAGTTTAGGACCACAGTGAGCGGCAAAACTGCCGCTCAAGACTGGATTAGAACTCAAGACATTGATTAAGCTTGAAGAGATTCCAACCATCTCATTATTGACTTATTTAATGAATACTAAGAGTCGTTGGGGATCCTAGGAGCTACTTCTTCCATATATACTTACACCCTCAGTGTGGACCACATATTATTTCCATTAGTAGTTTATTAATGATCTTAACGGATAGTAGATCTCAGCCATTCAAATTTTTTAAACAATTGTTTAATGCACACAATAAGCCTGCTTAATTCTCTATTATTTTATTTACTTAATTCTTAATTTTCTTATCTATTTTATAGACTTGTTTTCCTGTAATCTCTCCATTACATCAAATAAAATGTGGAGAAATGTTATTAAGGAGGACATGAAATTAAAATGAATTAACTAATAACTGTATTGCTTTTATTTTTTTATTCTAATCTTATCATTTTTTTAATTTTTGTCTTTGACTATCATAACTTTGAAAGTATGTTAAAAATCTTTGAAGCCCTGTCAAATCTAAAGTCTATAAAGTCATTTCTAATCTTATAAAATCTTATGATACAAATTCATTAAAATCCAAACTACAAAGTCTTGAAATTTCCGTAAAATATTAAAAGTCATTAAATTCCTATAAAGTCTTTTAAAATTTGTGAGATTTTTTTATGTTAAAGTAGTCCTATGAAATATCAAACCAACACATCCCTATCCTCCAAAATAAAATAACAAACTACTCAACTTGTGAGAATTTTTTTGGACAATAATAACTTGTGAGATTTATATCACCAAAAAGGGGGTAATTAATTATATTTAGACTTTAAAGGGAACTATAATATCCGAGTTAAAATTTGGAGTTAATCTTGATAGCTATGTAGACCATAAACCCTAAACCATAAACTCTAAATCCTAGGTGTTAGACCCTAGATCCTAAACTCTAAATCTTAAACCCCAGTAGACCCTAGGTGATCTAAGGTGGTGGTGTTATTAATGCAAGCAAGATCAAGTTTCTTATCTTGTTTTGATGAATGTAAGTTTGTGTTTGGTTGCAGGTAGAGTGGGCAAACTCATGTTTATAATGGTTTGAGGTAATTCTTTTGGGTGGGCAAGATGTTTAGGCAGGTGATGAGAAAGTGACTTTACCTTTTAAAATAGATTTTACTAGAAACAGTTTCAGGTAGCTTTTTCGTCTAATTAATTAAAGTTGATCTTATACACATCAACATAGTTTTCCAACTTTGCCCCTCTTCCTATGGTTTGTGTTTATGTTCGCCCCCATCACGATCGTAAAAGGGGTGATGTTTCAATTTTCGATCAAATCTAAATTGTTCATCATTATTTCCATTTAGATATTATTTTTTGTAGTAGGCTAAGCAACATTTTGGCCACAATCCTGTGTTTGCCGGCCAGAACCTTCACGACAACATTTTTGACTTTAGGCCACGCCACTCATTGCCACGGCTAAAAAACCGTGGCTTGAACAGGGAATAGGCCACGCGTTTACAACTGTTGGTAATAAATAGATAGTACGCCGCTGATTTGTTAACTTGATGTTACAACCGTGGGCTGAAATGTCTATAAGCCTCTATTAAAAAACCGTGGACTAAAACTAAAGTATGACTAAAACAAACCGTGGACTTATTTCTATCAAAAAAGTAGGCGCTAAGTCTGAAATTTTTTGCGAAGAAAAAATGCGCTTCTCTAAAATCACTCTCGCGCTTCTCTAAAATCACTCTCGCGTTTCTGATCCAAAAATCCCCTCTCTTCGTCGTCTTCCCCTCACCTTTGTCGGCGTCTTCGTGAGAGGTGGGTGGAGCTTCATCCTTGCCTTTCCATCCCATCCTAGACGACACATCACTCTCTATAACCCTAAAAATTTGAATGAAATCGATTTGAGGCATAAATATTCCAGAAACGATTTGGAAATGATTTCGCATCTCTTAGTGTCTTCTGCAAGTTCCAATTTGGCATTTCAATTTCGATTTCGCATTTCTCTCTCTTCGCATTGCATCTCGCTCGTAGCTCTGTGACAGCATTTGCACTTCCGTCTCAGGCTCTCATCCCATCCTTGGCTGAGCTCTAACCTTCAGATTTACTATAAGGTTACTTTCTCTCTCGGCTTCACCATTTAAGGTTGGTTTTGATTTTCGTTTTCCTGATTTCTTGCAGATTTCACTTCAGTTCTTGTGATTTCATATCGTCATATTTTTTCTAAATTTTTTAGATTCGAGTCATTTAAGTTCTTCCTTCCTTTTTTTTACTCCTAATCTTGTTAATGTTTTGTATTCAACATTCCTGTTTTGATTTTAGGGTTTTGTAAAATTTTTCTCTTTGTTTCATCGATTTTTGTAAAAATTGTTGATTCAAAATTGGGGAAACAAGTAAATCTCTTGTTAGTTTTAGGTGTTAATAATGGTAAGAGGTTTGAACTATTCAACAGTGATCCATCAACCACTCTGCTTGAGTTCCTGCAATGTTCATGAAGACCGTGGAAGCAATAATTCTAGAAGCAAACACAAAGTCTTTCAGCTTACTGGTGTACTGTTTTAGAAGTTTACTTGTGCTTGAGTTCCTGTAATGTTCATGAATACTGTGGAAGCAAGATTTACTGGTGTACTGTTTTAGAAGTTTTAAACTTTTATTGATGCTCAAAGAAATTGCTCTAGAATGTGTAGCAATCAGCTTAGTTGTTTCTTTTGTCTAGAATTGGAACTCATAATTTTCATATTTTGGCTAGTGGAGACACTCATAATTATCCACTGTCACAGCTTCTTCACTTGATTTTGATATTTGAAGTTCATTTGATTGGTATTTTCCACTTTCACCTTCTGCATAAAAGCTAGGTTGTCCTCTTTTAATTTGTTGGTATGCATTGTATTTGGAATATGTGTCTTTAATGTCATGCCTTCTCAATGTGTTTAATTGGGCCCAAAGTTCCTTCTGTGTCATGTAAACAACTTTAATTTTAGAATTTTCTGCGAAGCATACTAAACGATTACCGTTTTAGAATTTTAAGTATCCACTGTAAACAACTTTAATTTGGTTCTCATGTTTACCGTTTTCTGTTTTTGCTGCCATTGCACAAATCTATAGTGTGAAACTGTGAATTGTGAAAAGATTCTAAATGCCTACATCATATTTGATTAGTTTTATTATTGAAGGGACAACGACAAATATGAGAATGCATATTCATTTAGTTAAGAGGACAAATTGTAATTTTTAAGCATTGAGAATTTCCACATTTTGCTGTCTTGTGTATTAATTGTATTTGAATTGTAAGTAATTTAGACCATGATATAAAGAATATAAGTGCTGGACTGTCTTTGGATTTGCTAGTTATTGTTAGCCATTGCAAATAAAATTTCCACAGTAATTGTAACTAGTAATCAGAATTGGCTCTATGCTTCAGAAGAGTTTTTATCCTCATGATAATGAAAGTCATGTTATTGATGCAGGGTGCATGGCAGCTTTGGATGCAGAACACTACCTGCAAGGGATTGGTTTACAACAGGATAAGAGTGATTGACTAGCTAAGGGGTGTCCAGAGCTCAGAAGATACTTAATTAGAAGCAATGTTTGATTTAAAATGAATAAGAGTGATTGACTAGCTAAGGGGTGTGTAGAGCTCCGAAGATGGTAGAGTTTAACATTAAACTAGTTGATTCTTTAGTGTGTTCTGGGTAGGGGTCAAAATGTAAGGAACAAAAATAATGAGTAAAAATTTAGATGCTTGTCGATGTGCATTATGTTTGGAATCTTGATTCTTGCCCATTTTTGCTTATCCTTTCCTCCACTCTTTCTAATATTTTCATTCTTAATTACCTTTGTTTGGAACTTTGCTTTCAACTGTTTCGTTTGTCCAGCCATTGAGCCTTGTGTGTATTATATGTTGCAGAGGTACATATCTGACATAGGAAAGGCGTGGCCTGTACTGTTTGTTTGCGGAGGGATTTTGCCTCTGTTTCTGTCTGTGATTTGGTTGATGATGATCCGGCATCTTGTTGCTGCAATGCCTTGGATAACGTTGGTTTTATTCGATGTTCTAATAGTACCAGTTACAATGTTTTACTACCTAAAAGGTCTGTATCTCTACTGGGCTATTTTGTGAAAGAAGTGTCTGTTTTTGAAGGAAGTGTCACTATACAAAAGAAGACCAAAATCATTCATTTGACTTTTGAATTCTTTGACTTTTTTAGTTTGATAGCATAATCATTCATTTGAACTTGGAAATGGTTCAGATCATACCCTTGTTCTTCTATGCATTTTATACTTTACAAACAATAAAAAAATTCTTCAACCTTATGTCTAGTAAAATAATAAATATGGGATGACTTGATATGTAAAACTCGATACATATAGTACAGTTGTTTATTCTTGCTGAAACCTATTATATTACTAGCTTATATACTGGGGAGAGGAGTCATACAAGGACAACACTTTGATCATGCAACTTCTCTGTGATAGCCTCACCCTCTGGACCTCTGACAATCAGGTATGGTTCATGCCAGTGAATATTCTTGGCCTATTCGTATTAGGCTCAGCCTTAGCATGGATTGTATCCATTATGATTCAAATGTGGTGACTTTTCATTATAGAGAACGGCTGCTCTAGAAAGATCACTAATAGAGAAAGTTGGATGGCAGAAATTCATCAAAAGAGGAGTGCACACACTGAAGAAGCAACAATACCAGGTTTAAAATTTAATTTTTGATCCAAAAATTTGTAATGCCTTTCACCATTGAATGACAAGGATTGATGGTCTTGTTTCTATTTCAGATATTTATATTGATCCAGACTGCTTGCACTCTTATTCTTGTTCTTGCTTACTCTTAATCCTCTCCTTTTTATGTGAGTTCATTCTTCTTTTTTTGCCAGTAATTCATGTAAAAATAACTCATGTTTGAATTATTAGAAGCTGTTTTCAGCTCTTTTAGAGAATTTTTGTTGTTTTGTGCTTAAACAAGGGAATAATCCAACATTGATGATGTTACTACAAAGGAATTATATCCCTTCACTCCATGTGCAAATTCCTTGTCAACAAAGGAATTCTTTACCATGAAGCTCATGCAACTTTCAACTAGTAATAATACAAATAAGGAATGATTGAGATGTTTAATTCCATTCAACTTTGCTTTTAGGATTTTTCAGCTATCAGTCTATAATATGTTTAATTTGTATAGGTATGATTGAGATGCTCTATCTTTCTTGGTTGCTTATATGAATGTTTATTGAGCATATATCAATAGTAGCACCTTAGCTGTAGGTGTAATTGGACCAAATTCAGAGTGAAGTGGACACCTTTTATTCAGCTTACATCTTATGGAAAAGTCAGTAGCTTATATAAGCTTTCCTCATCGTGTTATTCTTCACCATCTTTAGCATATACTATGTACTTATTTAAGATACTGGTTTTTCTTCTCATTAGGTGCCTGTTTAAATAGCTGAGATAGCACCTGAGAACTTGAGCGGTGGCCTTGGAACTTGGTAGCTGCTTTCACTGTTGTATTTACCTGAGACCAAAGGAAGAAATTCAGTTTTCCTTAAGATAGATATGTTTTGAGAGAGCATATAGGTAATCTCTCATGTTTGAACTGAAATGATGTGATATCATGTGTTCTTGTAATCACGTGTATTCATTAAGTTTTTTGTAACAATTGTAAAAAAAAATCAGTCCATCGTGTATTTATATTTTTTTCCTGTACAAGCTGCTTGATTTATTCCGTTCCTATACATCACTTGTTTGTTTTTATTCTTGGAAAATAATTTGATTGATGACTTTGGCTTTCTTCTATTTCATGGTGACTAATTGTTGATATATAAAAAAAAACTGGACTTAAACTTATAGGCCACGGTTATTTATGTGTGGCCAATTGAAAAACGTGGCTTAAATCTATAGGCCACGGTTATTTATGTGTGGCCAATTGAAAACCGTGGCCAGAAACTAGACTAATAAACCGTGGCCTATTTTAATAACTACAGCGACGGTTTTGATATTTCGTGGCCTAATGTCAAAAAACCGTGGCCTGAAGGAATAGGCAACGGCCACCTATACAACGCCTCAAAAGCCGTGGCCTAAAGTTTAGGCCACGGTTTTTTCAGTTCTAGCCACGGTTTTTAGCCGTTGCCTAAACTACTTTTTGTTGTAGTGCTTCATGTGTAGAAAAGAAGAAAAAAGAAAAAAAAAGGAGGAAGAAGAAACATAAGAGAACAACATATTTTACTTTAGGGTTTGGAATAATGAGCTGTTTGATACCGCATTTTGAATCATCAAAATAAATTATGAATAAACACGAGATTAATATTTGTCATTGATAATTATAATTTTTGAAAACTACTATAAACCTACTATCTAAAAAACAAGAAGGCTTAGTGGCTATTTAAACTGATTAATATTTAAACACACGTGACAAATATTTGTCACAAATACCTAAAAAAGAACAAATAATTGTCAGTGATTTGTAAAAAATATGGGATAAATATTTCTTATTGATAATCTACTATCTATCTTTTACTATCTACTATATATAATCTACTAATCAACTCAAATAATCAATTGAAACTACGAGATAACTGCAATGATATATAAAAAAACACGAGATAACTGCAATAATATATGAAAAAACACAGGATTAATATTTGTAATTGATAATTAAATTTTTTGAAGAGTACTATAAAACTATTATCTAAAAAACAAGAAAATTTAATGACTATTTAAACTACTGATTAATATTTAAAACAAATATTTCTTATTGATAATCTACTATCTCTTTTTTTTTACCAATCTACTATCTCTCTTTTACTATCTATTATAATCTACTAATCAACTAAAATAATCAATTGAAACTACGAGATATATATTTGTCTTTATTTTAAATTGATAAATGCACATATTGTTCTTTTTATGAATCAACTTAATCAATTTAAATACTTTTACATTTTTAGATTTTAATATTTATATATTTTATATTTGAAACTATTTTTATCTATTTTAAATTTGTCTTTATTTTCACGGGGTAATATTTAGACTATTTAAATACTGTTTAAGTTGATTCATAAAAAGAACACGACACTGCCCGTGCGTATGCACGGGTATCCTACTAGTTACCTTTTAAAATAGATTTTACTAGAAACAGTTTCAGGTAGCGTTTTCGTCTAATTAATTAAAGTTGATCTTATACACATCAACATAGTTTTCCAACTTTGCCCCTCTTCCTATGGTTTGTGTTTATGTTCGCCCCCATCACGATCGTAAAAGGGGTGATGTTTCGATTTTCGATCAAATTTAAATTGTTCATCATTATTTCCATTTAGATATTATTTTTTGTAGTAGGCTAAGCAACATTTTGGCCACAATCCTGTGTTTGCTGGCCAGAACCTTCATGTGTAGAAAAGAAGAAAAAAGAAAAAAAAAAGGAGGAAGAAGAAACATAAGAGAACAACATATATATTTTACTTTAGGGTTTGGAATAATGAGCTGTTTGATACCGCATTTTGAATCATCAAAATAAATTATGGATAATGAGTTTCTTTTAACGAATTCCTCACATCAACATAATTTAAATTAAAAAACTATAAAAAACGAATATAAAATTATTGAGTATAAAAACAATTTGAGATAAAAAGAGTATAAAAACAATTAGTATTTTAGTGGTGTTTCATGCACTAGAAATTTTCTATTTCTTGTACATTCTCTCCGGCTTCTTTTTATGCCCAATATTTTTGTAAAACTTTAAATCAGATTTCACATTATCGGAAAAAGTTGCATTATTTAAATCATTTTCGACATAGTCAGAAACAACTTTGTATGTTCTTGTAGAATGAAGAGATAATAACAACTCGTGTAGGAGACTCTTCATTCTATTGACGAACCACTACAAAAAACCGGGTAAATTTTGGCGGTTCTATTACGGCGGTTCATTAAAAACGCCATTATATACCGTAAAATGTGGCAGTTCTTTGAGCCGCCCTAATAAGAATGAAAATATTGGCGGTTTGAACTGCCGGAATTTACTCCATTCGTTTACTAATTGGCGCCCTATCTTTTCCACTTCGCGCTCTCTTTTTCACTCACCACGCCCTTTGCTTTCACTTTAGACTCAACCCTCACTGTCACTCTCCACCATCACTGTCACTCTCCTCCCTCACCACCACCCTCGCCTCCGCGTCATCGCGTTCCATTCATACTCTCTCTCACTCCATCAGCCATCGCGTTCCATCTCTCCACCTCTCTGTAATCGCTAAGAATCAGTGAGAATCAATAATCGCTCCATCGCTCCATCGCTCGGTTCGAGTCCCTCCGTTTTCGCCGTCGCATCGTTGCCTCACTCGCCGTTGCCTTACTCTGTCTCGTCGTCGCTCCGTCGCCGTGTTGCTCTATCTGCGTGGCCCTCATTCCCTCGCCCTCAGTCTGTCTTCGTCGCTCTAAAATCAAGAGGTAATATATCTCCTCTGTTTCACCATATAGCTTTATTAGGATAGCTTTGTTGCCTGATTCTCATTCAAAGCATGAGTGTGTTCTGGACAGGTTCAGTTTTTGTTTCCCCGTGTCAGGTGATGCTGTTCTCAGAGAACCTTTTTGTTTGGAGTATAAGTGGGAAACGAAAGGATGGGGTGATTTGTTATTGTTGGCACACCTTCAGCAAACTGATTTGTCAGCAAACTTGTTTTCTTAGATATTAACATACTGTTTCAGATTGATGAACTTGTGTTGTGGCTTTTTTATTTATTCAGTTACCATATTAGACTATTATTGATTCTTATCTTTCCTTCTGCAATGCAACAGATGTGTGCATTGTTGGTGTTGCACGCACTCCCATGGGTGGATTTCATGGTGCTCTCGCTTCTATTCCTGCTACCAAGCTTGGCTCTATAGCTATTGAAGGTAAATCTTGAAGAAAAAATATTTATCAGCAAATAATGATTTTATTGAATGTATCAGTAACAGAAATACTTAGAATGTTCCTACCAAAGTTATTGCAAATTTGCAATCAAGTCTTAGTTTCTTTCTAGCTTTTATATCAATATATTGAATTACACTTGAAAATATCTGAAGATTCCCTTGATTTCTTTCTGTTTAGCTGCTCTTAAAAGGGCCAATGTTGATCCATCACTTGTACAAGAAGTGTATTTTGGTAATGTTCTCAATGCAAATTTGGGACAAGCTCCTGCTAGACAAGCTGCTCTTGGGGCTGGAATTCCCAATTCTGTAGTTTGCACTACAATTAACAAACTTTGTGCATCAGGTTTAAAAGGTGTGTGATTTTTTATAATGATAGGAACATTTTATTGACTTATTGTCCTATTTATAAAATAAAAGTGCAGTTTTAAGTTCATCGAGTAACAGATATATCTGGTCCTATTCATGGAGTAGTATTTTAAGAACAAGAGTGACAAAGTTGCTTTGGTTTTTGCAGCTGTGATTCTTGCAGCACAAAGTATTCAATTAGGTATAAATGATGTTGTTGTGGGTGGAGGCATGGACAATATGTCTAATGTACCACACGTGAGCTTGGTTATATAGAGAAGTATGTGGTATGATGTCTCTGCCATTAGAAGGTTTCCTTAGTCTGTTTTATTTTTTTCTTTCAAATCTTTTATGTGCAAATGAAATTTCACTCTTATTTGCATTGGCTTGTTCTTTGATCAGAATTGTTTTTGCTTTGTTCATTGCTAATAAGTCACGAGCAATAATAGGTTATGACTTGAGTTCTTCATTTGATATTTGGTCAGGATGCAAAATTCTACAATATATCTAGTTTAGCTTCTAAGCCTGTTGTCACAACCCACTCTTAGGCTTCTAATTTGATACTCCTCTAATCCGGCAAGCCTAAGAATAGAATAACAATAAGAACACATAAGGAACGTCTCCTCTATATTTCTAAAATTCCAAAATAACTAATACCCAACATGAATCATGTGTTTATATGAAATTGAAATACTGGCATAACTCAAGGCATAAAATAAGCAGGGACTTGCAAAATTCATAATAGGATCAACTTATGAAATCTAAGTTTCATTGCATAGGAATCCCTATAGGGGCAACTGTGAAGCGGGGGTGAGTGGTCTAGGATTTGCTTTGGATGGCCTTTGTTGTGAGTGATTCTTAATAGACAATTAACTAATTATATGTGATTTAACAGGATTTTATGCTGTCCACTGGGTTTGACAAGCTGCTTTAGTTTGATGCATATCTAAGATTAATATTACTTGGATTTTGCAGGAACAATTTGCTATGTCTACACCAACACTTCTATTTAATCTTGAACTAGATACACTGCGGTATATGTTGTACCTTGTATTTTTCAGAGTTTTCATGCTTGCCTCAAGCCTTAACTACTTCGTACACTTATGTTTGACAGAGATTAAATATTGAATTTACAGTGCTGATTTGGGCCTTCTAGGCTTCCCACCCAAAGATTTGCACTACTGCTTTCTTTCTCAATTCACTCCAGTGTTCTACATACGAATCAAAGATTATTCAAAGGTACCCCGTTTTATTAAATAGCCTCTAAAGCATTGATCATCTTCTCAAATAATAGGCATTGACTGTTTACTTTTTCTGTTTTTAAGACAGTTCCAATAGCACCTTACATTGTCAACTACAGTGGAGCTGTGTTCCGTCAACAGCTCATAGTTGTGGCTAATTCCATTTACGTGCATGTACTTCAAATAACTTTTTATGGGAGCTAGTAGAAGGCCTTGAAGCTAATGATTTATTGTACTACACTCACTTATTAACAGGTATGGTGTATGTTGTGTCAAAGAGTTTCTTGTCTGTATAATTGAGTGAACTGCACTGCATTCCTGGACTGAAATTGTTTGTGTTTTGTTGGGTGACAGCCTTAAAATAAGAATATATTTTTTAAAACATTCGTACGTATTATTGTTTTAACTTTTGACACATCCTGTGACTATATGCTTTGGTATTAGAAACTTTGATCATATGTTATATGTGCTATCTTATATGCTTTACTGTGGTAGTGTCACTAAACTGACAGCTTTGTATTTCAAATTTGTTCCTTATTTGATTACTCTGACTTTGGACCTAACTCGTATATTTTCAGGTTATATTGGTTCAGTTTCTTTTCTCAATACTGTATTGGATGTTGTCGGCAAGCTTCGCTCAGTAAACCCTGAGCTTACATACGGTGAGACCACTAAGAATGCTTATGTTCGGTGTCCGAGGGGGGTCGTGGGTTGGTTCAAATCTCTTAGACACAACTCTAGTCTAAATTAGAGGTTATTGGATCAAAATATGAACATTTTAGGCACAAAATTGAACCACACTAAATCATAGAGTTTCCTACACCAAACAACTGATTGTAGTTTGTTAATTTGATGCCTAAGGATCCACTGGATTTCCAGAAAGAAATGCGATGAACAACAAGAACAACACACCAAGATTGTTTACCCAGTTCAGCCAATTTGGCTTACATCTGGGGGACTTGCAAAGCAAGATCCAATTTTATTGAGTATAGTGAAGAAAGATTACAGATACAGCCACACAAGTGATTACAATCGAATTTTCTCAATAGAGCTCCACCTAGAACTAGAAGAACCCTAATTCTTTATCCTCTAACTGATCCTCAATTTCTCACTTTGTGGCTGTGCTTATTTCTATTACAGACTGAGTACATCATATATATACATATAGGAATTAACTAACTGAAAGAAACAAACTCTAACAGTCAAAACAGAATCCAACTTGGCTGTAACAGAAACCTTCGCGCCAGCTCTTATAAAACCACTGAGCAAGAAATTCCAAGGGCAAAATGGACAATTCCAAATATGCCACATAATCAATAATCTCCACCTTGGCATATTTACCTTTAATACTCAACAGAACTAGATGACAAGCTTGCTTATCCAATGGAACAGTATTCAACCTGTTCCAATTTGGAGTAATTCAAGACAATGCTTGAATTTCCCCATAGAGACTACCTTTGTCATGAAATCAGATGGATTATCCGAAGTGTGAACCTTCTTAATCAGAACTGATCCATTTGCAACCACATCCCTTATCCAATAGAGCCTAATGTCTATGTGTTTTGTTCGATCATGAAAGGTGTGATTCTTACATAGATGAATCGCACTTTGATTGTCACAATACACACTCACATTATCTTGGCTAATTCCCAATTCACTGGTTAATCCTTTCAGCCACAGTGCCTCTTTAACTGCCTCAGTAATACCTATGTATTCGGCCTCAGTTGTTGACAATGCAACAATGTGTTGCAATGAAGCCTTCCAAGTGATTGTATTCCCAAAGAGAGTGAATACATAGCCAGTCAAAGATCTTCTGTTGTCCCTGTCACCTGCAAAGTCAGAATCTACAAATCCTTGTAGTGCCTCTTCTTGCTTGGTGCTCTTGCTGTAGACTAGACCAGTGTCAATTGATCCTTTCAGATATCTGAAGATGTGTTTAACAGCTAACCAGTGTTGAGAACCTGGCTTGCTTAAATACCTGCTCACTAAACTGACACAGTGAGCTAAATCAGGTCGTGTACAAACCATAGCATATATGAGACTACCTACACCACTAGCATAAGGAATATTAGCCATATCCCTTTGCTCTTGATCTGTCTTAGGACTGTCTTCATTTGATAACTTGAAATGAGAAGCAATAGGGACATTCACAGCCTTGGCCTCAGCCATTTTGAACCTGTGAATTATCTTTTCCAGATAGTGTTTCTGTCTTACAATCATTTTTCCATCACTAGGATGCCTAATGATCTCCATTCCCAATATTTTCTTTGCTGACCCCAGATCCTTCATATCAAATTCTTTGTACAGTAGCCCTTTCAACTTGTTGATCTCACTCATGCTTTTACAAGCAATCAACATATCATCTACATATAGTAGAAGATATATAAACTGTTGATTTCCAAGTCCCTTGTAGTACACACAACTGTCATAGTTGCTTCTCTTGAAATCAATACTCAGTATGAAGTTGTCAAAACGTTTGTACCATTGCATGGGTGACTGTTTCAACCCATACAGAGATTTCTTCAATAGACAGACCCAATCCTCTTTCCCTTTTGCTTCAAAGCCTTCTGGTTGCTTTATTAGAATCCTCTCCTCAAGGTTGCCATGCAAAAATGCTGTCTTCACATCCATTTGTTCTAGGTGTAGATCAAATTGAGTGACTATGGAGAGAATCACCCTAATGGAGCAATGCTTTACAACAGGTGAGAAAATTTCATTGTAATCTATCCCCTCTCTTTGTGTGAAGCCTTGTGCTACAAGTCTTGCTTTGTACCTTGGTGGATCATGGTTTGACACCCCTTCCTTCCTTTTGAATATCCACTTGCTCCCCACAAGTTTTTCCCCTTTTGATTGCTGCACCAGCTTCCAAGTTTCATTTTTATGCAGAGAGTCCATTTCTTCTTTCATAGCTATTATCCATTTCTTGTGATCCTTATCTCTCATAGCTTCATTGAATGAGATTGGTTCCTCACTCAACATTTCAGTTGCAGTATTTAGAGCATAAGCAATAATGTTTGAATAGCCAAGTCTGTCAGGAGCTTTTATTGTTCTTCTTGTTCTGTCTCTGCACAACAGATAGTTGTGAGTTGGATCTACTGTCTCAACCTCACTGTCACTGTTAGATTCAAGTTCTGGTAGCTCTCCATCCCTGTCAACAAGCTCAGTGGAAACATCAGTTCTAAAATTAGGCTCATCAGGCTGTAACTCCACCTCAATTGGTAAGGTATCTGTTACAGCTTGATCACCTACAGTATCAGTAGTGATAACAGTTTCAAGAATTTTATTTTCATGAAATTTAACATCTCTACTAATAATGCATTTCTTATCTTCTATAGACCAAATTTTAAAACCCTTAACACCTTCAGGATATCCAACAAATATACCTTTCTTGGCCCTAGGTTCCAATTTCCCCTCATTGACATGATAGTAAGCAGGACAACCAAAAATTTTTAAATTGCTATAGTCTGCAGGTTTGCCACTCCATTTTTCTTGTGGAGTTTTGAATGCTATAGCACTAGATGGTGATCTATTGACTAGGTAAGCTGCTGTATGAACAGCTTCCCCCCAAAATTGTTTTGACAATTTTGAATGTGATAACATGCATCTAACTTTTTCTAACAATGTCCTATTCATTCTTTCAGCTAAGCCATTTTGTTGGGGAGTGTGCCTAACTGTTTTGTGCCTGGTTACACCATGTTCATGACAGAATTCATTGAACATTCCTCCACAAAATTCTAGTCCATTATCAGTTCTTAGAGTTTTTATCTTTCTATCACATTGATTTTCTACTTTAGTCTTCCAATTAACAAAAGTCTTAAAAGCTTCATCTTTAGTTTTAAGCAAGTAAATCCATACTTTCCTACTAAAGTCATCTATGAAAGACATAAAGTACCTATTACCTCCATGTGTAGGAGTCCTTGATGGCCCCCAAAGATCAGAGTGTATGTAGTCCAGTTTATTACTGGTAGTATGCTTTCCAGTTGAGAATCTCACCTTTGTTTGTTTTCCAAAAATACAATGCTCACAGAATTCCATACCTTTCAGTTTATCACCACACAGTAGGCCCTGCTTCTCAAGTTCCTTTAAGCCTTTATCACTCATGTGAGCAAGCCTGTGATGCCACAGTTGATCTTTACTGTCATCACTCCCTGCAACACAGCTTTCCTGAGTAACAGCTTCTCCTTTAAGAAGATACAAGTTGTTCTTGATCCTATCTCCTTTAAGCACAACTCTTGATCCTTTAGAGACCTTCAAGATACCATCTTCACCTTTGAAACTATAACCTTGTGATTCCAGTGCTCCTAGAGAAATTAAACACCTTTTCAGGTCTGGAACATGTCTGACTTGAGTCAAAACTCTGGTGGTTCCATCTGTGAGTTTCAATCTAATTGATCCAATTCCCACAACCTTACAAGGTGCATTATTTCCCATCCTGACTTTTCCACCATTGAAGAGTTTGTAATCGAAGAACCATTCACCATTTGGACACATATGATATGAGCATCCAGAATCCATTATCCAATCTGAATCCTCATGACCTTCAGTGACCATTAATACCTCATCAACTTCACATTCTTCTTTACACATGTGAGTTGACTGATCAGAGTCAATTATCCACTCCAAGGTGTCCTTTCCATCAGCAGCCACAAGAACTTCTGCACTCTCATATCCATCTGATGCAATGGATGCATCACCATGACCTTCACCATTCTGATTTTTGCCTTTCTTTCTATCAGGGCAATTCTTTTTATAATGTCCCTCCTTGTGACAATAATAGCATTTAAACTTTCCTTTAGATTTTGATCTTGCATTGTTCTTGCCCTTTTGATCCCTTTTCTCACTTCTTCCTCTCACATACAGTGTTTCTCCAGAGTCACTGTCTCTGATTTCACTTTTCTTGGATAATTCTTTAGACATCAATGCATTTTGAACATCTTCAAGGGACAAGGATTCCCTTCCATAGAGCAAGGTATCAGCAAGACTGTCATAGCTATTGTTTAATGACTTAATCAATAGCAATGCTTGGTCTTCATCATCCACCTTAATCTCTATGTTTTCTAAATCAAGAATTATCCTATTAAATTCATCCAAGTGGTCTTGAATAGACGTACCTGAACTCATTCTGAATGTGTAGAGCCTTTGTTTGAGATAGAGACGATTTGCTAGAGTCTTGGTCATGTATAGACTCTCTAACTTCAACCACAAAGCTGCTGCAGATTTTTCCTTTGTTACTTCTCGCAGCACTTTGTCACTGAGAGAGAGTATGATGGTGCTGTGAGCCTTCCTCAAAATATCTTTCCTTTCTTTGTCTGTTAGATTTTCTGGTAATTTGTTCTCACCATCGAGCGCTTCTTCCACTCCCTGTTGAGCAAGCAGCGCACGAATCTTCATCCTCCATAACCCGAAATCATTTTTCCCATCGAATTTCTCGATATCAAACTTCGGATTCACCATTTCTTCTTTTCCAGAATAGCTCTTGATACCAATTGTTAATTTGATGCCTAAGGATCCACTGGATTTCCAGAAAGAAATGCGATGAACAACAAGAACAACACACCAAGATTGTTTACCCAGTTCAGCCAATTTGGCTTACATCTGGGGGACTTGCAAAGCAAGATCCAATTTTATTGAGTATAGTGAAGAAAGATTACAGATACAGCCACACAAGTGATTACAATCGAATTTTCTCAATAGAGCTCCACCTAGAACTAGAAGAACCCTAATTCTTTATCCTCTAACTGATCCTCAATTTCTCACTTTGTGGCTGTGCTTATTTCTATTACAGACTGAGTACATCATATATATACATATAGGAATTAACTAACTGAAAGAAACAAACTCTAACAGTCAAAACAGAATCCAACTTGGCTGTAACAGAAACCTTCGCGCCAGCTCTTATAAAACCACTGAGCAAGAAATTCCAAGGGCAAAATGGACAATTCCAAATATGCCACATAATCAATATAGTTTGGTTCAGTTTCAACTGTCATTATCATTGTTAATTTAGAGTTGGCCTAGCTTTTACGGTTGAGTTAGGCCTAAACCCACATTTTATAATTGTATCAAAACTTATCTTAGATCGGTTATTGGGCCAATATCTTTGTTATTCCACCAACATTTCTGAGAGCTTTTGATGTTTAGTCCTAGGAATGACGGGGGTGTTGAGAACCCAGATTGGCTAGTTATGTGGCCAAGGTAGTCCTTAAAAGGATCGAACAATCTTTACCTCTTGAGCTAACTTTTGAGGTTGTGTTAGGCCAAATGCCCAAATTCTTATAGTCAGCATTGACAGTTAAAGGATGGGCAATATGATTTCATACCTTTTGTATGTTGCATGTCAACCTTCATAGAAAAATTTCTCTGTCTTGTATTTTGAGGGAATAATTTCCTATACATAAGTGTCTGCGTTTGTTTCCTTGTCAGTGTGTGATCCAGTATTGGGCGATGAAGGAAAGCTTTATGTTCCACAAGAGCTGGTGACAGTGTACCGTGAGAGGGTAAGGATGATCCGCAAAGATGTTTCTGCAAGTGTGCATGTGCCAATATTATACACGGTGTAACTAGTCAACAATATATGAACTTTTCTGGTTATACAACTCAAGTTTATATGTAAAAAACGGAAAGTTAATTTTTTAATCAATGGTTATTGGGTTCCTATTTATGAGATGAAAGGATTTTACTTTTCCCACACCCCCTCCTACTCACCACACACCCCCAAACCCCCTAAATCCCTAAAATACCCTTCAATTAAAAACATTTCATCTCTCACTCTCCCTCCCAAACACTCTCACACCCCCTTCACTCTCTCAACCGAACCCTAACGCCTCCCCCACCCCAAATTCGATTTCTCACCCTCACTCTCCCTCTCAATCTCAACTCCACCATTTTTGAAGCTTCAATCTCGCATTCTACGCACCAGGTACTCCCTCCCTCACTTTCCTGTCTTTCCATTTCATCGTTTTTATTTTTTCTGCATATGCGACGCGTTCGGTTGGCCTTCCCCGAACGTTTCTGGGAACGAAGGTGTTCGAATGAGGTCATGCGAACACCGTTCGAATGAGGCCATGCGAACACCCGTTCGAATGGGGTTGTTCGAACACGTGCGAATGCTTCTGTTCGAACAGGTGCGAATGATGCTGTTCGAACAGGTGTGACAGTATTGTTTCTGTTATTTTGCTGATTATGTTGCTTAATTGGTTTAATGGTTGTTGTTTCAGATATGGTGAGGCATTGTGGCGGTAGTTCGCAACAGCCGGAGCGTAGGCCACCCCCGACGGCTTCCGAACGCAAACGGAGGCAAGATGGAGCTGAACCTTCCCGGAGGGGTAGGCGTAGGGACGTCCCTCCTCCCCCACCGGAGGTTGATGATATTGTCCGGGATGTTGAGCGTGATGCTCAATTTCCGGCATATGAGCTGGCCGGCCCTTCTGGTCATGCACATGAGGAGGGAGGTGCTCAACATGAGGAGGATGTTGAGCCTCAGGAGCCTGCTGCTGCTCCTAGGGCTACATTCCCATTCCCTGGTGGACCTGTTGATGGTTCTGTCTTGCCCACATACGGGTCTCATATTTTGACCGAGTTCTATGCTGGCCGGGTAAGTTATTGTTATATAATAGCGTGTTGTCAATTTTGTTTCTTATTTTGTTGAACATATTGGCTTATTGTGCCGGTGTCATTTGTCAATGCAGGTTCGGCCGGACATAACTACGATTCCACATGGACCGGTTAACCTTGTGGTCCATGCTAGGATCAGGGAGACTCTTATCCTATCGGGGTTGTTCCCTCTCATAGGACTTGGTTTTCCCCTCACTCACAAGGGGCTGCTGAACGCATTCATAGAGCGTTGGCAGCCGGATACATCATCATTCCACCTTCCTGTGGGTGAGATGTCTATCACCCTTGATGATGTATCCCAGCTGCTACACATCCCCATCACGGGCCAGTTCTATGACATGCCTGACTGGACTTCGTGGCAGGGAGAGCAGATGCTGATTGACTATTTGGGGGCCACCCCCCAAGATGCCGCTGAACAGACTTCTGCGAGAGGGTTGTCAGTTGGTCTTGTATGGCTGAGGGATCATGTCTACCACCCAGCCATAGCTGAGCAGAGGTGGCATCATGCTGCTAGGGCCTATTTGCTCTATCTTTTGGGCTGCACATTGTTCGCAGACAAGTCAGGAAGCAAGGTTAAGCTTGGCTACCTAGGTATGCTTCTTGATTTGAACAATGTTGGAGACTACTGCTGGGGGGCAATGGCCCTTGCCCATATGTATGATCAGCTGAAGGATGCTTCAAGAAAGAAGACGAAGAAGATGGCTGGTCATATGGCTCTACTACAGGTATAAAACTTACTTTTTTTTTTATAAGTTTGCTTTAGGTTTACTTTCAGATTTATAATCAACCAATGATATGTTCATTACAGGGTTGGATTTTTGAGCACTTCCAGAGTGCCAATTTTACATCTTGGGTGGTGCACCCAGAATATGTTGAGAGTATGCCACGGGCGAAGAAATGGCTGTGTAGGGATGGCCCCGGGGCCATCAAGTCACACACCATCAGACTGTGCCTTGACCGGCTACACCATGAGGAGGTCACCTGGGACCCCTACACAGGCCATAGGCAGGAGAGACCCTTTGAGGAGCTGGGCAGGTTCAGAGGGTTCATCCGGAGTGCTGGCTGTATGGTGAGCCATTTGCCGGATAGAGTGGTCAGACAGTTTGGCCAGGTACAGCACATCCCGGAGGAGCCCAGACCTGCAAATCGGGCCGTCTGTACTCTCACGGAGTGTGATGAGAGGTGGACACAGTTCCAGGACCACTTGGTGGCGCGGGGGCCTCCCTGTGTGCCGTACTCCTCAAACACGGTGCCGGGCTACTTTCCATGGTTTTCTAGGGTCTCACATCCCTTTGCCTTCCCTGAAAATTATGTAGAGCTTGTGGATGAGCCGGATGTCAGTGTGGTACGTGTTTTTTATGTTAATTACAGTAATAAGTTTCTTCTACTTATTTAAATCTACTTATTTAAATAATGTTATGTTATTTGTTTGACAGATGCTGCCAGAGCTCCTGGATATGGTGGATGAGATGGATGGGACCATCAATGATAATGTCCCAGAGCCAACCAGGAGCGTCTTTCAGCGCATCAAGAGGTTGCTCAACCCCTTCCGTAGGCTTAGGAGGAGGATCGTCAATGTGTATCAGAGGAGGGGGCGCAACACCCAGTAGGGGGGGATATTTGTATAATTTAACTGTTTGGAACTTTTGTATAATTTAACTACTTTTGATATTATTAAGTATTTTTGTGATGTCATCTACTTAATTTGGCGCAAATTTATTGCCTTTTTATTACAAACCATAACCATACATGAAATACGAAAGACATGAAATACGAAAGACATAAAACCAACATAAGCAAACAACTAACTAAGAAACTAGTGTTTCGGTCGTCCCTGTTCCAGAAGATAAATGATCTCTTCTGGAGTGCGTATTGTGTCCACGTACAACTCTAAGACTTGTCGCCCCATCGGAAGTGTAGCATGATATTCCATCATGGTCCCAACGTCGTCATCGTTGCGGATCTCCATAACTGTAAAATAGCCAGTCCCGTAATCAAGCCGGTTGTACTTTCGGTAACGTATACGCGCCACGTCTTTACGCCACGCTCCCTCTGGACGAATCTTCCTCTCAGCCTTTTCCTTTAGTTGGGCGAAGGTGATGACCTTACTCATCCTGCAGAATACATGGTTAGGACAACGAAACACAACACCATGTTCGTCGGTGGTGACAGTCCCATGGTGATGAAGGGCAGTTAGGAATTTGGTGGATGAGTACTGGGTTGAGCACAATTGCCATTCCATTTCAGCTTGGTTGTAGCTGTCAAGAGGGAGAGTAGGTTTTGGTGAAGAAGCAGATTAGGGTTTGGTGAAGAAGGTCTGAGGATGTGAACCCCCTTTTATAATAGGCATGGTGAAATGTCAGCCGTTGATTTCATTTTTAGATCACAAATCTGATCCGTTTAAATTCTATCCGTTCAGACACATTTTCCAAAGGGATTGACATCCACTCCTTTATCTGACACACATTTGACTGATTGTAAGCCGTTGATCAAAACTGTCGGTGGAATCTGAGACGTCCAATATCTGTCGCTCTGCAGCACTGGTTCGAACCGCCTCATGCGAATATGTGCGCATGACCACATTCGAACCTGTTCGCATGACCCCATTCGAACAGGTGAAAAACACCCAAGAGGGTGTGTCCCCATATTTAACACACGCGAATGGCTTCGTGCGAACCTGTTCGAAGGCCCGTGTTCGAACAGGTGAAATTTCGTGAAAAAAAAGAGGTTTGGCCTGGCCTTTTGGTCATTTCACACCCTTATGGGGTGTGTTTCGAGTAGGAGGGGGTGTGGGAAAAGCAAACACCAGATGAAACAGCCATACTTTCCTTTCACCTGGCCCATTTAAGTGTTAAATTTTCTTTACTTGTTTTGACATCTCAGTAACACACGTTTCAACAGGTTGTTCCAATAGCTTCAATGTTGACACCCAACCAGTTTGAAGCAGAATTACTGACAGGATTTAGGTAATTAAACCATGATTAAGATTACTAAAATTTCCTGTTAGGAAATTGCTATTGTATGATTTGCATATATCATCAGAAAACTTAGATCTTCACATGTTGTACTTGTAAATACATAGCTTCAGTCCCTTTGGATTTTAGAGTATTGCTGGCACTGGCAACATATTACTTTTGTTTATTCTTGTACATATATGAATGTACCACAGAAAAAAAAGTTATTTGAAGTACATGCAATTCGTATCTCGTGGTATTTGAAGTACATGCAATTCGTATCTCTTATGGCCCACCAGTTTTTAAATGCCAACAGTTCATAGTTGTGGCTAATTCCATTTACTTGTGATAAAAACCTGGTTTTATTGTGTGACTAATATACTTTTATTGTCCAATGATATGAATGATGCACTAAATTTTCTTCATAAATTGCACAGGTCCTTGCCAAGCCACATTGTTTTATTTGATTCAGAGAGCAAAAACTGAAGGACTTCTATAAATTCACTTGATTATAATAGAGAGGTAATTTTATAACATTGTCCCAAGTTGCTTATTGCCCATGGATTTTTGGTAGTGCTCTAAATACTGGCAAATTGTCCTCATCTTTTTTTTATATTTGGCTCAACAGGAAAAAAGATTTTTTAATGCTCACTTCAAGGTAGATCGTGATCTTCAAGCTTCAATTGTTGTATACATTCACTTTCGAATAGCATCATCCGATCTGTAGCGAATTTTGGCGCCATGATAGTTCGTTGTGTTTGTATCATTCATTGTTCAATTTAGATAGCATCATCCAATCTGTAGCAAATGTTGGTACCATGACTTTTCATTCATTGTATTTGTATCATTCCTTTAAGTGGCTACTCCAAATGTTAACTTTGTAACTTGATGTCTCAAATTAATTTATGGTCTGTTACTCTATTGCTTGCCAGGAATTTTTTTGCAGTATACAGTTTGTAGATGTTTCTGTTGATCCATGGAAATTAAATGAGTCCTTTTATTAAATGTGATATTTATGGTTGTTATATTTATAATCATAGTAAGTGGTTGTGGTTGCAACAAATAACATGGTCTTTGTGAGGATTAAAACATATTTAAATGTAAGTGTGATTAAAGCAACTAATAATGAAATGAAACTGTAAAAAAAAATAAATATATTGGCAAGTAAAACTGCCATTTTTTGCATATAGTAACAATGGAGGATCGTAAATTCTGGCAGTTGAAATTGCCAATATTTACAAAAATAATTTGTCTTTTATTAGTAAATTATGGCAGTTTGAAACGCCGCATTTTGCAGAAGAAAAACCGCCGCTTTATACAATGGAGGATTCTGGCGGTTTAATAGTAATTGCCACCTTTTGCCTAGTGGTGACCGTGATTCTGGCGGTGAGTGATACCGCCGCTGTTGAATAAAATGGCAGTTCAAACCGCCAAAATTTGCAATTTTAACCGTCACAATTCTCCGGTTTTTTTGTAGTGAACTACTTCAAAAGCATTCGCAATAACTTGAGGAACATCGTTACTTTTTTGCTACTCTTTTGCATGCAAAGCTTTATCCCTAATATTCACTATAGTTCCATCTTGAATTGCAAAATTCTCAATATTTTCCTGGCTGAGATCCTTCTGAGCCAACTCTTGATCAACATCTTCAAACAAACCAACATTCAAATCAATTATTTTTCCTTTATCCTAACTCATGCCCTTCTCCTTAAGGATATACTTAGGAACATATTTAGGCTTAACAAACTGGCTCTTGAATCTGTTTTCCCAAGTACATCTCACACCAAACTATATCTGATTTTCACAATTGCTTGAAGTATGACCAATATTCTAGCAGTTCATACAAAATGGAGGAAAATTTTCATACTCAAAGCCCACAAAGAAAGCATAACTTGATCTCTCTCAACTAAAATTTGATTTCTAAGCTTTGACCTCAAATCAATATCAACCAATATGTGTGCAAAGTGACTAGATGATATGCCAAATGAACTTTTACTTTTTGTATCATCTAGATAAATTGGTGCGTCAACATTGCTAACAACTTCAAAAAAAAATTGGGACGCCAATATTCTTGAGCAAGCACTGTAAGCTTAATCCAACATTGTGCATGTGCATGTTTTATAGTTAAGGGATTAAAATCAGGTTGCTAGGAGAACAGTCAAAGCAAACCTGGTTTGCAATTCCAGGAAGATTGTGACTGCATTCTATGTAGATCTTCAATAAAGGGGGAAAATCCATAATAACTTTTTCCCAAAGAGATCAAACCCCACTTACTTGTTGGTTGCCAAAGATCTCTAAGTTTGGATTTCGAAGCTTTAATCTTAATCGGAGTATTACCCTTTGATAGTATGTAAAGACGTGTTTGCATCCCTCCAAACCTGCTACACACTCATCCTCCGGAATGGGTATTACCTATTCTACTCCTTTGATACCGGGACGAGGGAGTTGACTAATCGGAATATCGCAAATCTCGTCCTTTGCTCCAATTAGGTCTTGTGCAAAAGATTTGGTATTATTTTTTGGTGGAAGATTTTTTGATGCAAGATGAGGCACAAACTATTGAAAATCCAGCTGGTTTTGATCCAAAATGTGATTTTCCTCATGTGCACCAGCACTAACGTTATTGAGATTGGTAATCAATTTCACCTATATTAATTAAAAAAACCTATACAGTTTTATTTACAAAAATAAACTGTTAACAAATCTGTTACAGTTTGTTATAAACTGTTAAGTTGGTTAATAACTAACTAAAACAGTTTGTTGAATATAACAAACTAAAGTTCGTTGTTTAATAACAACCAAGGGCCTAACAGCTAGTTTAGTCTCTGTGTATATAAATACAGAACCACAGACTATCATTCACATAGAAAATTCTCAGTATTACATTTTCATGAAATAAAAGTTTACAATTTTTTTCAGTTTATACCCTAAGTCTTTCTGCTCCCTTTCTTCTTCTGCATAATCATCTTCTGATCAGTGTGTGTGAGTCAGTTTCCTTCAGCAGGTGGCTGAACCTCAGGCTCACATACAAAGAAAACAAGCAAGTGTGTTAGAATATTTCTTTGTGACTAAGAAATAAACACAAAGAAAGAAACAAAGAGTGAGGGTGAGGATTTACCTGCTGTTCTCGTGAAGAGAAACAAAACTGGGTGGTCTTCAAGGTGTTGAAGTCTCAGTTCATGCAGAAAACACAAGGTTCAGAAGGTTAACAGTGTTTCAGCATATCAGAAATTCAACACAGAAATAACTCAGTCAAAAGCAACAAGAAAAAGATCAGAGGCGTGTTCTTTACCTCTTGTTGAAGATCCAGGCAACAGATCTAAGAAGATCTGCAGCAAAACACCAAGACACAGTGTTATGGTTTCACGTGTATCAACAAACAGCAAACAGAAACAAAGCAGAGGCTAAGAAAGGGTTTCTACCTTTGTTTCGTGAAGTCTCAAGAGTGCTGTATCCAGATCCAGTCCATACAGATAAGCAAAACACAGGAATTAGGGTTTCGTTACCACAAGCAGTTAAAGAAAGAATTTAAAGAAAAGAACAAAAGATCTACCTCAATATTGGTGTCCGGTGCAAAACCCAGGAAGGAGAGAACCACCAGAGAAGAAGCTCAGAAACTAGGGTTTCTGAGATTTCCTCAAAACCACTCATCGGCACCAAGGTTTTGTTGCGCAGGATCTCAGCTTCCTTTTTGTAAAGAACTGAAGCAAGTGTGCTTCAGCTTGTCCAAGATCAGAAGCTAGAACCAGAGGAGAACTGAGGAAGAAGACGTAGTTTCAGAAAGAGATTCGGAGAGCTCCAAGAAGAGAGAGAGAAATTCTTGAAGATTATGAGCTAGGGTTTCTGAATACCCAGCTTATATAGTAACCCGGTTTGTGACTCAACGCAGATCCGCGCGTTGCAACAGTGCGCCCCGTTTAGCTTCCGCACGGTTTTTACGCATCCACCAAAGTATTGGGTTGGGCCTTTTAATATCTGCACCTCTGTGTTTTTAATACAGCCTGCATATAAAAATTGAAAAATTTAACATGGTATATTCAGAGCAATAAACGATCCAGGGCAAAAACTACTCTACTCTACTGTTTTCTTTAGATTGTTCTTTAATTCTTTCTCTCTAAAACACTTACACAGTGAGAAATTGTGTAAGTGTGTGTTTACTAATCTTTCAGTTGTGTTCTAAGTGTATAGCAGGATGGCTAATACAGGAGGACAAGACAGCTATGTTCCCAAACTCAATGGGAAAGACTATGAGACTTGGTCTATACAGATGAGACCTGTTCTTGGTGCTCAAGGATGTCTGCATGTGGTAAGACATGGCCTTACACCTCTAACAGGCAATGAAAATGCTGCCCAAAGGAAAGAATACCTGGAGAATGAGATAAAAGACTTCAAAGGTCTGTCCCTCATTCATAGAGCCTGTGGAGAGGCTGATTTTGAAAGAGTAAGGGGCTGTGAATCATCTAAGGCTGCCTGGGATGCCCTAGCAGCTTACTATACTGGGAATGCTCCAATTAAGGAAGAAAAACTTCAAGCTTTGAGAGCTCAGTATGAAAGTCTTAAGATGAAAAAGGAAGAAAAAGTTACTTACTTCTTCAACAGAGTGAAGAAGATTAAAAATGAAATGGCTCTTCAAGGAGAAAAGCTTGAAGAAACTGCCCTATGCAAGAAGATACTAAGGTCAATGCCTAAGAAGTGGTATGTGGTAACTAACACTATTGAGGAAACTACAAAGAGTGAAGACCTGAAGTTAGAAGAACTACAGGGCAAACTAGAGGCCAAGGAAATCAGAATGGAGATCCTTAATGAAGACTCTGAAGAGGAGGATCAAGCCATGTATGCAGCTAAGTCCAAGCACAAGAAAGGCAAAAAAGGAGGTAACAGCAAACAGACCAAGGGGTCTAAGGGAAAGGCAGGCAAGCCTAAACCTAAATCTAAATCTGAATCATCTGAAAGTAACACTGCACCTAAGAAAAAGGATAAGTCTAAGGTTCAGTGTTACAGGTGTGACAAGATGGGGCATTATGCCACTGAATGTCCCACCAGAAAAGGTACTAATCCTAAAGGTTCAGTTTCTGAAGCCAATGTGGCTAAGGAAGAGTCTGAATCTGACTCAGATGAATCAGATAAAGTTGCCTATAGTATGCTGTGTAAGGAAACTAAATTAGCTGAACATAGGAAGACTAAAACTAATTTGAAAAAGGCCAAAGAATATGTTGTCTTAGTAGTAACTGGAAGTGATGGTAAAACTGTCACTGAAATCTGGTACTTAGACTCAGCATGTTCTAATCATATGACTAGTAATAAAAGTTGGCTTATTAACTTTGACCCCACAGTTAGAACTTCTATTAGATGTGCTGATGGAAAAACTATAGTTTCTAAAGGTAAGGGAAACTTAGAATTAACAAGGGTTGATGGGAAAAAGGTTATAGTCTATGATGTGTTGTATGTGCCTGAAATTAGTTGTAATCTAATAAGCCTAGGACAGCTTGTTGAAAAAGGTTTTTCAGTCCTTATGAAAAATGCTAAGTTGAAATTGTTTGATAAGAATGATCACCTAATTTTAACTACCCAACTAGCAAGTAATAGGACTTTTAAGGCCAGCATAAGTAGAACTGATGCACTTTGTTTAAGTGCTACTGCAGACAGTAACACTAAGCTATGGCACAACAGATATGGCCACCTACACTTTAAAGCCTTAGATAACCTAAGTAAGAACAAATTGGTGAAAGGGTTACCTAAGGTTGTTGACACTAAAGACAAGTGTACAACATGTCTAGTGAGCAAACAATCTAGGAAGAAATTTAATAAACACACTGAACACAGGTCTAAGGATCTACTGGAGGTTGTATACTCTGACCTGTGTGGCCCTATGGACACTATGTCTGGGAGGAAACACATATTTTGCTAATTTTGTAGATGAATACTCAAAGAAAATTTGGGTATATCTACTTAAGGCCAAAAGTGATACTTTCAGTATGTTTAAAAGGTTTAAGGCCATGGTTGAGACTCAAAGTGGTAAAAGGCTGAAAGTACTAAGGACTGATGGTGGTGGTGAGTATACTTCAAAAGAATTTGAAGAATACTGCACCACCAGTGGTATTGTTCATGAGGTGACTCCACCATATACCCCACAACACAATGGGGTAGCTGAAAGAAGGAATAGGACCATCCTAGAGATGGCCAGAAGTATGACAAAAACAAAGGGACTACCTAAACAGCTATGGGCAGAAGCAGTAGTGACTGTTGTCTATATCTTGAATAGGTGTCCTACAAGAGGTTTGGAGGCAAAGGTGCCTGAAACTGTTTGGAGTGGTGAAATACTATCTGTATCTCACTTGAAGGTATTTGGCTCTATAGCATACAGCCACATACCTGATAGTAAGAGAACTAAACTTGAGGATAAGAGTAAGCCTCTAATCCTTGTGGGATACCATCCTACAGGGGGTTATAGGTTACTAGATCCTAGTACTAATAAAACTGAGGTATCTAGGGATGTGGTGGTGATTGAGGACAAGCAGTGGGATTGGGATAAAGCTGAACAAGTTGGTTCAGTGGACTCTACATCCATTGATGAGGTCTCTAACACTGAACCAGATCCTAATGATATAAGTTCTGATGAGGAAGGTTCTGTTCAACCTAATGATGACCCTATTTTACCAAATGAGGACCAAGGTTCACTTGAAGAGGTAAATGGGGAGGCTGAACAGGAACCTGAGCAAGCTGTACAGGTGTTAGCCTGTATTTTCGACAGGCTAATATTAAATGCAGTCAACAGGGTTTGACTTAATAATTTCAGAAAGAAGGAAGGTCTTCGACACCAAGATATAATTTCGACTTCAAGAGTTAGTAACCAAGGGAAAGCAGCCTAATGCATAACTTAGCGAATTTGGAAAAAGAGGCCACACTTCGACAGAGAGAAGATTAACAAGCAAAGCTATGGAGATCTGTCGAATAGTACATTGCTTCCTTGGTCGAAAAGAAAGAGCAGTTAGATAATCAAAGTAGAAGCACGTCGAAGTAGCAGTTACTCTGCCTTATCTTGTTTTAGAAAACCGCTGAGCGGTTATAGTCTTATTTGTATTATAAATAGAGGTTCTGTAGAGGGGGAAAAGAGGTCGCAAATCTCATTACACATATTTCCTAAAACACTCTACTTCCGCAAACAGAGAAAACAGAGTCAACGGGAATTCATGTATGATTCTGCGTACCACTTCTTTATATAATTGTTTTCATTTCTTTTAGATTTCTGCACTTTGTCATTTTCTTCACTTACAATTACTGCAATTTACTGCATTTTGATTCCTCTTCCCGCATTTACAAATTCTTGCACTTTATCGTAAGTTTCTGCACTACTATTAAATATCAACAATTCTTAGTAAAATTTGATCACAAATGGCCTGAGATTCCTAGTTGATCTCGCAAGTAACACGTGTAGTGAAGCTAGCGGTGTTTACTAAAAATCACAGTAAACAAATTGGCACGCCCAGTGGGACCTTTGTGCTAACTAATTAAAATTTTTTACTAAGATAACTCTGGGTTTGTTAAATACAGAACCAGTATATCGCACGTTGCATGCGTTTAAGAAGTGGTAGACAGTTACATCAAATGCCACGTTCAAACATGAATGGTGCTTCTACATCGAATGGACATTCCCAGGTGTCAGTTACTAATACTAACGCCACAAACATTCAGGGAGCAACCCTTCCTGCATCATCTCCAGGAGTAAACGCTCCCATAACCGTTCAAAACGTGGTTGGCGTAACCGCCCCATTATCGTCTTCGACAGACATGGGTATAACCGCTGTAACCGCTCCCACTATAACTCCTGGGTCGAACATGATGATTCCCCAGTCATCAACCTTTGGTTCAACCAATCCATGGATGCCCAACGCTATAGTGGGAAATATGCCATATAATTTTCCCATGAGTGGTCGAAATTATCCTTATGGAATGCCAACCGCCATGATGGTAGGACTCCATACAAATGCATCTACGTATGCAGATAACATGGCTTCGAACTTTTCGCCTATGCACAACCCATCAGAGAATATGTATAGTCGAAATATACCACCTTCACTAACAACTTCGTCATTATTGGCATTGAGACAACAAATGGATGATAGTAACCATGATATGGTAAATATGTTAACACAGCAAATAGGTACAGTATTTAATCCCCTGATACAGGACACAAATAATAGTTACCAAATGTTAGCAACACAAATGGGTCGAATTGCTGACTTCTTTGGCACTCCACAAATACAAAACCAGCAAATTCCCCGAGTACAAAACATCAGGCCTGTTGACTTACCTGTCGAAAGGCCTAATAATGCAACCCCCGTGAATCGAGCACAACAATTTGTCGAGGAGCCTATACCTGAAGTGGTGCTAGTAAATAGAAATCAAAATGCTGATGAGGTAGTTAGGCAAGTCCAGCAAAATAACCTCGGAATGCAAAATAATTTGGCTAATCTTGTCGAAACTATACTAGCCCAAAATGGTCTTAATTTAGGCTTACACAGACCTAATTTTGTATCTCCCTTGTCTGAATATGTGATGCAAACAGATTTGCCTAGAGGGTGGAAAATTCCTAAGTTCACAAAATTTGCTGGGGAAACCAGCGAATCTACGGTCGAACATATTGCAAGATATTTGACTGAGGCTGGGGACATTGCGTTAAACGAAAATTTGAAAATGAAATATTTCCCAAATTCTTTGACGAAAAATGCATTTACCTGGTTTACAACATTACCCCCACATTCCATGTTTAATTGGAATCAATTAGAAAAAGCTTTTCATGAACAATTCTACATGGGACAGTCAAAAATTAGCCTTAAAGAATTGGCTAGTGTTCGACGCACAACGCCAGAATCTATTGATGAATATCTCAATAGATTTAGACTACTCAAGGCGAGATGTTTCACCCAGGTGCCTGAACATGAGTTAGTCGAAATGGCTGCTGGTGGTTTAGATTATTCTATTAGGAAAAAGTTGGATACTTTACACCTAAGAGATGTGGCTCAATTGGCTGATAGAGTTCGACAAGTTGAAAGACTCAAAGCAGAAAAAGTTTCGACAACCAAGTTTAACAATAAGAAAGAAAAAGTGGCGTTTGTTAATATTGATAACAATAGCCAAGAATTCGACATAGCTTATGAAAATGTCGAGGAAGAGGTTGACATTGCAGAATTAAAACCTGGACCTCTATATACATGCAAATTGTTAAACCCCTCTAATGGAAAAAAACCCTGTCGAAACAAAAAATGATAAGTTTGTTGCAAAAATATATACCTTCGATGTCACAAAATGTGACCAAATATTTGATCTTTTGGTGACTGATGGTCAAATTTTAGTACCTAAAGGTCTAAAAATACCACCATTAGAACAACAAAAGAAAAGAGGTTATTGCAAATATCATAATTTCTTGGGTCATAACACCTCCCGATGTGTACTTTTCAGGGATCTAGTTCAGAAAGCATTGAATGATGGAAGGCTGAAATTTGATGACAAAAATAAGTCATCAATGCAGATTGACAGCAATCCTATGCCCACAGCAGAAGCAAACTACACTGAAGTAGATATTTTGATGGTCGAAACCAATGAAGTGGTTGCTGAAAGTCTTGAAGCGAACATCAAAATGGTCACCAATGACCAATATGCTGAAAAAATGCAGGTGGTTTATCCACAAGCTGAAGAGGAATTGGTAGACTTCCTCAACAGATGCAAGATAAATAACACTGAGGTGATGCTGTGCCCACGGTGCAGTTCTGTATTCGACAAGGAGGCCGCTAAAAGCCTTGAAAGTGTCACTCCTCAATTCAAGAGAAAAAACAAATGGGTCGATAATAGGCCCAAATTCAGCTTCAACCCAAGATGTGTGCCATATAAGGTTACATCTTCAACAAGACAAGCTCCGAAGGCTCAAAGGAGAACATTTGTGCCACCTGCAGGGGCCCCTGTCGGAAGATGGGTATACTCAGGAAATAAGGAGACTGAATGTCACCTAAAGATGGCAGGAGAGACTTCCAATGCCATGAATCAAAACAAGGCGCCTAATTCCAATAGGTACGCCTACAGCAATAATTACAAGGGGAAAAACCCCATGACAAGAACGCAATGGCGAAGATACCAACGCCAGATGAAATTGACTGCTGCTGAGAAACAAGAGAACCTCGACACAAGCAAAGGTAAGCAATTAGCTTCCAGTGTCGAATTCCCAAGAAGGTCAGTAAAAGAGAGGATATTCCCTCCCCTTGCAGACATCAAAAAAGGTCTTGACTCTGAAGAAGGCCTGCAATTAGATGATGATATGGACTCTGAATTCTTAGATTCAGAACCAGACCTCGACATCATCTGTGTCATTTCAATTCTGCCAATTGAATTTGACGTCGTTTCAGAAGTGACTGAGATCGAACAAGATTTCGATCAAGATATGGCTAAGCACAGGCCAATGTGTTACTATGTATTGAATAATGGCTCCATAGAAGAGGAGAATGCTGTCTTCGAAAGGCCAGATGGAGGGATGAAACACCATCTAAAACCATTGTTTATACAAGCAAAGGTAAACAATGTAGGCGTCAATAAAATATTGGTTGATGGGGGTGCAGCGGTTAACCTGATGCCACAACATGTGCTGGAAAAAGTTGGCAAATCAGAGACTGATTTACGGCCACATAACATAGTCCTCACTAATTATGAGGGAAAATCTGGCTATTCGTTAGGAGCCATAGAAGTGGAGTTGACAGTGGGGAGTGTGAAGAGGAAAACAATGTTCATAGTCATACCCACCAGAGCAAACTTCAATCTACTCCTGGGTAGAGAGTGGATTCATGGAGTAGGAGCAGTGCCCTCAACACTCCACCAGAGACTTTCTATCTGGAGAGAAGATGGTCTGGTCGAAAACATAGAAGCAGACCAGAGTTATTTCTTGGCAGAGGTCGACCATATTACAAGGAGGACCTTTGACAAACAATTGGCGACTATTGCGCCATGCACACCTTCAGACACTGCATATGTCCCTATGGACAATGTGTTTGAATCCCTAGATCTCCACCCTAACCATGGCTTTATATGGGAGAGGGAAGTGATCGATGAGGCATCACCTTCAATAGGCTTTTGCAAGCCTCCTGGGTGGGATGGTCCCTAAACGGTGATGATGTCTATACCCACTGTATGGGAAAGAATTACGGCTTATGTGGCCGAAAATAAACAAAATATGGCTTTGGAGGCCGAATTACAACAAAATATGGTTGAACAAGCCATAAAAGTTAACCCAGAGGTTAACAATAATGATAAAATGGCCGAAGGCCAGAGACTTGACTGCATCTACGATGATGAACCTTTAGGTTTTGAAAAAGACCCAATGGGTTCGACTAAGAAGATGCAAGCTCAAGACCCTCTTGAAGAAATCGATTTAGCAGAAGGCCCCATAAAAAGGCCAACATTTATCAGTGCTAAAATCGACAAGGGTTTGAAAGATCAAACTATCGAGTTACTCAAAGAGTATAAAGATTGCTTCGCTTAAGATTACAATGAGATGCCTGGTCTACGTCGAGAAGTAGTTGAACTGAAACTGCCCATTCGACCAGACAAAAAACCAGTGAAGCAAACACCAAGGAGGTTCGCACCTCAGGTTCTGTCGAAGATCAAAGAAGAAATCGAAAGATTACTCAAGAGCAACTTCATCAGGACTGCCAGGTATGTTGATTGGCTAGCCAACATTGTTCCTGTTATTAAGAAAAATGGGACATTACGAGTCTGTATAGATTTTCGTGATTTAAATAATGCTACACCCAAAGATCAATACCCTATGCCTGTGGCAGAAATGCTAGTTGATTCGGCAGCAGGATTTGAATATCTAAGTATGCTTGATGGATATTCAGGATATAATCAAATTTTTATTGCCGAAGAAGATGTGTCAAAAACAGCATTTCGATGCCCAGGGGCATTAGGTGTTTATGAATGGGTAGTAATGCCATTTGGTTTAAAAAATGCTGGTGCAACATACCATAGAGCATATGATTTGTTTCAATAGCCTCGAATAGATCTATCTCAAAGAGGGTTGTTTGAAGCTCTCGAATCAGGTTTCTTTTAGGACCTTCAGAGGAATTGCCAATAGAAGCAGTCGAAGCACTTGGCTTACTTTCTGTCGAAGATAAACCACTCACCATTCGTTTGAAAGCCTCAAGAGGATCTTTGCGTTTTAAGTCCAAAAATTCTTGTTCTTGAAGGTTAAGAGCGGTGTCATGTGTTGAGGGCACAGAACGTGGAGAATTAGCTATCTCAAGAGATTCACTCCTTTCGTTATCACCATCGTCTTCACTTTCTTCTTCGTCGTACCCTTGCTCTTCCATGTTTGGAGAAGAAGATATACTGATCTCAGCTCCACTATGGCCAATATCAGGATTTTCATCAACGTCCATAGCAGCAGGCTCCGGGCCATGGGCAGGAATTTCATGGGTAGTTTCAGCAAGAATAGCCTTTCCGGCCAACGGTGTATCTTCGACAACAGGTGTATGTTGAGACAAATCTTTTTCTTCGACACCTTCTCCAGAAACATTTATTTTTGAAGGGGAATGAGTGGAGGAAGGCGTAGCTTGTTTTGTTGGGACTTCAGTTTCCTAAAAAATGAAGTAGAGTGAGTATTATCACATAAACAAAGTTTTCAGGTTTCCGAAAAACATAGGCTTCAATTTGATCACCTTAGCTATGATGTTCTCAACAAAAGAGTGTGCACTCTGGGTTTTCTTGATAAGCCTCTTCGGAACTTTTTCTTCTTGTTGTTGTCTTTCGACAGAAGTTTGTTGGGGAACAGTTTTAGAGACATCTTGAGAATGTTTTGTCTTTCTCTCTCTTTCTGTTTCAGGGACTTGAACCTTGATGGGTTTAGTCCTAAGCAGTGGTGTTTCATCAGACTGAAAATACAACAATCGCATAAGCATGAATAAGAAAAAGAAAACAAATGTAAAAAGGCAAAGTTTTGAGAACTTCGACCTCTGAATCGCTCACGACTTTTGGTTTGACAGTTCTTGCTTTCTTTGGATTGGATGTTAAAGAGCTGCTTGTTCTTTTTCGACTCTGCAAAACGGATGACTAATTAGCCGAAGAGTATAAGAAGATAACACAACAAGTAAAGATAAGTACTTACTTTTTGTTTTTCTTCTTGAAGAGGTTGTTTTCTTTATAACGAAGCCTCGACATCTTTTTTCTTCGTCTTTGTCGCTGCGCCATCTGTCGAAGACGATGTGATAGGAATGGCTAAAAATATTCGACAAACAAGTGTTAATATGAAATACATAGAAAGAAAATTTATTTTTTCTAGGAAGTCTTGTGAATCACCTTCTCTAATGGAGGACAAGATTCGAATATGTTGAATATCTAAATGAAGATGACCCTCAAAAGTGTATATGTCCTGCTTAGTCGGAACTACTTTCTCAGCTGTTTTGTTGTTCAAAAAATCAAATAGTGCCCTGGTCGAACCACATACGAACCATTCTGGAATGGGTGACCAAAATGCCAGAGCCAGTTCACTGGTTGGTAAGGGTGGAAATCTAATTTTGTTTTGTGTTAAAGCAAAGAAATATTTGTCGGGTACGTAAGGTGGAAAAATCATAGTCGGGATTTTATCAAGAATTTTTTGTTTAAAAACTTTTGCAGCTTGAGAAACAGTTCGACGAAGATTAGTCGGATCATATACAGTTTCGAAATATTGTTGAAATGCTCGAATTTCTCGAATATGTATACCTTTCGACTTGGTCTTCTTTTTCTGCGAAGAAGGAAAAGCAGATATTAGTTTGACCAACAGACTAGCTTCTTCGACACCAGTGAATTTCCTGGTGATATACTCTGTCCACCACTGAGAAAATTTGTGGGTGCAAGAGAAAGTTGATTCAAAAGAAAAGGGAGTAAGACGAAAAGAATCAGCAGGGAAGTCATTGAGACGATTTATCCATTCTTCTTCATTTTCAGGGACTAACAGTTCCCTTCTAGACCGGAAAAAAGGGCTGGGTCGAAGTTGACACAACCCAAATTGCCGTGCATATAAACTTGGATGATATGAGAATAAACCAAATTGGTTTGATGACTTCCCAGGAGAGATTCGAGATGACAGCAGTTGAGGAGTTAAAAATGCTTTCCAAATTTGATTGGTTTCTTGCTCCTCATCAGGGTTGGTAGCAGGGAATTCCCTAGTGAACCAATGTGGCCCGTAATTTCTTCCAGCAAAAGGGGCCATAGAAGGAAAAAATTCTGTACAGTTCAGAAACATGTTGAAAGCCTGTGAAAAAAGATCTTCGACAGATACTCCTATTTGTTTAGGTTTCAACAAAGCAAGTCGCACACCTTCGACCCCTCTGTTAGAAATTACGTCAAGATACTCGTCAGGAGTATACATTATCAATTTTGAATCGAAAGTGGCAAGAAGCCACAATTGAAACAGCCAAATTGGTCCAGAGACCAAATATTTCCCTTCTGGTTTGAGTCCTTTCAAATCAAGAGCCCCTTGTTTCAAGTTGTCGAAAAGGGATCCTAAAATAAGGGTAGCCAAGTTAATATTTCGACGTTGATGTAATTGAATAGCTAGGGGGATATACATCTTAGCCACTTGAAGTGACGAAGAACAGAAGACATAAAAGGATAACCAGAAGGTGAGAAAAGCAATATGCTCTTCATCAGAAACATCCTTCGACTCAGTAACGTGTTTCTCTTCAATATAACCTTTAAAGCTAGCCTTTTTGAAGTCAAAATCGAAATCAGTTTGGATAGCAGGGTCGAAAGTTTCTCCTAAAGGCTTTAAACCTGTTATAGCTGCCACATCAAGCAGGGTAGGGGTAAGCATGCCACATTTCAAATGAAGACTGTTGGTAGTGATATCCCAAAAATGTAGAGCAGAAAGGAGCATTGGGCTTTGATACTTAGGCCCATACCTTGAGATTTGGATCAGATCGAAAATTCCTTGGCTCTTCCAGATATCTCCTTTTTTCGACTCAATTTTGTTGAGCCAGTCGATATAAGGCATGTTTTTCTCAGTTGGTGGCGAGGATCGAAAAACCCTATTCGGGTTACCCATAAAATCCATCACGTGTGGACCTTCGCTAAAAATCCTAGGGCTGAGTCTATGATAGCTAGGGAAAATGTCCCTAATCCTAGAGGAATCATCATCAGCGAGAGGGAGAGGGCCTAAGAATGCATGATTTGAAGGTTTAGAGAAGGGGATAAGTACCTGAGACCGGTAAATTTGTGTTTCTTCCAAAGTAAAAGCAGGTTCAGGAACAAAGGTTTTCTTCCCAAGAGTTACAGCAGGAGATTTTATGGTAGAAGAAGATGCCATCGTTGGAAACAAGAAGTTAGTGAAGAAATGGAAGTGCTGAGTAGTGTCCGCTTTGTGTTAGGACTTTGGCAAGTGTACCAAATATCGTCGCAAGTAATAAAATATCGGTAAGAACCGGTCGATTCCACAGGGATTGCGCTTATTGTCAATTCAGCAAACAAATTATTTCTTAGTTGATACGATTGGACAAAAAGATAGTTATCGGTAATGGTGAAATAGAAATTTATAAAACAATTAGGATAAACGCGATTAGGGGTCGAATCCTCTCCCTTCACCGATCTTATGGTCCTTCAGCTACTCACATATTAGTTGTTTGGAATACCAGATTCAATTCACAAAAATAGGTTTAGGACAATTCCCTGCCTCAAAACCCCTATTACCCTAAGAGTTACCCTAATTCCTTAGGTGAGTCATGCCAAAGGGTAAAGCATTAAAATCAAGAATTAAAGAATTCATGAATCAAACCCCACATTCCTATGGTGATCGGAGTTTCATGATCTAAAACATCATATCAAGTATACAACTGATCATATCCCTATGTAATCATATACCCTAAATCATTATAATTATCATATGTAACTATAAAGCATTAAACAAGGATGTCTTAAACATATGATAAACCAAACAACCAATAGTCTTAACCATAACAAAGAATCCAATAGATAGGTTTGGGGAGAGTCATCTCTCCCTAATCAAGAGAAACTAGTTACACATCATCAAAAGATTAGAAAATAAGAGTAGAGAAGATTACACATAGAAGAATCTATTAGAACCTTCAAATCCTAAAATCGCATCCCAGATGAAGTGCCGGCTGTACTGCTTATTTATCCTCTTCGTCCGTTCTCGCGTACGCCATTTCTTTTTTTCGTGCGCTACTGTGCGTCTATGAATTAATATAATTTCAATCCTTTGAATTCTCCAAGCTTTTTCTCCACGCCTTCTTTCTTTCCTATTTTAATTTTTTCAAGTCCAGCCCACAATTCTCTTGGCCCATCAATAAATTGGGTCATTATTCATTTAATTGGACTTTGCCAATTACACCTCCACTTCTACTACATAAAACTAAAACTATGCCAAATCCCTAGTTATTGGCTGAATAAAACATAAAATCTCCGGCATTATGGTTTGTAAACTGAATAAAAATATACATATGATGAGGACTCATCACAACCCCAAACTTGAACTTTTGCTTGTCCTCAAGCAATCACTCCATTCACTGTGGCAATTTGTCATTCAGCTTTTACATAATTCACAGGCCAATAGATCCTTCAGCACATCAGAAAGTATCATCCAACATAATATAGTGACAAAGCAATTGAATTGGAAAATACAGGATCATAAACAGGCAAGAAATCTCAAGTCCTCTCTTTTTCACACATCTCACTACTGTTTCGCTCTTTGAGGTGTTTTGGGTGTTCGCTCAATTCACAGTACCTGTATCATCGTTTCATAGGCTTGAACAAGTACTATACCAATCAATACACATGAATTCCACACACACTATTTGAGGACTTTTAAGGTTATATTGGGGCTTAGGTAAGGGTGGGTAAAATTTGGATAAGTAGGTTAAAACTTGGAGTTAGGCCTACCTCTCACTTTGTCAATTTTTTTTACATTCTCACTCACTTACCATTTTCCCAAAGCATTTCACAAGAGAAGGAATTTCATACAAAATATTTTTTTTATATATATAGCATCGCGACGCGAAGGCATGCTATCGCGACGCGAAAATAAACAGAAACCAGAACTGAAACATATATAGCATCGCGACGCGAAGGCATGCTGTCGCGACGCGAAAATAGACAGAAACCAGAACTGAAACATTTTTCTCTTTTTTTCTCTTTTTTTTTTTTTCTTTCTTTCTTTCTTTCTTTTCTTTTTTCTTCTTTTTTTTTTCTTTGTATGTTCCATTCTCTTGTATACCACCCCAAACTTAGATTGTTGCTATTCCATGAGCAACCCCAAACTTAGAATTTTTCCCCACCCTCATGCTTTTGTCTACCTAACTCCAAGTTAAGAAAACTAGGCAATGATATGTAGAAAAAAATACAAAAACAACAAAAAGGCTCAGAGGGGCTAGCAAAGGATAAACATTAATGGGTTGGCGTGAAAGGCTCAGGGGTGCCAAAAAACAATTTGCCTCAGTGTGTGTATAAATCACATGTATGACAGTTAAGTACAAGCTCAAGTTCTGCAGACTAATACAGGCAAGGAATAATCACACAATGAATATAGGAAGTGTTTGGGCTCAAACCTCACAGCTAGGATAAGAGATGAACTTTTGAGAGCTTGCCCAAAGATGATTCAGGTCTTCCTCAACCTTTGACTTGGCCACTGACATTATCTGATGAAAAAAATCTGAAATGGAAGAAATCACATGGTAGCTGCAAAAATGTTAGACTGAACAACCACCACAGTGAACTAGTTCAAAATTGTGGTGCATCATCATCAATGTAAAAGTTAGACAGCAGTACAACCAAAATGCAAAACAAACTGAAAAAGGGGAATGAAAAATAAAGACTCAAAACAGTAAATAGGGAACCAATGGGTTGCCTCCCACCAAGCGCTTATTTAACGTCACTAGCTTGACGTTTGTCATCCCACTATTATGGTGGCTGATATGACACAAAGAACACGTCATCATTCTTCTTTCGCTTCTGGGGCAGGAACATCATGAATTTGAAACATAGTTGTAGATGCTTCCATACCCTTTTAAGGTGAAGGGTGATGAATAAGGCATAGAAGGAGTCTAAGTATATGTCAATCTCCTCACTTCTATCCTCCTTGCTACTTGGAAGAATAATAGGAACCATGATTTGTTGGGTTTTTTCTTGTTGGGTTTTCACCCCTTCCCCACATTGGGAGCTTTGATCTTCCCTCCAAACTACATGCTCCTCCATTTCAATCTTTTCTTCTTCCTCATCTTCCTTATCCTCCCCAGATTCTTCTTTTGTTGGGGCTTGTTCTTCTTGTTCCTCATTGGTAGTGCATAACCATGGGTAATTTTCTGATATAGTTACCCACTCATCCTCACAGTTGCACTCCACAAGATACTCCCTACAAAAATCGCAAAAGGTGCGTGTCACACATTTTCCATTCAAGTGGGGTTCTTCACAAAAATTACCGCTAAGTGAGGATGGCGAGGACTCTATCATCACTTGCTCTTGGGGTTGGAAGAGGGTCTCGGACATTCGCATAAACTCGGACAAAGCATCTTCCAACCGAGAGGCTTGCTCTTTAGGCTGGAAGATAGTCTCAGTCATTTGCCTAAACTGGGCCAAAACATCTTCCAACCGAGAAGTGGATTCCATGATTTTTTTTTTTTCGGGACAAACAGCAATTCTTTCGAACTTTGCCCCTGCTACACAGTTCACTGAAACACTTCAACAAACCGTTAACAAGTCCAACACACTAACTAAGTATCTAAATAAATAAAACAAAAAATAAATACTAAAATAAAATAAAACAAAATAAAACAACTAAGAATTAACTCAATTGCCTTATTGACAATGAAATCAACAATCCCCGGCAACGGCGCCAAAAACTTGTTAGGACTTTGGCAAGTGTACCAAATGTCGTCGCAAGTAATAAAATATCGGTAAGAACCGGTCGATTCCACAGGGATTGCGCTTATTGTCAATTCAGCAAACAAATTATTTCTTAGTTGATACGATTGGACAAAAAGATAGTTATCGGTAATGGTGAAATAGAAATTTATAAAACAATTAGGATAAACGCGATTAGGGGTCGAATCCTCTCCCTTCACCGATCTTATGGTCCTTCAGCTACTCACATATTAGTTGTTTGGAATACCAGATTCAATTCACAAAAATAGGTTTAGGACAATTCCCTGCCTCAAAACCCCTATTACCCTAAGAGTTACCCTAATTCCTTAGGTGAGTCATGCCAAAGGGTAAAGCATTAAAATCAAGAATTAAAGAATTCATGAATCAAACCCCACATTCCTATGGTGATCGGAGTTTCATGATCTAAAACATCATATCAAGTATACAACTGATCATATCCCTATGTAATCATATACCCTAAATCATTATAATTATCATATGTAACTATAAAGCATTAAACAAGGATGTCTTAAACATATGATAAACCAAACAACCAATAGTCTTAACCATAACAAAGAATCCAATAGATAGGTTTGGGGAGAGTCATCTCTCCCTAATCAAGAGAAACTAGTTACACATCATCAAAAGATTAGAAAATAAGAGTAGAGAAGATTACACATAGAAGAATCTATTAGAACCTTCAAATCCTAAAATCGCATCCCAGATGAAGTGCCGGCTGTACTGCTTATTTATCCTCTTCGTCCGTTCTCGCGTACGCCATTTCTTTTTTTCGTGCGCTACTGTGCGTCTATGAATTAATATAATTTCAATCCTTTGAATTCTCCAAGCTTTTTCTCCACGCCTTCTTTCTTTCCTATTTTAATTTTTTCAAGTCCAGCCCACAATTCTCTTGGCCCATCAATAAATTGGGTCATTATTCATTTAATTGGACTTTGCCAATTACACCTCCACTTCTACTACATAAAACTAAAACTATGCCAAATCCCTAGTTATTGGCTGAATAAAACATAAAATCTCCGGCATTATGGTTTGTAAACTGAATAAAAATATACATATGATGAGGACTCATCACTTTGCTTCGTAAGGCGAATAAGGGGAAAGAAATGCAGAAATCAGAAGATGCTTTAATGGAGTTTTTTGCGCAGAAAAGGAGTTGGAAGTTCAGAAAAAAGAAATGAAAGGGTACAACTTCCTTTTTATAGCCGTTTCACCACGTTCAAAAAATAAAATAATAATAAATTGCTTTGGCAATCGTGGTGTTAGTGGGAAACGTGAGACAGTTAATTGTGCACGTGGCGCATTCTCGTTGGCACCAGCAAACTCTGTTTTAGCTCAGAAACGTCCTCTCGTATTCTGAAAAAAGATATGCAATGATAGCATGAGATTTCATGGGATAGTCGAAAGAAGTTTCAAAAAGTCGTTTTCTTTTTTCATTCAAGAATGCAGTCGAAAACGTCTTTTTGGGGGGGCAATTTGTTAGCCTGTATTTTCGACAGGCTAATATTAAATGCAGTCAACAGGGTTTGACTTAATAATTTCAGAAAGAAGGCAGGTCTTCGACACCAAGATATAATTTCGACTTCAAGAGTTAGTAACCAAGGGAAAGCAGCCTAATGCATAACTTAGCGAATTTGGAAAAAGAGGCCACACTTCGACAGAGAGAAGATTAACAAGCAAAGCTATGGAGATCTGTCGAATAGTACATTGCTTCCTTGGTCGAAAAGAAAGAGCAGTTAGATAATCAAAGTAGAAGCACGTCGAAGTAGCAGTTACTCTGCCTTATCTTGTTTTAGAAAACCGCTGAGCGGTTATAGTCTTATTTGTATTATAAATAGAGATTCTGTAGAGGGGGAAAAGAGGTCGCAAATCTCATTACACATATTTCCTAAAACACTCTACTTCCGCAAACAGAGAAAACAGAGTCAACAGGAATTCATGTATGATTCTGCGTACCACTTCTTTATATAATTGTTTTCATTTCTTTTAGATTTCTGCACTTTGTCATTTTCTTCACTTACAATTACTGCAATTTACTGCATTTTGATTCCTCTTCCCGCATTTACAAATTCTTGCACTTTATCGTAAGTTTCTGCACTACTATTAAATATCAACAATTCTTAGTAAAATTTGATCACAAATGGCCTGAGATTCCTAGTTGATCTCGCAAGTAACACGTGTAGTGAAGCTAGCGGTGTTTACTAAAAATCACAGTAAACAACAGGCTCCTTTTAGGCCTCAAAGAGAGAGGAGAACACCTAGGAGGATGCTGGATTTTGATATGGCTATGGACAATCAGGTTACTAATGATGGTGACTTGATCCATTTTGCAATGGTGGCAGATATGGAACCTTTAGACTATGAGCAAGCCTTAAAGTCTAAAGATTGGAAGAAAGCTATGGAAGAGGAACTTGCCTCTATTGAGAAAAATGGAACTTGGACCTTGACTAAGTTACCTAAAGGAAAGAGAGCTATTAGTGTTAAATGGGTATTTAAACTAAAGCTTGATCCTAAGGGTAATGTAGTTAAGTACAAGGCTAGATTAGTGGCAAGAGGTTTCCAACAGAAACAGGGAATTGACTTCACTGAAGTCTTTGCCCCAGTTGCAAGGCATGAGACTATAAGACTAGTGACTGCACTAGCCTATAGTAAGGGCTGGAACATGTATCATATGGATGTTAAATCTGCTTTCCTAAATGGAACTTTGGAGGAAGTTGTTTACTTAAACCAACCTCCTGGTTTTATTGAAAAAGGAAAGAAAGATCATGTTCTATACCTGCATAAGGCCTTGTATGGTCTTAAACAGACACCTAGGGCCTGGAACAAAAGGATTGATGCCTTCTTTGTTCAAAAGGGTTTCTCTAGATGCACAACTGAATATGGAGTTTATGTCAAAGGTGACATAAACTCATATTTGCTGATTGTATGCTTATATGTGGACGACCTACTTGTGACTGGTAGCTGTCCTAAAGAAATTGTTAAATTCAAACAGTCTATGAAGGATGAATTTGAGATGACTGATCTTGGAAAACTAACCTACTTCCTAGGGTTAGAATTTCTAAGGGTCAAAGAAGGAATTATTTTGCATCAACAAAAATATGCAAAAGAAATTCTGAAAAGGTTTGAGCTGGACAATTGCAATTCTGCAATAAACCCAGCTGAGGGAAACTTAACTAAAAAGGAAGATGAAGAGGGCACTAAAGTAGATGCTACCTACTTTAGACAAATTGTTGGGTCTCTAAGATATTTATGTCATAGCAGACCTGACATATTGTATGCTACTGGTGTGACCAGCAGATTCATGAACTGCCCTATGCAGATTCATTTGAATGCTGCCAAGCGTATCCTAAGATATATTAAAGGCACTACTAACTATGGCTTATTTTTTCCTAATGACGGGGCTAAAGGAAAGAACAACCTGGTTGGCTACTGTGACTCAGATTGGTGTGGAGACAAGCTGGACAGAAGAAGCACTAGTGGATATGTCTTCTTATTCCAAGGGGCTGCTATCTCTTGGAGTTCTAAGAAACAGGCCACTGTGGCACTGTCCTCATGTGAAGCAGAATATATTTCTGCTTGCCATGCTGCTACCCAAGCAGCTTGGCTTGAGACTCTACTCAAAGAAATCTGTGTTAACTTAACTAATCCTGTTAAACTGTTTATGGATAATAAATCAGCTATATGTCTTGCTAAAAATCCTATTTCTCATGGCAGGACTAAACACATTGAAACTAAGTTCCACTACCTAAGGGAACAGGTTGCTGAAGGCTGCTTGGTACTAGATTTCTGCTCTACAAAGGACCAGGTTGCTGACATTTTTACAAAAGCCCTAAAGGGAGAAGTGTTCTCTAAGCTAAGAAGGCAACTCAATGTTGTTTCTTTCTAAGTTTCTAAGAAGGAAATAACCTAAGTCACTGTCTAGGGGCTTGTCCTAGACCAACTATCTAAGATCACCTACCAGGGGGTTGTCCTGTGTTTTTTGTTGCCTATTGTCTGGTTTCTTAGTTTAGATCTAGCTTAGTTTAAGGTAGGGCTGTTAATCCTAAAAGGTTCTTTGATTAAGGTAGGGTATTGAGATTGGTAATCAATTTCACCTATATTAATTAAAAAAAACCTATACAGTTTTATTTACAATAATAAACTGTTAACAAATCTGTTACAGTTTGTTATAAACTGTTAAGTTGGTTAATAACTAACTAAAACAGTTTGTTGAATATAACAAACTAAAGTTGGTTGTTTAATAACAACCAAGGGCCTAACAGCTAGTTTAGTCTCTGTGTATATAAATACAGAACCACAGACTATCATTCACACAGAAAATTCTCAGTATTACATTTTCATGAAATAAAAGTTTACAATTTTTTTCAGTTTATACCCTAAGTCTTTCTGCTCCCTTTCTTCTTCTGCATAATCATCTTCTGTTCAGTGTGTGTGAGTCAGTTTCCTTCAGCAGGTGGCTGAACCTCAGGCTCACATACAAAGAAAACAAGCAAGTGTGTTAGAATATTTCTTTGTGACTAAGAAATAAACACAGAAAGAAAGAAACAAAGAGTGAGGGTGAGGATTTACCTGCTGTTCTCGTGAAGAGAAACAAAACTGGGTGGTCTTCAAGGTGTTGAAGTCTCAGTTCATGCAGAAAACACAAGGTTCAGAAGGTTAACAGTGTTTCAGCATATCAGAAATTCAACACAGAAATAACTCAGTCAAAAGCAACAAGAAAAAGATCAGAGGCGTGTTCTTTACCTCTTGTTGAAGATCCAGGCAACAGATCTAAGAAGATCTGCAGCAAAACACCAAGACACGGTGTTATGGTTTCACGTGTATCAACAAACAGCAAACAGAAACAAAGCAGAGGCTAAGAAAGGGCTTCTACCTTTGTTTCGTGAAGTCTCAAGAGTGCTGTATCCAGATCCAGTCCATACAGATAAGCAAAACACAGGAATTAGGGTTTCGTTACCACAAGCAGTTAAAGAAAGAATTTAAAGAAAAGAACAAAAGATCTACCTCAATATTAGTGTCCGGTGCAAAACCCAGGCAGGAGACAACCACCAGAGAAGAAGTTCAGAAACTAGGGTTTCTGAGATTTCCTCAAAACCACTCATCGGCACCAAGGTTTTGTTGCGCAGGATCTCAGCTTCCTTTTTGTAAAGAACTGAAGCAAGTGTGCTTCAGCTTGTCCAAGATCAGAAGCTAGAACCAGAGGAGAACTGAGGAAGAAGACGTAGTTTCAGAAAGAGATCCGGAGAGCTCCAAGAAGAGAGAGAGAAATTCTTGTAGATTATGAGCTAGGGTTTCTGAATACCCAGCTTATATAGTAACCCGGTTTGTGACTCAACGCAGATCCGCGCGTTGCAACAGTGCGCCTCGTTTAGCTTCCGCACGGTTTTTACCCATCCACCAAAGTATTGGGCTGGGCCTTTTAATATCTGCACCTCTGTGTTTTTAATTAAGCCTGCATATAAAAATTGAAAAATTTAACAAACTTGACAACCATATGTTGCTGCAAATGGGACCCATCTTCTGCAGAGCATCCAACGCCATTTTCCCCCACTCTCGGTCACGTCGTTGTAGATTTACGCGCTTGATTATTATCCAGGACACTATGCGTGTACGCGCTGATCTGCTTGGGGAGAGGGTACTATCAGTAATCAGTCTAAGGATCTACAACAAATCCTGTCCAGGCCAATCGCAGGCCATGTGTGAGTGTGTGTAGAAGAATGCACTTTTTGCAGCGGTATTTCAAACCCTGACACATGATGGGGAGTGAGAAAACGTACGGTGCTGGAGGAATTTGTGTGTTCGGCCAAGTTCAATTGTTTTGAGCATTTACGCTGTGGTTTTAATTTTACACTTAAAAGTAACTGTTATTTTACCCGTGCGGACGCCGTGATTTTAATTTCACACTTAAAATAACGGGTATTTTACCCGAGTAGCATTGTATGGTCGGTGTATTGCCATGAAGTAATAATAGTAATTTAAAAGATAGTTATAAGTTCTGAATAATGTCCAAAATGTATGATTTAAAATTCAAAGTGGAAAGTGATAGGTGTCATATAACATACAAATGAAAATTATATTGAGTCGAAGATATTAAAGGAGATTGACAATCAGAATTACATTGATCCATAATAATGTATTTGGACATTAGAGGTAAAATATACATCCCCATTGACCCTCGTGTTGGCACTCCTGTCGACATTTTACTACTTTTTAGTAATTATAAAATAGTCGGCACTCCCGTTGCCGCTCTCGTTGTCACTGCCATTGGCACTCCTATTGGCAGTCCCGTTTAAAATCGTTGCCACTCTAGTTGGCATTTTACTCATTTTTAGTAATTATAAAATACTTATTTGGTAATTTTTTGTAGTGTTTAAATTGATTGAATTTTTTTTATGAAAGATTTGATTAATTTTATTAGTTTTTTGGGTAAAACAATGTATTCTCCACGGCGACTATAGAGACTAATTTTAGTAGTTTTTTGAGTAAACCAATATATCCTCCACGGTTTTTTTTTTACAACTAGTAGTGGTTAAATTGATTGATCATAATAGTTTGAGTAAATTATAAATAATTTTCAGAAAAAAAATCATTTTGTTTCAAAAAAAACTGACAAAAAATGATTTTTTTTTTCAAAAAAATGAAACAAAAATTCAGAAAATAACTTACAAAAAATTATTATTTTTTAAATAAAAAACGAAAAAAATATTTATAAAATAAACACCTTTTTTTTTAAAAAAAATAATTTGAAAACAAAGTTGAAATAAAAAAAAAAATTAAAACCGACACTGACAGCGCGCCAGTGTTTATTATTATTATTTTCAAAAAAAGATGTTTAAAAAACTGACACAAGTCAGTATTTTTTTGTGTTTTTTTTTGAAAAAATTATTTAAAAACTGACGCTAGCCAGTATTTTTTTTGTTTTTTTTAAAAGCTGCTGAAAGCTGACACGCGGCAGTGTTGTTTTTTTCCGAAAAAGCATAAAGCTAAGTCTTCAGCAACCATCCGAGTACCAGTTACTCGTGCCTCTTGGATCTCCACTTTTCTTGTTTATCTGTAAAACAACAATAAGATACAATCTCAGTGAGTTCTACCGAGACCCCTATCTACTCTCTCGGTTCAATTATGAATCATATTTAACTTAACACGACACCGACTGCAATCCAGTGCTAAATCCCGGTGAACCGTATTATAGGACTTTCTTTCATTCGTGGTTTAATTTAACCACGTGCATTTTAATTCAACACGACACCGACTGCAATCCAGTGCTAAATCCCGGTGAACGTGTTAAGACTCAGTATGACACCGACTGCAATCCTGTGCTAAATCCCGGTGAACCGTATAGTACGACACCGACTGCAATCCAGTGCTAAATCCCGGTGTATCGTACAACAAAACTTTCAACATAACACCGACTGCAATCCTGTGCTAATTGTAACATCCTGGGCCCTTTTCTTACTTAGTAGGCTACCCAGCGATGCACTCATGATCTTCTCTACCCCCCATGTAGAGTTTTTGCCTTCCGTGGGAATTGAACCATCAGGGTACATGGTTCGATTCCCACGGAAGGCAAAAGCTCTACATGGGGGGTAGAGAAGATCAAGAGTGCATCGCTGGGTAGCCTACTAAGTAAGAAAAGGGTCCAGGATGTTACAAAAAAAGACGCGACAACTGTCAGTAGCAAAATGTCGCAAAATATATTATGGTCGCGACGCGATGGAGGGGATTCGCCACGCGATGACCACCTGAAAACAAATTTGACAACCAATACAATAGACCCAATCAAAACCACATAATCAATCAATCCAATCAAAAACTCAATTTAAACGAAGTTTATCAAAATACGACATATTTCCAAATAACGGTTTTTAAGTCAAAATCTTTCGAAATTAAATCACGTGAAATTCATTGTAAAACGAAAACATCCTAAGCGTGAGTAAAACTCACCCTTGAAGCGAGAGCCGATACCGAGCCGAAATCACCGAGACTTCCAAATCTTCACATAACCACACGAACAATCCCCGCATAAACTTCCACGCTCCAACGACGCTCAAATCCGCTTCCAATCTTTCCGCTCAATCACGAGACATCTTTTTGACCGAAATACCGAATTCCTCGAAATCCCCCATTCGAACCCTAATCACCAACCAACTTCCAATTCGCGAAATTGAACTTCGTTCCGCACCCAATACGCTTCGGGTTCGCTCCTAGACATCCTTGAATCACCAAACACTATTCATCATCTTCAACCTCAAATCACTATTCACACATAAACCCCAATTTTTGTTCCACTCACCATAACCCAACCAAACTCTAATTTCTTCACTCCAAGCTTACAATCAATCACTCAATGGCATATCCCTAAGCTTTCAAGACAAGAATGAGCCAAGAAACTCAACATTCCTCATTTCTTCACAATATTCGAAAATGGTGAATTTGTGTAGAGTGAGTTGATGATGATGATGTTGGTACCAAATCGAAGAGGAAGTAACGCTAAACGTTTTTCGTGTTGGAAGGAAGTCGTTTTGATGAGCCTTTAGACTTCATTTTTCCTCTTCTTCTCCTTCACCCATTCTTTTCTCTTCTTTTTTCCTTTTCTCTCTTTTCTCTCTGTTTCTCTTCTCTCTCGCGTACCTTTCCTTTTCTTTCTTTCTTTCTTTCTATTCTTTAATTCTCACACACACACACACACACACACACACATATATTTATTTAATATATAAGTGGTAACGTGGTCAAATTACCATATTGTCCTTAATCTCTTATTTCGTTCCGAATTGTCCTTAACCCCTATTATCCGGTTAACGATCCGATGACAACCAATAAATAATTTTAGCACTCAATAAATTTACCAGTCAAGTACTAAATTAATTTAGATGGGTTAACACCCAAATAATTCTACTAATTATTTTGAGGATGTTACATTCTCCCCAACTTGAAAGAATTTTGTCCTCAAAATTTCGTTAAGTCTTTCATCCGACTAACCGATGATCGACATTCTCAGAAAGGTCTTAAGTTGCTGGAACACAATCTTGAATTAACGAAATGAGTGTAGAAAATCTTCCCAATCCGGCACATCAATCTTCAAGTATGATCCACTACTACCCTAGAACGCTTCTAAGGTTATAGTCCGAACTCTCTTGTTACGAATCAACACGAGAAACTCCTCTTTTGTCTACATAGGCTCGGCACCGCATTTGAAAACACTTCTGAAGCTTCATTCCAATTATCCTCGCTTGCGCCCCAACTTTTATTAATCTAAATCAAAGGGTTTAATATGAGGTACTTGATAGAAATACAGGTTGAAAATGAGATCCACAAATTGGTACTCCTTGGTAGCGGTAAGAACAAACATGATTTCCTCGAAGGGTGTAAACACGTTCTCAACAAATTTTCTAAAGATCCATAACAGTTCCCGTACACATTGAAAAATGTGACGGAAAGTCACTGTGAAATTCCTTGACTCGCTTCCAAGTTTTCGAGGTAAAACTTTTTCAAAAAGATGGAAGAAGGGTTTTACTAAAAACATTGACCATAATGTAGAAATAAACCGTGGGGACAACAAATAAATTTGAACGTAATGAAAATCACCTCTGTTGTTCTCAAAACAACTATCAAACAGAACTGAGCTCTTTTTCCTCTATTGCAACTTCATCACGAGGTTTTTACCAACGACGCACCCGATTCCTTTCCAAATTAGTCAATAGCGTTGAGAGCTTCCCCTCAACCTAAGTACGCCTCCTATGAGTTTCCTCAATTAGATTTTATTAGCCTCTTGATTCGTTCCCAAAATTAACTTTAGCATGCGGGTTTTCACAAAAATGATTTTTCAAAACTACCATACCGCACGCCGAGCTTCACTTCGGAAATTTCAGACTCTTGCAAGCAGATCCATCAATTAATCCTTTGGTGGTTAATCGCAATGTGAAAAACAGTCAACAGTCACCTCACTTTCATATTCGTATTCACGTTTGACTTGTCAAATGGAATCACATAATACTATCAGATCGTTAACCTTCTCAAGCGAAAGGTTAACACCAAAACCTTGCCACTAAAGTGGAAACTTATGGATGTACCTCAACTTAGATCTAAAAGACTCTAACAATTCCATTTCTTGCATTATTAACTCTGCCATGTGAATGGATTTCTTACTCAGCGCATCAGCTACAACATTGGCCTTTCCTGGATGATACTTCAACTCGAAGTTATAATCCTTCCGAAATTCTACCCATCTTCCTTGCCTGTTATTCTGTTCTTTCTGATCAAACAGATACTTTAAACTCTTGTGATCACTAAAGACTTCGAAACGAGACCCACACAGGTAATGTCTCCAAATCTTCAGTGCATTCACAATAGCTGTCAACTCCAAATCATGAGTCGGATAATTCTCTTCATGAGACTTTAATTGCCTGGATGCATAAGCTACCACTTGTTGATTCTGCATGAGAACACATACTTAACCCTTCCCTGAAGTATCGGTGTATATTTGGAATTCCAAAGGCGGATCCGGAAGAATCAGGATTGGAGTAGACGTCAACCGAATTTTCAATTCATGAAAACATTCTTCACAATCGGCATCCCACCTAGATGGCTGACCCTTACGAGTTAACCGAGTAAGTGGAAGAACTAACTGTGAGAACCCTTGAATAAATCTCCTATAGTAACCGGCTAGACCCAAGAAGCTTCTGATCTCTGTGACTAATGTCGGTCGTTCCCGGTTTAACATAACCTCCGCTTTATTGGGATCTATAGAAAATCTCGATTTGGAATCACATGTTCCAAATACTTTACCTCTGGCATCCTGAAATCACACTTCGAAGGTTTTGCGTACAACTTCTTTTCTCGGAGTACATTCAGAACAATGCGGAGATGTTGAACATGCTCCTCAATGGTCTTAGAGTACACCAATATATCATTAATGAAAACTACGACAAACCAATCCAGGTAAGGGTGGAAAACTCAGTTCATGTAATCCATGAATACTGCTGGAGCATTAGTCAAACCGAAGGCCATTACTACGAACTCGTAATGTCCATACCTCGTACGGAAAGCAGTCTTCGGAATATCTAAGGCTTTAACTTTTATTTGATGATACCCCGACCTTAGATCAATTTTAGAAAACACCGCAGCACCTCGAAGTTGTTCAAGCAAATCGTCTATCCTTGGCAAGGGATATTTATTCTTGATCGTCACTTTGCGGAGATGTCGATAATCAATGCACAATCTCATGCTACTGCCCTTCTTTTTGACTAGCAGCACCGGAGTACCCCATGGAGAAGCACTCGGTCGAATAAACTTCCTTGATATCAGCACTTCAAGTTGGGATTTCGATTCCTTTAATTCTAAAGGAGACATTCGATAAGGAGCAATAGATATTGATCCTGTGCCAGGAGCCAATTCTACAGAAACTCTACTTCTCGCTCTGGAGGTACAGAAGAAACTCCATCCGGAAAAACATCCAGAAAGTCATTCACAACTTGAACGTTCGCCAAATCTAAGCTAGTTCCCGTGGATGCAGATAACATACTAACATGTGCTTCCGCACCTTGAAATAAGGATTGACCGGCTAAGGTTAAGTAGATAATCGTTTCAGAATTTGTCCTTGACAATTCAACTGTTTCTGAAGCGGGGCTGGTAGATAATTAACACGGTCGATTGTAACCTGATTTGCAGTCATCCAATTCGTACCCAAGACGCCGTCCATACTTCTCATAGGCAACAATAAATTCTACAATGGAATTCCTTCCTCTTATGACAAGTAGACAATTTGGCTAAAATATTAGGTTTGGATACGACCTTCAGCAGCAGTTAAAATAGTTATCGGCTCAGATAGCGATGATAAGGCTAATCCCAACTGATCAACACACGATTGGGATATACAGCAATGAGTTGCACCCTTATCATATAATATATTGACGGAGTTATTGAAAGGAGATCCCATACCCCTCAGTAACCTCTCAGCAGTTGTAACTGTCTGAGCATCCAAAGTGTTGACTCGTCCTTGCCTTGGAGCTGCTTGTGACTCCTTGGAACTTTTCCTTGCAGGGCACTCTTTACCATAGTGACCCTCTTCATTACAATAATAGCACCGATTAGATCTTTGCTTACAATCACCACTGTGATGCTTTCCACAGTTAGAACATCTTCTGACCTTTGAAGAATCGAAGAATTGCACCTGCTTTTCCTTTGATGAAATTATCTTAGGACCTTGCATTCGGAGTTGATAATTCAACTACCTTCTTTCCTTTCCAGTATCTCCCCTGAGGTCATCCTCGGCGACATAGGCTGATTGTACCAAGGCAACATAATTGGTAATAGTATAAGAACTGAGACCCTAAGCCATAAAAGCACTAAGGCCCCTCTTATACATCTGCATTCTCCATTCGTCATCCGGAGCTTACTTTACCACTTGGTAAAACTGAGACAACTTCTCAAACTTAGCGATATATTCTTCCACCGTCTGTTCGCTGGTGTTTTTAGCAAACAATCACTGGTTTTATTAGAAATGTTTGTGAGATTAAACCAGAAATCTCCAAAGCAATTGCCTTTAAACACCGCAGTTTGTCAACAAATATATTTTAAAAGGGAGACAATTCACCATGAAAATGGAAATCAAAGAAAAAGAAGTAATAAAATGGAACGCAGAAATGTAACATGACTTGTATTGAAAGTAATAAATTGCATTAAATGTAAAGAGAATGGTGCACAAATTCACATACGTTGTACAATAATTCTTTTACTCTGTTTTCGCTGTGACTTGGAAGTTAGAGTTTCGGAACTGTGTGTTTGGTATAATAATTTGCCACCCCGATTTCTCTGTAGAAACTACTATTTATACAGAAAATAATGACTGAAATGTAAACTGATATGGACACGTGGCTACGTCTCATTAACCAGTGATGGATTTCGTGCCACGCTCGATGCCACATACTGCCCACGTTGTATTAACCGTAGTCTTGAAATTCGACACAACTGGTTGCCAATAACTGCTTGACGAAGTCCTGAATACACTGTCCTGTCGAAAACTCTTCCCCGTCGAATTGGTGAAGACTTGTTCTGTCGAAAACATGCTGAGATGACTTAAATGTCACTTTTTCTTTCCGAAGGCATTATGAATGATCTTTAATGAAGAGTCAAACCCTATTAACTAACCACTCAAAAGCCTTGTCGAAATTCTAGGCTAACAAATTGCCCCCCAAAAATATCTTTTTCGACAGCACAAGTGTTAAGGAAGAAAAAGAATATTTTTGAAGATTTCGAAACGTCACCTCCAACAACTTTGCATTAAATGGTGATAGGCAAAAATGATCATGGCTTTACGCAGATAAAGCGAACCGTTTCATTGGGCCACGTCAATTGGTTGGTAGACCACGTCTTTTCAGAATCTCAAACGTGCGAAGCGTCGTAACTGTGCAACCGTTGCACCTCTAACGTATAAATACGTTTCACTTCATCTTCTTCATTCTCACGCTCCCTTTGAACCTTCAACTCTGAAAATTTCTCAGCTAACCTTGCCTCTTCACGAAAGCTTCAAACTTTTTCATCGTTTCGACATCTCCACTAAGAATACAACCCTCTTTGTTCGTCATTTACACAGATGGCTTCTTCCAGCGCTCAACCTCAAGAACAAACAGTTGCTGTGCATGGCTTTGAAGGCTTCGTTGAAGAACCTTCACCAACTTGGTTTAAACAGATACTTATTCCAGCTGGTAAACCTTTTACCCATGCTTATTTAGGTCCTCTTCCGGACCCCATAGAAAGCGAAGAAGTTAGAGCAATTTTTCCTAGTCACCGTAAACTTCAACCCAGAATTTTTGAAGAAACTCATTTTCATTTGGAATTTCTGAAAAACCCCAACAGAGTATTTAGATCCGCTCCTAAGGTAGATCAAGGTGATTACATCGCATGGCTTGACAAGGTTCAAAACCAAAAGGAAGCCATTTGGCAAGAACAGGGGATCTTTGACATTATTCAACTGTCGAAATATGGACCCAGATACGACAGCACTATGATTCTAGCAGCATTGCAGTTCTGGGATATATCCACTCATAGTCTCCATCTGAAGTGTGGCATGTTATCTCCCACTCTGTTGGATGTGGCTGCCATTACTGGTCTGAAACCACTGGGTGAAACCTTTGACCCTAAACTGGCCACCAACGACTATGGCTTTTCATTTAACAACCCTACCTTTAGTGCTTATATTGCTGATCATCGTGATACTGAGAATGCTGAAGTGTCTGATTTAGAACATATAGCTTTTCTTACCCTATGGTTGTCATGCTTTGTCTTTTGCTCCCGTTCTCTCCAAGTAGCAAAAGTTTTTGTTCCTTTGGCCACTCAACTCCATAAAGCCAAGAATATCAATTTAGCGAAATTGGTTTTAGGAAATCTCTATCAGCATCTTGATGGTGCTGCCCTCGAATTGAAAGAAGGCGAACCAACTGACAAACTGCTCATTGCTGGTCCTATGTGGCTTATGCAACTTTGGCTTTTAGCCACTTTTGAATCAAGGCTGAACTTGTTTATTCCAAAGGACATTCGACCAACCTTACCAACTAGAAGAACAGAAGGAGTTCGACTAGCACAATTAAGGAATAGGGAGAAAAACTTGTCTTATGAAGAGACGTTTTCCACGTACTTCGACATCTTCAACAAGTGCACTACTTTCGTTGATGCTATGGCGCCTTTTGTCAAATGCACTTATGGACCATCTTGGTTCATCAACGAATTTCCCTCTAACTCAACAGAAAATGCCGAAGAGATAAACCAAATCTGGCAAGCCTATCTTTCGCCCTCTCTTCTTTCGATAAGGCTCTCCCCAAGCAACAACAAAAACAATTTTGGCATTAGCAAGTATTTTCCCAGCTACTTTTCAAGGCAATTTGGGCTATGCCAACTTCGACCGGCTCCGGTCTGCTTGCATAGGAGAGAGTTCAACACTCCAGAGACAGAGCAAGCTTATCACCAAATCTTCAAGAATTTTCGTTTCAAAGATTTGCTCTTTGAACCTGCTAAATTTCAACCACGCTTTTCTTGTACGAAGACATTCCAAGATTGGTGGGGTGAATACTATACTAAAACTTCTAAAGGAAAAACTGATGCAGAAATTTCGAAAATTTTGTATTCAGCTTTTCCCTCTCAAATTGCTGAGAAGAACAAATCCCCAGGTATGGCCCTTTTTTCCTCATTAGTTAAAATTTAAAACCATTTATCTGATAAAATCTTCGCGTTATGAACAGCTGCTGTTTCAAAGAAAAAGCCCACTAAAGCAGCACCAAAGCAAAACAAACCAACAGCACGAACACCACCCAAAACAAAAAAGAAACTTATGATCAAATCCACTTCCAGCTTACCCCAAATAGAGGTATATTTTTGTTAATTGACTAGACCTTTTAAGTAGAAAGTTTGACCATGTTTCATCACCTTTATTTCTTTTTCCTCTTTCAGAAGAAGCCTGGAGTAACAAGTCCTCTTGAAATAGGGAAAAGCCTACTTGTTTCCAGTTCTGAGGTAGCAAATATATCTTCATTTCTGTTTCAAATTTCTTCGACTCTTTTAACACTTGATTATGTTTTAAACTCATGTTTCTCTTTCGCAGGATACTGATAATGATAGTGATAACATGCCTCTTATTCACCGGTCAAGGAAAAGAATGCAACCCGAATCTCAAGCAAGGGCTAAAGGGATTGTGATCAAAGAACCACAAGAGCAATCTCTCGGACCTCCCCCTAAGAGACTTCACACATCAGTCGAAATTCCTGTTGTAGAATCTGTAGCTGCTCCAAATGCTCCTTCGACTGAACAAATTTTGCCTGCACCATCAACGCCTGTGGAAATCTCCACAGTAACTCCAACTACCCAAAATTCTCCTATGGCTGTTGACGTCGAAGGAACAAATATTGCTACTAACGCGAATGTTGAAATGGAACTTGAGCAAACTAACGAGCAAACACCAGATGTGGCAGGCGCTAAGGACTTAAGCAAAGAGACGACTGAAATTGAGGCTCTAGAACAAGCTTCTACCAAGGAATCAACTAGTAGCGCTATGAGTGACCAGGAGTTTTCGCTGATGAAGACGACAAATCCTTTGGCTGCTCTTAAACACTTGCTGAGCCTTTCTTCCTCTTCCCCTGCCATGGTCTCCAGTGCTTCGACTACTTCCTTGACCTCCGTTACTCAAGAATCTACTGAAGAATTGCTTCAACAATTAAAAGCTAAGGTCTTGGAAGGCAATCTCTTTACTAGGATTGGAGAGAACCCATCAGAAAGCTTTGCAATTAAGGACATCGTTCGAAAATTGCTAAAATCAGAGCTTAATGCAAAACTTTTCGCTTTCCTGATCGAATTTTCGCCAATCTTTGAAACTTTTGCACTTCACATCAGCAAACGCTCTGAAATTTCCAGGTTGAAAAACCAAGAGGCTGTACTTCATCAAGACAAAATTAATGCCTTCAAGGTTTCTCAAACCCCCATTGATGAATTGGAAGTTTGAATAATGGAGGATGAGCAAGAACTTGCTAACTGGGATTCAAAAATTCAGCACTATGATGAAGAAATAAGAATTCTCCAAACAAAACTGGCAAATGCTAAACACCAAAAAAGTTTAGTGCAACAAAGGATAGAGACCCCTAAGTAGAAGATTGAAAAGGCAGCTACTGAGGCTCTTCAACATTTTGATGATGCTCAAAAACACCAAGCCACTATTGCTCGACTGGACAAAGAGTTAAGCTTTCTGGAGTCTTCAATTGCTGTGAGCACCAAGATCCTCTACAGGCTCAAGCATTCTCTTCAAAGCCTTTAGTAACTTGTAATAGTGTAGAATTTCTTTTAATGGCTATGTAATTATTTTGATTAAATACATTACCATTTTGAACCAATTTACGGTTTTATCTTTGCTCGATTCTAACTTCGTTTAATGTTGGCTTATACTGTTTTAAATACTTGCCATTTATTTTGAAGATTCTGTTTTCGTCACCCAATTCTTCGACTTCGTATGCCCCATTAGAAAAACATTGCAATATGCGAAGTGGACCTTCCCAACTAGGTGACCATTTACCCAAAACTCTATCTTTTTTATCCATAGGCAACAACACTTTCCAAACTAAATCACCTGAATTAAAGGTTTTTAACTTAACCTTTTTGTTATAAGCTTTAGCTACTCTTTCCTTTTGTCGAATAAGCATTTCCAAAGCTAACAACCTTTCTTCGTCTAAATCAACTAACTCATCAAGCATCATATTCCAATAATAATCAAAAGGAATTTCACACTGTCTTTGAATTTTTGTTGATTGTAAACAGATTTCAACAGGCAATACTGCATCGTGTCCAAAGGTTAACCTGTATGGGGTAGCATTGATAGATTCTTTGGGTGAATTTCTACAAGCCCATAAAACTTGATCTAAAGTGTTATGCCAATTTCTGGGTTTTTGCCCAACATGCTTTTTAATCAAGTTAATAATGATCTTATTGACAGCTTCCACTTGACCATTGGCTTGTGCATAATATGGTGTCGAAGTTAATAACTTAAAACCAATTTCAGAAGCAAATTCCACCATTTTTCGACCAGTGAAAACAGAACCCTGATCTGTGGTTATGGTTTCTGGAATTCCATACCTATAAATAATATGATTTCGGATAAACCGTATTACTGCTTCTTGATCAACATTGGTTAAAGGTATTGCTTCAACCCATTTGGTAAAATAATCAATTCCTACTAATATATACCTATGACCTTTTGATGATGTTGGTTTTATTTCTCCAATTATATCCAGAGCCCAACCTCTGAATGGCCAAGGTTTCACTATGGCATGCAATTCATTTGCAGGCACATGTTGTATTCCAGCATGCTTTTGACACTCTTGGCATCCTTTGGCAAACCCTATACAATCTTTCAACATTGATGGCCAATATATTCCTTGTCGAAATAATAGCCATTTCATTTTATGGCCTACTTGGTGCGAACCACAAGCTCCACTGTGTGTTTCAGAAACTGCTAAATACGCCTCATTTTCACTAAGACATTTCAATAATACTCCTTCAGGAGTTTTCTTAAACAATTCGTTTCCAATTATCACATAGCTTAAAGCTCTGTACTTTACCTTTTTATTGGTATTTCCTGTGGGATTTTGCAAGTATTCTACAATAGGCTTTTGCCAATCATCATTGGCCATATTGTCAATAGCAAAAACTTCTGCTAAAACAACTTCATCAACAATGTGGTGTTGTTCAATACATTCCTCATCTGTATTTGTTGCCCCCCCAGTTTTTGGTGTTGACAATAATGATGAAGAAATATCATCAGATACGAGTTTCTCTTTTATTTCGATTAATTCTTCAAGACTTTGTTTTGAAACTCTATAACCTGATGCAATTTGGGCCAAATAATTCGCCATTTGATTATCAACTCGTGGTAAATGTTCTAAATGAACAGAGTCAAATCTCTTTAACAAGGAATTGGCCATAATAAAGTATTTAATAAGGTGTTCTTTAATACATTTATATTCTTTGGTCATTTGTTTGATAACCAATTCTGAATCACCTTTTATTTCGATACATCTTGCCCCCAGCTCAAGTAAAATTTCAAGGCCTATAATTAGAGCCTCATACTCAGCTTCATTATTTGAGCAATGATTTCGAATCTTACACTTGTACTTCGTTGGAATGTTATTTGGTGAAATAATTAAAACACCAATCCCAACTCCTTTTTTATGACTCGAACCATCAAAATACAACCTCCAAGGATATGTGTCTACGAAATGTAATGTTTCTTTGACAACAGAGTGGTCCACTATAAAATCAGCAACCACTTGTCCTTTAATTGATTTTAAAGGTTGATAAGTTAAGTCATATTCAGACAAAGCTAAAGCCCACTTACCAATTCTACTATGCATTATTGGTTTCGACAGCATATGCTTAATAATATCAGAATGCGAATAAACACAAACATTAGCTGGCTTTATATATTGCTTTAACTTTGTGCAAGAAAAATACAAGCAAAGGCACAACTTTTCTATAGAACTGTACCTAGTTTCAGCATCTATTAAGACTCTACTAAGGTAATATATAGCTCTTTCGACACCATTATCATCCTCTTGAGCTAGCATGCTACCTATTGTTTTTTCAGATGCTGCTATATACAATTTGAGCACTTTGTTTCTAATAATAGGCATTAGAATTGGTGGTTTCATTAAATAAGACTTAATTTCTTCAAAGGCTGCTTGATGAACTGATTCCCATTTGAAAACTTCTTCTTTCCTCAGTCTCAACAATGGCGAAAATGCTTGAGTTTTGCCACTTAGATTTGATATGAATCTTCGTAGGAAATTGATTTTTCCTAACAATGACTGAAGTTCTTTTTTCGTTGAAGGAGCTTTCGTTTCAATTATAGCTTTAGTCTTATTCTGATTGATTTCAATGCCTTTTTTGTGCACCACAAAACCCAAGAAATCTCCTGCACGCACACAGAAGGCACATTTTAATGGATTCATTTTCAATCCATATTTCCTCATTCTTTCAAAAGATTGTCGAAGATGGTCTAAATGACCATTTTCTGAGGAAGATTTAACTACCACATCATCTATGTATACTTGCATAAAGTTTTCAATAAAATCATGAAACATACAATTCATTGCCCTCTGATATGTAGCACCAGCATTTTTTAAACCAAACGGCATTACTACCCATTCATAAATACCTAACGCCCCTGGACAACGAAATGCAGTTTTCGATACATCTTTGTCATACCCTAATTTTGTCCGGCTAATTTAAAACTAGAAAATCCAAAATATTGTTTTTGTCGTTTATGTGTGTCGTTCCCAGTCGTGTATATGCGTGTTACTTCTCATTGTGCGCGCGTGCGATCTTTAATAATGTACACATTTTTGTCCTCGTTGCGAACGCGTGTTCGCGTCTCGTTGTGTACGGTTGTTTATTTTAGTACGTGAATTCACGTATTCTCATTGTGGACGCGCATTCGCGTCTTGTCGCGTACGTATGTTTTTCGTCGTTGTTATCGGTTTAATTTTGTTATAAAAATCAAATAAAAATCAGATTGCAAATAAATGTTTTTTAATCAATGTTTTTACAAAGTCAACTTTGTTACAAAAAATAAAATACAAAAAAGTACAAAGATTAAAAATAAAATAAAAATAAAGCTGGCAGCAGCATTTGAGGAGTGAAGCCAAATGTCCTTTCTTCTTGCTCCCTTGTTTTTTTCCAAAATCAGCAGCAACCAAGCAGCTTTGGGCAGCACCTCCTTTGCTGCCTTGTTTCCCACTACTCTGATTCTCTGCAAAATCATAACAACAAAATTTGTCCCATTAGTTTACTACTCTATAAAAAAACAGAAGCAGAAACAGTAAAGGGGGGGATTCACGCATACAGTGGAAAAAATAAGAAAATGGGGGAGAAGACAGAGACAAAAAAACACACAGTTAGAAACAGAGAATCAAAATAAGAGAGAGGGAGAATGGGATCCTCGCTGCCACCACAACCACTCACCACCCACAGCCACCTTCACTCCTCCACCGTCAACCACCAAACAGAACCACTGTCCACCACTGAACAGAACCACCGTCTTGGCCACCACCACTCACCCACCGTCGAAAACCCCCTTCACCGTTCGCACCACTGTGCACCACCACCAAACCGCCATGAATCGCCACCATCAACCGCCATACGAACCGAAACAACCATCAACAACCTCCCCCAACCACCGTAGCCTCACCCCCACTCCGCAAACCGAACCTCCCACCGATGTAGTGTCGCCGGAACCAACAAGCGGCAACCGTACACCACCACCACCCAAATACCACCCAAAAGCCCCCTTCGCGACGACCACCGTCAAGACCACCGCGACCTCGTCACCGTCAACCACCCGAACAGCCCCCCCGTCTCTCTCTCTCTCCTTAACTCGCCGTGGGCTCTCTCTCTTTCTCCCCTCGCCGGCGCCACAACCATGGCTCCCTCCGGCGAGTCCACCACCATCGCGTCAGCCCCCTCATCTCTCTTCGCGAGTCCTTCTTCTTCCTTCCCTCTCATCTCTGCGTTTTTCCTTCACTCTCTCTCCATAATCTTCTCCTGAAATCACTCTCTCTCTCACCGAAAATCTCTCCACCCTCCTCACAAATCTCTCTTTTTTTTGAAATTTCACATTCTCTCTCAGAGAAGCAAGAGAGAACGGCGCTGGTAGGAGAAGAGGAATAGGGTTTGGGGAGAATGGGATGTCGCGGCGCTGAGAGGGGAAAGTGAGTGAAGATCAGGCTTCGTTTTTTTTAGTGGTTTATATAGTCTAGGGTTTTTTTTATCAGATCACTGTTCACACCCCCACTATTTCATTATCGCAACCCCCTCACCAAAAGCCCAGATCCGCGCAGTCTGGGCCTCAGATGTGGACCTGGTTCGCTAACTGCACCCCAGTATTCTCAAATGCTGCCTTCATTTCTCTTCGCACCCCCCATTTTCACAATATAACACCCCAATTGTTTAATTACCTTTTTAAGCCCGTTGTTTTTATCCTACCGCAACGATTTCCAACTAATATTTCTTTTCTTTCAAACCAGCGAACCCACATAAAAAAAAATGAGTTATTACCAATGGTCACTCTGAGTTCCGCTTGTTTGACCGTTAATAACAACTTTTGTTTTCAAAACGAACTATGAGTGACGACCACTCTGAGTTTTGCTTGTTTGGTCGTCACGAATACCTCTTTCAATTTCAAAATAAATAAAAAACACCAAACGCACAAACATTTTCTACCAAGAACTACGTGTGATTTGATTCTCTACCAGGAGATACGTAGGAGCAGATGGGGGCCCACATCTGTCAATTGCATTAATAAAAAAACCCTTTTTTTTTCCTTATTTTAATTCACTTCTCTCCTTTTTCTCAAAATACAAAAATAACTAACCGTTTATCGAGTCCCTTTTTTATTTCTATTATTATTATTATAAGGGTAAAAACATTATTTTTGAATTAATAAACGTTTACACATTTAGTTAAAAGGTAACCTTCCTTAGGAAGGATGTCGTAGGGTGCTAATACCTTCCCTACGCATAAACGACTCCCGAGCCTAAATCTGGTCCGCAAGACCCCTTTATCCACTCAATAGGGATTTTCCAATGTTTGCCCTTAAACTAAAACTTTGGTGGCGGCTTCATTCAAGAACTTCGAAGAATCTCTCCTTCGGATTTTTCGGTCGCTACAGCTGGCGACTTCACTGGGGACAAATTAAGAGAGTCAAGCCTAGTTAACTAAATGTGTAAGTTTTTATTAGCTTTATATTTTGTTTTTGCCCTGATGCTTATTTTATTTATTTATTAGCATTTCTTTATATTATTGAACATTAGGGTAGACGACTTTTTGTCATTATTATTGTACATCTTGTCCAGCTTGGTTAGTTTAAGTATTTTGCCCTCATCACACACCTCACTTACACTTTTGCACACACCTCTGAGTGGGGCCCTATACCCGGGTCTGCAAGTAACCTAGGACGAGTGGAGATTATTAGTGACAGTCATTCTGGATTTTATCTGTCTGACTCTCATGAAAGTCTCAACCAGAGTACGCTCTTTCATGGTATCCCACACCAGGTAGCTCGCTATCGTTGTGGATCATATCATGAAGGGGATTTTTAGCTCTGGAGACCTTTGTGAGGAAGTGAATAGAGCCACCTGAGAGATTGATCACATAAGTGACCCTAGATCATGTTGAAAATCCCAATTTAGACATGACCCACCTAGGACACAGGGGCACTATACTTACCCTCTCTATCAATCTGGTTAGTTTTTTTCCAAAATTAAAATCACTCAAAAAAATTCATGCCTCCTTCATTTGCATGCATACGAGACGACATCATTCCTTTCATTCATCATACAAAAAAAATTGTCATAAAATAAGATCCTTTTCTTCATCATATGCATCACATTGCCATTTCTCTACCGTACCATTCATCATATATTCATAACTCATAAATATCGAAAAAAATCATCAAATAGTGTAGGCATCTTGTCATTTGCAACATCATTATTACAAATTGCATGAGACATTCTATAACATTTCGCTCATATTGTCATCATAGTCCAAATGCACAATTTCTCCATACATGCATCATTTTATCCTAGTTGCATCATCTCTCATACTCGTACATCGCATTGCTATTATTTTTAAATGCATCATCTTCATGCATCATAAAAAACAAGGATAAAAGTTATTTATTTCTATCCATCTCCAATGCATCAGTCCTTCAACATGCGTCAAAACAAAAATTTTAAATTTCTTCATTATTGCATCATTCATCACCCAATAACATTTTGTTAGCTTTTTATTCTAGTTAAAGCATAAAAAAAAGGGATAAACCATCACGCATTTCATTCATCTCCATTGTTGCTCATGTACAACAAACGTCCATATGTTCATGCATTATACTTTATTCAAAGTATTCATGTGGTCATACATCATTTCCCTCATGTGGTCATCCTAGTTTAAATGCAACAATTCCATATTCATGTGTCATTTCCCAAATAAAACGAAAAAATCATTATTTGTCATCCAATAAATCAAAAAAATAAGAGTCTGCATACATGTTGCACTGCCTCTTGGAAAAAATAAAAATAATTGCATTAGGATCAAACATTTATTTCTTCATGCATGCAGGCATTCACTTTTTTTTTTCATACATATCTGTCATCATGGGCATTATATTTTGCTAGAAAATAAAAAATCACCATAGAACGAGTAACTTGTTTTCATATACATCTCGTTCTCATGGTACTAACATGCATATCATCCTCCAAAAAAATAAAGACGCTACATAGTTGTCCAACTTTCATCATCTTGCATACTCAAAAATATACTATATTCGTTACTCCTCTTCATGCATAGAAAAAATAAAAAATGCAATAGTCATCTGACATGCAAAATAAAAGAAAAATAATAAAATAATGCCACTGTCTTGCATTATTCATCATCATATTGCATTGCGTCCGAAAAATCATTTCGGATAGTCAATCTTTTCAAGCAATCATTCATTCACATTCCTTGCATCTGCATCAGGCAACATTATTCGTTCATTCATACATTGCATTTTTCTTTCTTTTCGCGAAAAAGAAAAGAATAAAAAACATGATCACAATTAAAAAAATTGTGATTGAATATCTCATTTAGCATGCATTTCCATCATCAAATAATATAGGCATTTCATCATTTGCAACATCATGAAATGCATAGCATTCACGCACCTTTTCACTCATCCAAAAACTGTTGTTTCATTAAATCATCCATACGCCATTTCATCCACACATCGTTTATATACCGTTTCAACATGCATCATTTCAAAAATTACGTCATCATTTTCGCATCATTCATAGATACGTATTTAGCATTTCATTCTGATACATGAAAGAGGCTCTGCATCGGTCACATGCCGCATTGTCTCCAAAAATCATTTAGAATAACTGACCTTTCCAAGTGATCATTCATGCACGCATTTCATGCATTCGCATCTGCATTTTCGTCATTTTTCACCATGTGTTCCTTCATGCATTAGGACACAAGGTGCGTTTAACTTGATTATTCTTGTTGCGTGAGCATAGTTAGTCTTTCAACTAGAAAATAAAAATTATCATGCATTCATAATAGAATACGGTCATCGTTTTCATTATCATGGTACCAACATGCATCTCATCATCTAGGAAATAACAAAATATCATATTTTTATTTGTCATCTTGCATAAGCCACACGCCAAAATGAGAAAATAATATCACCTTGATATTATAAAAAAAAAATTTACATTCATTATTTCATTACTCCTCTTCATGCATCATGAAGAAACAAAAAAAGTCATTCATTCTCATGCATCTCAAAAACAGGTCCTTCATGCGTCATAAAGAACAAAAACAAAAATCATTCATTCCTCTCACATCCATCTCAAGGGCATTAATCCTCTCACATGCATTAAAACAAAATTAGGAATTGCTTCATTTTCTTCTATTCTTGCATCGTTCATCATCCAATAGTTTTTTTGTTTTGTTAGCTTCTCACTCTGGTTGGACTTCAAAAAGTAAAAAAATAAAAATAAAAATCACACACTTTCTTAAGGTATGATTACGCATTTCATTTACCTGCATCATTGTCTGTGTACAACAACATCCATATGTTCATGCATTCTGTTTTATTCAAATAATTTTTTTTCCAAATGAAACTCATAAGATTTTTTTTGACGCATTGTTTGATGAGAGACGATGCCTTCTTGAAAATGTATTTTAATTGATTCCTCTTCCTTGGAAAATGTGGCCATACCTTAACTTGATTCACCAACATTAAGTTCTTCACCCTTCACTCCATATACATCCTATTCATACTCACCACATTCATGGAAACCACCTACCCACTTAACCCTTAAATGGAATTCACCGATGACTCATTCACCATCATGGTCACTCCAACATTGACCACATCTTCAAACCCTTGCTCCTACAGGCTTGACCCTTAGCCTAAGAGACACACCCCACCAAAGGCATTAGCCAACATGTATCTCACACCCGTGACAAGAAACTTAAATGTCTATTTTGTTAACTTGTGTGGTTTTGACAACTAAAATTGTTCAATCTTAAGCGGTGTTAACCCTCCATGAAGCATTTGCAAAATAAACTAACATGACATGTGTGTTTACCCTTGTTTGAGTCAGTTATACCACCCCCATCTTTCCGCCACTTCCAAAACCAGACCCAACCATCCGTAAAAGGCCCAGTCCTCACAAGAGTATTTCATTCGCTTTCCCCCGGTGATGAAATTTCACGAATAACACTTTGTACGCTCCATACTGGGGCAGAGTAATGATCACTAAGATTTTTTGCTAGCATTCGAAACACTCGTGCAAGTCCTTTGAGTAAAAAAAAAACACAAAAGAGGTTCAAAAAAGAAAAGCCCGTTAGGTTGAAAACTCGCAAGAGCAGCCTGAGCAAAAATTAGGGCATAAAAAATAATAAATAAAGAAAAGCAAATATATTAAAATGAAGTTTTGTCCCATAGTTACAATTTCAAGGAAATAGGCAATCATGTTTTGAATTGGAGTTTGGCCATTTTCCTATATCCAAAAATCCAAAAAAAGAGAAATGCCCTTTGCTACCCACTTCGAGCCAAAAAAATCAAAAATCTTTCAAACACCTTAGACAAGGATCAATCCCATATTTAACAGCTCGCTCAGCTCGAAAGAAAAAAGAAAAATCACAAAAAAGTGAAGTTAAAAAAAAAGAGGATCAAAAAATCCTGAAAACCAAAAAGTAGAATTTGTGAGCTGACACTTCACACCATCGAGCATATAAAAGATCATTGTCGGAAATAAACCCTCAAACACTTCCTTTGGCCTAAGCGCCCTATCCTCCATAAACCCTCAAATGCGCTACAACCCTAAAACAGGTTCATTCTACCATGAAGCGCATAAAAGATTCTTTGTCTCAACCAACCCCGAACATCCGCAGGAGCAAAGTAATCATTTCCTTCATGAATCATTAACCACTGGCCATATTACAATCCAAAGGCTTATTCCGATCAGTGATTGGTTGCTTCCATTTTTCTCAAAGCTTGTACTCTAGGACAAAATAATCAGAATAATTTATTTGCTAAAAAAAAAACAAAGAGAAAAATATTATTACAAAAAAATAAGGAAAAGAAAAAAAAAAAAAAAAAACTTAAAAGGGCTTGCACGCTCGAAGAGAAGATAACAGTGATCATCAACAAAGGGAATTTTCTTCGAACCAAAAACTCTCGACTGTCTTGGCTTGTGGACTCCTTCCCAAGGAAAACCACAAATCCCTACTAAGGCAGTTACTTGACTTATCATATCAAAATGGGGCAATACCTCACCCTCCATTCCACTCAAACTCAGGGAGATTTTTTTTAGCATCCCCAAAATACCCTCATCTTTCATCTCGTTCATATACTACACTCATGTAGCCGTACCAGACCAATTTCCAAACCATTATTCTAACTTTGCACCCTGTCACAATCCCACTCGAGATGGGGCAATTTTCATCTTTCATGGATTGGGGTAACCTTGTCCTCTTATAGACCGGGGCATCATATCCTTTGGGCCGAAAGAATTCTTTTGCATCCCATTCCATTCATTCCTAGTCACTTGTCACCCTCAATACCAGCATACTTCCCAATCCCCCAATCAGTCCATATCATCAGTTGTCATCGTCCTCCCTAGACAAAGGCAGATTGTTTCACTCCCCACTATTTGAGGTCAAAATTGGGGCAGTCAAACATTTCTTACCATGGGGCAAGCTTATCTTTGATGGGCTTGAGCCAATAAACCTCATCCTTCATTCCACTCACGTGACACATACCCTACATTTCTTGAACCCTGAGTCAACTGGCACATTCATTTGCATTCACACCATTTTTCATATTTATTAAACAAATGCTCCAAAGAGAGAAACACATGTTAATGACAATCCCTCTAAGTTAGCATCTTAGACTTGAAAGCTTAGTCATCATGGGTCATCATAACCAAATGAGAACCCATCTGCAAATACACATCTCGATCTCTAGAAAGGGGCACTAATACATTGCCGCAAGCCACGCTTTTCAAGGTGACAACCTTGAGCTTACCAGAGTTCAAGTCCAAGCCAACAAAATCTTTTTTCCAAGGAACGATCAATTCAAAAGGTTCAGCTTTCTGTTTCCAGCATCAAAAGTTTTGTTTCTCATCAAACATTTTGCATCCTTACAAAAAAATGTTGTTACCAACAAATCATGCATTAGACATGTCCTCATTATTCTAGAATTAAACCCTGCATCTGATCATACTCATCACCACTCTCTCATGCAAGTATTGAACATGCATTCACATTCGACTTGTTTTTGCCTACACAATTTTTCTTCTTTCGCATTACGCATTGCGTATCCGTACCTGCATACCCGTACATAACATGTATTGCTTCAATAAAAAGCCGAATGTCGGTCTCATTATTACCCAAAGTCTGTCTGCATCCCAATCAATCATATCATAGCATCGCACCATGCATTCATGCACTTCCTCCTATTCACTATGGCATTTGCATCAAAATATTACATACCTATCATATTCGCATTCTCATTTCATACAAATACCAAAGGACAATAAAGCGAAAAGACAAAAAAAACCTCCCACATCCCAACAAACATCCAATCATTGCATCATACAACATCAACTCATGCGGCTACCACAACTCATGCGGCTACCAAGAAAAAAGAGAAAAGCAAAAAAGACAAAAAGAGAAAAATCGCTCATTCCATTACGGTCATCATTCCACCAAAATCATCATCAGCACAGTCACATTCATATCTTATCTGCACTCACATACGTTGGTTGTCAACCTCCATGGTCCATCAACTTCAACTCGCATCATCTGCCACACTTCATGCATCCCATCGGATACCTACAATTCCCATACCTATATTGCACGCATACATCATTCATTCCATTTTTAGACATGCCGAATATAGATAGCTCTCCCCGTCTAGGGTAAATGCATGTGCCGATCCCAATAGTTTGTTTCTTCAAAGTCAGTGCTCCAAGCACTGGTCTCATACCACAATTCAGAGTCTCAGTACTCCTTCAGACCCCCAGCGGTCCCTCAGAGCCCAAGCGCTCCTTCAGACCCCCAGCGGTCCCTCAGAGCCCAAGCGCTCCTTCAGACCAGCAATGGTCCTTCAATCCAGATCGCACGTCGCGTTATCGAGCAACTGACGGATCATCCGGCCCCAGGCCCTTCAGACTAGCTGTGTCCGCCTAAAAAACACAGTGCACGTCCTTCGAGGTGCGCAAATCAGGTCAACGCACTGACCTTGCCCCCATGGCCGCTCGAAAAAGGCCACCCCCCAAGCAGACCGTTTTACTAGTACCATTGCTAGTTTGCGCTCCATCAGACCCATTGGTCCATCAGGCTTAGGCATGCCCTTCAGACCTCGTCGGTCCTTCAGTTTAACTCCAATCAATGCGCCAAGCATCGACTGCGAATTAGACCATCAGAGCCCAGTGCTCCTTTAGATCCCCGGTGATCCTTATTTACTTTTGTTCTATGTCAACCCAATCTTTCAAGAATTTCTAAAAAAAAATAATAAAAGAAAATAAAAAAATAGTCTTGACAAAATTAGTGTCTTTTTATCTTTATTTCTATTTTACTCGAGAAATTTGAAACGTTTCACATTTCCTAGTAAAATATAAATAAAGAGGGGCAGCTGTCATACCCTAATTTTGTCCGGCTAATTTAAAACTAGAAAATCCAAAATATTGTTTTTGTCGTTTATGTGTGTCGTTCCCAGTCGTGTATATGCGTGTTACTTCTCATTGTGCGCGCGTGCGATCTTTAATAATGTACACATTTTTGTCCTCGTTGCGAACGCGTGTTCGCGTCTCGTTGTGTACGGTTGTTTATTTTAGTACGTGAATTCACGTATTCTCATTGTGGACGCGCATTCGCGTCTTGTCGCGTACGTATGTTTTTCGTCGTTGTTATCGGTTTAATTTTGTTATAAAAATCAAATAAAAATCAGATTGCAAATAAATGTTTTTTAATCAATGTTTTTACAAAGTCAACTTTGTTACAAAAAATAAAATACAAAAAAGTACAAAGATTAAAAATAAAATAAAAATAAAGCTGGCAGCAGCATTTGAGGAGTGAAGCCAAATGTCCTTTCTTCTTGCTCCCTTGTTTTTTTCCAAAATCAGCAGCAACCAAGCAGCTTTGGGCAGCACCTCCTTTGCTGCCTTGTTTCCCACTACTCTGATTCTCTGCAAAATCATAACAACAAAATTTGTCCCATTAGTTTACTACTCTATAAAAAAACAGAAGCTGAAACAGTAAAGGGGGGGATTCACGCATACAGTGGAAAAAATAAGAAAATGGGGGAGAAGACAGAGACAAAAAAACACACAGTTAGAAACAGAGAATCAAAATAAGAGAGAGGGAGAATGGGATCCTCGCTGCCACCACAACCACTCACCACCCACAGCCACCTTCACTCCTCCACCGTCAACCACCAAACAGAACCACTGTCCACCACTGAACAGAACCACCGTCTTGGCCACCACCACTCACCCACCGTCGAAAACCCCCTTCACCGTTCGCACCACTGTGCACCACCACCAAACCGCCATGAATCGCCACCATCAACCGCCATACGAACCGAAACAACCATCAACAACCTCCCCCAACCACCGTAGCCTCACCCCCACTCCGCAAACCGAACCTCCCACCGATGTAGTGTCGCCGGAACCAACAAGCGGCAACCGTACACCACCACCACCCAAATACCACCCAAAAGCCCCCTTCGCGACGACCACCGTCAAGACCACCGCGACCTCGTCACCGTCAACCACCCGAACAGCCCCCCCGTCTCTCTCTCTCTCCTTAACTCGCCGTGGGCTCTCTCTCTTTCTCCCCTCGCCGGCGCCACAACCATGGCTCCCTCCGGCGAGTCCACCACCATCGCGTCAGCCCCCTCATCTCTCTTCGCGAGTCCTTCTTCTTCCTTCCCTCTCATCTCTGCGTTTTTCCTTCACTCTCTCTCCATAATCTTCTCCCGAAATCACTCTCTCTCTCACCGAAAATCTCTCCACCCTCCTCACAAATCTCTCTTTTTTTTGAAATTTCACATTCTCTCTCAGAGAAGCAAGAGAGAACGGCGCTGGTAGGAGAAGAGGAATAGGGTTTGGGGAGAATGGGATGTCACGGCGCTGAGAGGGGAAAGTGAGTGAAGATCAGGCTTCGTTTTTTTTAGTGGTTTATATAGTCTAGGGTTTTTTTTATCAGATCACTGTTCACACCCCCACTATTTCATTATCGCAACCCCCTCACCAAAAGCCCAGATCCGCGCAGTCTGGGCCTCAGATGTGGACCTGGTTCGCTAACTGCACCCCAGTATTCTCAAATGCTGCCTTCATTTCTCTTCGCACCCCCCATTTTCACAATATAACACCCCAATTGTTTAATTACCTTTTTAAGCCCGTTGTTTTTATCCTACCGCAACGATTTCCAACTAATATTTCTTTTCTTTCAAACCAGCGAACCCACATAAAAAAAAAAGAGTTATTACCAATGGTCACTCTGAGTTCCGCTTGTTTGACCGTTAATAACAACTTTTGTTTTCAAAACGAACTATGAGTGACGACCACTCTGAGTTTTGCTTGTTTGGTCGTCACGAATACCTCTTTCAATTTCAAAATAAATAAAAAACACCAAACGCACAAACATTTTCTACCAAGAACTACGTGTGATTTGATTCTCTACCAGGAGATACGTAGGAGCAGATGGGGGCCCACATCTGTCAATTGCATTAATAAAAAAACCCTTTTTTTTTCCTTATTTTAATTCACTTCTCTCCTTTTTCTCAAAATACAAAAATAACTAACCGTTTATCGAGTCCCTTTTTTATTTCTATTATTATTATTATAAGGGTAAAAACATTATTTTTGAATTAATAAACGTTTACACATTTAGTTAAAAGGTAACCTTCCTTAGGAAGGATGTCGTAGGGTGCTAATACCTTCCCTACGCATAAACGACTCCCGAGCCTAAATCTGGTCCGCAAGACCCCTTTATCCACTCAATAGGGATTTTCCAATGTTTGCCCTTAAACTAAAACTTTGGTGGCGGCTTCATTCAAGAACTTCGAAGAATCTCTCCTTCGGATTTTTCGGTCGCTACAATCTTCTTCAGCAATAAAGATTTGATTATACCCAGAATAACCATCAAGCATGCTGAGGTATTCAAATCCTGCTGCTGAATCTATTAACATTTCTGCCACAGGCATTGCGTATTCATCTTTGGGAGTTGCATTATTCAAGTCTCTAAAATCTATGCAAACTCTAAGAGTGCCATTTTTCTTAATTACAGGAACTATATTAGCTAACCATTCGACATACTTGGCAGTTCTGATGAATTTGTTCTTGAACAACCTTTCGATCTCCTCTTTAATTTTAGTTAATATTTGAGGAGCAAACCTTCTTGGTATCTGCTTCACTGGCTTCTTCTCTGGTCGAATTGGCAATTGCAATTCTACAACGTCTCGACTCAATCCAGGCATTTCATCATAGTCCCAAGCAAAGCAATCTTTGAACTCCCTCAGTAATGTTATAACTTGGGCTTTTAATGCAACATCCAAGTATGCACTAACATAAGTTGGCCTCTTCTTTGAGCCATCTCCCAAATCTACTTCCTCCAATGGATCTTGAGCTTGCATTCGCTTTGTTGAATCTCTAGGATCCTTTTCAAACCCTAATGGCTCATTATCATAAATGCAATCAAGCTTTCCATTCATAATAATGCCATTTTCGTCTTCAGAACCTTTGGCTTCGACAGCCATTGTTTGATGATTTAATTCGGCTTCCATAGCCGTTTTTAACTTATTTTCGGCCATATAAGCCGTAATCTTGTTCCATGCATTAGGAACTGACATAGGAAACATTTTAAGAATCAGAATACCACCCCTCAGGTTGGGCAGTAGCATCTCCTATTATTTGCCTTTCCCAAACAAAACCATAGTTTGGATGCAAATTAACTGAAGCAAATACATTATCAGCAGGAATGTATGCCTCATTAGAAGATGGACATGGCGCAATGTTCGCCAATCTTTTCTCAAAATTTTCCTTGGTGATGTGATTCACGTCAGCACGAAAATAACTTTGGTCTGCTTCAATGTATTCGACAAGACCATCTTCCTTCCACATCACTAGTCTTTGATGTAATGTTGAAGGCAGAGCACCGACTCCATGTATCCACTCCCTTCCAAGTAACATATTGAAGTTTGCTTTGGAAGCAATCACTAAGAACAGAGTGGTCCTCTTGATAGTTCCAACAATCAATTCCACTTCAATGGCTCCAAGAGAATAACCAGTTTTGCCTTCGTAATTACTTAAGACAATATTGTGTGGCTTGAGGTCAGTGATGGATATGCCTATCTTCTTCATAAGCACTTCAGGCATAAGATTCACAGCAGCACCTCCATCAACTAACACTTTGTTGATGCCAATACCATTAACCTTAGCCTGAATATATAAAGGCTTCAGGTGATTCTGCATACTCGTATCTGGCCTCTCGAAAGTAGCCATCTGCTCTTCGACACAGCCATCATTCATCACATAGTAACACATGGGTTTGTGACAAGCCATATCTTCAGTGAAATCTTCTTCCTCACTGTTAGGCATAGTTATGACATCATACTCCAATGGCAATATTGACACCACATTACAGACGACATCGAAGTCATCATCAGAATCATCAAAACCAGAACCTATGTCCTCATCAGAGTCGGACTGAGATTCTTTCCCTTTAAATGTCGAAGATGGAGGACAGATTCTTTCAGGTGCAGGCCTTCTAGGTTTTTCCATCGAAACATCCTTGCCTTTTGCCTTATTTACCACATTTGTAGGCTTAGCAACATCAGCACTGGTACTTGCCTCAACCTTAGAAGCCACCTTCTTATCATCCAACCGGACTTTGATTCCAAAGTGACTAGGAACTTTGTTTACGTCTAAAGAATCTTTCTCCTTCTGTTTTCTCTGAAAACGACGCCACTGGGTTTTAGTCATAGGATTCTTACCTTTATAATTATTCCGATAATTATACTTGTTGGAATAATACTCATCTTCATGGACAACTTGAGCAGGTGCATTGTTGTGAACCCATTTTCCAACAGGGGAATTCGTCTGTGGAACAAAGGTTTTACCAAACAGTTTTATGGATCCTTTCTTTCCTGGCTTTTGGCTTGTCGAAGGTTTAGTCGAAACACTAGTCTTGCTAGATGAATGCTTAGTCGTAACATTGGCCTTGTAACCAGGAAGCTCAGTGCTACCAAAATCAAAGGATGGCCTATTGTCAAGCCATTTCCTCTTACGTTGTTCCTGATCCTGGTACCCTTCAACAGCTTTAGCTGCCTCTTTGTCGAAAACAGCACTGCACCTTGGACATAGCATAACCTCAGAATTGTTCCACTTACATCTGTTGAGGAAATCTATCAATTCCTCTTCAGCTTTTGGGTACACCACATGCTTCTTTCCATCGTACTCTTTCACAGTTACCTGTTGTTTTTCTCCTTCAGCATAAATAAAACCTTCGAATTGTTTGGTAGAATATTTGAGAGTTTTTGGGGAATTTTCCATTTCAGCGTCTACCATGTTTACATTCGCTTCGAAAGGCTCTGAATACATGGCTTCAGCTTTAGGTAAAGGGTCATCCACAACTTGCATTGGAGCTTTCATCTTTCTATCCTCAAATTTTAATCTACCTTCTTCGATCGCTTTTTGCACAAGATCCCTGAAAAGCACACAACGGTCAGTGTTATGTCCCAAAAAATTATGGAACTTACAATAACCCTTTTTCTTTCTCTGGTCAAGAGTTGGTACTTTTAAACCACTAGGTACCAATATCTGACCATCTTTTACTAACAGATCAAATATTTCATCACATTTAGTAACATCAAAAGTATATGTCTTAGGCACAAATCTGTCATTTTTTGGCTCAACAGGATTTTTCCCATTAGCAGGCCTTAGTAATTTACAAGTATAAGAAGGACCAGGCTTGAGTTCAGCCACGTCTATCTCCTCTTCTTCGACATCACCGAATGCGACGTCAAATTCTTCTTTGACATATGCAATTTTTTCTTTTTTAGGAAACCTAGTTGACCTAGATTTCTCCTCTTTTAACCTTTCAACTTGTCGAACTCTATCAGCCAATTGGGCCATGTCTCTTAGATAAGATGTGTCCAATTTCTTTCTGATTGAATAATCAAGACCACCAGCAGCCATTTCGACGAGTTCATGTTCAGGCACTTGTGTGAAACAACGAGCCTTCAGTAGCCTAAACCTATTCAAATAGTCATCAACAGTTTCAGGCATTTTGCGCTGAACACTGGCCAATTCTTTGAGACTAATCTTAGATTGGCCCATGTAAAACTGCGCATGAAAGGCTTTTTCTAATTGCCCCCATGTGAAAATAGAACCAGGGGGTAATGTAGTAAACCAAGTAAAAGCATTTTTTGTTAAAGAATTTGGGAAATATTTCATCTTCAAATTCTCATTTTGGGCTATATCCCCAGACTCAGTCAAATAACGAGCAATATGTTCGACAGTAGACTCTTTTGTGTCACCACCAAACTTAGTATATTTAGGAACTTTCCAGCCCCTTGGTAACTCAGTTTGCAACACATATTCACACAATGGTGATATGAAATTTGGCCTATGTAAGCCTACATTAACGCCATTTTGTGTCAATATAGTTTCTACTAAAGTGGCTATATTATCTTGAGCGCCAACATTATTTTGTTGCACTTGTCGAACAACTTCATCAGCGTTCTGATTTCGATTTACCAGAACAACTTCAGGAACATGATTTGCAGTTCCCTGACGTTCACCTACATTCACTGGGACTTCGACTGGAATTGTTCTTTGGGTATTAACAGGCAATCCATTATTTACTGTGTTGGGCATCTGCCTATTACTAATATTTGGAGCCCCAAAGAAATCTGCAATTCGACCCATTTGATTGGCTAACATTTGGTAACTAGTATTAGTATTTTGAATCAATGGATTAAAAACCGTACCGATTTGTTGGGTTAACATATTAACCATATCATGATTGCTCTCATCAACTTGTTGTCGTAAGGCAAACAAAGATTCATTGGTTAATGCTGTGGGATTTTGACCCATTACACTTTCAGAAGAAACATGTACAGGAGACATGGTCGAAATATGTGGCATTCCAGTAGGCATGCCATACGATCCAGAAGGAAATGCAGGAAAACTTACATTATGAAAATGTGGATTTAAACCGCTTCTTATTGCCATATAAGGATTATGAAGTCCCATATGTGACGGCAAAGGCATAGGCATAAATGCCATGTTTGACTGCGTTGATCCAACGTTAGTCATTGATACTGAAGGAACGGTTGTTGATGATGATGGGGATATTGTTCCCACAACCATCCCTGCATTTACGTTTGCAGAGTCTACTATTGTTCCCTGTTCTTGTGAAATCACAGGATTAGAACTAGACGCATTATTAGTAGGACGAACCATTTTTCCACTTCTTAAGTACATGCAAATATAAACACATACAAGAACATAGAAAAATTATGTATTAAAGGCAAACTGTCCCACCGGGCGTGCCAATTTGTTCGCTGGTGTTTTTAGCAAACAATCACTGGTTTTATTAGAAATGTTTGTGAGATTAAACCAGAAATCTCCAAAGCAATTGCCTTTAAACACCGCAGTTTGTCAACAAATATATTTTAAAAGGGAGACAATTCACCATGAAAATGGAAATCAAAGAAAAAGAAGTAATAAAATGGAACGCAGAAATGTAACATGACTTGTATTGAAAGTAATAAATTGCATTAAATGTAAAGAGAATGGTGCACAAATTCACATACGTTGTACAATAATTCTTTTACTCTGTTTTCGCTGTGACTTGGAAGTTAGAGTTTCGGAACTGTGTGTTTGGTATAATAATTTGCCACCTCGATTTCTCTGTAGAAACTATTATTTATACAGAAAATAATGACTGAAATGTAAACTGCTATGGACACGTGGCTATGTCTCATTAACCAGTGATGGATTTCGTGCCACGCTCGATGCCACATACTGCCCACGTTGTATTAACCGTAGTCTTGAAATTCGACACAACTGGTTGCCAATAACTGCTTGACGAAGTCCTGAATACACTGTCCTGTCGAAAACTCTTCCCCGTCGAATTGGTGAAGACTTGTTCTGTCGAAAACATGCTGAGACGACTTAAATGTCACTTTTTCTTTCTGAAGGCATTATGAATGATCTTTAATGAAGAGTCAAACCCTATTAACTAACCACTCAAAAGCCTTGTCGAAATTCTAGGCTAACACCGTCATGTCACCTTCCCTGGGGATGCACCGGTTGGAGATTCCGGTTTTGGTCGAGGACTGCGTCTTGATCATCCTGGTATAATTCCGCTTATGATGCACTAAGTATTAAGTTGATCAGGCTCAATGTCTCTTAGCATCACAAGTATAATTACAACAAGGACTAACAAGGAATCGACTCAACCCTAAACTAAGTCCGACTAGGTCGAACTGCTCTGATACCAACTGTAACACCCCGGTATTTTTATCGAGTAAAAATACCCAAGTGCACCATCCCTAAAACATCAGAGATATATTTCCTGTTTAAATACTGAACACCACTATAAAATTTTCACTGAATAACAACAGAACACTCTTAAACATAAATAAGACCATAAACCATCAGTGAAATACAGTGTTCAATATCGTACAAGAAAGCGGAAATAAATACATAACGCTAAAGACAAAATGTCTTGATACACAGATAACAAAGAAAGATATACACTTAAGCATAAAGCTAAGTCTTCAGCAACCATCCGAGTACCACCTACTCGTGCCTCTTGGATCTCCACTTTCCCTGTTTATCTGTAAAACAACAACATATAAACAATGAGATACAATCTCAGTGAGTTCTGCCGAGACCCCTATCTACTCTCTCGGTTCAATTATGAATCAATGTAACATCCTCAAAATAATTAGTAGATATAATTGGGTGTTAACCCAATTAAATTAATTTAGTACCTAACTGGTAAATTTATTGAGTGCTAAAATTATTTATTGGTTGTCATCGGATCGTTAACCGGATAATACGAGTCAAGGACAATTCAGAATGAAATAAGAGATTAAGGACAATATGGTAATTGGACCACGTTACCACTTATATATATTAAGTAAGTATATATGTGTGTGTGAGAATTAAAGAATAGAAAGAAAGAAAGAAAAGGAAGGTACGCGAGAGAGAAGAGAAACAGAGAGAAAAGAGAGAAAAGGAAAAAAGAAGAGAAAAGAATGGGTGAAGGAGAAGAAGAGGAAAAATGAAGTCTAAAGGCTCATCAAAACGACTTCCTTCCAACACGAAAAACGTTCAGCGTTACTTCCTCTTCGATTTGGTACCAACATCATCATCATCAACTCACTCTACACAAATTCACCATTTTCGAATATTGTGAAGAAATGAGGAATGTTGAGTTTCTTGGCTCATTCTTGTCTTGAAAGCTTAGGGATATGCCATTGAGTGATTGATTGTAAGCTTGGAGTGAAGAAATTAGAGTTTGGTTGGGTTATGGTGAGTGGAACAAAAATTGGGGTTTATGTGTGAATAGTGATTTGAGGTTGAAGATGATGAATAGTGTTTGGTGATTCAAGGATGTCTAGGAGCGAACCCGGAGCGTATTGGGTGCGGAACGAAGTTCAATTTCGCGAATTGGAAGTTGGTTGGTGATTAGGGTTCGAATGGGGGATTTCGAGGAATTCGGTATTTCGGTCAAAAAGATGTCTCGTGATTGAGCGGAAAGATTGGAAGCGGATTTGAGCGTCGTCGGAGCGTGGAAGTTTATGCGGGGATTGTTCGTGTGGTTATGTGGAGATTTGGAAGTCTCGGTGATTTCGGCTCGGTATCGGCTCTCGCTTCAAGGGTGAGTTTTACTCACGCTTAGGATGTTTTCGTTTTACAATGAATTTCACGTGATTTAATTTCGAAAGATTTTGACTTAAAAACCGTTATTTGGAAATATGTCGTATTTTGATAAACTTCGTTTAGATTGAGTTTTTGATTGGATTGATTGATTATGTGGTTTTGATTGGGTCTATTGTATTGGTTGTCAAATTTGTTTTCAATCGGAGCGAGAATCGGAATTGAGCGGAATAGCGGTTTTCGCGCGAAACCGCCAAAAATTTTACAGCATCAGGTGGCCATCGCGTCGCGACCATAATATATTTTGCGACATTTTGCTACTAACAATTGTCGCGTCGCGACGGTATCGTGTCGCGTCGCGGCGATTTGCAGTTTTTCAGCAACTGCACACTGAATTTGTTTTCGGGATAACTTTTGATCCGGGAACCCGATTGAGGTGTTCTAAGATGCGTTTGAAAGCTTATTCAGAGGCCTAACTGAATATTCTATTTTTAAGGCAAAAATGAACTGTTTTTGGAGTCGTAAATTGTGTTGAAAAGTGATGAATTAGTATGCGAGAGTGAACGTGGATTTAATTTGTAATGTGAATTAAATGTTCGATTATTTGTCGGAGGTAAATGAACCCTGAGTTCATATTATAGTAGATATATAGATTATATCGAGTGTGGGTGACGACCCACGAGGTTAACATACTAGGCGGGGAAGTCATGATCCCTTACCCTAGGCCAGTATACCATTAGGGAAAGTACTATTGGTAAGGGGGTTCACCGGGATTTAGCACAGGATTGCAGTCGGTGTTATGTTGAAAGTTTTGTTGACGATACACCGGGATTTAGCACTGGATTGCAGTCAGTGTCGTATTGTACAGTTCACCGGGATTTAGCACAGGATTGCAGTTGGTGCCGTACTGAGTCTTAACACGTTCACCGGGATTTAGCACTGGATTGCAGTCAGTGTCGTGTTGAATTAAAATGCACGTGGTTAAATTAAACCACGAATGAAAGAAAGTCATATAATACGGTTCACCGGGATTTAGCACTGGATTGCAGTCGGTGTCGTGTTAAGTTAAATAGGATTCATAATTGAACCGAGAGAGTAGATAGGGGTCTCGGCAGAACTCACTGAGATTGTATCTCATTGTTTATATGTTGTTGTTTTACAGATTAACAGGGAAAGTGGAGATCCAAGAGGCACGAGTAGGTGGTACTCGGATGGTTGCTGAAGACTTAGCTTTATGCTTAAGTGTATATCTTTCTTTGTTATCTGTGTATCAAGACATTTTGTCTTTAGCGTTATGTATTTATTTCCGCTTTCTTGTACGATATTGAACACTGTATTTCACTGATGGTTTATGGTCTTATTTATGTTTAAGACTGTTCTGTTGTTATTCAGTGAAAATTTTATAGTGGTGTTCAATATTTAAACAGGAAATATATCTCTGATGTTTTAGGGATGGTGCACTTGGGTATTTTTACTCGATAAAAATACCGGGGTGTTACACATTTTTTAGGATGTATGCAAACATAAATCACGTTACATTCTACTCATATTTAACCAAAATCAATTCTAATTATGTCAAAATCAATTTTCATGCAAAATCAAACACATGCTTACTTTTAGACATCAGATAAGCGACCAATCTTTTACTACATCTATTCCATTTTACCTGACTTTTAAAGTTGTTTTACACAAGGAAATCAATAAATTTTGTTGTATTATGATACAATTACTAACCTTTTTCTAATGATATTATTGATTTTTTTTTCTTTCTACTATAAACAATTAAAAGTATAATTGAGAAATTTGTATTCCAAAACTATACATCCGGAGGTAGTCTCCATGTAGGATCTTCCACCTCAGTTTCCCGCCAACCTTCTTGCCTTTCCCTCCTTTCTGCCGCCAGTCCACTGCTGCCATGTGTGTCCTACTACTGCCATCTCAGATGCCAACTTAGATTTGGCGCTAAAATGCTCCCTGCCATTTCTTGTCATGTCAGTGTTCTAAACACACTAGCCCACTTTGAGTCTTTGACCCCTTTTCCCTTCTTTCTCTCTGAACACACGGAAGAGTGCAGTGTGTCAGACACAAAACATACATGCAACCTCACCCTTCTTCTCAATCTCTCTTTCGGCCTCTCTACCCATGCCTCCCTTACTTCATCCAAAACCCATACCCTCACCCTCACCGCAAAACCAAACTCATCTCCTCTCCACCCTCTTCTCTCTGTCGCAATGTCTCTCTCTCTTTACCACCCATCACCGACGCAAGAAAGAAGAGAAGAAATCACGAAATGAAGAGAGAAAGAAACACAAAACGGCGAGAAAGAAGAAGAAAAAATCAAAAAGGGGGAAAAATCGAAAGTAAGTTCATTTACTCAAACAATGATGTTTGCATGTACACTTATTGTTCATTTCCATTACTTTGTTGTTGTTGTTGTTGTTGTTGTTGTTGTTGTTGTTGTTGTTGTTGTTGTTGTTGTTGTTGTTGTTGTTGTTGTTGTTGTTGTTGTTGTTGTTGTTGTTGTTGTTGTTGTTGTTGTTGTTGTTGTTGTTGTTGTTGTTGTTGTTGTTGTTGTTGTTGTTGTTGTTGTTGTTGTTGTTGTTGTTGTTGTTGTTGTTGTTGTTGTTGTTGTTGTTGTTGTTGTTGTTGTTGTTGTTGTTGTTGTTGTTGTTGTTGTTGTTGTTGTTGTTGTTGTTGTTGTTGTTGTTGTTGTTGTTGTTGTTGTTGTTGTTGTTGTTGTTGTTGTTGTTGTTGTTGTTGTTGTTGTTGTTGTTGTTGTTGTTGTTGTTGTTGTTGTTGTTGTTGTTGTTGTTGTTGTTGTTGTTGTTGTTGTTGTTGTTGTTGTTGTTGTTGTTGTTGTTGTTGTTGTTGTTGTTGTTGTTGTTGTTGTTGTTGTTGTTGTTGTTGTTGTTGTTGTTGTGTATATTGGTGTTTAGGGATTGGGTAATCTGTATTTTTGGTCTGTCATCACTTACCTTCTTCTTATTTGTGTTGGTGAAGCTTTCATGGCCTAAAACGTTGGTCAAGAAGTGGTTCAATATCAAGAGCAAAGCTGAAAACTTTCAAGCAGATGATGTTCTTTACACAAGTTATTCCTCAATTTTCTTCTCATTTTCATGTAATTAGCTTGAGATTGAGAATCTTAGGTTTCATGTCAAAAACATTAATTAGATTTTTCTGTTAATAAATAATTTTCTCTCTAAAATCCAAAACTAACGTCTATTCTTCTTCTATTGGAACTTGATTTTTCTTTCAAATGTGTCTGCAATTTTGATGGTTGATGTAACTGTTGATGTGCAAATCTCAGAAGGGACTATTTGCCAATTACATGACACAACCTTTATTCAAATTTTATATAGTTGTTCAATTTTCAACTGTTTATTTTAAAGTATTTTCATCTTAGTTCTCAAGTTCTCTCTCTTTTTCTTTTTGAATCTCTGGCAGTCCAAGCAGACAAATAAGAAGCACATAAAATGGTACCAACAACCATAATGCATTGTCAGAGCTGCCCGGAGTCTAATTCTGCATTTAGGTACAAACAGTAGTATGCACGGGGCACCAACTTTGCGTATTGTATTACCTAATCAGATTAGAGTTTTGTTTCAAAAATGTTTTCCTATGCCCCCTTTTTATATTATGCCATATTTAAATAATCCATTGGTCTTAGAGAGGGCATGCGATATCTCTGTTTTGTGATATCTTCGTGATATGGTCTTAAAAATGTTGCAAAACTTCTGATTGTGTAAAAAAGTTTACTGGCACCTGGCTGAAACTGCCACATAGGTGACCTCAGAATGAACTTTTGTAGCTCTCTATGTGTTTCCGGTGGTTGTTTTAGTTCTCTATATTGCAGGTAATTCTTTAGCAAAAAAAATAGGTCTGATGCTCTCAAATGGTTCCTTCTCTTTGTTTACTCAAAACCAAAACAATCCAAGGTTAAATATTTTTACTCTCAAACTTTTCTATATATATTTGTCCCTCCAGTAGGTAGGCAATCTTGCAATTATCTTACCTAGAACAATGTATGATATATTTTAGCCTCAATTTTTTTTATCTATTTGTTTGTTCATTCTTTCAACACTGCTTCTAAAAGAACATACACACAAGCTTCTCTATTTAGGCTTCATTCAAAGCCTTTACATTTTCTTTAGTCCAAGCTCTGTGACCCCATTTTAATTAAAATGGATCTTTAGTTTTTTGTGTGTACACGTTACCCAGCAATTGTCCAAGTTGTTATTGAGGAATGGTGAGTTAAAGTCAAGGAGAAACCAAATTCTCATGTTTCTATTTTGTTTGTTTCTCTATCTTTACTGCACAATTACATACTTGATGATTATGAGTTGAAGCAGTATATTGCGCCATAAGTCATAAGCTACCATACAAAGCAACATTTCATTCTCTGCATGCATAAAAGCTGGAAAGTTTGCTTCGTTCTTTGTTCGAGAATTGGCGTATGATATATGTGATTGGTTCTTAATTTTCATCAAATTGAAGTATAAAACTGTTACAAGTATGGCAGAAAAATGAGTCTTGAGACTCTTATAATATGTTTGGCCATAATTTGATATAGAGGTTATCAAGTTTTATATGAAGTCTTGCATTATTGTAACATCTTGCTTCAAGCTTTGGGATCCCAGCGGAAGACTATTATGGTTTATCTTCGGTATCTTCACCTTGAGGACAAGGCGAATGTTTTGGGGGGGGGGGGGGGGGGTATTGATAGGATCGTAAATAAAGAAAATGTAGGGAGGGGTATTAAATATATGAGATGTAGGGGATTATGACTTAGGGAGGGAAATGGTTGTGACCAACTTGCTGATGTGGCAATTTGGAGGAAAAGAGAGTGAGTTAGTTGAAGTAATATAAATAGTAGTGGGAGGGAATTGAGAGGGGAAGCAAGAATTGAGAATAGACCTTAGGTCTTTGGGAGAGATTAGGCCTCTATAGTGCCTAGAGTGTTCCTTTCTTTTACTTGTCTACATATCCATTGTAATTCCAGAATTATAGGATCTGTTATCCCTTGATACAGATCTGGTTTCAGTATAAATTCCACATATATCCCTTTTATTATCTTCTATGGATTATGGTACCTATCAGTTATGCTTTATATGATTAGCCCATGCAAATAATATGAATATCCAAAATAATTGATGTCCTATATATACTCACTACAATATCGAATTGTGAATAGGACAAACCAATCATAACTATTGGAACAGTCAAAAAGTTTATAACGGGATGGATGGTTTTATGAAAGGAGTGTGACTTATGCTACTAAGCTAGTAGCTTAGTAATAGTTACTAAAGGGTTATAGAGGTAATTTACTATATTAATTAAATAAGGCTTAAAAAATTGGATGATTTGGAGTAAATGTCTACCACTAATAGCGGGAAAAAAAACGTAGGAATAGCAAAAATCAAGGAACAGTTTTAGAAACCCATTAATCATGGGATTTGAATAACAAAAATCAAGGAACAGTTTTAAAAACGTAGGAATAATATAGTATATATTGAAATATTGAAATATTATTAGTATATATTTGAATGTTAACATACACATTTGTTTGATTTGAATAACATAACTTCGGTTAGTGGAATTCTAGCCAGGAAATAACATAACTTCGGTTACTCCAATTCTAGCCAAAGGATAACATAACTTCGGTTAGACGAATTCTAGACAGGGAATAACATAACTTCGGTTAGTCCAATTCTAGCCGGGGAATAACATAACTTTGGTTAGTGGATTTCTAGCCAGGGAATAACATAACTTCGGTTAGTCCAACTCTAGCCAGTGAATAACATAACTTCGGTTAGTAAAATTGGTTAGATGTTGCAAAACCAAAATCATGTAGTACGGTGGTTAGACGACACTAACCATGTACATCTCACAATGCAAATAAATTATTCAAATAAAATAAAAAGCAATCAATAATACTTTGTGCATCTAAGACAATCAAGTCGGTTTGATTTTCATGCTGATGCTGACAACCCTGTACTGCAACAAAAACAAAAAAGACCACACAAGTACGGAACATTTGTTAACAGACATTAACCAGTGAATAACATAATTTCGGTTAGTGGAATTCTAGCCAGGACATAACATAACTTCGGTTAGTCCAATTCTAACCAAAGGATCACATAACTTCGGTTAAAGGAATTCTAGACAGGGAATAACATATCTTCGGTTAGTCCAATTCTAGCCAGGGAATAACGTAACTTTGGTTAGTGGATTTCTAGCCAGGATATAACATAACTTCGGTTAGTCCAATTCTAGCCAGGAAAATAGCATAACTTCGGTTAGTCCAGTTCTAACCAAGGAATAACATAACTTCGCGCAAGTAACGATGAAAAACTGATTTTAGTCCCATATTCATCAACATCATAACGAGACATGATCAATGGCGTAAAGGAAGAGCGTGCTTCAATGGTGTGGATCAACGGAGTCCATTTTTTAAACACCCGTGGGCGTCTTATTTTTTGGCGTGAGTGCATTTTTTAGGCTTCTTTTGCGTGAAGAAGAAGAAGAAGGAGAAGAAGAAGAAGAAGAAGCAGAAGAAGGAGAAGGAGGAGAAGGAGGAGGAGAAGAAGGAGGAGGAGGAGGAGGAGGAGGAGGAGGAGGAGGAGGAGGAGGAGGAGGAGGAGGAGGAGGAGGAGGAGGAGGAGGAGGAGGAGGAGGAGGAGGAGGAGGAGGAGAAGAAGAAGAAGAAGAAGAAGTAGAGGAGGAGGAGGAGGAGGAGGAGGAGGAGGAGGAGGAGGAGGAGGAGAAGAAGAAGAAGAAGAAGAAGAAGAAGAAGAAGAAGAAGAAGAAGAAGAAGAAGAAGAAGAAGAAGAAGAACGTGACAGATGAACGTAATATAAAATTGTGAGAGAGAAGATAGTGGAATTGTGAGAGAGAAGATAGTGGAAGAGAAAATCAAGGAGTAAAAAAATGATTTGTTTTAATAATCCCTAAAAACAGGCACATTTAATAATTTATTTAATGTAATTAAAACACAAAAAAAGGATGTGACACAAATACCCTTATTAAATACTAGCCATTAGATTGAATTTCATTGAAATTTTGTCAATCCAATGACTAGTAATGATTTAGTAACTATTACTAAGCAAATGGCTTAGTACTACAAGCCGTAGCCCTATGAAGGGTGCTTTAAGTGCTATAAAGGAAGACATCCACCAAATGAAACAACTGAGCAATCATATCAGCCATGGACATGTAGCTGTGGGATCCAACATAACAAACCTCTTCTTTAAGGTTGCTTTCATTATGTCACTTATGGTTCAAGTATATGATAATTTATACAATTACAAATGCCTTAATTTTATTTTTCTGTTATGCATTAGGTATAAATTGCAAGTTGAAGTTCAATATAAGAATCATAGTACTAAATTTGTTATATGGGACACTGAAGCTACTAAAATTATTGGGAGGGAGGCTATTGACCTAAGGCAACAACTGATTGAGGTTCCGTACTTCTTTTACTACTACATGTTTTGTAGCTGCACACGCTTCAAGAACAAATATATTTAGACATGTGTGGTATTATAATTTATAACTTTAATTTTTTCTTTCTAATATGGCAATAGGAGGGTGAAGATGATCCAAAGGTTTTTCCTGAGCCTCTCGATGAAATATTAGGACAGAATGTTGCTTTTCGGTTCAAAGCACAACTGAAAATTAATTCTCTATCCGTAACAATGTTGGATGGGGATAAAGATTGTATACAATCAATTGAGAAAATCATTGAACTTAATGAGGTATATCAACAACATGTGTGGTATTATAATTTATAACTTTAATTTTTTCTTTCTAATATGGCAATAGGAGGGTGAAGATGATCCAAAGGTTTTTCCTGAGCCTCTCGATGAAATATTAGGACAGAATGTTGCTTTTCGGTTCAAAGCACAACTGAAAATTAATTCTCTATCCGTAACAATGTTGGATGGGGATAAAGATTTTATACAATCAATTGAGAAAATCATTGAACTTAATGAGGTATATCAACAACATGTTATTTAAGTCTTTTAACACATGTCAATGTTTATATATTAATTGATTCTTCCTATCTCATCTTCGGTTTAATAACTTATTTGTTTTATTTCATAGGGAGATAAAACAGCAATTAATGAAGGAAAGCGTGTCATCCTAAATGAAAAATTCCTTCAAGTTGACATCGACAATGTAAGAAACAAACACGCCATGTGTATTTACTACTTCATTTTTTAACACTTTGCATTGTAATTATTTCTATGTTTTTTATTGGTTGCACAACAATCTGTCTCTGCAACTGCTGATCATGATCCTGAGATGCTCGAAACTGTTACACCTGCTAAGCGAATGGAAGCTAAGAATCAAGTTGAGGACATGTCTACCCCTAATGCAGTGCCAGCTCAATTGTCATCCACAAGGATCAGAAAGCGTATCAAAAAGGAATAAATCTAAGTTACATAATTGGTTTTTAAACTCTGATTTATAGTTTTTAAATTAACTTTACATATGTACAGTGTATTTTCAGAATATTTGCGGCTATGTACTTTATACATAGGCAATGTTGAATGATTTTATGCCTCTCTGTATTAAATCTTCTTAAACAGTTTATATGGTTTCATTCTAATACGTTCTTAGTCTTCAACTCCGGCTTATTATTAGTTTAACTTAATTTGATCTTAATCATTCACTGATAATAACATGCCAAATACATTGTCTTATCAAGTGCTTAGTATGGGATCAATGTAACTATACACCATTTTTAAACCTTTATCAAACATTTACATCAAGACTAATGAACTAAAGGCTTTCAATCCCTATTAAGCAGTAACCCATTCCATAAAATTATTGTTAATCCGAGTAGGTTCCCAGGAAAGAGAGGTGGGTCACAATGGACACACTTAAATACCAAGTCTTTCCTTAGCCAGAACTTTCCCCAAACAACAGTGTTTTAATTTTTAAAATAAACCGAAGATATTACTGGGATGAGTCGCGGACTAGGTCGCTCTCTTTAAGACGTTTCGTGGCACTACTCAAAGGTGCAAGTAGGCTATCAACCACGACGTCCCCAGGATAAAACAGCCCAGTTACACTGTTACGAATTTTCACTGCACTGTGAGAAATTCGCTCTAGAAATACACCCTCTATATGGTTTATGGAAACCACTCTATATGGTTATGAAAACCACTCTTAGCTTGGAAAATATCTCAAGCTTTCAAAGAAGAGCCAGAACCAGAAAATTGTTTAGGGAGAAGAGAAAAAAGCTTGAAGAGAAAATTCCAGATCTTCAAGCTTTTGGTGCATTTTGGAATGACCAAGAGAGCTCCTTATATAGGAAAACTTTGGAGAAGAGCCGTTGGAAAATTAATATTGTTTATATACGTTTGAATCAAAACGTTTCATATGAATTCATTGTGAATTCAATCACATAACGTTTCAAAACGTTTCGGTTAATAAAAAATAATATTATTTATATAAAATAATTATTTCTGAAATAAAGATACACCACAAGCCAAGCTGGTCGGACGGGCACGGCGCGCGCGCGTGTGTGGTGGTCACTTTGTGTGTGTCATCACCCGTCCACAAAATTGGGTACCCCTTGGGGTCCAACCCAATGGGTGAGATTCCCACTCATAAACACTCACATAGTGTCTATTGTGGGACTTTTTCAATTCACACAATTCATTTAAAATTCCAACAATCCCCCACTTGAATTTAAAAAGAAGTTTTAAAAATAGCGTCTAACGCTTCTGTAAGATTGTGCATAAGCAAAGGTGTCTACGACTTGAACCTTTACATAGCAGTTAGGATTTCGATTCAACAAGAGTGACTCGTAGTCTTGAACTCTATCTCGAACATCAGAACCACACACAACTTTTTCTTTGGGTGTATTCTTATAAGCCCGTGCTTTTATGGCCTTGCACGTCTATCCCAGTTTAGTGAACGCTCTAGGAATCTTGCCAACGATTCCATAGGAAGCGGCCCTACTTCCACATTCACAAAGGTGAGTCTATCAAGAGTACTCCTGTAGCTAGGTACTCCACTCTACATAGAGTATAGATCTCATTAAGAGTTTTTATTGCCTCAACCTTAAGTTGCTTCAGGAATCATGCTTCTTTTTTCATTATAGCATGTTCATCTCGTATCACTTCACAACTTGTTATTACCCATTGAACCTAATTCTTGGGATCTCCAGTCTTTTAGGTCGGGTTACCATCGTGAGTGACTCATGATTCTAATGGCAGTAGTCCCATCCTTTGAGATGTATTTTGGACTTTCTCCCTAGCTAGTCCTTTCGTCAAAGGATCAGCTTAGTTCATATCAGTGCGTACATGATCCACTCTCACAGCTCCTTTTGAGATACATTCTCTCACAGTGCTGTGCTTACGACGTATTTGTCGTCTCTTACCGTTATAATAACGGTTCTCTATCTTTGCAATAGCCGCGGTACTATCGCAGTGGATCAACACAGCTGGCATTGGTTTTTCCCATAAGGGAATCTCTGCTAGTAAGCATCTTAGCCAAGTAGCTTCTTCACTAGCAGTTGCTAGTGCTATCATTTCAGACTCCATAGTGGATTGAGCCAATATGGTATGTTTCTTAGATTTCCAGGATACAGCGCCACCAGCTATACTAAATATATAGCCACTGGTTGCTTTGGAATCATCTGATAAAGTATTCCAATCAGCATCACTGTACCCTTCAAGTACAGCTGGAAATCTCTGATAATGTAGCCCGAGATTCATGGTCCTTTTAAGGTATCTCATGACTCTTTCAATAGCGTGCCAATGCTCTATACTAGGTCGACTAGTAAACATGCATAGTAATCCCACAACATAGGCAATGTCGGGTCTAGTACAATCAGTGGCATACCTTAGGCTGCCAATGATGCTCGCATATTCCGTTTGTCTTACACTGTCACCAGTGTTCTTAAAAAGTTTGACACTCGGATCGTATGGTGAACATGCAGGTTTATAGTCAAAGTAATTGTATTTCTTTAGGATCTTCTCAATATAATGAGATTGATCCAAAGAAATTCCTTTCTCGGACCTAGTAATCTTGATGCCAAGTATTACACTTGCTTCTCCGAGGTCTTTCATATCAAAATTGTTACACAACAGTGATTTCACATTATTTACGGCATGAATGTTTGATCCAAATATGAGTAAGTCGTCTACATAGAGACATATGATAGTGCAAATGTCATTTTCGGTTTTGTAATAAATGCACTTGTCACTTTCATTCACTTTAAACCCATTCGATACAATTAGATTATCAAACTTCTCATGCCACTGTTTAGGAGCTTGTTTTAGACCATATAGAGACTTATCCAACTTACAGACCTTGTGTTCTTGCCCATGAACTACAAACCCTTCAGGTTGTTCCATATAGATTTCTTCTTCTAATTCACCATTTAAAAAAGCAGTTTTAACATCCATTTGGTGTACTTCCAAATTGTGAATTGCGGCCAACGAAATTAGTACCCTTATGGATGTAATTCTAGTAACAGGTGAATATGTGTCGAAGAAATCTATGTTCTCTCTTTGTCTAAAACCTTTGGCTACAAGGCGAGCCTTGTATTTATCAATAGTGCCATTAGGCTTTAGTTTCTTTTTCAAAATCCATTTACAACCAATGGGTTTGCAACCAGGAGCCAAGTCCACTAAGTGCCGTGTCTTGTTAGACTGTAGAGAATCCATCTCATCATTGATGGCTTCTTGCCACAAATCTGCATCCAAGGAAGACAATGCTTCTTGAATGCTCATTGGATCCTCTTCTAATATATAGACCAAATAATCTGGTCCATAGTCTTTAGCAACACGTGCTCTCTTACCTCTGCGAGGTTCTATTTCCCTTTGTTCGTTGTTATCAACGTTCTTAGGCACAGAAACTTGACTAGTTCCAGTGCCCCCACTATTTCTAGATTTAAAAGGGAATTCATTTTCATAGAAGTCAACATCATTTGACTCTATGATCACTTTAGCTTTAAGGTCATAGAACCTGTAAGCTTTACTGTTTACTGCATACCCAATGAATACACATTCATAGGCTCTACTGGCGAGTTTAACTCTTTTTGGATCTGGGATCCTGACATAAGCCAAGCAACCCCAGATTCGGAAATAAGACACATTTGGTTGTCTTTTCTTTATGATCTCATAAGGTGAAATTTTGCTCTTAGACTTTGGAAGTCTATTCAAGACATAACAAACAGTTAGCAAAATTTCCCCCCACCAGTGAGATGCAGCTCCTGAATATAGCATTATAGAAACTACCAATTCGGTAAATGTTCTATTCTTTCTTTCTTTCTGCTTTACCATTCATTTCGGGAGAATATGGTGCAGTTGTTTCATGTATGATTCCCTTTGATTTATAAAAATCATTAAACAATTGGGAATCATATTCAGTTCCTCTATCAGTTCGAAAACGCTTTATCTTTTTGCTATATTGGTTTTCAACTTCGTTGACAAAAATTTTGAGCATGTCAAGCGCTTCACTTTTATTTTTCATAAGATATACAAAAGTGTAGTCTGAGCAATCGTCAATAAAAGTAATAAAATATCGTTTACCATTTCTGGTTAAAGTTCCATCTAACTCACATATATCAGAATGAAGTAAATCCAAGGGCTCAGATTCTCTCATTACTGATTTATGCGATGTTTTCGTAATTTTTGCTTGACTACAAAATTCGCATTTTTGAAAATCATTTAAAGATAACTTAGGAATTAATCCTAAGTTACTCATGTTTGATATAACGCGCTTGTTAACATGACAAAAACGAGCATGCCAAATATTAAAATCACAAAGCATGTAAGCAAAAGGAGAAGTTTTATTCATTTCAACATTCAGCTTAAACATGCCATCAGTGGCGTACCCTTTCCCAACAAATACATTATTTTTGGTCAAAGTAAATAAATCCCCCCCCCCCAATAGTTTGAGTAAACCCTGCCTTGTTCAGAAGAAAACCAGAAACCAGATTCTTCCTTATCTCTGGAGTGTGCTTCACATCTTTCAAAATCATAGTTTTTCCAGAAGTGAATTTCAGTTCCACATCTCCAATACCAGCAACATTAGTGGTGTGAGCATCACCCAGCAGCACTTTCTTATTATCAGTAGCCGTGTATGTTTTGAACATAGCACGGTCATTGCACACATGGATGGATGATCCAGTGTCCAACCACCAACCTTCAGATCCACCAACAAGGTTGATTTCGGAAATCATAGCAATAAATTGCTCTTCAGTCAGGTTAGCCTGCATGGCAGGATTTGGCCTGTTCCTACACTTGCGTGCCATATGACCTGCTTTCCCACAGTTGAAACAATTGAAGGGAGGAGCAGCATCATTCTTGGGTTGTGGTGGAGGTTGTGGCCTAGGATTTGGGGCCTTAGGAAGGTTCCCATTCTTGTTGCGGTTCTTTTGAATCTGATTACGGTTCTGATTCTTAAATGGTTTGCCAGTTGGCTTCAGAACCGCTCCTGGTTTCTTGTTTGAAATAAACAAGACTTCATCTTTCTGATCTTGCTTCCGAGATTCCTCCTCAATTCGGAGTCGGGTAATCAAACTTTCCAGGGAAAACTCTTTTGTTTTGTGCCTCAGAGAATTCTTGAAATCCTTCCATGAAGGAGGAAGTTTGTCAATAATAACAGCTACTTGAAATTGTTCATCTAAGGCCATGCCTTCAGAGATAATTTCATGAGCTATTTTCTGTATCTCATGTGATTGAGACTCTACAGATTTTTCATCTGTCATCTTGTAGTTCAGATAGCGGCTAACAGCATATTTCTTAGCACCCGCTTCTTCAGTATCATATTTCTTTTTCAGAGCATTCCATACATCCCTGGCAGAATTGCAAGAACTGTAATAATCATAAAGATCATCAGCAAGTCCATTAAGAATAAAATTCTTACAGAGATAGTCATGCTCCTTCCATAGGAGTATTTCTTTAGCTGTCTTATCCTTTTCTTCCGGTGTGGCTGTTTCATTTGCCACTGGAATGTCATCAGTCAAGACATTGGCAACTTTTTTCATAGTTAAGAAAAAGAGCATTTTTGGTTGCCAACGCTTGAAGTGAGCTCCTTCAAACCGGAATGGTTTGTTGAAGTCAGAGGCAGCAGAACCAGTACCAGTAATTTCTTCGGTTGTCATGGCTGAATTCTAAACGTCTTAAAAATTGTTAATCCGAGTAGGTTCCCAGGAAAGAGAGGTGGGTCACAATGGACACACTTAAATACCAAGTCTTTCCTTAGCCAGAACTTTCCCCAAACAACAGTGTTTTAATTTTTAAAATAAACCGAAGATATTACTGGGATGAGTCGCGGACTAGGTCGCTCTCTTTAAGACGTTTCGTGGCACTACTCAAAGGTGCAAGTAGGCTATCAACCACGACGTCCCCAGGATAAAACAGCCCAGTTACACTGTTACGAATTTTCACTGCACTGTGAGAAATTCGCTCTAGAAATACACCCTCTATATGGTTTATGGAAACCACTCTATATGGTTATGAAAACCACTCTTAGCTTGGAAAATATCTCAAGCTTTCAAAGAAGAGCCAGAACCAGAAAATTGTTTAGGGAGAAGAGAAAAAATCTTGAAGAGAAAATTCCAGATCTTCAAGCTTTTGGTGCATTTTGGAATGACCAAGAGAGCTCCTTATATAGGAAAACTTTGGAGAAGAGCCGTTGGAAAATTAATATTGTTTATATACGTTTGAATCAAAACGTTTCATATGAATTCATTGTGAATTCAATCACATAACGTTTCAAAACGTTTCGGTTAATAAAAAATAATATTATTTATATAAAATAATTATTTCTGAAATAAAGATACACCACAAGCCAAGCTGGTCGGACGGGCACGGCGCGCGCGCGTGTGTGGTGGTCACTTTGTGTGTGTCATCACCCGTCCACAAAATTGGGTACCCCTTGGGGTCCAACCCAATGGGTGAGATTCCCACTCATAAACACTCACATAGTGTCTATTGTGGGACTTTTTCAATTCACACAATTCATTTAAAATTCCAACAATTATTAATGCCTTACAAGTTAAATCAAACAGAGTATATTTTTGCGACTTCTTATTGTTTTGCAATTAGACATTCAACCATATTGATATTGACAATAATAATAATTATACTAAAATTAATAACAACATTAATATTAATACTCATAATATAATAATAATAATAATAATAATAATAATAATAATAATAATAATAATAATAATGGATTATTGATAATAAGATAGTAAATCACTATTCAATACAAGTGTTTACATAGCCAAACCTGAGGTTGAACTGGACTGACCTCCGGGAACAGATTCAATTGCTTTAAACCACTCAAAACCGGATAAAACCTTATTAGCCTGAAAGAATGAATGAACTGTATAAGTTGTCGGGTGATTGTTTAACCGGATCAACCACTCCAGTTGGTTTGGTTTAGAAAACACTGTTCAATACATTCAATCATGATAATGCTATAGTAATGCCATGATTCCCAAATCCTAAATATACACATATAATTTATCATTCTATATTACTTAAGCGTGGCATAATAAATATCTAAATAACTATCATAATGCCAGAATAGATATATTTTACACACGTTATTTCCCTTATAACTATAACTTCCCTTATAGTTTGAAGATAGATATATTTTACCTTATAGAAAGCCTTTAGAATGCCAGAATATAAATATAACTTCCCTTATAACGTTATTTCCCTTATAAATATATCTAAATAACTATCCTTCATTTCCCGTATAACTTCCACTAACTTCCCTCTAAATTTTCAGTTCTCTTTTTTCAGTTTTACCATTTCTATCTTCATCTGACTCTTCTTTACCCCACCCTCTCATTTCTTTGTTTTCAAACTGCTTCTCCTCTCTTCGAATACCTTACCATTGTCTCTCTCAGCAGAGGGATAACTTTGAGGAACAACAACAACATTCCATGTCCTGCATTACTTTTTACATTCTGCACCACCATCAATCTGAGAATGCCAAAATTTGACCACGGTATTTATGAATACTATTAAAAACTGCCCTTTTGGATGCACCAATTAAGGGATCTAATTTGGATGTTCATGGTTTTCAATCAGAAAGAGGGGAAGCGCGGGGAGAATGACAGACTGATCATGCTCTCACGCTGCCAGTAAGGAAGAAAGAAGGGCCTCAGCAGGTCCTTTCCCAACAAAATTCAAAGCAAGACAGAAGCCTGCTGCTATAGCATCAGGTGATAAACCAATGCTACAGCACGTGAGGCTACAGCAGCATGCTATCTGGAAATTCATGAAGGAACACTATGAATGGGAGCAAGCCATGTTCAAAGAAATGTCAAAGGGGAAAAGCATCATGGATCCACCTCAGTTCCCTGAGTGGGTCCTGGAAGATGAAACAGAACAAGAGGCTGAAACAGAAACAGAAAAAGAAGTTCCCTTTGAAAAAGCCCACTAAGAAGCCAATAGTGGAAGAAGAATCTGATGAAACTGAGGAGGATGAGGAAGAGAAGAAAAGAATGAGAAAGGAAGTTTTAAGTGAGGAAGAGAGTGAATAAACAGAGAGTGGAGAAAATAAGAGTGAAAGAATCCAAGAAACTGAGCAAGCAAGCCAAACACCACTAACACCCCCTCCACTAAAACCACAATTCCACCACCATCATCACCAAAAATACCCACCCCTCCACCTAAAGAACCCACACCAACCCCACAGCCAGCAAATGACCAAGTTTCCCCACAAAAAGAAGAAACTGAAATCCCAGCAACACAACAAACACCACCACAAACCCCCACCATCTAACCCTGCACCAACAGATGAGGCTATAGCATCACTCCAAACCACCAATGACCAATCAGAAGGTGAAACAATCTTTTCTGCAGGACAGGAGAATGAGCAGGAAGCTGAGAAGAATCAAGAAGCAGTGATGGAAGAGGCTACAGAAGAAGGATCACAGGAAGAGCCTGCTGCTACAAAGGCCTCAACAGCATCAGATGTTATAGCATCTGCTGAATTGGCCCAGAAAACAACAGTTGAAGCAGAAACAGCAGCAGCAGAAAAGGACCAACAATTATCTGTGGAGCAAGTCTCCAAGAAGTTTGTGGAGGACACCCTCACATCAATGGGACTGACAGAAAGAATGCAGAGATAGAAAACAGAAAAGAAGAGAGCTGCTGCTGCAGCACCTGCTGCAGAAGAGGAGGCACCCTAAGAACCAAAGAAGAAGAAGCAAAAGACAGAGAAGAAACCAACCCAGAAGCCTAGCAGGACCAGCAACCGGCTTAAATCTGGGTTAGCAAAAAAATGATCTATTTTCCCTAGTCCTTTTTAATTTTATTGCTCTCAATAAACCTGTTGGGTGCTAAAGCATCTGTCCTCCACCCAACAGTTGTCTTAGTTTGTATTCTGTTTTTAACATCATGCCAAGTAGTCTTATGTTTTGCTGTGCTGTTTTATTCAAACCCTCTTCCCTATAAAAACATTTTGAAGGCAGTGAGGACACTGCCAGGTCTTAAGTTGGGGGGGGGGGACTTTAGTAGTTTAAAATTTTGTTAAATGTTAAATGTTTGTTTCATGTCAAGTCAGTAATTCCCCTAGTTTCACAAAATCAAATAAACTTGCTTGCAAAAAGGGTGAAAGATTTAATGATGATTGAAGAGATAATGTGAAGTAGCATTGTTTGAATGATATCCAATTTTATTGCTGCTCCCACACAATCTCTAAAGCTTAAAAAGAAATTTGGTTAGCTAGGAATGAGCTAATGCTGAAAGTTAGTCTTGGTTAACCAATAATGTGTCAAGTGTTTAATAAAAATTGAGAGTAGCTTTAGAAGCTAAGTTTGGGGGTGCATCGGTTATATTAAGGCCAAGCTTGAAGACTTAGGAAGGTCAGTGCAATTCAGTTGTGCCAGAAATTGTAACATGCTATAGCATCTCCTTAAAAAAATAAAAATGCTGTGACTGTGCCTAAAAGCTCAAGTGCAAAAAAAAGAGCATAATACTGGAGTCCAGCAAGGGATGCTATAGCACAAAGATATTAAACAGAAGAAAGAAATCTGAACTCAAAGCATCTGATGCTATAGCACCTCATGCTATAGCACCCTTCATATCTCTTAAGAATAGGGCACTGACCACAGTCTGAAAAGCTTGAATCAAGCCCTTTGTTGTGCTTTGAAGCCCCCCAAATCTTATGTGAAAATTGTTAGTCTACTCTCTCTTTTGAACTCCTCTTGACACACTTAAAAGAAGGTCATTCTCTCCTAGGCTAAGTGAAATTATGAACCTAACCAGAAATTAGACTATGCTTAGAGGTCATACACTCACTTTGGGTAGTAATAAACTCTGGATGTTGTGAAAAACAATAATTTGTGTGAGTGAATCTGAAATCTTAACCCAATCAATGGTATCCTGACATGAATGTATCCTGGCGTGAATCTGAAATCTTAACCCCCAAACAATAATTTGTAAAATTAGGGAAGAGCTGACTTTAATATGCTTTCTGTAGAAGTATCCTGGCATGAATGTTTAGTTAGATTTACTTGTCTTTGTGTCATTGCTTAGGGACAAGCAATGGTTTAAGTTTGGGGGTGTGATAACTCTCCATTTGTAGAGTTATTTATGCATTTCTATTCTTAAATCAGTGTGAGTTTGCATGCGTAGGCTAGGAACTATGTGAATATTTGTGTTAAAATAGGAAAAGGGGAATCAAGAACTAAATTGGAATATATTTGGCCCAAATGGTGCCCTTGTGAAAATTCTGATATTTTTGTCTAAGTGCTATAGCATCACTCTGTGCAGCAGAACTAGGGTCCCCTTGTAGACAGCAGCAGGAAACAGATTTGATATACAGCCACCCTGCTATGTCCAGACAGCGCCTCCCTACTTCCTCAATCCAAGCTGATGCAGCCACCCTCCTCCTACCAATTGCTCTATGCCACTTGTCCACTTGGGGAGACAACATACTTTAGTTAGTCAAAAGGAAGCCCAATTGCTCATCCACCTGCGAGAATGGAAGGAAAGCTCAACTATAAAAGGAAACCTCACTTCAGCACTTGCGGATGCATACTTGGGCACGAAAATTCTCTGGTTTTGAGAGGAAATACACAGTGACAAACTATCTCCTTGCACCCATTGAAGATCCATCATCAAGGCCACTTGAAGATTCTGCCTGGTACATGCTATAGCACTGTCAGCACACCAGCACTTGCGTGGAAGTTGAAGGAGTGTATTTTCTGCACTTGCTTCTTCTATTTCTTGTCTTGGTGTTATGAACACTTGTGTTTGTAAGTTGTTGACATTGTTCATCATGAGCTAAACACCATTTGGTTGGATTGCTAAGCTATGTAATGACTCTTAATGTGTTAATGTTATAATATTGTGATGCAAGTATTTTAATCTTTGTATTTTAATTCTTCCAATTCTGTTTTGGTACTGGCCAACTAACATAGATAGATTCATGGGTTCAGACATGGCCCATGAATAGATCTCAAAGATTAATATGAATGAGTGGTTGTTTTAAAGACATTTAGAACAATCCTTGTCCAAACCTAGACATAGGAGGACTTAGTTTATAGAGTGAATACTGTGGGTTCTATAATATACAAAGGTGAACTTACTTGAAGCCTAGACATAGGATATTGTCACGAAACCTTGGTGAAAGTGACTGAAAAGCACACAGCATATGCACAGCACTCAATGCTATAGCATCTAATGCAATAGCATCACATGCTATAGCACTAACATAAAAAGGGAAAATTTACTAAGCGAAAGCAGTCCAACTAATCCTTTACCATATAGTTTCCATCTTTATTTTCCTAGCAATATATCTCCTTATTTTACTGTTCTCAATAATGTGACTTATTTTACACACTGATTTGCCGAGTTATACAACTATAAATTAAGAACAATCTCTGTGAGTTCGACCTTTCTTTCTACTATATTACTTGTGTGACTGCGTATATATACTTGCGCATATAAATTCCACAACAATATCCATTTAGACAGATATCTTTGAAACTTAATAAATTTCTACGAGACTTAGGGGAATATAATGCATTATCAATGTGTAAATTTGTTCCCCTGGATAACAGTATATTAGCTCTTCCGGAGCCTTCAATTACCTTTGAAGAGTTAGATATAGTACTAACATCGGTTTCTCGCTTCAATAAATAAGAGAAATACTTTTTATCCTTTAAAATTGTATGGGTAGTTCTACTATCAGCGAGACACATTTCTCCATTATTGATGCTAATGTCAATACTCATTCTATCCAAAAAAAAATGATAAGAGATGGGCATGAGAAAGAATGACAACTTTATAATTAAATTTTTAAACATAATCTATGGAAGTTGAAAAACACTTAAATATAAGGCTTTATTATCATTAGCATAGGAAAACCAAAGACACTCTTAACCTTAAAACTTTTTTAATATTATTGAAAAATATAGGAAATCTACTTCTTGACACTTCCATCTTAAATAAGGTGACCTACTTCTATCAAGATTTGCAAATAAATCAACAACATTTAAGTGAGTAACATCCATAATTTGAAATCATCATATTCATAAGCAAAATGCTTTGGTGTACGAGAGGTACATCCCAAATAACATTTTCCTCCACAACAATAATAGCAATTTTTTTATTTTTGCTACTCTGCCCACTTTTTTCATTCTTTCTAATTTTTTCCACTTCTGGAGAAAAGATGTACGTGTTCTTATAATTTCCACTATGATTATGGTCATGACCACACCCGTAGTGATAGTGTGTTGCAACATTCACTTTTGGGAATGAAGCAATACTAGCTGGACGAGCCTCATAATTTTTAATCAAAAGTTCATTTTTTTGTTATCACGTATTGCTACATCCACTTCTGAAAATAGAGCGGTACAAGTGGAATGAGTCTTACGATATTCCAATGACTTTTAGTAACAATACATATCACATGGTATTGTCCATTTTAAGAGCGAGACTGTATATCCAATTTTCTATATACGGATTAAATAAAATGAAAATGGATATAGTAAATATGAGAATCCTTTCAGAAATAAAAAATGTTGCATATAACATAGAAATATATAGGAATTCTAACTTGTCCATACACTCCTCCTAGAGACTAATATAGGCCATAACATTTTTATGTGAGCGAGTATCTTAAATCCTTTCATCCCCACTCTCTACAGTTATAAGCGTCACAAGGCACCTTTTGGACTTATTATTATCAACTTCAGGATTATTTATGATAAAATTAAAAGTCTTGATATCCCAACACTGATAAAAGAACCAGAAGCTTGTCCCACTTAACATGTTGTTTCTTTACTCATACAAAATCCATGTGATAAAAAAAATTAAAGAATCCACGAAGTAGAAAACACTAAAGAATTTAACAAACATGAACAAATAAACCATTATCTTGCAGAATAATAGCAGAGAAGAAGTTCCAAAGCTAGTGACTTCAAGTGGAGAGAATGTTATTGTCAATATGTATAAGAGGCATTGTGAAGCCATAAAAGCATTTGTGGCCTGTTTTCCTTTCCAAAGCATTCATGGATGTACAAGTCCAAATTGCCAATATATGCATCAAGTTCAAATGTTTCTGAAAGTGATATGTATCTGGTGACAAGTCATTGTTTATTAACATTTGCATCATGATCTTCAACATTGGTGACAATCTTAATCCAAGTATTCTAAACCCTTCTATTAAAACCAAAGTTAATTTTTAAAATGATTTAACCAATCTAATGTAAGGATCCCAATCAACTCAGGCTCAAGATATACATAAAATCCACGACAGTAATCTTTGATATCGTTCCAGGAAGTATTAAAATGTTCTGTTCCTTTTACTATGAATCTAAAAAAGATAAGCAACGACAAAAGTATAATGCTTGACAAAGGTAACATTATAGATTTAAAGTAAAACAAAGAAAATGATTACTTTTTTTTAACCACCTTGACCTGTATATTTAACAATTAACTCGGCACTGTATTGCTGATGAAAATTACAAATATCATCTAAAAAAGGTGTAATATATAGCAAGAAAAAAAAATTACCTTTGCTTTCAACATGAAAAAAGCAGGTAAAAGAATTCAAGGTGTGTTAAGATAAAACATAGAGAATGAATTGAATAAAATGATTCATTGATTCTGGAAAATGGTACAGCACACGAGTATATACAGAGTGTTATCCTTCTAACTGAATCTTAACTATCTAACTGAATACAAACTAACTCAACAGAAAATGAAACTAACCAACTAGTCAAAGACTAACTAATGGTGGAGTAACTGTAGTTAAAATACAGTAAATTACAAAAGTAGTAAATAATAATAGATTAACTTATTAACTCTAATACTCCCCCTCAAGTTGGTATGTATATGTCATGAAGACCCAACTTGGATATCAAACTGTGGAACAGAGCTGCAGTGACAGGCTTGGTCAAAATGTCTGCCAACTGATGAGCAGAATTTACATGAACTAGCTTGATAGTGTTGGAGAGAACCTTTTCTCTGATGAAGTGGTAATCAATCTCAATGTGTTTAGATCGTTCATGGAAAGTAGGATTGGATGCAAGGTGAATTACTGACTGACTATCAGAGAAGACCATAGTTGATCTGATGGAAATTTCAAAGTCCTTTAATAATGAGGTAAGCCATTGAACTTCACTGGCTACACTTGCAAGAGATCTGTATTCAGCTTCAGCTGATGGACAAGATACAACCTATTGCTTCTTAAACTTCCATGATATCAAGGAATTGCCCAAGAAGACACAGTAGCCCGTGGTGCTTCTTCTTGTGTCAGGACAGCTGCCCCAATCAGAATCAGCATAAGCAGTGAGATTCAATGATGAACCTTTTGAGAAGAACAAACCAGTACCAGGGGTGCCCTTAAGATACCTCAAAAGATGATGGACTGCATCTAGGTGAGCAGTAGTAGGCTTTGACATAAACTGACTGAGTTTATTCACAGTGAAACAGATGTCAAGTTTGGATATGGTAAGGTATAGAAGTCTTCCTTTCAGTCTTCTATACTGAGAGCTGTCAGTTAGGGGATCCCCAGTTGTAGAACTCAGTTTTAAGTTTGGATCCATAGGTAATGTTGCAGGTTTGCTATCTGTGAAACCTGAATCTTGTAATAGGGAAAGGGTATACTTTCTCTGGGAAAGGGAGATGCCATCACTTGCTCTTGCTATTTCAAGGCCTAAAAAATATCTGAGAGTGCCAAGAACCTTGAGCTTGAATAATTTTTCAAGTTGTTGCTGAACTTGAATGATTCTACTAGATGAGGGGCTGGCAACAATTATGTCATCAACATAAACAAGGACTGCTACATAAGAATCGTCAGTGCCAATAGTGAATAGACTATAATCATTTTTGGACTGTGTAAAACCACATTGTAGAAGTGTTGCTGTGAATTTGTTGAACCACTGTCGAGAGGCTTGCCTTAAACCACAAATGGATTTTTTCAGTTTACAAACTAGGTGCTCCCCCTTGATTTTATAACCCAAGGGGAGGTCCATGTAAACCTCTTCAAATAAATCCCCATTTAAAAATGCGTTATTAACATCTAGCTGTAATAAGTTCCAACCTTTTATTGCTGATAAGGCTAAAACAACTCTGACTGTTGTGAGCTTAGCTACAGGACTAAAGGTGTCAATGAAATCAATTCCAGCCTGTTGAGTGTAGCCCTTGGCTACCAGGCGTGCCTTATACTTGTCAAGGGAACCATCTGGTTTAGTCTTGACCAGACCCACTTACAACCTATAGTGTGTTTATCCTTGGGAAGGGGAACAAGTGACCAAGTGTTATTGGCTTCCATGTGATAAGTCATGTTTTAGTATGTTTTTAGTACTTATTTTATGTAGTTTATTTGATGTTTTGATTCTAGTTTAGAGCTATTTTACTACAAATTGTTGGTTTCTATTCTCAGGTTATTATTGGAGCAATTGAGGAATTTTAGTGCTTAAAGAGCAAAGGATAAAAAGGCAAAAGGATGGGGAGAAGAATAAGAAATAGAAGGTGCAAAAATCAGATTTTGGAGGGAAGTTGAAAAAAATGGAAGGAAGCTGAAAAAACCCTGAGCGCGATCCGCGCGCCTGGGAGGCGCGATCCGTGCGCCCTGGCATGATCCGTGCGCCTGGGAGGCGCGGTCCGTGCGCCTGGTTCGCAAAATGGAAGGAAGCTGAAAAAACCCTGAGCGCGATCCGTGTGCCTGGGAGGCGCGATCCGTGCGCCCTGGCGCGACCCGTGCGCCTGGGAGGCGCGATCCGTGCGTCCCTTCTGATGGCCAAAAATGTTACAACTCTTCCCATTCTGTCTTTATGGATTGTAATTGATATTTAGTGATTTGTCTCTGATCTTGGCCTATAAAAAGGACCCCCAATGTAGCTTCACAATCATCCTGGATCATTGTAATTCTCACTCTAAGTTTATGTTAAAGTTCTTGCAAGTTTTCTATTAAGGTTATTGTTATTCTGTCCTTTTTACAATTCAGTCTTTTACACGCTTTATTTTATTTCTCGCTATTTACATTATGTCCTTATCTTCTACTCCCTTGTCTACAATGAGCTATTGTGAGTAGACTTCTCTTAGTCTTGGGATTATGGGAAACAATCCAATGATGGTCCCTAAATAATCCCAAAGCTAGGCCCTATCTTATGATTGCTTTGACTTTTAATCTAATTCCATTGTACAAATTTGTATAACCCAAATGTCAAGCGAAGTACCGAAAGGTGAAGCTTGACATTAGAACAAATGGAATTAGACAAAGTAACCAAAGCATGAGAATAGCCGAGGTGACTTTGGGACAATAAGGTTGTGCTTAATGGGTTTCGGCGATGATCAACCATGAGAATAGGCTTGATCATCGTTTCGAGACACGTTCTTGTTGTCCGAAAGGAAACTTGAATTAAACCGCAAGAATACCTTGTCCATAAAACAAACTAAATTATAAGATAGAGAATAGCTAAAGGGTTTTTCTATTACCATGATTGTGATCTAACCATGATCCCAAGACGCCTTTTTATATTCTAAATTAAAAATCAAACATTTTCCTACTTAATCATTCCTTTTCAGCTAATCATCACTAAGAATTAGATTGGTAGTCACATATAACTCCCTCTGGATCGATATTATTATTACGCGATATAACCGTATACTTGCGGTGTATCAAGTTTTTGGCGCCGTTGCCGGGGAGTTAGTGATATTGATCAAAATTTTGGTACCGGTTAGACTGAAAATTTTTCCTTTTATTTTATTTTCTTATTCTCTTCTTCTTTGAATGCGAAGAGTCCGAAGTCTCGGAGAAATTGTTCAACCAATTCCTGAGATTGAGAGATTTCTACATACAAGAAGAAGAGAATTGCGCAATAACCAACAAATGGCAGCTAATCAAAATCGTACTCTCAAAGAGTATGCTACGCCTTCTACGGCAGAGCCCCATGGTGTTATTGTGCATCCCAATGTTGATGCAAACAATTTTGAGCTTAAACCGTCTTTACTATCTATGGTCCAGCAGGACCAATTTTCTGGATCAGCCACTGATGATCCAAACCTTCATTTATCAATATTTCTTGAATACTGTGGCACTTTGAAATTAAATGGAGTGACTCCTGAAGCCATAAGGCTGAAACTTTTCCCTTTCTCTTTAAGGGATAAAGCCAGAGCTTGGTTTCACTCACTACCCAATGAACCTGTCACAACATGGGATCAACTGAGGCAAGCATTCCTTGCCCGATTCTTTCCCCCAAGTAAAACTGCTCAACTGAGGAATCAGATTACAAGATTCACTCAGAATGATGGGGAATCTCTTTATGATGCATGGGAGCGTTTCAAGGAAATGCTGAGGCTTTGCCCCCATCATGGACTAGAGAGATGGTTGATCATCCATACATTTTATAATGGTCTGTTGTACACCACAAAAATGACTGTTGATGCAGCTGCAGGTGGTGCCCTTATGAACAAGAATATTGAGGAAGCTTACGCCTTGATTGAAGACATGGCGCAGAATCACTACCAGTGGACAAGCGAGAGGGCCGTCACGGCTCCATCTGCACAAAAAAAAAGAACCGGGTAAGTACAAAGTTTCTGCCCTTGATCATATAGCTTCTAGAGTAGATGCGTTGTTTGCTAAGTTTGATAAAATGAGCGTGAATGCTGTCTCTCCTACTACATCTTCTTCTTCTTGTGAAACCCTAGGGGCATCTATTGCTGGTTCTGAGCAAGCTAATTTCGCTCAAAAGGGGGATCCATTTTCAAACACTTATAACCCCGGATGGAGGAATCATCCAAATTTTTCATATAAAAATCCTCCATCAACTCAACCAGCAGTTGGAACACCCCCCCCCCCCCCCCGGTTTTCAAAATCAAAGGCCACCTCAAAAATCCAACTTGGAAACCTTATTGGAAACTTTTGTGTTAACTCAAACTAAGCAAAATGAAGAGTTCAAAAACCAAAACTCATTTTTGAATGATACTCTTGTCAAGTTAACAACAAAAGTGGACTCTATCTCTACTCATAACAAAATGTTGGAAAACCAAATTTCTCAAGTGGCTCAACAAGTCGCTTCATCCTCTAGATCCTCCGGAACCTTTCTTGGACAGCTAGAGCCAAATCCCAAAGCCCAAATTAATGCTGTCATTTTAAGGAGTGGTAGACAATTAGAAGAGCCTAAGGGAACTAATGAGGATAGTGTGAGTGAGAATGAGAAAGAAAGAGAGATTCAAAATGAAAGTGAGAATGAGAAAGAAAAAGAGATTCAAAATGAGAGTGAGGTAACTGAGGTTGAAAAAGAGAAAGAACCGCCTTATGTTCCACCACCACCTTACAAGCCCAAGATACCATTCCCTCAAAGGTTAGCCAAGTCTAAGCTAGAAGTACAGTTCAAAAAGTTTGTTGATTTACTGAAAAAACTTCACATTAACATTCCATTCACAGATGCCCTGTCTCAGATGCCATCATATGCAAAGTTTTTAAAAGAAATTTTATCCAAGAAAAGAAAAATTGATGACAATGAGACAGTAGCCCTGACTGAGGAATGTAGTGCTATAATTCTAAACAAACTTCCACCAAAGCTTAAGGACCCAGGCAGCTTTTCTATACCATGTGTGATAGGGAGAGAGGCCATAAACAAAGCCATGTGTGATCTAGGAGCCAGTGTGAGTTTAATGCCATTATCCCTTTTCAAAAGACTGGGCCTAGGAGAGTTAAAACCCACCAAGATGACCTTACAATTGGCTGACCGCTCCATTAAACATCCAGTTGGAATTCTTGAGGATATTCCTATTAAAATAGGAGAAATTTTTATACCAGCTGATTTTGTTGTGATGGAGATAGAGGAGGATTCCCAAGTTCCAATTCTGTTGGGGAGACCCTTCCTTGCCACTGCAGGAGCGCTAATTGATGTCAAGCATGGTAAGTTGGCCTTCAATGTTGGTGATGAAAAGGTAGAATTTAATTTATTTAAATCTATGAACCAACCTTCCGTTGAGGTCTCTTGTTGCAGGATTGATTTGTTAGAGGCAAGTGATGTTGAGGGTATAACACCCAAGTATGAGAAAGAGATTCTTAAATCAAAATCTGACAATTTGAACAAATCACCACAAAATTAAGATCAAGAGTAAAGTGAAAAAACGGGCTCGTCGAAAAGGTGTCTTCACAAAACCCATATGGGTAGATGATGTTAAAGGAAGAATGTCACATATAGGGGGGAAAATGAAGAAGTCAAAACCTCTCAAAGTCTGGAAAGTTAAAGGGACAGACATCCCTAAGTTGGATCCCGGATAATCACCATAACCGTCAAGCTAGTGACGTTAAAGAAGCGCTACGTGGGAGGCAACCCATTGGTTTACCTTTGTCTTGGAATAAGAAGAAAGCTACAAAGTACCAATCAATGTGAGCTTTCTTACCCCCTCTCATCTATTTTACTCTGTTTTACATTGAGGACAATGTCTAGTCCATGCATGGGGGGTATCTTGCCCTGTTTTACTGTTTTCTTGTTTTTAATTTCTAGTTTATTTCAATAAATAAAGTTCATCTCCCCTTGCTGAAAGTCCTTGTGAGTTTTTGAAGCATGTTATATCTGATCAGGGCCTCTTTTGGATTAAATTTTTGAAATTCATAATATTCATCTGCTCTTTGGGTTTTCACGCACACACTGGAGATTTGTTTCTGGCTATTGGTATCTTTAGGGGGTTTAGAAAAGAAACTAGAAACTTAGTTCCCTTGGTGACATTCACCGGATGCGTGGTTACTGGAGAAAAACGTCCGAGTTGGGGTATCAAGCAAAAAGAAAGAAAAGAAAAATCAAGCAAAAGGGCTGACCACTTTAGTCAAAAAAAAAAAAAGAAAAAAAAATTTGTCATTTAAAAAGTGGTTGGCCCAAATCAAAGAAAAATCAAAGAAAAGGAAAAAGAAATATTGCTTGAATGCCCAACGTATAAGGACCCTCCTTTGAGACCCGATCTACTGAATGGAGGACCCAAGCTTAAGAATGCTGGGGAACTAGTTCTATGCTGACATTGACATCCCTCCTATTGTGATAGTACCTAAAACTTATCTCACAAATCACAAAAGCCCAAAGTTGTATGGCTCAAGTCAAAAAGTTGCAAAAGTTTAACCCAGTCGGCTTGGAGTTTTTCAGAGTTTTTTTCCAAAAGTTGGCCCAATGAGTTCTATGGTTTTGCTTGAGGACAAGCAAAGATTCAAGCATGGGGGAGTTTGATAAGTCATGTTTTAGTATGTTTTTAGTACTTATTTTAAGTAGTTTATTTGATGTTTTGATTCTAGTTTAGAGCTATTTTACTACAAATTGTTGGTTTCTATTCTCAGGTTATTATTGGAGCAATTGAGGAATTTTAGTGCTTAAAGAGCAAAGGATAAAAAGGCAAAAGGATGGGGAGAAGAATAAGAAATAGAAGGTGCAAAAATCAGATTTTGGAGGGAAGTTGAAAAAAATGGAAGGAAGCTGAAAAAACCCTGAGCGCGATCCGCGCGCCTGGGAGGCGCGATCCGTGCGCCCTGGCACGATCCGTGCGCCTGGGAGGCGCGGTCCGTGCGCCTGGTTCGCAAAATGGAAGGAAGCTGAAAAAACCCTGAGCGCGATCCGTGCGCCTGGGAGGCGCGATCCGTGCGCCCTGGCGCGACCCGTGCGCCTGGGAGGCGCGATCCGTGCGTCCCTTCTGATGGCCAAAAATGTTACAACTCTTCCCATTCTGTCTTTATGGATTGTAATTGATATTTAGTGCTTTGTCTCTGATCTTGGCCTATAAAAAGGACCCCCAATGTAGCTTCACAATCATCCTGGATCATTGTAATTCTCACTCTAAGTTTATGTTAAAGTTCTTGCAAGTTTTCTATTAAGGTTATTGTTATTCTGTCCTTTTTACAATTCAGTCTTTTACACGCTTTATTTTATTTCTCGCTATTTACATTATGTCCTTCTCTTCTACTCCCTTGTCTACAATGAGCTATTGTGAGTAGACTTCTCTTAGTCTTGGGATTATGGGAAACAATCCAATGATGGTCCCTAAATAATCCCAAAGCTAGGCCCTATCTTATGATTGCTTTGACTTTTAATCTAATTCCATTGTACAAATTTGTATAACCCAAATGTCAAGCGAAGTACCGAAAGGTGAAGCTTGACATTAGAACAAATGGAATTAGACAAAATAACCAAAGCATGAGAATAGCCGAGGTGACTTTGGGACAATAAGGTTGTGCTTAATGGGTTTCGGCGATGATCAACCATGAGAATAGGCTTGATCATCGTTTCGAGACACGTTCTTGTTGTCCGAAAGGAAACTTGAATTAAACCGCAAGAATACCTTGTCCTTAAAACAAACTAAATTATAAGATAGAGAATAGCTAAAGGGTTTTTCTATTACCATGATTGTGATCTAACCATGATCCCAAGACGCCTTTTTATATTCTAAATTAAAAATCAAACATTTTCCTACTTAATCATTCCTTTTCAGCTAATCATCACTAAGAATTAGATTGGTAGTCACATATAACTCCCTGTGGATCGATATTATTATTACGCGATATAACCGTATACTTGCGGTGTATCACCATGGCATCAAGCTCAGTTTGCATTGCTTGTTGCCATTCTGGGAATTTTACTGCGTGGTGATAAAACTGAGGTTCATAAAAGGAGGATATTTGGTTAATGAAACAGGCATAAGTGTCAGACAGTTTGGCATGGGAGATGTAAGCTTGGATTAGATACTGGGAAATAGTATTGCATCAGTAAGAGTTGAGGTAGGTGGGTGGGTGTGGTACCCTAGAAGACCTCCTACTTGGTGTAGTGACAGGGAGATTTGCATATGGAATGACTGCTGGGGTATCAGGGTTAACACTTGCAGGGTTAATACTAGCAGTGGTATTTGCAGTAGGGTTGATAGCTGGTGGGACATTGGGTTCAGGAGGAGTAGGGACAGTGATGGCTTCTGAGGAATCAATGTCGGGCAGAGGCTTGGGAAGTACTAGATCAGGGAATGGATCTAGTATTGGGTCAATAGTGGGGAGATTGTGAAAAGGGAAAGTTGACTCATGGAATATGACATCTCTAGATATGAAAAAGGATCTAGTTTATAGGTTGTAAAGTTTATATCCTTTGTAACCTATGGGATAACCAAGAAAAACAGAGGGGATAGCTCTAGGTGTGAGTTTGTCCCTTTTGGAGGGGAGGGTGGATGCATAGGCTAAACATCCAAAGGTCCTAAGTAAATTTAGGTCAGGTTCTTTGTTGAAGAGTAGTTGATAAGGTGTCTTGTGTTTGAGTAAGGGTGAGGGGGTTCTGTTGATGATGAACACAACAGTCTTTAGACATTCTCCCCAAAAGGATATGGGGATTCTAGACTGAAAAAAGACGGCTCTAGTGACATTAAGAAGATGTTAATGTTTCCTGTCAACCACAGAGTTCTGTTGGGGTCTCTCTACACAACTAAATTGGTGTAAAGTTCCTTTAGAGGCCAGAAAATCAGTTAATGCTAGTTCCTTGGCATTGTCTGTTCTAATGTTTTTAATGGTGGTGTGGAATTGAGTTTCCACTAGTGTAAAGAACTGTTTAATGTAAGCAGTGGCCTCTGATTTGTGACTTAACAAGTATATCCATGTAAATCGGGAATAATCATCAACTAATGTGAGAAAAAATCTCTTATTGTCATGTGTAGATGCATGATATGGTCCCCAAATGTCACAATGTACAATTTCAAACAAAGCACTAGACATATGATTCATGGAATGAAATGAAAGTCGTTTTTGTTTAGACAATGGACAAATTTCACAAGAATGGGGAACATGGGAATTTGAAATGTTGAAACCTAGGGTTTTGCTAAGTGAAAGCAAACACTTATTTGACAAATGACCTAAACGAGAGTGCCAAAGATTAAAGGAAGTAATATCAGAAACCTGAGACTTCATGTCCTTAAGGAGGGGGTTGATGAGCCTTGAAGAGGTATAATCCCTTGTCAAGCTCACCTCTCCCAATCAATTTCATGTGATTGAGTTCCTGCATCACATAACAATTGCCTTGTAAAAACATAAAAATATTGGAGGATGTCAATAAGGATCCTACAGAGAGCAAGTTGACATTGAAACTAGGTATATATAAGACATTGTGAAGTGTGATATGTGGTCCTAAGGAGACTGATCCTATGAAATGAACTGGGATGACTGTGTCATTAGGCAATGTGACAGAATGACCACTAACACGTTTGATTGAGATAAAATTGTTCAAAGTACAGGCAATGTGACAAGTAGCACCGGTATCTTCAATCCAGCAATAACAGTCAAGAGAGAGTTTCAGATATTTAGCTAAGGCAATATTCAAACAAACATTGAGGATAATACCTGATGTCTCCACAGGTGTGCTAGTCTCAGAATTTGGAGTGGCAGCTTGAGACATTTGAGTGGAAAGAAGTGCCATGAGCATCTTGCACTGGTCAGGAGTGAAGTTGGAATTTTGTTGAGTGTCTATGGCATCACTAACATGATTCACAGTCGCCGAAGCAGCATTTGCAGGCCTGCTCTTGCCATACTCTGGTGGATACCCATGAATTTTGTAGCATTTATCAATCGTATGACCAAGAATTCCACAATGAGTGCATAGAGGTCGATCTTTCTTTGTGGAAGTAGGCTTAGGGTTGTTCTTGGTCTGATATGCCTTGACAGCAAAGGCAATTTGAGACTCTAGGGTTTGGCCACTCTTGGAACTGAGCTCACGCTGTTTCTCGTCTTGGAGAACAAGGGAGAAGGCCTTAGAGATGGGTGGGATAGGATCCATAACGAGTATCTGACCACGAACGTGTCAGAAACCATCAAAGAGACCCATGAGGAAGGTTATCACGTACTCACGATCGGTTTCAGCGAGGAGAGGCTTCACACCTCCGCAAGTACAGGTGTTTTCAGTCTTGAATTCTTGAACTTCAGTTTGGTGTAGTACTGAGTAACAGAAAGGTCACCTTGAGTGAGATTGTTGAGATCCTTGCGAAATTGATAGATGCGAGGACCATTGACCTGTTGAAAGCGATTCTTGAGATCATTCTAGATATCGGAAGCAGAATTCGCGCAGACGATGTCCTTGGAGACGACATTGAGAAGCCACGAACAAACGATATTATCGTTTCGTTTCCACGTCGTTTGCGATTTGGAATCACCGTCGGAAGGAAGGGGGAAAGATCCGTCGACATAGCCATATTTGTTCTTCCCTTTGAGAGCAAAATGCATCGATTTGTACCAGGAATTGTAGTTATCACCAGTGAGAGTTTGAGTGACAAGTACAAGTCCAGGGTGATCGTTGGAGTGTAGATAGAGAGGATCGGAGACATTGTCTTGATTCTCAGAGGAGGTCGCCAAGAAAGCAGTTCTTGAAGAATTAGGGTTTCAGTAGCGAACTCAAGGGGAAAATTGATGCACAGAAACGGAAAATTTCTGGAAAGGAACGATGAAAGGACACGATTCGAAGGGATTTGAAACGGAAAAGGAGAATCAAAAGAGGAATCGTGAAAGAATTGCGATTCGAAGAAGATTTATCGAAGTGAGAATCAGGGTGCGAAATGGAGAAATTACTTCTGATACCATGTTAAGGTGAAACATAGAGAATGAATTGAATAAAATGATTCATTGATTCTGGAAAATGGTAGAGCACACGAGTATATACAGAGTGTTATCCTTCTAACTAAATCTTAACTATCTAACTGAATACAAACAAACTCAACAGAAAATGAAACTAACCAACTAGTCAAAGACTAACTAATGGTGGAGTAACTGTAGTTAAAATACAGTAAATTACAAAAGTGGTGAATAATAAGAGATTAACTTATTAACTCTAATAGGGTGTCTAACCTTTATCAGGTTAATTATTTTTACAGATTCACCAGAAGAACTCTGCACTCAGGTTGGTTGATCAAGGATCTCTGTTCTGACCCCTTAGAATGTTTAGAGCTTCGTGCTGATAACGTGTTATAAAATAATCAAAGCTATAGCAAGAAGAAGAATAACAAGAGAATATGGTGAACCCTATTTATAGGATGGAAATTAGTAAGTGAGTCCATCATAAAAGACCACTTACAAGATAATGATGAGAAGATATGGAAAAAATAATTGACATCCAATAATTATATTCGTAAGACAAAGACCTATTTTATAGTGTGTTTCTTGCTATTCATAGGAACTTTGTTCGTACCATATAGCACGGTCCTTTTAAAAATTAATGGTTATGAAAGTTCCAGAGGAGACACATGTATCCACATGCCCGTTGGATTTTAGCTGTCTTCTTATTATTTTTACAAGCATATGCTTTTTTTTACATATATAAGCATATGCTATTCTTTAAACTTCTTTACTCGATAGATCCCTTTAAATTTATGCCATGTATGTAGATAAGTAATTATGTGGCCCATAAAAAAATATGGGTGTTTTTTTTACACCCCCCCCCCCCCCCCCCCATTGTACCACATACCCCCCAAATTGACCAAACAGACCAAAATACTCCTAAAAAATTGTTAAAAAACAAAATCATTCTTCATTCAATCATATTTCCGGAAAAAGTGAGTTTTTTCCCTAAACATCCCGGAAATAGACGTATTTCCGGGACGAATTTTTCCAAAAAATTCCGGAAATACACCAAATTAAGGTATTTCCGGAAGGTTAAATTTCAGGGATTTCTGGATATACCTCAAAAAGAGGTATTTCCGAAAGCCATATTTGTTTTTTTTCTTTTTTCAGTGGCAACCAGAACAGGAAACCTAGAGCGAGGCGATCATTCAGGAGCAGGACCCCGAGATGAGCAGAGTTCTGCTGGCAGTAGGACCAGGTTCAGATTGAGGACTAGAGAGAGGCGGGACACGCATCTGAGCGTCAAAGGCGTGTCCGAGAGCGAGCGCAGCAGCAGGACCAGAGCATTTTTATCACGAGCCTGCTGAGCCAGATGCCATGCAGGTAGATGAGCACGCTGAGGCTGAGGTTGCTCAGCATGATGATGAGGTTTTATTACACCGGTTACATGTCCACTGCGTCCACAGACTACTACAGATGTAACAGGTAATACTTTTAATAATTTGTTTATTTTTTAACAATTAATTAATTTTAATAATTTTTTTACAGGACCGGTGTAAGATTAAAGTTGCTTCCCATGGGGGGAAGATACTGAAGATGAGACCTGAGCAGCACCACCCACATATAGCGGGATGGTTGCAGCAGGCACATCTTTTTAAGCTGGACATCACACCTCTCGGCAACATCAACCCACGAGATCATATCAGCTTTTGTGGAGAGGTGGCATTCTGAGACCGGCTCATTCTACATGTCGTGGGGGGGAGATCACAGTGACGTTGGACGACGTGTCCGCGTTGCTCCACTTGCCGCTCACCGGCACACCGTTGGCGCATCGACCACATTATGACACTTCCGGTGCTATTCAGGCTGGAGTTCTGTTGCGTTAAAAACACACTTAGAGCAAGTGTACTCTACCGCAAAAGTAGTATAAAAGATTATCGTGTCCACAGGGATTAATTAGCAAGTACCAAACTAATCGAGATTATTTATTATTTAGACGAATAAATATTTGAATTGTAATGGAACAAATAAAAAAGAAATAAATAACAATAATTAAAATACTAGATTTAATAAATGGAGAGAGGTCTAGGGTCACGGTTTCACTTGCAGGTTTTGATTCCCCCATGTCTAACTCTACCCGAATTCCTTTATTTTATTTAATTACCAATCCCTTTACTAAAACTATTAATCCGTTTGGTCATTCGCGATTAATATTCTTTTTCCTAAATTAACCCTTGTTTGATCATGCAAGAATTTAAATTTAAGAAAAGCATAAAGAACAAAAAGGTTGAATGATTGGAAGACTAAATTATGGTTTGGTCATGCCCTAATTATAGCCCCAATTATCCTATAGGTCCACCAACTAATTGATTCTAAACATGCAAATGGTAGCTAATCCTAATCATGTGATAAAAACAATAGGACAATATTAATTAAAATAAAAATAGGAATTCAAACCAGAAATTAGAACATAAAAAGGTTTCTAAACATTCAAGATCCACCTAAGACCCTAGAAGAGGATTTAGCTATCCATAATGTTTGAGAACAATAAAATAAAATTAGGAGTCATAAATTACAGAGATAAAAATAACACGGAATAGAGAAATTTCTGATCCTGAAAATTTAGTCTCCTTTTTCTGCTCCAGAGCTCTCTCACGGTGTCAAAAACGGGTACCCAAAACTCCCTCCTCTCCTTGCCGGGGCTACTGTTGGTGCCTGGCTTAATTCACGTTCGCGGCTCCTCTCCCTTCTGTCGTCTACGGCTTGCTTATTCTCCTCCTTTTTATAAAGCTCCGTCCTTTTTTTATATTGCCCTTAGGTTTATCTTCACTTCCATCATGGGCTTCAGTTTCAATTCCAACAATTGGGCCATTGGACCTTCCTTTGCATATTGTTTCTTTTTTGCTTTGCATGCCTTTCATTTCTTTTGCCATATATATATATATATATATATATATATATATATATATATATATATATATATATATATATATATATATATATATATATATATATATTATTTGGGACTTTATATTTTCTGCAAAAATAAAGAGTAAAGTAAGTCGCTTATTTATTTAATTCGTAATAACTACTCTAAAAATGGCTCAAAAATATCTCTAAAAAATGCACTTATTTGGAGTTTATCAAGTTCGCCTGCTGGGCATAGACCACACAGCCTGCTGGCAAGAGTGTCAGTTCAACAAGGGACCGACATTCAGATTTTCTTTCTTGACGACCGCCTACACACAGAACATGCAGCGCGGCCATCTTTATCAGGCGGCACGATGCTATCTGCTACACTTGTTGGGTAGCACCATTTTTGCCGACAAGAGTCACACATCTGTCCCTGTCAAGTGGGTGACTCTTATTTCTGACTTTGACCTGTGTGGCCAGTGGGCTTGGTTGGGGTCCAGCTGCTCTAGCTATTCTCTACGAGTAGCTGAATGATGCTTGTTACTATGAGACGTCGCAGATTGGCGGATACGCTTCTCTACTGCATGTAATTAATTAATTAATTAATTAATTAATTATTTTTATTTCTTTTTAATTACTTATTTATTTTTTTAATTATTTTAGTGCTGGATATATGAGTATTTCCCCACCATCGTGGTGCGGAAAGACTTCGGTGCCAGTGCACTTCCACGTTGCAGCAGGTGGGCGAACAAGAAGTGCGATAGTATCAAGCTTCCGGAGTTTCGGCAGCGGGTGGATGACTTGAGGAGGGAGCAGGTCATATGGAGCCATTGGGACGACCACAGACAGCACATCCGGTTTCACAACATTTCATTATTCAGAGGTTGACTGCTGTGGGGGGAGGTGGATGTGCCTTATATGCCAGACAGGGTCCGTTGGCAGTTTGGATACTGTTGGTGCCTGGCTTAATTCACGTTCGCGGCTCCTCTCCCTTCTGTCGTCTACGGCTTGCTTATTCTCCTCCTTTTTATAAAGCTCCGTCCTTTTTTTATATTGCCCTTAGGTTTATCTTCACTTCCATCATGGGCTTCAGTTTCAATTCCAACAATTGGGCCATTGGACCTTCCTTTGCATATTGTTTCTTTTTTGCTTTGCATGCCTTTCATTTCTTTTGCCAAATATATATATATATATATATATATATATATATATATATATATATATATATATATATATATTATTTGGGACTTTATATTTTCTGCAAAAATAAAGAGTAAAGTAAGTCGCTTATTTATTTAATTCGTAATAACTACTCTAAAAATGGCTCAAAAATATCTCTAAAAAATGCACTTATTTGGAGTTTATCAACCCCCCCCCCCCCACACTTAACTTTTGCTTGTCCTCAAGCAGATTTCTTGGCTCACTAAATTTTTCAAATAAGTAACAGAGACAGCCAAATAAGGAACCCAAAATTAGAAGCACAATGACAGACAATAGACATTATAGCACATATGAGGTGTCAAAAGGTTGCCCAATTAGAGGCTCATGTCCCTGAAGAATACATTTTTGTGAACAAAGGCACTCACTCACAATCTCTCTAAGTGTTTAGGGACTAGGGAAATCTACTCAAGTTTCCATAAAATGCACATTACCATAAGCTTGTAATTTGACCAAATCTCCACTAAATAGTTCGCATGCATGCAAAAGATGGGGTTTCATGGGTTGTAATGGGGCCAAGGTGAATTCATGCAGGGTAGGAAATAAGAATGAATGGATAATCAAAGGGCTATAAAAAAAAGAAATAAATAGTAACCTTTGAAACCAAATATGGAGCTCCTATTTATTTTACAAATTTTGTTCAAACTCCAAGTTAATATCACTTCCTTCTTCACCCTTTTTTTTTTCTACTGAGTCGACTCTTTTTGATTTGCTCTTTCTCTTGAGTAGACTCTTTTGTTTTTTTTTTTTTTGGATTTGCCCTTTGGCTCTTTCATTCTTTTGATGTGCATTTTCCTCCTTCTTGCTTTCTTTCTTTTTTTTTCATTTCATTTTTCTATATTTCTCTCAGGAGGAAAAGGAACTTGTAACCATATGAGCCACTCTTATTTTGTTTTTATGTCCTGATGAGATAGACAATTAAAATACAGGACAAAATTGTAACTTTCAATAGTTGCTCCAAATTTAATTTCAAATGGTTACCACAAAAAAAAAAGAAAAAATTATATCTGGGTACCAAAGAAAAAATATAACAAATAGGCTCAAAGGGGGCAACTAATGGATAAATTCACCAAACAACTATGAGGCCAGAAAAATACCTAAATTCTCCAAATCTTTTTACATGATGCAAATCAATTTTCGCCTTGAAATGGTCATAAGACAAATTCTAGAATGTAGCAAATTGGGAAACACACTCATACAAAGAGAATGGGTAAAAATATATGATTTAGTATCAATCCCCTTATGAAGGCTCAGATCTCACATTTAGAAGCTAGTTCACAAAAAGTACTCAACAGAGACAAATGCTAATTATCGGCTTCCTAAGGACAACCTCATAGTTACAATTAAGCACAAGTCTGTCAAGTAAATTGATTATGGGATCCCCTAAAGGCAAAATCTCTATTTTTTTTCAGTTTCTATATCCAAAACTAGCCAGAAAAAATGCTATCAACATATGTAGTGGGTATATGCATTAATAGAGATGAATTGACAAAGTTAAACTCTTCTCCCCCACACTAGCCTAAAGCTTGGTCCTCAATGCAAAATATCAAATTGGCACAAAAATAAATAAATGAGAGAGTAAGAGTGACTTCCCTGAGAGAGCTTGTAGTCTGAGCTTATTCCTAAAAACAAAACAAAACAAAAAGAAAATGAAAATAACTGAAAATAAAACACAGGTTGCCTCCTGCGAAGCGCTTGTTTAACGTCGTGAGCCTGACGATAGTTGGTGCTTAATCAGGGGGCTCTCCAAGAGCAAATTTAACATCTAACGCAGTACACCTTCTTAACTTTCTAACCATGTGGTTCACATTGTTCTTTCTTTTTCCACGTGGTGGATGAACTTCAAAAGATGGTGAAATTTTTATGTTATCTCCATCCATCATTATGCTAGGATCCTGCAAAATAAGACTTTTTTCCAAAAGGCCCTGCATCTTTAATTCACTAAAAATGTTAGTTTCAACCACATCATCAAAATAAGGAGAAGTTAAAGAAGAAAAAATTTCATTGGAATTTAAAGCTTTAATAACATCATCTTCTTTACCACTCCTCAAAGTTACCTTTCCCCGGTGAACCTCAATCACAGCATCACCAATGGTTAAAACAATTTGCCCAAAAATGGGCGCTTTCTCCTCTTTTTCCAAATCTAGAACCAATGGATCTTTCTCATTCTCCACACAACCGCTCTCATTAATAGGATCTTTTGTTTCAATATGACTCCCTTCAGTAGGAGCTACTATTTTGATTTGACTCCCTTCAGTAGGAGTCTCCTCATCTTTCTTGAGAGCTTCTTCCTCCAGATTATATTCCATGGAGACACATTCATCTCTCGTAGGAATACTTTCTTTGTATTGCTCAGCTTCTTCATTTTGGGTAGACTTAGTTTGTGAAAGAGTTTCTTGGGCCTCTTGAGATAACAAGGCAATGAGAGTTGAGATTTGACCCTTCCGGCTTCCAAATTCGTTGTTCATGGCTCTAATTTGACCTTCCAAGCTCTCAAAATTTTCATTTGTCTGCTGCATAAATTTGGCCAAGACCTCATCGACATCCGACTTTTCCTCCTCTTGCCCTTGCACTTGTAGTGACTCATAATTATCCAAGTGGGAGGAATAAGGAGGTGGCTCATAGTCATCCCAATAGTCTGAATAAGGTTCATAAGGAGGAGGAGGAATTTGAATCTGGCATTGAGACATATACCAACATGACTTCTCTAAATTTCTTTGTGCCTCTGCCTCTCTAATGTAGTCTCCAATTGTCTTAACCATGATTTAAACTTTTATCTGCAAAAAAGGTGAACTGCAACGGTCTCTTGGGAAAGTATTAGTAACTTCTTTTTTATTATAGATATATTTTTTTTGATAAGATAAAAAAAAAACAAAATTTAAAATTAAAGCAAAAAAAAAATGTCTAAAGCAATAAAAATCTCTTTCGCTTAATATTGCTAAATTAATCCCCGGCAACGGCGCCAAAAACTTGTTGCGTTAAAAACACACTTAGAACAAGTGTACTCTACTGCAGAAGTAGTATAAAAGATTATCGTGTCCACAGGGATTAATTAGCAAGTACCAAACTAATCGAGATTATTTATTATTTAGACGAACAAATATTTGAATTGTAATGGAACAAATAAAAAAGAAATAAATAACAATAAATAAAATACTAGATTTAATAAATGGAGAGAGGTCTAGGGTCACGGTTTCACTTGCAGGTTTTGATTCCCCCATGTCTAACTCTACCTGAATTCCTTTATTTTATTTAATTACCAATCCCTTTACTAAAACTATTAATCCGTTTGGTCATTCGCGATTAATATTCTTTTTCCTAAATTAACCCTTGTTTGGTCATGCAAGAATTTAAATTTAAGAAAAGCATAAAGAACAAAAAGGTTGAATGATTGGAAGACTAAATTATGGTTTGGTCATGCCCTAATTATAGCCCCAATTATCCTATAGGTCCACCAACTAATTACAGTACGGTCGTTGATCAACTAATTGATTATAAACATGCAAAGGGTAGCTAATCCTAATCATGTGATAAAAACAATAGGACAATATTAATTAAAATAAAAATAGGAATTCAAACCAGATATTAGAACATAAAAAGGTTTCTAAACATTCAAGATCCACCTAAGACCCTAGAAGAGGATTTAGCTATCCATAGTGTTTGAGAACAATAAAATAAAATTAGGAGTCATAAATTACAGAGATAAAAATAACCCGGAATAGAGAAATTTCTGATCCTGAAAATTTAGTCTCCTTTTTCTGCTCCAGAGCTCTCTCACGGTGTCAAGAACGGGTACCCAAAACTCCCTCCTCTCCTTGCCGGCGCTACTGTTGGTGCCTGGCTTAATTCACGTTCGCGGCTCCTCTCCCTTCTGTCGTCTACGGCTTGCTTATTCTCCTCCTTTTTATAAAGCTCCGTCCTTTTTTATATTGCCCTTAGGTTTATCTTCACTTCCATCATGGGCTTCAGTTTCAATTCCAACAATTGGGCCATTGGACCTTCCTTTGCATATTGTTTCTTTTTTGCTTTGCATGCCTTTCATTTCTTTTGCCAAATATATATATATATATATATATATATATATATTATTTGGGACTTTATATTTTCTGCAAAAATAAAGAGTAAAGTAAGTCGCTTATTTATTTAATTCGTAATAACTACTCTAAAAATGGCTCAAAAATATCTCTAAAAAATGCAGGACTATTTGCAATATGTGAATTCTACATCATCTTTGACTAAATTTAATATAATGAAGGACCTAAACTATATTAGTTCAGGGACCTGATTACAACGTTTTTTAGTTTAGGGACCTATTTAAAAATTCTCAAATAGTTGAGGGACCTACGGAGTAATTAAACCTTTATTTAAATATATTAAAGTTTTTCAATTATATTTTTTGCGATGCCTGTTTTTAAATTTTTTTGATCCTCTGTCAAATCCGCCACTAATTATCATACATGATGTCCAACAGATCTTCATCATCTCTTGTATTTCAGAACTTCCAAAACCAACAAAGACATTCATATCTCGAGCTAAGGGATACCGAAAGAGTGCACCAAATGAGTACAAGAATGAGGTCTCGGGTTCAACTCCCGAAAACTAACATTCCCTCACTCCCATTAACATTGCTTATATAAAAAAAACAAAGACATTCATCAAATTTAACTGTTCCATTTGGCTGAAGAGATCGTTGTTATAAGTGTTGTAAATGAAGAGAGAACTCAAGAGCTAATGGAGGTTGTAATGATAGAAAGAGTCTGTGCAAAGTGGTATTCAAATAAGAAAAAGTTGGCAGCTGGAATACGCTCTAGGTAATATGTATTTTTGTGATTTTGGTGGAAAAATCGTTCGAGTGTGACACTACAAAAAATGGATCAAATAGCGGGGGTTTTATTGCGGAGGTTTTAAAAACCCCCTCAGTTTAACAATAAAAAAGGAACTCCTCGGCCAACAAGTTGAAAATGTTGTTTCATTTTACGGAGGTTTAAAAAACCCCCGCTGAGTGTCACGAAAAACCCCCGCTAAATGTAAAATAAAAAAACAAAAAAAAAACCTTCTAATTTCAGCTTCCCTCTTCTCACTTTCACTCTCCCTCGCGTAATTTCAGCTTCCCTCTTCTAAAAAAAAAACCTAATTTCATCTTCCCTCTTCTAAAAAAAAAAACCTAATTTCATCTTCCCTCTCCTCTGTTTCAGCTTCCCTCTTCTCCCTTTCACTATCCCTCTTCTCACCTTCTACCCTCGAATCAGCTTCCCGCTTCCCTCAGCTTCTCTCCTCTGTTTCAACGTAAACCCTTTCCTCTTTCCCTCTTTCGCGAAACCCTTTCCTCTCTCTCGTGAAACACAAGATGAAGCCCTCCTTCTCTCTCGCGAACCCCTCTCCGGGTCTTTCCCTCTTTCTCTCTCAAAACCCTCTATGCGTGCAACCCTCTACAGACTTGTCCCACTCTAGACGAAGGAAAAGGTGCTTCAGATACGTATCTGCTCATCGATCCTTCGAGTGCGTCTTCAACTCTTCGTGTGCGTCTCTGCTAATCTTTCTTCCCAGCGTTCATTTTCTGCTATCTTAAGGCAAGGGTCCGAGCTTTCCTTTTTTGTTCTGATTCTGTGATTTGTGGTGTTTGATTCTGTTTTTCTATCATTCTGAGATTTGTGGTGTTTGATTATTCACTGTGATATAAATCTGTCTCATTGCCGTCGCTGTTGTTTCAATATGTTCATATAAAACCTAATACTATGTGGTTTGAGTACTAGATTTATGTTTATTGTGATACATATGTGCTTCTTGTTGGAAAATGTTTATGCTACTGCTTGAGTTAGACTCAAGTTTTAGGATTAGTGTTTTTTCAATCCCCAGTATCTCTTAAAATTCAGTTTTGGTCCATAGCAGTTGTTAAAGGAAAAAATAAGTTCACAAATTAGTTATATTTTCTTTACTTCATAATATTACCTTTTTTGACATGAAAAGGGCTTTTGTCTCAGGTTTTTGTTTCACGTCCAAATGGTGAAAAATAGTCAAGTGTACTATGTCCTGGCAAGCTGGATATATTGAAGTAAGCCATCATAGATTGTCTTGCACTTTTAGAGTTACTGATTCATCATTGTTAATGGCAGATTCATGAACCTCGTGCATTATACCTAAGGGCTTGGACAGTATATGAGGGGCAAAGAATGTAAACAGCAAAGAGCTTAACAAGATTAGTTGCTCAACTTTCTCTGGTGGAATAAGAATCCAACAAGGTGCCTCTCAGTGGTTCTCTCAAATGGATAGCCAATCAGAATTGTATGATTATGGTAATGTGTTTTATGGATTCTCTATCAGTTTTCAGCTTGGTTTCCATTAGTAATAGATGGCTTCTCTGTTATTTTAGTCTATATAAATTAGAGGGGTTATCTTTGGTTTTGGAAAAATTTTGGCACTCCTTGAGCTAAAATTCCGTTTTCTCAGTTTCAAAAAATTATTTTGCTTAGCCAAAAAAATCAGCGTTAGTTCTATCACTTGGTATTATGTAAGATGTATGTATAGTCATTAGCGATAAAAATATTGTAATGAGATAAGGAAAGAAATTCTCAAATTGCAAAAGAAATATTGTCTCTAATAGGAGGTTGTAACCCTCACAAAAAAGTCCTATAAACTATATGGCAATCAAAAATCTATACAAAAATAAAACTCCTACAGCTTATCTAAAAAAAAAAAAACTCCTACAAATCACTCGGGTTAGGGAGGTTTATAACCCCCTCAAAAAAACCTCCACTAATTGTGGGGGTTAAAAACCCCCGCAGTAAAACCCCCGCTAACAGTACCGATACCAGCGTTTCCTTAAAACCCCCGCAAACAGATTGCGGCACTTGATTCTCCGGCGTTTTTTAAAACCCCCGCAGAATATGTTGCGGGGGTTTAAAACCCCCGCTAAACGACTTAAAAACCCCCGCAATCCGTTCCGTTTTTTGTAGTGTGAAAGGACATGACATAGTTATCAGGTGATAATGAACTAGGATAATATCATTTTGTGTCACTCTAAACCCTGTCTATTTTTACTTGTCTGCTTTCATTAAACTGTCCAGTTTTAAGAAAAAAATTATATGGAAATTGATTGTAGTTTGTTTTATGAAAATATTTTATTAAAAAAAGGCCTTTGAAATATTGTGCGGTGCTCTGGGGTTGGATGTGCTGGTTCATTGGTTCCTCAGTTTCTCCTGTACTTGGCACTCTACTCTTTGGTTTGGCAGTCTTTGGCCAACCTTCGTACTTCCATTTTTTGATAGCCATGGTAATGCGAAGTTAAGTATAAGTTTAAAGTTGTGCTTAGTAGCCTCAACGGTAATCTAATCTAATATCTAATATAAATCTAATCTAATATCTATTTAATATAAATTTATACCAATCCACCACGTATGATTTTATCAATTTAGACATTTAGGAAAAGTGACACCTATACTAATTAAAGATAAAAGTGTAATTGACTCACTAAAAAACAAAAATAACTTTTCACTTTCTCCAACATTTTCCCTTTATCTTTATTCTCTTTTAAGACTTTTTTCTTCTTACACTCTCTTTTTCCTTTTTTCTCTTTCTTCCTACACTCTTTTTACTCCTTTTCACTTTTTTTACCAAACATTTTCACTTTTCTCTTACATTCTCTTTCTTCATTTTTTTTTATCAATCACACTTTTTCTCTTATCACTTCACTTTAGTTTTTTTAACTAAATTTCTAAATTTATACAAATACTACGCTCCTAAAATTTTAACTATCACCTTTTTGGAAAAAATTATCACCTTAAAATTTTAATTTTTCTCTCCAAAATATGTTTATACTCTTATTGATAATCACTTCACTTTAATTCTTTTAATTAAATTTCTAAATTTATACAAACACTACTCTATTAAAATTACCTATAAAAATCTAACTGAGTCATACTAAAAAAAAACTATCACCTTTTTTGAAAACGTTATCACCTTAATATTTTAATTTTTCTCTCCAAAATATGTTTACACTCTTATTGATAATCTACCATCACCTCTTATTGATAATCTACTATCTATTTTTTACGATTTACTATAATCAACTAATCAACTAAAGTAATAAATTGAAACTACCAGATAACTGCAATAATATATAAAAAAAACACGGGACAATTGCACTGATATATAAAAAAAAACACAGTACTAATATTTGTCATTGATAATTAAATTTTTTGAAGAATACTATAAACCTACTATCTAAAAAAACTATAAGATTTCATGACTATTTAAAATACCGATTAATATTTAAAACAAATATTTCTTATTGATAATCTACTAATCAACTAAAATAATTAATTGAAATTACGAAATAACTGCACTGATATATAAAAACACGAGATAACTGCACTGATATATAAAAAAACATGAGATTAATATTTGTCATTGATAATTAATTTTTTTGAAGACTACTACTATAAACCTACTATCTAAAAAACAAGAAGACTTAATGACTTTTTAAATTAGTAATTAGTATTTAAAACAAATATTTCATATTGATAATCTAATATCTAACTTTTATTATCTACTATAATCTACTAATCAGCTAAAATAATCAATTGAAACTACGAGATAACTGTACTGATAAATAAAAAACACGGGATAACTGTAGTGATATATTAAAAAACACGGGATTAATATTTACCATTGATAATTATAATTTTGGAAAACTACTATAAACCTACTATCTAAAAAACACAGGATAACTGCAATAATCTACTATAATCTACTAATCAATGGTAAGAAAGGAATATTTAATTAATAATTAAAACAAATATTTCTTATTGATAATCTACTATCTACTATAATCTACTAATCAACTAAAATAATCAATTGAAACTACGAGATAACTGCATTGATATATAAAAAACACGGAATAAGTGCAGTGATATATAAAAAAACACGGGATTAATATTTGCAATTGATAATTATAATTTTTGAAGACTACTATAATCCTACTATCTAAAAAACAAGAAAACTTAATGACTATTTAAACTGATTAATATTTAAAACACACGTGACAAATATTTGTCAATAATACCTAAAAAGGACAAATAATTGTCACTGATATATAAAAAAACACGGGATAAATATTTGTTATTGATAATCTACTATCTATCTTTTACTATCTACTAATCAACTCAAATAATCAATTGAAACTATGAGATAACTGCACTGATACATAAAACAACACTGGACAACTGCACTGATATATAAAAAATACGGGGATAACTGCAATGATATATATAAAAACACGGGATAGTTGCACTGATATATAAAAAAAACATGGGATAACAACACTGATATATAAAAAACACTGCACTGATATATAAAAACACACGGGATAAATGCACATATTGTTTTTAAATGATACTTTTACATTTTTAGTTTTTATATTTATCAGTTTTTTATTTGAAACTCCTTTTTTATCTACTTTAAATTTTTCTTTATTTTCACGGGGGTAATGTTCAGACTTTTTAAATACTGTCTAAATTCATTCATACAAATAACACGACAACACCTGTGCGTATGCAAGTCATCCTCTATATTTTACCATTGATTTTAGATTAATGAGATTTTAAATTAACGTTTCTATTTGATATAATCGTATCATGTAACGCGACACGGGTATAGTACTAGTGGAAATAAAAGCACTAAATGAACACATGGGAATTATAGTAGTTCACCTAACTCCTAGGGAATATTTTCACTATTTACCCAAATAGTTACATAACTTTTTAGTAGGGGTGGACAAATCTGCGAACCCGACCGCAAATCTGCTGTACCCGAACCAGAGGAAACCGTATAACGGGTTGGGATGGTTAAACGGTTTTGCGGGTGAAAGAAATGGGCTTTAATGGTTATTATTGGGCGGAATTGGATGGGAGAGTATCAACCCATGTCAAACCGAAACCGGCCCGTGTTTATAACTTAAGTGAAGTTTGTAAATAGTTGGCTAGGGGAGGGAGTAAAACTACACCGTTTAAGTTACTTTTTGTAGCCCATATAAATACAATTTTCCAACTTTCAGATACCCTAATTTCATTTCATAGCCGCTTCTAAAAAACAACAAAGTAACAAACCCTAACAGAGCAGCGATGAAGAAGCCTTCACCCATGAAACTGCTATCGCCGTTTCTCCTCCACCACCTGTGTTCGTTAATCACTGTCCCTCCTCTTTCTTCCATTTCATTGTGAACCGTTTACAAGTATCATAGGTAAGGAAGACAACATCTTCTCTGTCTATCTTTAAATCTCTCTTCTTTTACTTCGTTTTTTTAACAAATCAAACTGTATACTTTGATTTCAAATGGATATTCATTGTTGTTCACTTGATCAATTTATTTTTGGTTTAGGGTTTTTATAAACATAACGATTTGTTTACTGTTACGGGTTTTATTTTATTATTTTATCTTTTTCTAAATCTGTTGTTGTTTAGAGTTTTTGACTAGCTAGTATTGGTTTCTTCTATTTTTTTGTTGAGTTGAGCCTGAAATCTAACAATTTGTTTGTGAAGAAGGAGCATTAGAAAAAGAAGAAACCTTAGGTCCACCTAAAGATCTGGTAACTATTTGTTTTAGGGTTTTTTTACTTTTATGTTTAATGACTTTTTTTATTTAGTGTTTTTACTAACACTATTTTCTACTATTACTTGTTTAATGAGGTTTGGATTTCTGCAAAAGAGCATATTATATTCAGAACTGGATTTGGAGCATACTCAGGTAACTATTTTTTTAGAGTTTTTATTGTTTATTTTTAGTTTAATGTGTATTTGTGTGTGTATTATATTTTGGACTGGATTTGTGTGTTTATTTTTAGAGCATCTTGTTCATTCTGTCTTGGATAAATGTGGACTGTATTATTTTTAAAGATGTGGTGGCCTGGTTGGTATATAAATGTGGACTGTATTATTTCAAAGCAGTTATGAAAAATCATTTTTCATTTCAATATGATTTTGTGTATATAAAATAAGGATTGAAGTTAGATTCTTCATTTGTATCGTGTTCTTTTATTATGACCTGAATGCCTTAAGGCTTGTGGTTTGTTAGTCCTTTATTCACTTAGGGGTCAAATGGGTGTGTGCAAATATTAGCATATGAAACTTTCTGTTCTTTATATCTATAAGTCTATATAAGTCTATACATATATTATTAACTTGTTTTAATTTGTAATAATTCAGTTAGGCTTTACTGCACGTGCTTTTAGTTTGCTTCTAATTTGTTTTAATTTGCTTAAATGGTTCAATTTTGTTTATTTGTAATTTGTTTGTACCTAGTTATTTTACTTTAGCTTTTTCATTTTTCGGTAATGGAGCAGCTTGATCAAACCTTGCCTCCTACATTAACCCCTGAAACACCGACTGTCATTCAAGGGACCGAAAACGCTACTATTTTCTCTTTTTTGATGTGTTTGCTGATTTAGTTTTACTAATATTGAAATGATGTGGTTTTTCTTATGCAGATTCACTTGGATATGTAACTGGATTCTTGCAGCTTCTTTAAGAAGTTGATCCCCTTGCATGGGTGTATGTGCATTTGCACTGTAACCAAACAATTTGGAACACAATTAGTTAGTTATTAAGTGTAGCTTACTGTAGGTAGATGATTCTTACTTTGGCTGCCTGTGATTTTATCTTGGTAGTCATGTGATGTTAACCGGTAGTTATGTGATGTTAACTTGTAGAGCTGTCAATGGGCCGGGTTCGGGCCGGCCCGTCCCGGCCCATCGGGCCAAACAGCGTATACGGGCCGGGCCGGGTCGGCCCAATTTTTTGATGGGCTGCAAAATTTACGGCCCGAGCCCGCTCACCACCATCCCATGGGCCAACCCAACGGGCCACAAATCATTGACTTTTTAGAATTTTGACAAAAATAGTTTTAATGTCTCGTTAAAATATGGAGCTGATACAATTTATGACTTCCACGGTGTAGTTTACAATTTCGCAGTACTTTAGTGTTTGCTAACTTTAATTAACCTTTTTCCTTTATTTCATTGGACATGACGGGTACAATACAAACAGAGAAATATTAGAGATTTACACAAAATTGCTTCATTTTCTTAAAAAAAGTGCTCTATTTTCTTTACTTTTTTATTAGAGATTTACACAAACGAATGAATATTAGAGATTTACACAAAATTTATTTACTTTTTTATTTATTTTTTACTTAAAAAAATTGCTCCATTTTTTATTGGACCATATTTTAAAATTTTAAAACTAAAACAAAAAAGTAACGGGCCGGCCCGAAGCCCATCGGGCCGACCCGGCCCGGCCCAATAGTATCATCGGACCCATCGGGCCGGGTCAAAAAAGATACCGTTGATTTTGGGCTACTAATTTTAGAGCCCAGGCCCAACCAAAAAATCGGGCCATTGGGCCGGCCCAATGGGCCAGGCCCAAATTGACAGCTCTATTAACTTGGTAGCTTATGATGGAGTAAAACTATGGAAGGTTTGTATGTGATGTTAACATTGTAGTTGCTGCTAGTCACTCATGCTGAGTTGGGTGCAGTAAAACTTGGAAACAATTGTCATTGTTCCAGCTTTAGATGGTTCCAGATTTGTTGTATTGCATTGTTTCAGATTTAATTCAGTAGTAAATGGGTATATTGGCAGGTTTAATATCTAATTACTTCGATGAATGTTTAATTAGAATAGGTAGATTGGAAGGTTTATTTTCTAGTTAATGTTTTTATTATCTAGAAAGCTAAAAAAGTATAAAACCATCTTTTAAGGAATAGGAATTTTTTGCAAAGAAAACCATTTTTCTTGAATTAGGCTAAAAATGGTATTGGCCCATCACTGCTCAACCCGTGTAAATCCATTGTAATCCACCCGTAACCCGCATAAACCAGACCGCCTAAACCCAGGCCCAAAATGGTCGAAATTGGGCCCAATAAATGTGACTACGGTTTGTACTGGGTTTGCATAATTGAACCCGAATCTAATGAACCCGACCGTTTGTCCACCCCTACTTTTAGACCACACCTTGACCGAAATTTCTTGGCTGTTTTCTTCCCAACTCTACCTACTAATGGTAGTTTTCTTGCACAGAACATGGGAAAGAAACCACCTAAAGGCTTCTAACTCTAACCATCGCTCACACTCCTAGTAGTTTGGTATAAGAGATTCTAGGTTCTAGATACATGAATAGATTGTTTTGGATTTGCGAGACTTGATTACAATAAAAAGATTCACGCTGAATCAAAATAAACAAGCCTAGAGATACTCAAAATAAATCTTAAAGGATGGTGCACAGGTTCTTGAGTATGGTTGAGAAGATGCAAGACCGTGTTGAATTTATTCTCAGCAATTAGGAAGCACTATCACACTTGGTGCAATGGACACTTAGAGTAGTTATACGACTTTTCCTTCTAATAATATCGTTGGAGATAAGCCTATGACCAAGAAAAAGTTGAGGAGACTTGTTCAGGAAAAGTGCAACAACTTCCGTACTTCTCTGCAAAGACGTCAAGCCCCGTGGGATTTAGCTGGGCTTCTGGTCGTTTGATGAGATTAACATTTCGGACCTCTTGGTAAATTTAGGAGGGACATGCGTTCAGCAGAGCATAGGCCATGGGATCACCTGAAGGTCTCTGCTCCAACTCTTTGAACGAGTTGGATCTGGCACATCCCTAGTTTTTGATTAGGTCGGTCGTCATTAAGCTAAGTGGCCTACTTGTCGTCTCTATTGTCTCTATCTCTCTTTGAAGCAATGGCTTCGTTAGAGTCTATATGTTTCTCCACTCATATTCTGATTTTTTCCATGATTGTCGACCCCGTAACAGTAAGGCTTCGCTAAAAGTTCATGTTTGAAGTCCCTCGAGTCTATATGTTTCTCTAACTCTTTGACCTAAACATTTTTTTTATTAAATAAAGCGAGAAAAATCATGAGGGTCTCGGTGTAGCCTTGTCAGATATCAAAGAGATTGACCAAAACAGTCTTCTCTCGTTAGTTGCCAAATTTCTCCCGTGAACTCGCTAAGTCTCAAAGCTAGTAACTGATGCCATCGTCAAGCCCACATCCTTTAGTGTGTGTGTGTGTGTGTGTGTGTGTGTGTGTGTGTGTGTGTGAACATTTTGCAACTAACCACATTGTCACCACCACTTATGAACAGTTGCATCTGAAAAGCGTCGACATGGTTTTTGGGGTCACTGGTGTCATCGTAAGTGTATAAGGAAGGATAGTCCCCAGAACCTCACACCCTTGTTAGCCTCCATACTAGCTTTGAGGGCCTCCATTTGCTGCGAGCTCGCTCACGGGTCTTCGTCGCTTGGGTGTGGAGGACTTACTCCTTGTTTGGCGTTGATGTTCTTTATTTTGGCGCTCAAACATTCTAATAACTTTTGCATACTCTAGAGTTGTGAATTTGTTTTGTCTTCCATATAAGAAGAGTGCTTGCAACACACACTCTAACACTCATTTTTCAACATACTCTTTTTCATTGGTCGAAACTCAACTACATCTTATTAAATCATGTGTGCCTAATGTAAATTTGATGAGATTCATACAAATTTCAACCAATAGAAAGAGTATGTATCGAAAACAATGTTTTAAAGAGCATGACACTAGCATTATTTTATAAAAAATTTATTGAAGGTTGATTATATGTTTGGAAAAAAAACACAAAACATTGTTGACTAAGGAAGAAAAATAGATTTATTTAGACAACAATTTTATTATTCTTACAAACCCCCTTAGAAAGACAAAGAAAGAAAGTAGGAGCTTTTTCCTTTCAAAGAAATAATTTAGTTTAGGCGTAGGGTCACCTCTGCCAGCGAAGTCGAAGCTGGTTTCCATTCAATTCAATTTCAAAGAAAGGAAAACGACAATTAGATCCTCTTCCACTTCCAAACCCTAATCACACCTTCAATTTCGATTATTATCATTCATCTCATAATAATCTCAATCAGAATCAGAAGTAGTGAAGAAGACGAATGATTTTATAAATCGAATTGAAATGAAGGCAGGGAGTGCTGCCAAGTTGATCGTCGATGCTCTTCTTCAGCGCTTCCTACCTCTCGCACGACGTCGTATCGAAACCGCTCAAGCTCAGGTACATCATAATTTCACTATACCTTATTAACAATTCCAATTTCAAATTCTTATTTTTCTGTTTTTGAATTTAATTGGTATGCTGGTTCACCGTAGGATGGGCAGTACTTGCGACCATCTGATCCGGCATATGAGCAAGTTCTGGATTCACTTGCAATGGTTGCGCGCCACACTCCTGTTCCTCTTCTTGAAGCTTTGTTGAGATGGAGAGAGAGGTTCCTTATAACTCCCATTCACTATTTTCTTTCTTAATCATCTTTTTTATTAATTAACCTTAGTTAATTAACAATTGAATTAACCACTTATTAAGTATGTGAATGTGAATTAACCTTAGTTTATTTTATGAGGTATGTGAATGTACAACTTAATTAAGCTCTTACTTAATAAGTGCCTCTTTGGGTAACCAACTTTATTAATCGCTTCTAGGTTAGGTAAGCACTTAAGTCTTAAGATATAAGTGCTTATGTATAAGCAATTTCTATGGCTCTGTTTATAACTTCTTATGTATAAGCTATTTCTATGATAAAAGTTTAAATAAAGTTAAGCCTTTTTTGTGTAAGCTATTAGCTGTTTTCATAAGCTATCCTGGAGAGCTTATAGAAATAAGCTAAAAACGGCTTATGGGCATGTCATAAGCTGTTTCAATAAGCTCTCCTAGATAGTAGTTTATGCTGGTAGATAAGTCCAAATAAGTCAATCCAAACATGTATAAGTGCTTATGTAAAAGTTGTTTCTATAATCTAAGAAAACATAGTGAAACTGTTTTCATAAGCTAGCTATCTTCAAGAGCTTATCGAATCGAAATAAGCTGAAAACAACTTATGGAAATATCATAAGTTGTTTCGGTAAGCTCTCCCAAAGATCATATGTGCTTATGCTAGTAGATAAACTCAAATAAGCAAATCCAAATAATTTAAGAGAAGCTACCCCGAAGAGCTTATCGAATCAAAATAAAAGCTCTCTTAGATATTCTAACAAGTTCTTGTGTCACTAGATAAACCCAAATAAATTGCTGATAAACCAATTTAAACAAACCCCAAGAGCTTATAGTATAAGTTGATTACAATTAAAGAAAAAAGAGAGAATAAACTGAAAGAGCATGTGCTAAAAAACAGCCTATGAAGCTATTTGGAAGAGCTTGTGAGAATGAGGTGAAAATAAGTTATTGTATATATCATATTCGTAAGTTGTTTTCATAAACTCTTCCAAATACTTGCAGAATTGCTTATGTCGTAAGGCAAACTCAAATAACATCTTTCAACTATGCTCTTACTGTATGCTGTGAAACTGTGCTTCTATTTGCTGTAGGGAAATAACTAACTTAAACTATTTTATTTATTTTTATTTTTTTATCTATTGTAGTGAATCACCAAAGGGTGCGAATGATGCTTCCACATTCCAGAGAAAGGTTACATTTTTTCTACCCTCTTTTCTACATTAGCGTTTGTGTATAAAAATTATTATGTGTTCAATTAATCACGAATGCCTGTGAAATTTTCTAATTTCTAGCACACATGTTTTGGTTTCAATTGCGAAACCACGGATAGTTAATTCCAAAATTTATGATAGCATTTTCATGTGTGGAATCAGCTTGCAGTGGAGTGCATTTTTTGCTCAGCTTGCATCCGCTTTGTGGAGTGTTGTCCACAAGAGGGGCTTACTGGTTTGTACTTAGTTTATTACTGTATTAATATTTTTTTTTTAAAATAAAAAAAATACCAGCATATTGTGCTCATTTGTCAGACAATTTTTTTTCTTCTTATGACCATCATCTGTTCTATTGCTGCAGAGAAGCTTTGGTCTGGACTTGAAAATTTTGTTTTTGACTGGCTAATAAATGCTGACAGGTAAATTAAGTTGTTGTAGATGGTCATAGAAACTCTGTAGCATGCTCATATAGTTAATAGAAAATTTCTTCTTCTGAAAAAAACTATAGTCAGTCCTAGAGAAATTGGTCCATTTTCATTCTTATGTGTCTGGAGAATATAATATAGGGTTCACTGTCCAAAATCCAAATACTGCTTCACCTTTTTGAGGTTTAGTGTTTGGCAAGTTAAGGTTAGATTACTGAATTAGTAACAGTTAACAATTTCGAACTTTTACTATATTGTTGCTCATTTTCTTGTAGAGTCCTTCATCTGTGTGAAAGAAAGTGAAGTCGAATATAAACTTCTGTCAATAGTATTCTGGGAAGTTTCCCAGCATTAGTTATTATCGCTAATTGAAATCACTCTAGAGTCTAGAACCCTCTAAAAATCTTCGCCTAAAATCAGTCACATATCCCCTCTGTTGTCTACCGGTGCTGCAGTGCCCCTGAGCTATATGTTTTAGAGAGGTCTGCTTCCTTCTACAAGTGCTTTGGATAAGCCTCCTTAAAAAGTCCATGAGTTTTATTTCATGCAGAAGCCAAAAGGACAACTGTGTCCAATAAAAGATGTGAAGAAAGAAATTTCTGATTGAAAACACTGGCATTTCAAATGATCTTACACTTTCCGTACATTTGATATTGTGAGTGAAATCAGAGATTATTCTTGTAGGGAAAATCCTTGGGGGAATTCTATTCCCATCTTTTGCTTCTATCTTTCGTCCAGTTTAATTTCTTGGTCCCCAACAGTTTTCAATATAGTTATGCTTAACTACAAATGTCATTAAATTGAATGAATTATTGATCACACTTAAGACTGGATTATGTTGTTTCAGAAAGGAAATATAAAGATTCAACTATTCAAAATTAAATTTTTATAGACTTTTTATTTTCTCATTCTTATTTGAAACTTTGGTGTGAACATAGTGAACTCTTGTTGCAGGGTTGTTAGTCAGATTGAATATCCCTCACTGGTTGATCTGAGGGGGCTTCTTCTGGACTTAGTTGCTCAACTCTTAGGTGCTTTGTCTCGTATCAGGTATCTGATATCACTAAGTTGTACTTGAAACTATCCAGTGTGATTTAAAACTGTCAAACCATTATGACGTTAAGACAGTTTCGCAGAATTATAGATTACATCCTCATGTTAATCAAATTCACTTGTTTTTTATGCTAAACAGGTTGTTGCATGGTTTGATGAATTTTACATTGAACTGATCTGATTGCAACATTTGTTTTGTTTTTGTAGTTTTTTTTTTCTTTAGTTTGATGATCTGTACTCACTTTTAAGGGTAGGTATTGTTAAATAGATACGAAGAATAGAGAGACGATATTGATCACGCAGTTCGGCCAATGTTTGCCTACGTCTGCGACTACAGAGTAGCTGTAGTTCCGTCTTATTAATTGTATATGTTGTTGTGTAAAGAGTACAAGCACTAATGAGTTTAAATAGACTATACTATATGAAAACCTAACGGGCCTGGGCCGAATACACATATAAATAAATCTACTATTTACACCACATCTCAACACTCCCCCTCAAGCTGGAGCGTATAGATTGTAGGCATCCAGCTTGTCACATATGTAAGTTATCCTTGGTCCTCGAAGAGCTTTTGTGAAGATGTCTGCCAATTGATCATTAGAACCAACAAATGAAGTAGCAATGTCGCCGGACACAATCTTCTCACGAACAAAGTGACAATCAACTTCAATGTGTTTGGTTCGCTCATGAAAGACTGGATTGGACGCAATATGTAGGGCTGCTTGATTATCACAGATGAGACTCATAGTGCCTATTTTACAAAAACGCAACTCTTGGAGAAGATGTTTCAGCCACGTGAGCTCCTGAGTGGTAAGCGCCATAGCCCGATATTCAGCCTCAGCACTGGATCTGGCAACAACATTTTGCTTTTTACTTTTCCATGAAATTAGATTTCCACCAATAAGAACACAATACCCAGATGTGGACCTTCTATCAAAGGGGCAACCAGCCCAATCAGCATCTGTGTAAGCGACAATATTTGAATCACCTCTATCCGTGTAAACAAGACCTTTTCCAGGAGCTCCCTTGATATACCTCAGGATTCTAACAACGGCATCCCAATGACTGTCACAAGGAGAATTTAGGAATTGACTCACCACACTAACAGCATATGAAATATCTGGCCTCGTCATGGTCAAGTAATTTAACTTTCCAACTAGCCTCCTATACCTTCCTGGATCTGAAAATGGCTCCCCCTGATCTGGTAGGATCTTGACATTAGGATCCATAGGAGAGTCAATTGGCTTGCAATCCAGCATTTTGGTTTCTTCTAAAATATCCAAAGCATACTTTCTCTGGGAAATAGCAATCCCTGACTTAGAATGAGCTACCTCAATGCCAAGAAAGTAACGTAACTTTCCAAGATCTTTGACCTGAAAGTGGTGGACTAGATGTTGTTTAAGTCCTGCAATCCCATCATGATCATTACCTGTAATGACAATATCATCAACATAGACAACCAGATAAATACATTTGTGAGAGGAGAACTTATAAAAGACAGAGTGGTCAGCTTCACTCCGAATCATGCCATACTCTTGAATAACACTACTGAATCTCCCAAACCATGCTCGAGGGGATTTTTTAAGACCATACAAGGCTTTGTGAAGTCGACAGACATACCCACGACACTCCCCCTGAGCAACAAAACCAGGTGGTTGCTCCAGATAAACTTCTTCTTCTAGATCTCCATGGAGAAACGCATTCTTGATGTCTAGTTGATACAATGGCCAATGTCGCATTGCAGCCATAGAAAGGAATAGACGAACAGAAGCCATTTTAGCCACCGGTGAGAAAGTATCACTGTAATCAAGGCCAAAAACTTGAGTATAGCCCTTAGCAACGAGGCGTGCTTTCAGACGATCAATACTCCCGTCTGGACCAATTTTGACAGTATATACCCAACGACACCCAACAATAGATTTACCAGGAGGAGGCGGCACAAGAGTCCATGTCTGGTTAGATTCTAAGGCTGTCATCTCATCAAGCATAGCTTGTCTCCAACCTGAATGAGAAAGAGCTTCCTGCGTGGACTTAGGAATGGTGATGGAAGAAATAGCAGAGACAAATGTATAATGCGAAGGTGATAAGCGGTGATAGCTGAGGAAATTATAAATAGGATGAGGGTTACGGGTGGAACGTGTACCTTTACGCACTGCAATAGGAGGGTCTTCTAACTCGGGAGGCGGATCCGGAGTAGAAGAGGGAACCGGGGCAGGAGATGAGTCACTAGGATCTTCGGTAGGAGGTGGGTCGACAGGAAGGAGACGAGCACGGCGTTGATAAGTTTGCAAGGGGGCGGGACTAGAAGGACTAGGAGTTTCCGTAGGAGAGGGGTGATCTATCTGGTCAATGATGGGTGGGAGAGGAACTACCGGGACAATGTTAGGAATAGGTAATACTTGAGAGACAGACTCAGACTCAATGGGAGATGCAAAGAAGGGAGCATCCTCAAAAAAGGTGACATCAGCAGACATGTAGAAGCGATGTGTGGAGGGACAGTAGCATCGATATCCTTTTTGAACTCTTGAATAGCCAAGGAAGACACACTTAACTGCACGAGCAGACAATTTATCAAGTCCCGGAGTAAGATCATGAATAAAACAAGTGGATCCGAAGACTCGAGGAGAGATACGGAACAAGGGCTCATCGGGAAACAATATGGAATGAGGAACTCTATTCTGGATAGCAGAGGATGGCATTCTATTAATCAAGTGCCCTGCAGTGAGGACAACATCCCCCCAAAACTTCAAAGGAACATTAGCATGAATAAGTAAGGTGCGTGCTGTTTCAATTATATGACGGTTCTTACGTTCATCAATCCCATTTTGTTGTGGGGTATGGGGACAAGATGATTGATGTATGACGCCATTTTCAACCATAAAAGAATTAAATGATGTAGAAAAATATTCTTTCGCATTATCACTGCGTAAAGTGCGAATAGAACAACCAAATTGATTTTTGATTTCCTTAAAGAAATTTTGAAAAACACCAAGAAGTTCAGATCTATCCTTAAGTAGGTAGATCCACGTACATCTAGAAAATTCATCAATAAAAGTGACAAAATATCTATGTCCTACAACTGAAGTGACTCGACTTGGTCCCCATACATCTGAGTGAAGAACATCAAAAGGAGAACGAGCTTGAGACTGAGTACTGTTAGGGAAGGAGGAGCGAACATGTTTCCCAAGCTGACAAGACGCACAATCTAATGACTGCAGATGAGACAAATGAGGAACCATAACTTTGAACTTCTTGAGACTTGGATGACCTAACCGACGATAAAGAAGACTGGGGGACTCTGTAGTAGAAGTGGAGGCAATTGTAGGTGAAGGATGGATGGGCTGGAGGTAGTAAAGTCCATGTGACTCATATCCTGTACCAATCGTCCGCTTCGTACTCCGGTCCTGTATAACAAAATAATCATCATCAAAAGTTACAGAACATTTTAGGCTTCGAGTCAGACGACTAACTGAAATTAAATTAAATGGGCAATTGGGAACAAGTAGAACATTGTCGAGGGGTAAGGATGGAAGAGGAGTGGCTTTACCAATGCCACTAGCTTTAACTTTTGATCCGTCGGCGACGGTAATATAGTGTGGGGTGTTAGGTTGGGATATTTTGGATAAAAGAGATGGATTACCAGCCACGCAATCAGAAGCTCCAGTGTCCATAATCCAGGAGTCAACAGGTGATGATTGAGAGAAACAGACTGTAGAATTACCAGAATGAGCAACTGTTGCTGATGATGAAGCCTGGGAAGTCTTATACTGCAGGAATGCCTTATACTCCTCATCAGAAAGAACATTTTGTTTAGTGCTTCTCTGTTCAGAATCATTAACCTGAGTCACATTTACTGGTTTCTCTGGAAAGCCATGAAGGGAATAACACTTGTCTTCAGTATGACCAAGTTTCTTACAATAAGTGCACTGAGGACGTCCTCCAACACGACCTCCTCGACCACCCCCACGACCACGACCACGTCCCCCACGACCTGCAAAATTAGAAACAAGAGCAGAAGATTCTATGTTAGTCTGAGATCCATTCCCTCCAGTTCCTTCCAATCCAGGAAGACGTATGAGACGCCTGATAAGATCCTCTGTTGAGGGAATGTCTGATGCAGAAAGAATGTTGCTCCGTACTGACTCATACTTTTGATGGAGACCATGAAGAACATAGATCATACACACATTATCTAGTTTTTCAAGCATCTTCTTCGGGTCATTGTCGGTCACAAGGAGCTTGAACTCATTTGCTGCTGACTGAGCTTTATTAGCATATGTCATGATGTTATCTTCTGTCATCTGAAGGGTGACTAAATTATGAATAACACCATAGAGACGCTGGATATCATTAGAATAAACATTATTAGCCTTCTGCCAAATATCATAACAAGTGGTGTATGAACGATAATGGACCAGCAACGAGGGTTCAATGGATTGCCACAAAAGAGAGACCAATTGACAATCTGCTTGTTCCCAATCTTCACGCAAATCCTTACCAATCTCTGTAGAATTCTTGGTGAGGTGATCTAAAAGTCTTTGTCCCATAAACCACATTTTGACAGAGGCAGACCAATTCAAATAATTATCACCATTGAGTTTCTCCGTTGTTATAGACGGATTGCCGGAAAAAACATAAGACACGAGACTCTTACCTGTCGATTCAGATTTGTTTTTGTCATTTTCTGAAGTTGAACTCATTTTTGACAATAATAGGAAGGCTAACCACAATCAGAGAGGAGCAGTAGAAAGGCGTGGTACGGAATGAACAGTAACGCCGTATGGACAAACAGGACCACCGTACGGACAAACGGTACGTCGTACGGACGAACAGCAACACTGTACGGACAAACAGCGATCTGCGTACGGATAAGCAGGGGCGTCGTACGGATAAACAGTGCGCCGTACGGATGAATAGTGATTTCCGTACGGAATGAATAGTGACGTCGTACGGAATGAACAGTGACGCCGTACGGCTGAAAGGGACTGTATGACTTTCGTAGCATCTAGGGCCGTTGAGGATGAACAATCAACGGGACAGCTAGGGTTCAATAGCGTGACGGCGCGACGGCTAGGTTTTCAGGCCCAGTGATCATAGGCTTTTGATACCATGTTAAATAGATACGAAGAATAGAGAGACGATATTGATCACGCAGTTCGGCCAATGTTTGCCTACGTCTGCGACTACAGAGTAGCTGTAGTTCCGTCTTATTAATTGTATATGTTGTTGTGTAAAGAGTACAAGCACTAATGAGTTTAAATAGACTATACTATATGAAAACCTAACGGGCCTGGGCCGAATACACATATAAATAAATCTACTATTTACACCACATCTCAGCAGGTATTTTATCTTGACAAATGCTATCTACTGGTTTTATGGGGGAATTCAATGTTTATAATTTATCCTTGAGTGAAGTGTAGTACGGGCATTCGTTGAACTCATACCTTTTACTGTTATGATATCTTTATTGGTTTGCTCTGTTTTCATAGTTGATGCCTTTATACTAATAATGAATGAAGCAATGGTGGTTGATTCTATGCACAAAATAAATAGGTTTACTGGTACAGATACACCTAGATACGCTTTAGACCAGAACCACTCCTAGTATGCTTAGAGTTTCTTTGTCGGAAATAATGATACTGGATGCCTAGGGGATTGTGATTGGTCTATAGCTGATGAGGCTTCAATCACAGTCGAATTGCGGTCGCGACATCAAAAAAAATGATGTTGCAGCTCAGATCATGGTCATAGATGCTGTTATGAGAGGAGGAAAAAAGAATGTTAAAAGGGGAAAAAAGAAGGGGAGTCTGAGGGTGGCCTTTGTCTTAGGTCGGGACATAAAATCTATTCGTTTACTAATTTTGAAGAACTGAGTTTCATACTTCAGTAGTTCAGTTATCCAGTTCCGATGTGAAGTTATTAATGTTTTTCCTTCTCTCCTTGTTAGATTGAGAGAAAGTGAAGGAGAGTATATGAAAGAGAGAGAGAGAACCACAAACCAGAGAGGGAAATATAAGAGCGTCTGTTGGATGAAATTGATGAAATGGTTCACTTAGGGTCCGTTTGATTTGCAAACAGGTAAGTACTGGACCAGACAGTACAGTACTAGACAAAACAGTACTGGACAACTTTTTGTCTCGTACATTGTTTGGTGAACAATGGACAGTACAAGCAAAAAAATGTAAAATTTACTTTAATTCCCTTTACAATGTTTATAATTATTTTATATAAAGTATATTATAATATAATTAGAAAATTATAAAGAAAAATGTGTGAGGGAGAAGATAGAAGAGAGAGAGAGAGGTCGTGAGATGAGACGATGATAGGATTTAAATAAATAAATAAAGTGTAAGGGAGGGAAATGGGAGTTGGTTGTAACCACTTGCTTATGTGGCAAAGTGGAGGGAAAGTGGGGGAGTTAGTGGAGGTTATAAATAGGACTTGGGGGGTTAGAATCAGGAAAGCAAGTATGAATTTGGGAAGTTATTCGTTTGGGAGAGATTAGGCCTCTATAGAGCCTTCTGGGAGACCCTAGGCTTCTCGAATTGCCTAGTTTATCATTTACGTTTGTAATTTCAGTTTTATCACCATTAATACAATTTTATTGTTCCATTATTGTTCGATTTGAGAGATGAGAAATTGTGGTTCCTATCAATTGGTATCAAAGCACTCGATCCTGAGTGCTCAACGAAATGACAGAATCGCTGCCGTGGAAAGGTTTCTGGAAAAAAAAGCATCGCACAGCAAATCAGAATGGAAGGAGGAGCTTGACAAAATCAAGCGACACTTGGAACGAAGAGGAAGAAGATGCGATGAACTCTCAGAGAAGGATTTCGAGATCTATTTAGAAATGAAATTGCTGTGGTTACAACAATTTTATGTTGCTGCAAACTCAAGCAAACCAGAAAAGAAAACCAAAGAATCAGAAGAAGGGGGATGGAATGTAGATCTCGAAGAAGAATTGAAGTTCCAGAAAATAGATGAGATTGTTAACCACCAGAACCAGAAGAAGAATGAAGACGAACCTGTGAGTGTCGTCACAAAATCAGAGGAAGCGAAGGAATGTCACTGCGGAGGTAACATTGAAGATCCAGAACCAGAAACTACTGGAACACGGGAAGGTGCGATTGCGGTCGTTATGATCAGGGAAAGAAGAAGTGAGATCGGTGGTGACCTAGAACCACTGTGGAAGCCAGTGACGATAGACGCACAGAGGGAAGGGGATTCGCAGGAAGAACCGACGCCGGAGACGCAAAACAATGACACAGTCGTGGCTGAGGCGTCGCTGTTGAAAGCATTGGGAGAAAAATCTCTCTCTCGCGTGACAGATTTGTGTGACAGGAAGAATAAAGAAGAAAGGTCGAGGAGGAGCGATGAGAACGTGGAGACGTTCTGTGACGACGATGACACGGGGCGGTCGCCGGGCGACGATGACTGGGGTCGACCACCGGAGGAGGAAGAAGACAGAGCGACAGCGCTGGAGGAGGAAAATGACGACGTGACTGTGGACGATGGATGGCTGGCTCGCGATTTGGGATTCTTTCTCGGAGATGCAGCATGCGATAGGGAGGAGAGGAAAATGAAGAAGGTTGGCGCTGAATGCTTCACGGGGAATGTGGATCAATTTGTTATTTCGTTGGGCCAGGCCCAATTCTATCTAATGATGCCAACCCAAAATATGACTACGGAGAGGGAAATGGAGCTCACTGGGTCTGATTGGACTCTCCAGAAAATGGGCCACGTTTTTAATTCAAGAGATCAGGCCCAAACAATAGATATTAAACCCACACAATTTATTAATGAGGAGAGGGTGTTTCCAGAAAACAAGGAGGTGCAAAACATAGTGGGTTTATTTCTGCAAGCATTACACGTGATTTTCCCCACTGCAGAGCACCACATCAGAATATTCAGCTGCTTGGTAACTTCCCTATGTGAAGATTCACTTCTATCTCCAATCCTTGTCAATAAAAGGTTAGAAGAACTCTCTCTTGCAAGATTCTTTTTGGCTGTTCAAGATGAAAATAATAGGAGCTATAGCAATGGTTTGCAACTGATGCTCAAAGGAGATGGGAAACAAATAAAGTTGCTAGTGGGAGTTGGTAGAAGCTATAGCAATGGTTTTGGGCAATTAACAAATATTTCAATCTTGGAAATACATCCACTTGTCCATCAATGGGAATTAGGTGGCCTTAAAAAATATGGGTGGGATCCAGGTGGCAATAAAAGAGATGAGAGCAAGCAAAGCTTTAGTGCAATGAAATACCAAGGAAATCAAACACAACAATATTATAAATCAGGTAGTGTTCACCTTCCAGCAAATTACAGACTTTGTTGATAACTATGGGGGTGTATGGGAGGGAAATAAATAAATAAAGTGCAAGGGAGGGAAATGGGAGTTGGTTGTAACCACTTGCTTATGTGGCAAAGTGGAGGGAAAGTGGGGGAGTTAGTGGAGGTTATAAATAGGACTTGAGGGGTTAGAATCAGGAAAGCAAGTATGAATTTGGGAAGTTATTCCTTTGGGAGAGATTAGGCCTTTATAGAGCGTTCTGGGAGACCCTAGGCTTCTCGAATTGCCTAGTTTATCATTTACGTTTGTAATTTCAGTTTTATCACCATTAATACAGTTTTATTGTTCCATTATTGTTCCATTTGAGAGATGAGAAATTGTGGTTCCTATCAGACAATAGAAGAGAGATGAGGGGAGAGAGGGAGAGAGAAAGGAGAAAGAAGAATGAGATAGGAGAAAGAAAGAAAGAATAGAGGAGAGAGGGAGAAATTATTGAGTAGGATATAAAAATAGTATTTTAGTTTTTTTTTTGGGTGGACAGAAAGTTGTACTATGGTTTTGTGAGGGTGGGTTTTTGTTTTGTCCCTTGCCTCCACTTTTGTCCAGTACCGTGAACAGTATCCAAATCAAACAGGGTACAACTGGAGTTGTTCTGTCCGGTCCCTTGTTTTTTAGCAAATCAAACACACCCTTTTAATCTTCAGTAAAGTGCACGGATTAATTATATAGACTATCAAGGTTGAGCCTTAAGAAGTCAGGGCAACTGAATCTGTAACTAACATAACAGAATATGCTGTCTGTTACTACAATTATTAACCATATATTACAGTTATCCATATTTTACAATCACTCAAATATACTCCTATATTACATGAATGCTGCTATTATCCAAATACTCCCTCCTGTGTATTAAAACTTTGCATTTACATGGTTTACCTTTTGGTCTATTTTTTTTTTGGTGATAACCTTTTGGTCTATTTGTGTGTGTATTAACTTATAAAATTGAAGGGGTGCTTCTGCTTCTGTCCATTTTATCTATAGTTCATGGCCAATAATATGAAGTTGAGCCATTATTGTCATGCTTTATGTATCAACTATGAAATCTTTTGTCATTCCATGGTATTTCTATCTTATATTTGTAGGTTTAGCTCTGTTACTGAGCGGTTTTTCATGGAACTCAATACCCGTCGGATTGACACCAGTGCTGCTAGAAGTGAAACACTTAGTATCATTAATGGGATGCGCTACCTGAAGCTTGGGGTATGTCTAAAAATTATTTTTTGTGTCGAAAGCATTATATGACAATGGTATAATTGTAGGCTCCTTCTCAGGTTAAAACTGAGGGTGGTCTGAATGCATCTGCTTCCTTTGTGGCAAAAGCGAATCCTTTAAACCGTGCTCCTCATAAACGGAAAAGTGAGCTTCACCATGCTCTATGCAATATGTTGTCAAATATCCTAGCACCTCTTGCAGATGGTGGGAAAAACCAGTGGCCACCTTCTGGTGTAGAGCCAGCGCTCACTTTGTGGTTTGAAGCTGTTGGGCGCATAAGAGTTCAGCTCATGCATTGGATGGATAAACAGAGCAAACACCTGGCAGTAAGTGGGACTTCTAACAATTTTATTAGTTTTCCTCGCCTTATAATGCCATGCATGATAAAGTTTTTTATTTCATGTTCTCAATCAGGTTGGGTACCCATTGGTAACTCTTCTTTTGTGTCTTGGTGATCCTCAAATATTCAACAACAACTTAAGCCCTCACATGGAGCAGCTCTACAAACTTCTTAGGGTTAGTTCAAATTCAATTTATACAGGCTTTATTGCATTCAAGTCGTGGCAAATAATAAACTTTACTGAGTTTATTGTGTTAGAGGTTAAATGAGATTTGAACTTGAATTTCAATTAAACAGTTAACTCGCATAGTTTATGTGGTTTAATGTTCATGTTTCATCTAAGTATTACTCATCATTGTGAAACTTATTTTTCCACGAGGCAATAAAGGCAAGTAAATATATATTTACAAAAGACATACTTACTCTTGTCCTGTTTCCTTTCTTTTTGCTTTCGTCTCTCTCTCTCTCTCTCTCTCTCTCTCTCTCTCTCTCTCTCTCTCTCTCTCTCTCTCTCTCTCTCTCTCTCTCTCTCTCTCTCTCTAGGTTCAGGGATCACTCAAAAATTAGCAAGAGGAATTTTTGGACAAGTTAAAATTTGTCAACCATTTATTTTTGTCTTATTTGTTTCAATATGATGTATCAACATGAAATGCTTTCTCTGTTACATTATTATATATATATATATATATATATATATATATATATATATAATTGTCACTAATAACAGGTGTAAAAACAAAATAAAATTTCAAGTAGTCATTTAGTTTATAGCACAGTTAACTGCACATCGGAATTTTTCCTTTCTCTTAGTATTAGAATCATTAGAAGATGCTATGGGGACCAATCACATAGAATGCCACTAACAAGAATTCAATGTTATTGGAAATCCAAAAAGAACCATCTAGGTTTGCACCTAGCAACATACTGCATAATATTTTGCGCTGAGTTGATTATTTTACATATAGTTGCATTAGGGCCACTTTGTTCATTTAGTCATTAATTTGAATCCGAAATCTAAATGCAGTACACTTTTAACTCAAAGAAATTTCACTTGGTTAATGTTAAACCCATTCTTGACTTCTCCTAAGGTTATAAGTGTTTACTATTTAGATTGGGGTTAGGTAATCCTAACTGTTTAATCGATGTTTGTAAGCGATGTAGGCAAAATCATATTTGAATATCTGATATAGGACAAGCGTAACAGCAGTTAAAAAAGAGGTCTAGAATGGAGGCAGGGGCAGTATAAGGGAGGATCCAGAGGGAAAGAAGGAGAAGAGAGATAGATGATGAAAATTAATCTCAATTTATCAAAAACTCAGACCATCTACTAAAGTATACAACTACTCTTTTATATTCAAAATCTCAAATAGGAAAGCTAACTTTCATCTTATACCTCAATTATGAAATTGGTCAGAATGAAAAAATTCATATTCCTAATTTTTTGCATGTATCGTAAATATTCCTAATGCATACACCATCATCTCTTTAAGGGAGTTCCCAAATGCATTTAGTCTAGGGAACAGGCAAGGTGGAGAGGGGCCATAAATGTCCTTCTTCTTTCCCTGATGAAAGCGTGTAGATAAATTTTCATAACCTCTGAATTTGTATAAGTGGGCAATTAGAGTTCATAATCACTGTATTTTTTCTCCGCATTATATTTTTTTTAATTGTATGGAGATTATACTCCTTGTTGGATCATGCAGGATAAGAATCATCGTTTCATGGCTTTGGATTGTCTTCATCGAGTTTTAAGGTTTTATCTAAGTGTCCATGCAGCTAACCAGGCCCCAAACCGTATATGGGATTACCTAGACAGTGTAACATTACAACTTTTAGCAGTTCTGAGGAAAGGATTGCTTACTCAGGATGTCCAACATGATAAACTTGTTGAATTCTGTGTAACTATTGCTGAGCATAACCTTGATTTTACCATGAACCATATGATACTAGAATTGCTAAAGCAAGATAGCCCCAGTGAAGCCAAGGTTATTGGTCTTCGTGCATTGCTTGCCATTGTGATGTTGCCTTCAAGTCAGCATTTTGGTTTGGATATATTTAAAGGTAAAACTACTCATGCCTAAAATAATTGTAAATTTTGTATTTAAATTAAATAAATAATTGTTTATTGGTCTATCTGAAGTAAAACTTGACATTTCTTGAATGAGCAGGTCATGATATTGGTCACTACATTCCAAAAGTGAAAGCTGCAATTGAGTCCATATTAAGGTCATGTCATAGAACCTATAGTCAAGCACTTTTGACATCTTCTCGGACAACAATAGGTAAATGCTTCTCCCATTATATGCTAGATGGATAGAAGGTATAGTTCCTGCAGAGCATGACGGTAGAAAAGGCTTAACCTCATGTTATGTCATGGAAAACATGTTTCTTTACTTATTACTTGAGTTTATTTATTTAATGAAGAATTCGCTTTGACAATCACATGTTTCTTCTACTGTAAAATTTTCTCTTTATTTTACTATGTAGAAATAACTGTGTGAAATACTTGATAGATTTTTTTTCGAAAATACATAAAAGGATGGTGGAGGCCGTAAATAGAGATGATATTGGAGACAAGGAATGAAAATAGTGAGAGAAGTGGATACAGAAAATAGTGACTATAACTATCCATAAATTGGACTCATTAAATAAATTTATGCAAAATGTGTCATTATGTTTTTTACTTACTTTTATGACCTCAACCTTTTTTTATTTAACTAGCATTCAAATGGTATATTCATGCCATAAAAAAGATTAAATAGTCAGTATTAGTGTCTATTGATAGCTGAGCTTGTCAGTGTTAGTTAAAACCATATCAATTTTAGTCAAAACCATAGTAACCCATTATTTACAGCAGCAATCAAGTCACCCCATTTTTCATAGTAACATTAATTTTCTGATGAGCTAAACTGAAACTTCAAACCTAAAGGGTTTTTACTGTTTCCATCTCTACTCCCCCTCATAGGTTTGAAGGTTTTTTTTTAAATATGAAAACAGTTAACCTCATTCTTTCTTAGATTATAGAAATAGCTTATGTATAAAGAGCTTGTATGCTAAGTCCTTATTCGATAAGCGCATAATTAAGTTATTAAAAAAATTATTGCTAAATTCTAAAATTATACATATCAAATTAATTTAAAAAATTGGAAATGTTGTGTTGATTTGAGGTCTTGACGGTTATTACTTATTAGTCTTTTCACATATTTAAAGTAATTGTTATAGGGGAATTGAAAATAGTCATGTCTTCCTTTCAGAACATTTCTTTATTATGCTTGGTAATGCAAAATATGATTTGATTAAAATGATGGAAATTGGAAAGTAAAACTTCTTTGAATAGGATGGGAATTCCTTTCTGGTTGATTTTTTTGTTAAATTCAGAAAAATCGGTTTTTGCTCTACCTCTAAATTTGTTCTTGGCATCCTGAAACATTAACAAGTAATTATCTTGTAGATGCTGTCACCAAGGAGAAGTCTCAAGGGTATCTGTTCCGCTCTGTGCTAAAGTGCATCCCATATCTAATAGAAGAAGTCGGGAGAAATGATAAAATTACTGAAATAATACCACAGCATGGCATAAGTATAGACCCTGGTGTTCGCGAGGAAGCTGTTCAAGTACTAAACCGTATTGTGAAATACCTACCACACCGTCGCTTTGCAGTAATGAAGGGCATGGCCAATTTTATATTAAGACTTCCTGACGAATTTCCTCTTCTCATTCAAACATCATTAGGGCGCCTGTTGGAACTCATGCGCTTTTGGAGGTCTTGTCTGATAGATGACAGGATGCAACTTGATGCAGATGCAAAATCTCTAGGGCATGAAACTCAGAGATTCAGAAAATCTTCCTTCCAACAATCGGGCGAAGCAATTGAATTTCGTGCATCAGAAATTGATGCAGTTGGCCTCATATTCCTTAGTTCTGTTGATAGTCAAATTAGGCACACAGCATTGGAATTATTGCGTTGTGTTCGCGCATTGAGGAATGATATTCGGGACCTGAGGATACATGAGCAACCAAATCATATTTGGAAATATGAGGCTGAACCAATATTTATTATTGATGTTCTGGAAGAACACGGGGTATATATTTGCCTTATATTTTTATTTTATGTCAGGATCCAATTTTGTCAGAAACTCAAAATGTCCTTTTATCTTATTCTAGGCTCCACTTGATCCTTTATCTTATTTATTTTGAGGTTCAATCACAACTTGAATAAAAGTTTGAACATTGGGTATTACAGGATGAGATTGTTCAGAACTGCTACTGGGACTCAGGGCGACCATTTGACTTGAAACGAGAACCTGATGTTATTCCTCCTGAAGTGACACTTCAATCTATAATTTTTGAGAGCCCTGACAAGAACAGGTGGGGTCGGTGTCTTAGTGAGTTGGTCAAATATGCTGCTGAGCTTTGTCCCAGCTCTGTTCAGGAAGCAAAGTAAGTATGTGCTTCTTTTTCCTTCTGCCTTTAATAAAAAGTTGCTTTGAGTGATTTATAATTAATGTGGAGAAAAAGTGGTTTTTACTCACATATATTGCCCACCCACCCCTTCCGTCGCAAAACTTTGCAATATCACTTAATTTTTGTGCAGGGTAGAGGTTATGCAACGTCTTACTCACATCACACCGGTTGAATTGGGTGGAAAAGCTCATCAGTCACAGGATGTTGATAATAAACTGGACCAGTGGCTTATGTATGCCATGTTTGTCTGTTCATGTCCACCAGTTGCTCGAGAGTCTAATGGAATGGCAGCAACCAAAGATCTTTACCATCTTATTTTTCCTTCACTAAAATCAGGATCTGATGCACATGTTGTAAGTACTCCTCACCAAACTTATCTATAAGTCTATCATCACAGGCTGACTAACTCATTGAAGATAAGTGTAGCATGCACTATTGATAAGTCTTAGTTTTTATTTCTACATTTTCAAACTCATAAGTTTACAACAAGCTGGAAATTTCTTTTGTTCTTTCTACCTATTTCTAATTTTACTTTTATTTGATTAAAGCTATTTTTAGTTCCTTATTTGATTGAATGGTGAAAAAACCAATTGTATATCTGTTAGGAAATACGATTAGGAGGTGTTAGTTAGGGCAGTTATTAGTTAGAGGGTTAGTTAGAGAGTTTCATCATGTATAAATAGGAGAATACAAGGATAGAGGGAATTCATTCAGCATTGTATGCTTTTAGCAATAGAGCCGTGCCACTGTTGTAAAAGGGAAAACCTTCGAGGAGAGAATATCTCCTATCCTCTACTATCTTTTCAATAAAATAGCACTTTCTGTTCAACAGAGATTCTGGGTTCCTAACAATCTCTCATTTGAAAAAATAAGTTCAAGGTAGGTGAGTTATGTAGTGTATATAAGTTGCCATACCTAGTGTTCCTTGATTTCACTGTAAACATATATTTGTACCTACAAGTTTAGAAACTTTTTTACACACTAACGAATATTGATCCTTCCTTTTACCTATCTTGATCTCTTTGTTTTCCTCTAAAGTTCTTCTAATTGATGTATGTGTTGTAGGGTAAGGTGTACATAGAAAATGATAACTATCCATAATTCAATTTACATATCCACCCTTGTACTTAAGACCCAATAGTTTTAAGACATGATATTTCTTTGTGCTGGTACTTTGATCTGAAAAATCAAATGCCTGTTTTGTTTTTGCTTCCACTTTCTATTTTTATTTTCTATTTTCACTTTTGATTACGAAAGTATCACCTTGTTGTCTCTTTGTTTCCTATTTCCGAAGTTTTATATAGGAAACAGTGAAAACATTTCTTGATACTGTTTTCTGTACATATATTTGAAAAGGTTAAAACAGGAAATAAAAACAGAAAATGGAAGCAGAAACCAAAATTGATTTCACTGTTTCCTATATAAATCTTAGAAAACAAGAAACAAGGTAAAAACCATTTTTGTATTTTTGAAATTCTAAGTGAAAACAGAAAATGAAAAAGTGTATTTATAATAGTGAGGAACATAGTGATTTCTAATGCTAAATACCACATCAAATTATGTATTCTATAATATACCATTCATTTATTTTCTTTGCCGGTGACCTAAAGGTAACACGAGATGCCTGCATGGCCATGATCATTGCCTGCCTCTTTTTCCAGTGGTTTTTTCTATGGTGTGCATGGTGGGGTATACTGATTATTCTTGTACATGTCCCTCATAAATACTATTATTCTTGTGCATGTCCCACTCAAATATTACTTTTATTATTTCACAAAATAAGCTACATGGGATTGCAACAGGAGATAACAATTTGGAGTTTATAAGGGATTTTCCTAACATATATGTAGGGCAATTGGACATCTTTTCTCGGTTGACTTTTTCTGTTTTTCTTATTTTTATTTGTCTTCATTTTTGTATTTGGTATGGAGGATCTCTTATCCTCAAAATTCCTTGTAATTTTCTTCTGTTTTGATAAATTGCTTTTGAACATAGTATATATGAGGTTAGGAAGCCAAACTTGGAAATTCTTTTGGTTTCATTTCTTGCATTTATGCCTGTTGAATTTAATCTTGAGCTTTTGGTTTCATGTCTTGCATTTATTGCTGTTTAATTGATGTAAAGGCATTTAAATTTTCTGCCGTCACTCGTTTGCCCACTACTTTTGATATCTATTTGATGCTAAAGAGGTTTCTGATATAGCATGCAGCCACCATGGCTCTTGGCCGCTCCCACTTGGAAGCCTGTGAAATCATGTTCAGCGAGCTTGCTTCTTTTATTGATGAAGTTTCTTCCGAGACAGAAGGAAAACCAAAGTGGAAGGTATTGTTATGGATCTATGAAAGATACCAATAGAAGACATATAGAAATATGATTTTTGATATAGAGACTAATATATGATCGTAAAAGAAATCAAGGAAAGAATTTTACAATCAAACCTTTTTGGCATATGTAAACAATGTTAAGGACAACATTTTATATTTCAACCTAAAAGACATGATCTTACTAAACCTTTTGTTCTCTATTGCTTTGGTCCATTTTTTGAAGTGGAATTTGGCACTGACAAGATATATTATTTGTTTACAGAGTCAAAAGGCTCGCCGGGAAGAACTCCGTGTCCATATTGCAAATATTTATCGTACTGTTGCAGAAAATATATGGCCTGGCATGCTTGCGCGCAAGCCAGTTTTCCGCCTTCATTACCTTAAATTCATTGATGAGACAACCAGACTAATATCCACATCTCCTGAAAGCTTTCCAGACATGCAACCATTCCGTTATGCACTTGCTTGTGTTATAAGATCCTTAGCCCCTGAATTTGTTGATTCAAAGTCTGAGAAGTTTGACGTTAGAACTAGAAAACGCCTATTTGATCTTCTTCTCTCCTGGTGTGATGACACAGGCAGTACATGGGGTCAAGATGGTGTCAGTGATTATAGACGTGAAGTTGATCGTTACAAATCATCTCAACATGCGCGATCAAAAGATTCTGTGGATAAAATATCATTTGATAAAGAATTAAATGAACAGGTTGAGGCAATTCAGTGGGCATCCATGAATGCAATAGCATCACTTTTATATGGACCATGTTTTGATGACAATGCAAGAAAAATGAGTGGCCGTGTGATATCTTGGATTAATGCTTTGTTTTTGGAGCCTACACCAAGGGCTCCATTTGGTTTCTCACCAGCTGATCCAAGAACTCCATCATATACCAAGTATCAGGGGGAAGGTGGCCGGGGAACTGCCGGTCGAGATAGGCTTAGGGGTGGCCATCATCGTGTTTCTTTAGCGAAATTGGCTTTGAAGAATCTTTTGCTTACAAATTTGGACCTGTTTCCTGCCTGCATTGATCAGGCAATACTTTCACTTTCTATTGTGCATGGCTCCTACCGAAAAAAAAATGGAAGTTCTGTAACTGTTTAAAATCCAATGGATGCATGTTCATATGCTACTTTTCAAGTTTAGAAATGGTGTTAACAGAAGTAAATTGTCTCATAATGTCTATGGACAAATGATATGTAAAGCAACTGCTGCTGGGAATCACATTGCAATGCAAAACATAAATCAGTGTATTTTTACTGAGTGGTTAATAGCGAGTACTTTGAAAATTATGGTCATTAGAAAGCTAATGATTTGAAAAAATTTAGATACAACATTTATTTTATACAAATATGATAGTGATAAAAAAATATCTTAGTATAATATAATGCTGCATGAGTGGACCAAATTCTATAAACTCAGATAGATAACCTTATAAGATACATAGAAAAGAAGTTGCCAGCTTGCAGTTGAAAAAGGGCTGGTGCAGGTATTAACAGTTAGAAAGTGGGAAAGAATATTCCATAAGGATGAAATAAAAATCTACTAAAGCAGTCCCTTTACTAGAACATAATAGATAAACTCATAGTTGAAGCTCTCCATATCGATCTTTTTGTGGATTATATAACTGATGACATGATTCACCTGATGATACTATTCATTTTGTCCAATTGATTTCTCTCTTTTTTTTCCAGATAATGTCTCCCTTGTATTATCTCTTATGTGGATATATCTGTTTTATCATTGACATTAATGCTTATACAATTCCATTTGTTTCAGTGCTACTACTCTAATTCTTCTGTAGCTGACGGGTACTTCAGTGTACTGGCAGAGGTTTATATGCGTCAAGAGATACCAAACTGTGAAATACAGAGACTCTTGAGTTTGATTCTCTACAAGGTAGTGGACCCATCAAGACAAATTCGTGATGATGCCCTTCAGATGCTCGAGACACTTTCTGTTCGTGAATGGGCTGAGGATGGCATTGAGGGCTCAGGTGGTTATCGAGCTGCTGTTGTTGGTAACCTGCCTGATTCATATCAACAGTTCCAATACAAGCTTTCCTGTAAACTTGCCAAAGATCATCCTGAACTAAGCCAGCTTCTTTGTGAGGAGATAATGCAGAGGCAATTAGATGCTGTTGATATAATTGCTCAGCATCAGGTCTTAACATGTATGGCTCCATGGATTGAGAACCTTAATTTCTGGAAACTCAAAGAAGGATGGAGTGAAAGGTTATTGAAAAGTCTTTACTATGTAACATGGCGACATGGAGACCAGTTCCCTGACGAAATTGAGAAACTTTGGAGCACAATTGCTAGCAAAAATAGGAATATCAGTCCTGTTTTAGATTTCTTGATTACAAAAGGCATTGAAGATTGTGATTCAAATGCATCAACTGAAATAAGTGGTGCTTTTGCTACATACTTCAGTGTTGCAAAGCGGGTGAGTTTATATTTAGCACGAATTTGTCCTCAACGAACTATAGATCACCTGGTCTTCCAGTTGTCTCAGCGACTACTAGAGGATAGCCTTGAGCCAGTTGGGCCAAGTGCGAGTAAGGGTGATGCCGGTGCTAATTTTGTCCTAGAATTCTCACAAGGTCCTGCGGTGGCCCAAATGTCATCAGTTATGGATAACCAACCGCACATGTCCCCATTGCTTGTAAGAGGTTCTCTTGATGGTCCGCTAAGAAATGTTAGTGGGAGCTTGAGCTGGAGAACAGCAGGTATGACGGGCCGGAGTGTGTCAGGTCCATTAAGTCCAATGCCTCCAGAGTTAAATATTGTTCCAGTAAGTGCAGGGCGATCAGGGCAGCTACTTCCAGCGTTGGTCAACATGTCAGGACCATTGATGGGTGTTAGAAGCTCAACAGGGAGTATGCGAAGTCGCCATGTTTCACGGGACAGTGGAGACTATCTTGTTGATACTCCAAACTCGGGTGAAGATGGACTGCATGCAGGGGTTGCTGCACATGGTGTGAGTGCAAAGGAACTTCAATCAGCCTTACAGGGTCATCAACAGCATTCACTTACACATGCAGATATAGCGCTGATTCTTCTTGCTGAAATTGCCTATGAGAATGATGAAGATTTCCGCCAATACTTGCCTCTACTCTTTCATGTCATCTTTGTTTCGATGGATAGTTCAGAAGACATTGTCCTAGAGCATTGTCAGCATTTGCTTGTTAATCTTCTATATTCCCTCGCAGGCCGCCACTTGGAGCAGTACGAGGTCGAAAATAATGACAGGGAGAACAAGCAACAGGTAGTGAGCCTGATTAAATATGTACAGTCAAAGCGAGGAAGCATGATGTGGGAGAATGAGGACCCAACAGTTGTCAGAACTGAGCTGCCAAGTGCAGCACTTCTTTCTGCCCTAGTGCAGAGCATGGTGGATGCTATCTTCTTTCAAGGAGACCTTCGTGAGACTTGGGGAGAAGAAGCACTCAGATGGGCTATGGAGTGCACATCAAGACACCTTGCCTGTCGTTCACATCAGATCTACCGAGCACTTCGACCAAGTGTAACAAGTGATGCCTGTGTATCCCTTCTTCGGTGTCTCCATAGATGTCTGGGAAATCCAGTACCCCAAGTTTTAGGATTTGTTATGGAAATTTTAATGACATTGCAAGTTATGGTAGAGAATATGGAGCCAGAGAAAGTGATACTTTATCCTCAGTTATTTTGGGGGTGTGTTGCTTTGATGCACACAGATTTTGTCCATGTCTACCGCCAGGTTCTGGAGCTCTTCTCTCATGTGATTGATCGTTTATCTTTCCGTGATCGCACAACGGAAAATGTGCTCCTTTCAAGCATGCCTAGGGATGAACTTGACAGTGGTGATATGGGAGAATTTCAACGTACAGAATCTAAAAGTGGCTACGAACCCCTACAAGAGGGGAGTTTGCCAGTATTTGAAGGGGTTCAGCCTCTTGTTCTTAAAGGACTCAAGTCGAATGTCAGTCATAGCGTCTCTATTGATGTCCTTTCTCGTATCACAGTGCATTCTTGTGATTCCATATTTGGTGATGCTGAGACAAGACTCCTGATGCACATCATAGGGTTACTCCCTTGGCTCTGTCTTCAACTCAGCAAAGACCCAGCGATAGGTCCTGCTTCCCCACTCCAACATCAGTATCAAAAGGCTTACTCTGTTGCTGCCAATATTGCGATTTGGTGCCGAGCAAAGTCTTTGGACGAATTAGCTACTGTATTTATGATTTACTCCCGAGGTGAGATCAAAAGCATCGATAATTTTCTGGCTTGTGTTTCTCCACTACTATGCAATGAATGGTTTCCAAAACATTCAACCTTCGCCTTTGGGCATTTGTTAAAGCTACTAGAAAAGGGGCCGGTTGAGTATCAGCGCGTCATTCTACTGATGCTTAAAGCTCTCCTCCAGCACACTCCAATGGATGCTTCCCAGAGTCCTCATATCTATGCAATTGTATCCCAATTGGTGGAAAGCACTTTGTGTTGGGAAGCACTAAGTGTGTTAGAAGCACTTTTACAAAGTTGCAGCACAATGACTGGTTCTCACCCACATGACCTTGGATCATTTGAAAATGGAATTGGTGGACCGGAAGAAAAGATGCTTGCTCCGCAGACCTCATTCAAGGCACGCAGTGGTCCCCTGCAGTATGGTAGTGGATCAGGGCTGGGTTCAGTTTCTATACAAGGACAGGGTGCGTCAACCGAGTCATCGAGAGAGGTAACTTTGCAGAATACTCGTCTGTTTCTTGGTCGGGTATTGGACAGAAGTGCATTAGGTAAGAGAAAAGACCAGAAAAAGTTGGTCCCTTTTGTGGCAAATATTGGTAACCCATGATTGTATAATTAATTTTATTTGCTGTATTGTATATATTCTCTCCAAGATGAAGTAGGGATTTCTCTAGGATAGAAGTTGTACATAGGCACCTAGAAACTGGGATGATAGTTTTGTAGCTTTGCTTTATGTGTAGTTGTAGACAATATCCTTTTGATGTCAAATATCATGCAAGCATAATTTAACTTAAATGATAACTCTTCAGTTGTGCTCTCTCTTCACAAATTTATCAATTTGTTTGTGGCAGAAAAAGTAGTTTTTTCTTACAAGTTCAAGTGGTTATAGTGGACACATCAATAATACTGTTACAGAACTATATGATACCACTTATATTCATTTTATAATGTTACCATGTAGGTATTTCTATCCTTCATTTCCCGTAAAGTAAAAGAATAAATATATGCAAGCCTTGTATCATATATGCAAGCCTTGTATCATAAAAAAACTTGGATTTATTTAAAATAAAACTAATACCACAAATAGCAATTTACGATGTGTTTTTTTTTAGAAAAACTTACCAAAAATAAATATGTCATTCATGATGGTGTAGAGTTTATAAAACACGGTATTGTAAATAAATAACTCCCCCAGCTGTAACAGGAAATTTGGTTTACTAGGGAAGATTGAACTCCGAAGCAAACCACCCCGTAACAATGGAGTCTCAATGAGAGAATGAAACTCGGATTGCTATGAAGAAGATAAAATGCATTTCTGCAAGAGAGCATTGAGAGAGATAGAGGAATAAGTTTGTTTGATTGCAAATGGTTGCGTCTTTCATTTCATTCACTCACTATATAGTGTGAGTTGGTTACAATGTGACTAGAATATTCCTCAACCATGAGGTGGCAAGTAAAATGGTAAAAAATAGTAAAACTTAACAAGTGAAACTAGCAACATAGTAAAATTAGCTAAAATGAAAATGAAGTAACATTGCCAATGCTAAAACCGTAACAATACCCCCTCCATGAAAACATCCTTGTCCTCAAGGATGAAAATTCCATGTGCCATGCTTAAGGTAAAGTCTTCCATTTGACCAACACTTTAGCAGCTCGAACATTTCCCTTGTAGATCATTTTCCTATGAAAAATAGCTACAAAAGCAAATGGGTTAAGAACTAGCCAACCAAAATGAATACTTCCCCATGAACATAAACTGGACAATTTCAGCAACAAGCCCAGAGCAACAGAGAAAGTTTCCCTGACAACAGCATAAGGTGATGGACGCATTTTTCCTCTGTCAGTCATTTTCCTATGAAAAACAACTACAAATTTGTTTCCTCTACCTTCAGTAGAGGAACTCTGGTATTTCAAAGTAGCTGACATGATAAACCTTATACCACAGCCAACATCAAACTCTTGTAACTCATTTGATCCGTTGCCAAAAACAACACTGCACGATTGGCCATTTCTGTTACTATCAATTTGAAGCAAGCTTCTAGTAGTGATAACTCTACGCTTGTTCAGACAGTGACATTCTGATTCACTAAGGCTCTTCACTAAAATCACAAAATCTGATTTAAACTTAAATAGCCTCATGCATGACTTGTTAATGTATTCTTGCTCCATCTTCAATAAGAAAATCCAGTCTACTATTAGCAAATCAGCATTTGTTTCAGCATCACCCCTTTTGTTATCAAGGTAAATACCAAGAAGAAGGATATGTGGGTTAACAATTCTTCTCCTCATCTTGCCAAAGGTAGCCACATTTGTGTTATTCATGGAGCTGTTGAGAGCTCTTGCTGCACTCTCCAACCGATTGCATGATTTAATTAAACACAAAAGTACCATCTGCTCACTATCCTTGCTCCCAATAAGGAGGGTTTTCCAAACATCTATGAAACACTTAGGAATTTGATTAAACATGTGGAGGTCATAATCAAGGTCTTCAAATGAATCATGGTAAACACAACGCAATCCATCCAAGCATCTAAGTAGATTATTCCACATCTTCCATACAAGCCCTTTTTCAATTCCGACATAATCCCTCCAAACCAAATTAGAATTATAATGACCTTTAATATGGAGCTGAAAGTGACAAATCTGAAATTTCAAATGAACATGACTTCCTTGTAAAATATCATTTTCAAAAGTTTGTGTTGATTCACCCTCAGTCAAAGAACTATTTGGTTTTTCTTCAAAGGATTCTGCACTTGATTTCACATCATTACTACAACCTTCAGTGAGCCACAATACCATAGTTACCAAGTTGCAAGAACATTGGTGCGCTGCCTCATGTGTCGTGACAACATTTGTTCTTTGTCTTGTAGCATGTGTAGAATATAAGGCAACAATAGCAGCCACTAAATAAGTAGATATGATATGAGACTTCCCAAAACAAGCTATCTTCAATTCCCCATCTACCTGCTCACCATAGCAATTAAATTTGGGCGCAAACAATTGATCACAAGCTAGTGCTCCAATGGCTTGTCTATTTTCCGGAAGAAAAACAATCAGCATATCATACCAAGGACCCAAGTCATTTTTAGGAGTAAATTGATACATAAATGGTTGTAGGATATGAACGGTTGCATGAACAACAATATCAACAACAATCTCAGTTGTACACTTCCAAGTCCCATAAGGTGATAAATTCCTCAATTGTGTTGTGAGAATGTGTCTCTTTGGCATTCTATCAAACACCTTGAGGGTAGTGTAAGTGTGACCCTGTTTAGTAGAACCATTCATCAGAATTGTAACAATACCAGCAGAGCTTTGTTTCTTGTGAAATTCATACGCATACACCTCTGAAACTGGTCCACATAACGACCTAGTTGCCGGGAAATCAACCGTCGCTAGAGATTTTGGTGACTGAAGTAGAAAAGAATGAAATTCAATAGATGAAGACAATCTTGACGGGAACGAGAACGCCATCTGTCCGCCAGGATCGAAGCTTTTGCATCTGTAGAAGTTCAGATAGATTGGTTGTGCTTGCACATGGGTTGCGCTAAGATAGAGTTGTGCCAACCTCATCTCACCCAAGCTAGCCAGTTGCGTAGCAAATGGCACTGCTGTTGTTGTCGTTGGTTGTCGCTGGTACAGTGAGGTGGGATTCCTCTGCTTCCCGATTGTAACGGTCAATATTGGGGCTTGCTGGATACCCACGAAAGGTTGATGGGAATCACTAGTAGCTCCCTCAATTTGTGCTTTCTCTGTGACTTCACCACTAGACATCGAAAGGACGTGCTTGGGAACTAGATCGACAATAGATTCGTCGTTGGACCCTATCTCTGTGACGTCCTCTTCTACTTCGACGCTGGTCGTCAACGGCGCAAGCTCCGAAACTAGATCTGCAAGCGGATCGTCATCCAGGGCTATCTCCTCGACGCTGTCTCTGGTTTGTTGTGGATCAACGTTAGTGGAAGGGTTGAGGAGTTACTCTGCTTCTTCGGGCTCAGTCTCGTCCTCTTCTGTTTCCCTCCAAAAGAACCGAACGTTCTTATGAGCGACAGCGTGATGTTGAGCAGAAAATGGTTTATCGCACAAAAGACATAAACCAATATCCATCCTCTCCGTCACTTCTAGGTAACTCCAAAATTTTTTGTTGGCAACCATGGGAAGCAAAGCACTGAGGATAGATGCTTTGATACCACTTGTAACAGGAAATTTGGTTTACTATGGAAGATTGAACTCTGAAGCAAACCACCCCGTAACAATAGAGTTTCAATGAGAGAATGAAACTCGGATTGCTATGAGGAAGAAGATAAAATGCATTTCTGCAAGAGAGTATTGAGAGAGAGAGAGAGAGAGAGGAATAAGTTTATTTGATTGCAAATGGATGCCTCTTTCATTTCATTCACTCACTATATAGTGTGAGTTGGTTACAATGTGACTAGAATATTCCTCAACCATGAGGTGGCAAGTAAAATGGTAAAAAATAGTAAAACTTAACAAGTGAAACTAGCAACATAGTAAAATTAGCTAAAATGAAAATGAAGTAACATTGCCAATGCTAAAACCGTAACACCAGCCAAAAAGTTTTGGAGTTTGCCATATTATCAAATTCATTTGCCATCAATGTCCTAGCGATTGCTCTTGCCCCCACTAGCCATGGCAACAAGAAATATGAAATCAATAATTCAAGAAAACCAAAATCATAACACAAACCTATGTATAAATATGACATTATGCAACAAGAAAATTGAGGAAAAAAACAAGTCCAAGAGACGATGATGGATAGACACATCAGCTTACAAACCGATTTGGTGAAGTTGAGTTAAATTTAAAACCAAATATGGTCTTAGAGTCTGTCTTAGAAGCATCGAACCGCCGACCATGTTATCTGAATATTCACACATCAAGCTCAATAGTAAAGGATGTGTTGTGATGAGAGTTTACAATGAATAGACACATCTCACCTTTCAAACTGATGTTATGGGATTTTGACCAAAAAAAAAGGACCAAAAACAGAATAAGAAAAATCAAATCAATAACTACAACCAAAATCACCCACACAAGAAAACACATTGTAGAGTCAAAAAAAAATTTAAAAGAATAAACTGTGATGTTAGTATTTTGAACCATTTGATCTTAAACTTCAAAAAGAAAATGGCAAAATATACTAAAAATCAATATCGCCACAATGAATCAACGACAAAGATCAAGACAACCGTATCAACAGTACATTTTTTTCTATCAAATATAAATAAGTACTTTATCAACTCCTAGGTTTGATACTATTCAAATGCTCCACAAACAAGTCATTCCAGGTATCTGTAATTCCAGGTAAGCACCAATGCATGCAATCATCATGTTTTTTACCTCCAGCAGCAGCTGGGTGAGCATCAGCCCTGAACTCACTCAAGTGAGTGATATCCAAGATAATGAAACCAGATCCCTTTAAAGCCTTATAGAGATGCTCGTTGACCAATCGAACTTCCACATTTGTCCCATTATTCTTTACAGAGAAAAGCTCTTCAACCTGAAATGGTAACAAAACTTTCAATGTCGGCTTATTCAACAGCTTAGTAAAAAAACACTGACACTCAATCTATGAAGCACAAATAATAATTTGAGAAAATGGAAGTGATCAAAGTGTCGCTGTCTGACACGACATGTTCGGACACTGAACACTTCTTCAATCAACACTATCAAACCCCGATACTTCAAAAATGGAAACATATCGTGTCAAATACGTATCCAATACGATACGCACCCGATACTTTCCGATACTTCTCAAATAAATCTTCAATACATATCTTACCAACTAAAGATATGATTGTTGCCTTAATACGATACATCTTCGATATCTCTTACTAAAAACATGAAATTTGTTGACACATTCATGGTAGTAATAATATATTCTAACAAGGGCGAGGAAAATATATGTAAGTGTATACTTCTTATGATCTCACAAAGTAATTTTTTTTCTACATTATGATAGTCATATATTGACTACTAATGTATTGGTGTTATAGAAACGTGAATATCTCTTTACATACATTGTGTGTGTCTATATATATTTTACAGATATACGTATCTTGACCATGTCGTATTTTAATTTTTAAAAATTTCTCGTATTCATGTCATGTCATATCCATATCGTACTACGTAATTGGACTTCTTAGGTGCTACATAGCTCAAGATAGCTGTAATAAGAAGACAGAACAATTACGCATTGAAGAGGATTCACGTGTTTCACTCAGTTGGATAACAGTTCTAGTTGGAAGAATGCTTGGAAAAGTTTTATAACTAAATGGACTCACCTTTTCTGACGATAAAGGTTGATCCCTTTGACAGGAACCACCTTGATCCCAGTCTCCTCCCTCAAAATGCCTCGGTGATTGAGTACGGAAAAATTTGACCGCACCCGGCCGTGCTCTTTCTTCCACATATGGGATCTGTAAGGAAACCACTCTATATTAAAACATGCAGACCAATGACCAATTACATGTCTACTTTAATTCATTGTAATTTTATAGTGGCATTTGCAAAATTATTTCGAGAATCAGAACAATACATTAAATTTATCATTAGGAGTATCCTAATCATGACCGGTTGCAGAAAGAAATAATTGCTCTACAGTACTGATGTTTCTGATTGAAAAATTGTTTGATTTAGATGTTTATTGTTTTGCTGAATTAAATACTTCATTTTATTGCTAATGATAATTCCCAAATACTGATGTGTCTATTGAAAAGGGAAGAATGTATTGACTGATCTATATTCTGTGTTAGTTTCCTTTATCTATCATATGGTCATATATCAATGCTTTGTAACAGAGACCATCTGCATCATATATGAGACCTACAGAAACCCTCCTACAATAAAGATGTGCTTTATTTGAAGAAAAGATTATACTTTCATCAAGTAACAAGAGAAGATTGTGCTACAAACCATGCTTATCAAGTTGTAACAAGATCAGATGGAGGGTAATGAGGTTGACATTGTAAATCATAGTAACCCGTTTCGTGGTTAGCAAGACAACTAAGACCCCACACTAAGCATCTTCCAGTCTTTTCAACAAGGAAGACATCATTCCCACCAAATCTGTTCTATTATCTGTTTAAAAAAGTTAACTACAATATTGACACGTGACGAAAACTTAATCACCCACTGAAAACAATTTTCCTGCCTTTTTTCTTGTTGAATGTGTTGTTCGCCCCTGAGACACGGGTATCTCAACTAGTAATTCTGGAAAACTTAACCTAAATGCCATAAGCAGTCTCATAAGAACTTAGATCCCTGGCATGTGCTTTATCTTATCTTCATACATTGCTGGGAACAAGGGTTATGAACAAAATGACCAAAAATCAGCAGAAGCAAATACTATCGGGTCAATCTACATGATAACTTGGTATTTGTTACTTTCTCGGGTAAACTTTAAAGCTCTTGATTACATTATATAAGTTCCTAGTTCCTACCATTAAAGGTGAATAGAAAACAAAGACATTACCATTTGCTCCAAAACCATATCCAGGCCTTGATCAGGACGTAGTGGAGGGATTATTGGCTGACCCTTCTTGAAGAAAAGCATAGGCGACTTCACAGGGTCAAATTTTGAAGGGGCCCACCACCTGTTAATATGAACCAAGGAGAATTAAATAAACCAAATTAAAACATCGCAAATTTTGTCCAAAGTTTCAAACAAACAGCTACGGAAACTAACGAGCATGCAGTAAAAGAAATTATCTGCAAGGTTAAACCGAATAATAAAACTCAATTTTTCTCAAAACATTGAGTAACAATCAGAGATCAGCTCAGCGCAAACAAAGGAAAATAACAAGCAAGCAGAGAAATGAAAGGCATGATTTGCATAGAACATAACAAATCATGACAGTCATGAGGATTGATGAAACTACATAAAACTGACTCGGCTAGAACCTCTAGCATGTGGCCCTTTGTGGAAACTCGATATTCAGTAAATGCAAACGCAAGAAGACATCCCGATCAAACCAAACCCTAAAAACGAAGGCACCTATAAAACACATCATGTTGATAGATTACATAAGCATTCTAGTATTACCTACCAGTGCCCGGTGTTAAAAATTAGAATATCGTGGAAAGTTGCAGCTTGTGACCATGTACTTTCTGGAACATCAACATCAACTCTATAGCCCTCTTTGAATCCGAGAGTTTCTAAGGCACCACTATTGTCACTAGCAGACCATCTGCATCAAATCAAGCAGGAAAAAGAACAACATCTAAGCTAACAATGTGTAACAAACAACAACACCACAAAGTCCACTAATAAACACACATAAGATCATGTAAACCGCAACATCTCTAAAAATAATAACAAATTAGGTTAATTTTGATTAAACTGCAAATGTACTTATGGAGTGAAAGCATCAATAGAATTATTCTGTGTAAATCACATATTATTTAGTGGAGAGGATGCATAGATTGATCGAATGATAACCGATACTAGTGCACTTGATCACTGTAGACCTCACCATATACATAGTAGAGACTTGCATATAGTAACAGGCAACAGCAGCAAGCATATATAATCACTGATTCAATAACAAAACCGCAAGCAAGCTTAGCTTACCTACCATAACGTGCGAGAAGATTGGTACGGTGATAAGCAATGGTGAGGTTGTAAGTGAGAAAGGTGAATCCACGGTCAGCACCAGCAGGTCTCCACTTCTTGACTTGTCCATTAGAGACAACACTCCTAAGAGTGCAAAAAAGAGACACAAACATGTTCCTATTCAAAGAATCCCCAACAAACCCTGCACTGCCAAAAATAACACCCATTATCAACAATGCCAACAAAAAGCACACAATTTTACTTAGACTCATTGCAAAAACGAAAACACACTCATTATCAACAATGGCAACAAAAAGCAAAAGCACACAGTTCTCCTTTGATTCATTGCAAAAATGAAAACAGACCCATTATTAAGAACACTGAAAAGCACACAATTTTACTTTGATTCGTTGCAAAAACAAAAACACACTCATTATCAACAATGCCAACAAAAGCACACAACTTTACTTTGGTTCATTGCAAAAAAACAAAGACATACCTATTATTAAGAATACTAAAAAGCACAGAATTTTACTTCGATTCATTGCAAAATTGAAACAGGCCCGTTATTAAGAATGCCAAAAAAGACATAAATTTACTTTGATTCATTGCAAAACTAAGACATACCCATTATTCAAAATCCCAAAAAGCAAATAACTTTGACTTTGATTATTGCAAGAGAGAGAGAGAGAGAGAGAGAGAGAGAGATTAATTTACCAATGCTGATATGGGTATGAGCTTGAAGGAAGAGAAGAGGGTCAAACTGAGGGAGAACATCACAGCCATTGGGTTTCCAGCGCCACCTGGCAAGTTGTGGAGCATTGGATTTGTTTGCAGCGATGCAATTCCAGCCCTTGAAAATCTCCTTGCAGGTTTGATCGTACCTTGGGGTTCTCGAGGCGTCGTAGATCCAGTTACCGTTGGAGTAATCGCAGGAAGTACCGATTTGGAAAGTGCGAAGAGAGGAATGAGAAGTTGTTGAAGAAGTGGAAGTGTTTCTGAACTGAGAGAGAAGGAGGAAGATTGAAGTGAAGAAGAGAAGAGAGAGAAGCGGAAAGAGTGGAACTTTCTTCTTTGCGTTTTCTCTTCCGCTCGTGGCCATGCCAATGAGATCGATTGTTGTTGTTTTTGTGGCTTCACTCTGTTGTATGTGTTTAAATTTAGCTTGGTTTAAGTTTGCATTCAAGGTGTTTGATAAAACTCCTCATAAGGGATAGGCATTTGGAACAACTTTGTGACTTACTGACTTTGTGTGTACATTTTGGCATATCACAGTGAGTGAAGAGTCATATGAAACTGCCACCTATTGCAACATCTTCTCCAAATACGAATCGACTTTTAATGAAGGGGTAATTTGGTTAACCTTGAGATCAATGATGGTTTAATTGTGCATGTAGAAGTCAAAGAAATTATTAATTGGATTGAGAAAAGGGCGATGGATTCTCACTTCTCTATTGTCGGTGATCGTGCGCGGAAATTATTGATAGACACAACGTTAGGTTGTTCTATAGGTTCGGTTGAGCCATAATGTGTTATGAACGATCTTTGTGTATTGTCGCTTGTGTTTTTGTAGGATTTGCTCTTACGATTGACTCCAGATTGTGGACTAGGATGCTCCAACACAACTTTTTCACTCTGTTTGTGTTGATTGTTGTGTTATCTATTGAATGAAGTTGTTTGCCGTCAAAAAAATATGGACTAGGTGGAAAGATATAAATAGCAAATGGTTGATCCAAGATTCTCAACGTACATATGAAAGACTTAGATGAGAGGATCGAGGACACTCAAGTGAAAATTCTTACTTGTACCTTAATGTATGAGTTATGGGTCCAAAAAACACCTCATTTACAAACTAAGACGACTCCTGCAGAGGAAGTTGAGCAATACCATACTATACTTAGGAGTGGCGAGGAGTTTCCCATTAAAGATAGAGAGGTTCGTATTGAAGGGAGTCAAGATGAAATAAAAACTCATAATGAAGGGATCATTTATGAGGAGAACAAAAAAGGATCTTATGATTCTTGATATGGAAGAAAAGGAAGAAGCCCCGATTCTTTTGGGGCATACTCTTGTAATTACCATTGGTGATGTAGTGATTGAGGTTCAAAAGGGAAAGGTGACCTAATGCCATGAGAAGAGGATAGGGAAACCAGGGAAAATCGAGATCCCAATTTGAATAGTCAATTAAAAATCACGCCCAAGAAGGTCAACGCTAACAAAAAGAAGAATACATTGCATATCAACAACCTGAATCGCTAAAGGAGTCCTTGTCAACTCTTTAGTCGGGACTATGAACCATGCACGCAAAAGGACTCAACTTTGGCTAGTTCGTGAACCATTTCAAGTGATCAACAAACTCAATTTTCTAGAGGAACCTCGCCCACCAAACTTTTTATTTATAGTGGGAGGCTGCGATATAGGTCCCTCAATTTGGGAGAATGATGGCATGAATACCATAGAAGGGGAAAAGACTAAGGTGACTAAAACCCCCAATCTTTCCCATGAAGATTAACCCTTAGCTGATTCCCACCATTCATATAGTCTGTGTATTTTCTAGCATGGAATAAAGGCGTAGGTGGAGAGAGAACTAGAGGAGGGAGGAAAACACGTGCAACAACTGAGACGATGGGAATAATTTAAAACACAAGAATGAAGGTTGAATAGTGAGTGTCTTAGAAAATATTTTCCTAAAACCAACATTAGCTACGTTTTATAAGTGCGTTATAAAACTTTTAGTTTATGAAACAATATAATTGTGTATTGAATTTGATTGATTTACAATGAGGAGTATACTGTAACAGCCCAGGTCCAACGCATTGGCCACCCCAGCACTGTTACATCACGGTCTTCTCTACCCCCTTTGTAGAATTTTTGCCTTCCGTGGAAATCGAACATTGCACCCGAGGCATAAGTGCAAGTTAAACACACCTCCCGCTACCAATTGAGCGCGCGCTCAATTGGTAGTGGGAGGTGTGTTTAACTTGCACTTATGCCTCAGGTGCAAGGTTCGATTCCCACGGAAGGCAAAAATTCTACAAGGGGGGTAGAGAAGACCGTGATGTAACAGTGCTGGGGTGGCCAATGCGTTGGACCTGGGTTGTTACATATACTCTCTATTTATGGAGAGAGATGGTCAAATATACAATGAATAGTATTGATACACCATAGCTACAATTAAGGAGAGAAATAAACCTACATAATGACACTACTTGATTACAGTTGACTATGACTTGTTATGAGTTGTCAATGAGTCACATTGGTGTTGACCTTGACTCATGGATGAGTCACATGCTCCTATACGCCCCCTCAAGATGAAGTTACCATCAGTAACTTGCATCTTGGACCGTAATTCTTCAAATTTAGCTCGTGGTAAAGGCTTAGTGAGAAGGTCGGCAACCTGATCCTTGGTAGAGACATGAGAGACTTGTAATTTTCCATCCCGTACTTGTTCACGAACAAAGTGATAGTCCAAGGAGATGTGTTTCATTTTGGAGTGAAGCACTGGATTGGAACAAAGGTATGCGGCACCTACATTATCACAAAGAAGTAATGGTGGCCTTGTGAGTGGAATGTGCAATTCAGACAAGAGATTTGTTATCCACATAATTTCAGCGGTGGCAGTGGCTACTGCTCGATATTCAGCCTCAGTTGAGGACCGAGCAACAGTGCGTTGTTTTCGTGAGAGCCAAGAGACTGGATTACCCCCAAGTTATATTAAGTACGCAGATGTTGAGGTGCGATCATCTGTATTACCACTCCAGTCAGCGTCTGTGTATGCTTGAAGAGTGAGAGCTTGAGTTTTTCTGAGCAGGATCCCAAAGTTTATTATGGCTTTGAGATATCTAAGTAGCCTTTTTAGATGTTGAAAATGAAGGCTGGTAGGCTTATGCATGAACTCAGAGAGTTTGTTGATTGCAAAGGAAAGGTCAGGTCTTGTAAGATTGAGGTACTGCAGTGCACCAATGATTTGTCTATAAAGAGTAGAATCTGCTGCAGCTGTGCCATCATTGAGCGTGAGGGTTGCTGTTGTGGAAAGAGGCGTGTGTGTGGGTTTTGCTGCATCCATATCAAACCTCTCAAGAATATCTCGAATGAGTTTATGTTGAGAGAGAAATAAGCCTGATTTTGAAGGAATGAGCTCAATGCCAAGGAAGTAGTGTGGGGCTCCCATGTTTTTTAGAGAGAACCGGTTGGATAGTGATTGAATGAAGTGATGAAGAAAGGACACATCATTGCCTGTTAAGAGTAGATCATCCACATAGACCAGAAAATATGCAAGTGTATTACCTAAGGAATAAATGAATAATGAGGGATCACTTTTGCTGGTAGTAAAGCTGTGAGAAGTGATGAATGTTTTGAGCTCATCATGCCAAGCTCGTGGCGCTTGTCTTAGGCCATAAATAGCTTTGTGAAGTTTGCAAACATAGGTTGGATGTTGTGAGTCTTTGAGTCCTGGAGGTTGGGCCATGTATACGTCTTCGCTTAGTGACCCTTGGAGAAAGGCGTTGTTAACATCAAGTTGGTGCATTTGCCACCCTTGTGCCAAAGCAGCAGTGAGAATGATTTTGATGGTTTGAGGTCGGACCACAGGTGCAAAGGTTTCTTTGAAATCTACACCAGGGCATTGTGTAAATCCCTTTGCCACTAATCTTGCTTTGTGACGAGCAATAGTGCCATCTGGATTGCGCTTGATGCGAAATAACCACTTGCAATCCACTATGTTGTGATGCTTTGGTGGTGGGACAAGAGACCATGTACCATTCCTGATTAGAGCATTGAACTCTTCTGATATTGCTTGTCTCCATTGAGGGTGCTGCATTGCTTGTCTTACATTAGATGGTTCTAGGTTCTCAGGAAGTGGGTGATGTGATGCATGAAAGAATTTTTTTGGTTTGAGAATATTGTTCTGAGATCTAGTAATGATGCGATTAGTTGAAGGAGGAATATTGTGTGTTGGAGGAGGATCATTACCTGATGAAGTGCTTGGAGACAATTGAACCTCAAGAAGGATTGCTTCTGGCGTGGGAGGTGGTGGTGCTGTGGGTGAATTTGGTGCTTGAGGTTGTGGTGGAGTTGGGTTTATGGGGAGTATAATATGAGGTTGTGTTGCATTGTTTGTTGTGGATGGGTTGGCAGCTGGTGTAGTTTGAGTGAGGGTTGGATAGGGGAATTGGTTGTCATGAAAGACAACATGGCGTGAGGTATACGTTTTGTTGGTTTTGGGATCTAGACATTGGTAGGCATATTGGGAGGGTGAGTAACCGATGAATATACATGGTATAGATTTCGGTTGTAGTTTGTGGTGGGTGTAAGGTTTAAGCCATGGGAAGCATAGGCATCCGAAGGAATGAAGATGACGGACGTTGTGGTGTTGTTTGTGAAGGGTGAAGTATGGTGACTGCATGTTAAGGTTTGGGGTGGGTAATCTGTTTATCAAGTATGCTGCCATAGTGAATGCAAATGACCAAAATTGAGATGGTAAGTTTGCATGATGTAAGAGTGCCCTAGCAGTTTCAGCTAAGTGTATGTGTCTTCTCTCAGCGGTGGAGTTTAACTCAGGTGTATGAGGGGGTGTTGTGTAATGCGATATGCCATGTGAGGATAGGTAGGATTTGAGTTTGATGTACTCTCCTCCATTGTCAGAGTATAAGGCTACAATTGGCAACAGATTTGTATTTCATGGGATATAGCCATATATATTTTGAGAAATGATCAACAAATATGAGATAGTACAAATAACCATCTAAGGACCTAATGGGAGCAGGTCCCCATACATCTGAATAAATGATCTCAAGAGGTCTAGTGCTCTTTATATTTGAGGTATTAAAGGGCAATTTGTGACTTTTTGAGATATTACATGAGATGCACGGATTGTTGATGCATTGTTTTATTTTATGTAGGGAAGATAGATGTTTCATGATGTGGTTATTTGGATGTCCTAGTATGTGATGCCATGGTTGTTGTTTTATTGTAGTGAGGGCTTGATAGTTTCTGAGAAGTCTTGGTAGGTAGTAGAGCCCAGCCTTATGCAATCCTTTTAGAAGAGGAGCCTTTGTCTTCAAGTCCTTTATCAAGTAATAATCATGAAAGAATTCAATAGAAATTGGGTTAGTCTTGCATAAGTTGGAGACAAATAATAATTTGCAAGAAATATTAGGAACATGAAAGACTTTGGGAAGGTGTAATGTGTGATTTTGAATAGATAAATTAGCCTTACCAACATGTGATATAGGAATAGTATTACCATCTCCTATAGTGATTTGATCTTTTCCCTGGTATGGAGTTGTGATGTGAAGATCATCAAGAGTGTTGGTTGTAACACCCCGGAAATAATTTAATTAATTTATTTAATTGAATTATTAAATTTATTAGAGGTGTGATTAAATCAAGAGAAATAATATGTGTTATACAGGAGGTGAAACGAGAAAAGGGAGTGGTGTTGGCGGGGAGGGCCCAGTGTTCACTGAGCCCACAGCTTAAACCCTAGGAGTCTAAGCTAAACTCTCTCACTTGCGCAAAATTGAGAGAGCTGCGAATTGAGAGAGTGAGAAGAAGGCCACGGCGTGCTGAGAAGAGGAAAAAGAAGGAGAAGTCGCGAGTTCCAAGGGAAGCTGAGATCGTGGGTTGCTGTGGTTTCGTACGTGTTTCCATTCGTCTTCTACGGAGTCTACGTTTAAGAGGTAAGGGTGAGCATTTCGATTCAATATAATTGGGTATGTGATTGGGGTTTTGTGGGGTTTTGGGTGTTGCTGTGAAATTGAGGCGAATTGACGTTAGTATTTGATGAAGAATCGAACGAATTGTTGATGTTCCTTTGATGAATTTTTGATAATTTTCTTTGATGAATTTCGATGATTACTTTGATGAACTTTTGATGAATTGTGTGACGTATAAATCGTGTCTTGATGTTGGTGATGATTGGAAAAGAATTCATGATGTGAACATGGTTGAGTAAAATTTCAAATTCTGGACAATTCTGCATGATTGAGACGTTGCTGCCCAATCGCGCTTCGTTGGCGCTGCTGTCGCGCTCCAAGCGCAAGCGCGCTGCGCTGTGACATGATCTTCCTGCCAAACCGCGCGGCTCTCGCGCCTCGCTTGCGCCTCAAGCCCACTAATGTAACACCCCTTTTCTACCCCTTAATCTATACGTCATTATCAGAGAAATCTCTTTTTCAAAAATATTATTTAATTAGTAGAAAAGACATGCCACATCGTCATTAATAAAAACTCATCATTTGCACCATCAATGTTTGTGCAACAACGCAATCGTCATGAAATTTAAACTTCAAAATAATCTCATCACAGCGGAAATAAATTTCATGACGATTGCGTTGTTGCACAAATATTGATGGTGCAAATGATGAGTTTTTATTAATGACGATGTGGCATGTCTTTTCTACTAATTAAATAATATTTTTGAAAAAGAGATTTCTCTGATAATGACGTATAGATTAAGGGGTAGAAAAGGGGTGTTACATTAGGGCCCAGTGTTCACTGAGCCCACAGCTTAAACCCTAGGAGTCTAAGCTAAACTCTCTCACTTGCGCAAAATTGAGAGAGCTGCGAATTGAGAGAGTGAGAAGAAGGCCACGGCGCGCTGAGAAGAGGAAAAAGAAGGAGAAGTCGCGAGTTCCAAGGGAAGCTGAGATCGTGGGTTGCTGTGGTTTCGTACGTGTTTCCATTCGTCTTCTACGGAGCCTACGTTTAAGAGGTAAGGGTGAGCATTTCGATTCAATATAATTGGGTATGTGATTGGGGTTTTGTGGCGTTTTGGGTGTTGCTGTGAAATTGAGGCGAATTGACGTTAGTATTTGATGAAGAATCGAACGAATTGTTGATGTTCCTTTGATGAATTTTTGATAATTTTCTTTGATGAATTTCGATGATTACTTTGATGAACTTTTGATGAATTGTGTGACGTATAAATCGTGTCTTGATGTTGGTGATGATTGGAAAAGAATTAATGATGTGAACATGGTTGAGTAAAATTTCAAATTCTGGACAATTCTGCATGATTGAGACGTTGCTGCCCAATCGCGCTTCGTTAGCGCTGCTGTCGCACTCCAAGCGCAAGCGCGCTGCGCTGTGACATGATCTTCCTGCCAAACTGCGCGGCTCTCGCGCCTCGCTTGCGCCTCAAGCGCGAGTTGCTGTTTCCTCACTGTTTTTAGTGCTGTTTTCTCACTGTTTTTACTGCTGTTTCCCACTTCGAAAATGTGATGTTTCCCAAACTAAAATGTGGTGTTTTCTAAATGAAGAGGTGATGTTTTCTAAATTATAATGTGATGTTTTTCCTCAAATAAAATGTGATGTTTACCCCAATTTTAAAGGCGTGGTCCCTCCAATTTTAAAGGCATTGTTACCCAAATTTTAAAGGTTTTGTTACGTGAAAATGTTTGAAAGATGGACCCGTGAGGGTGTATAGGTTTTGGTATGCGAAAATGTTTTATTTTATTTACTTCGATACTTATGTGGACATTAATTCAAAGAATTTCACTCTAAGTGTTATACTACTAGTATACTCTTTGACTATGGCTAGCCTTTGTTCAGGCCAGTTTACTGGTGTAATTTTCAAGGACATCTCTGAGAGCCTCACAAACGTTCTGTTGTGAGCAGGTTAGGTGGATATTGATTTTATAACTAAATATGCTGAATTCTGGGGGTTTTATATGTATATGATGTTGATGATGATGATGTGTTGGGCTTCAATTAAGACGTTTATGATGATGATGTGATATATTATGATGATTATGACGAGTACACTCTATGAGTGTTTTTATGACGATGATGACGAGTACTCCATGTGAGTGATTTGGTGTTTGCACATGTGTCCATAGTGTCTCATAGCATGTGCATATTATGACGAATAGGCTTCGGCCTCTTATGACGAATAGGCTTCGGCCTCTTTTTGATGAAAACAGTGACGGTGTGCCCTTAGTGGCTTATTATGACGAGTATGGTACCATCATGCATATACCCAGGTGTGGGTTGCATTCCATGCACATTCATGATTATGGCTTGTGTTAATAATTGTGGTTTGAGTTGGTGTTTGTGACGATGATGTGATGATGAATGACGGTGTGGTATGATTGCTTGTTCACATTACTCTATTATGTACTTGATTATGTTTTGTTGAAATTCTCACCCCTTCTGCTTGGAATGTTGCTTTATCGTGGCAACGCTGCAGGTAACCGCGAGTGAAGGTCCTGCTGCCTTCTTTATTAGCTGTTGGGATGTTGTCGAGTCGCTCTCTGATACTGTAGCACTTAGGGGGTGTGGTTGAATTTGGTTAATCAATTAATTAACGGTATAATGTTTATGTTGATGATTGTGAGACGTGTTTGAGTGGTACCAGTGAGTCACTGTTTATTTCCGCTGTGATGAGATTATTTTGAAGTTTAAATTTCATGACAATTGCGTTGTTGCACAAACATTGATGGTGCAAATGATGAGTTTTTATTAATGACGATGTGGCATGTCTTTTCTACTAATTAAATAATATTTTTGAAAAAGAGATTTCTCTGATAATGACGTATAGATTAAGGGGTAGAAAAGGGGTGTTACATTGGTGAGATGGTGAGTGGCTCCGGAGTCCAGGATCCAATCAGATTCAGCAGCATGAGGCGTGTACATGGCAGAGTGAGCAGTTGGCTTTGCAGTATTTTTGTGAGGGTATCCATTTTTCGGTGGATATCCATGCAGCTTGTAACACACCTTGGCAGTGTGTCCAATTTTGTCGCAGTATTGACAGATAGGCCTATTGGACTGTCCTTGTGAATCAGATCTGTTGTTGACAGGTCCTCTTTTTTGATAGTTTGGCTTACCTCTGTAGGCCATTTGAGCAGTTGGAATGATTGTTGATTCTTGATCTCGTTGAAGGAAGGTTTCATGATCGACCAAGAGATCATGAAGTTCATCAAATGCAATGGCATTCTCACGAGTTCTAAGGGCTGCAGAGACCTCTTTAAACTCATATCCAAGGCCATTGAGAGCATGAATCACAAGATCATCATCATCGATCGGTTTCTTGATGATTGCAAGTTCATCAGAAATCATTTTTATACCTTGGAGGTATACAGATACGGATTTGGATCCCTTAGAAGAACGGGTTAAGCGTTCCTTGAGATACATGGCACGTGCCCTTGTTTTGCTTGCAAACATCTTGTTAAGGATATCCCAAGCTTGTTTGAGTTTTTGACATTACCAAGCATGGTAATGATGGATGCATCAACTGATGATAGAATAGCATGAAGGATGAGTTTGTCTTGTCTCGTCCAGTAGGTAAAGTCTGCGTGATTTTCAGCAGGTGATAGTGTCGTTCCATCAACAAAACCGAAGAGATCATAACCGATCAACAAGGCAGTGAATTGCACCATCCATGCTGGAAAATTGGTGCCATTGAGTTTGGTATTGGCCTGAACATTGAGGATAAGAACTGACTTGGTGTCAGTTTGACTAATGGAAAGTGAATGAGCAGACATGGTGATGAGAGTGTTTGGATCGAGATGCTTGTTAAGCAAGAGCTCTGATACCATATGAAACAATATAATTGTGTATTGAATTTGATTGATTTACAATGAGGAGTATACTCTCTATTTATGGAGAGAGATGGTCAAATATACAATGAATAGTATTGATACACCATAGCTACAATTAAGGAGAGAAATAAACCTACATAATGACACTACTTGATTACAGTTGACTATGACTTGTTATGAGTTGTTATGAGTTGTCAATGAGTCCTATATAGTTGATAGTTGATCAAATAATGCACGGGTGCTTTCGTGTTCTTTTTATGAATAAACTTATACAGTATTTAAATAGTCTGAACATTACCCAGTGAAAATAAAGACAAACTTAAAGTAGATAAAAAATGAGTTTCAAATAAAAAAAGATAAATATTAAGACCTAAAAAAGTAAAAGTATCATTTAAAAACAATTTGTGCATTTATCCTGTGTTTTATATATATATATCAGTGCTATGTTTTTTTATATATCAGTGTTGTTATTTCGTGTTTTTTTATATATCAGTGCAGCTATCTCGTGTTTTTATATATACCATTGCACTTATTCCCGTATTTTTTATATATCAGTGCAGTTATTTCGTGTTTTTTTTATGTATCAGTGCAGTTATCTCATAGTTTCAATTGATTATTTGAGTTGATTAGTAGATTATAGTAGATAGTAAAAGAAAGATAATAGATTATAAATAATAAATATTTATACCGTGTTTTTTATATATCAGTGACAATTATTTGTCCTTTTTTAGGTATTTTAGTGACAAATATTTGTCACGTGTGTCTTAAATATTAATCAGTTTAAATAGTAATTAAGCCTTCTTGTTTTTTTAGATAGTAAGTTTATAGTAGCCTTCAAAAATTATAATTATCAATGGCAAATATTAATCCCGTGTTTTTTTATATATCACTGCAGTTATCCCGTGTTTTTTTACATATCAGTGCAGTTATCTAGTAGTTTCAATTGATTAATTTAGTTGATTAGTAGATTATAGTATATAGTAAAAGTTAGATAGTAGATTATCAATAAGAAATATTTGTTTTAAATATTAATTAGTAGTTTAAACAGTCATTAAGTCTTCTTGGTTTTTAGATAGTAGGTTTATAGTAGTCTTCAATTTTTTTAATTATCAATGACAAATATTAATCCTGTGTTTTTTTATATATTAGTGCAGTTATTCCGTGTTTTTTTATATATCAGTCCAGTTATCTCGTAGTTTCAATTGATTATTTTAGTTGATTAGTAGATTATAGTAGATAGTAAAAGTTAGATAGTAGACTATCCATAAGACATATTTGTTTTAAATATTAATTAGTAGTTTAAATAGTCATTAAGTCTTCTTGTTTTTTAGATAGTAAGTTTATAGTAGTCTTCAAAAAAATTAATTATCAATGACAAATATTAATCCCGTGTTTTTTTATATATCCGTACAGTTATCTCGTCGTTTCAATTGGTTATTTTAGTTGATTAGTAGATTATAGTAGATAGTAAAAGTTAGATAGTAGATTATCAATAAGAAATATTTGTTTTAAATATTAATTGGTAGTTTAAATAGTCATTAAGTCTTCTTATTTTTTAGATAGGAGATTTGTAGTAGTAGTCTTCAAAAAATTTAATTATCGATGACAAATATTAATCTCGTATTTTTTTATATATCAGTGCAATTATCCCGTGTTTTTTATATATCACTAGTAGGATACCCGTGCATGCGCACGGGTGCTGTAGTATTTTGTTTATGAATGAACTTAGACAGTATTTAAATAGTCTGAACATTACCCTGTGAAAAGACAAATTTAAAGTATATAAAAAATGAGTTTCAAATAAAAAATAGAAATATTAAAATATAAAAATGTAAAAGTATCATTTAAAAACAATTTGTGCATTTATCCCGTATTTTTTTATACATCAGTGCAGTGTTTTTTTATATATCAGTGTTGTTATCCCATGTTTTTTTATATATCACTGCAGCTATCCCGTGTTTTTATATATATCATTGCAGTTATCCCCGTATTTTTTTATATATCAGTGCAGTTATCCCGTATTTTTTTATATATCAGTGACAATTATTTATCCTTTTTAGGTATTAGTGACAAATATTTGTCACGTGTGTTTTAAATATTAATCAGTTTAAATAGTCATTAAACTTTCTTGTTTTTTTAGATAGTAGGTTTATAGTTGTCTTCAAAAATTATAATTATCAATGGCAAATATTAATCCCGTGTTTTTTTATATATCACTGCAGTTATCCCGTGTTTTTTTATATATCAGTGCAGTTATCTCATAGTTTCAATTGATTATTTAAGTTGATTGGTAGATTATAGTAGATAGTAAAAGTTAGATAGTAGATTATCTATAAAAAATATTTGTTTTAAATATTAATTAGTAGTTTAAATAGTCATTAAGTCTTCTTATTTGTTAGATAGTAGGTATGTAGTAGTAGTCTCCAAATTTTTTAATTATCAATGACAAATATTAATCTCGTGTTTTTTTATATTTGAGTGCAGTTATCCCATTTTTTATATATCAGTGCAGTTATATCGTAGTTTCAATTAATTATTTTAGTTGATTAGTAGATTATAGTAGATAGTAAAAGAGAGATAATAGATTATCAATAAGAAATATTTGTTTTAAATATTAATCAATAGTTTAAATAGTCATTAAATCTTCTTGTTTTTTAGATAGTAAAGTTTATAGTAGTCTTCAAAAAATTTAATTATCAATGACAAATATTAATCCTATGTTTTTTATATATCAGTGCAGTTATCCCTTGTTTTTTATATATCATTGCAGTTCTCTCGTAGTTTCAATTGATTATTTTGGTTGATTAGTAGATTATTAATAAGAGTGTAAACATATTTCGGAGAGAAAAATTAAAATTTTAAGGTGATGACTTTTTCCCAAAAAGTGATAGTTTTTTTTTGTTTTTTAGTGTGACTCGTTTACATTTTTATAGGTAATTTTAGTAGAGTAGTGTTTGTATAAATTTAGAAATTTAGTTAAAAATATTAAAATGAAATGATAAGAGAAAGAAAAGAATTTGTTTATGGAAAATGTAAAAGTAAAGTAAAAAGAAAAAAAGAAGAAAGAGAGTGTAAGAGAAAAGTGAAAAGGGGGAAAGAGAAAAGTGAAAAAGATGAAAGAGAGTGTAAGAAGAAAAAGAAAGAAAAGGAGGGTAATGACATTTTTACCCTTAAATTAAATACATGTCTTGTTAATAAGAGATATAAATCGCTACCCAGATTATCATTATTTGTTCTGCTACTTTTTTTTGTCCATGGGATTGTTGATGTATTGCTTCGTTTTTTTATTCTTATGATGATTTTACTGGTTAGTTGTTTGACATTTTTGTGATTCACTACATGTTCAATAGAGAGATGGTGCAGCAATAATAATGATAATGTCTTGTGTTGATGCTCTGTAAAAAAGAAGTCTTGTGTGGGTTCTATGGGTTCTAAAGGAAGAAGTTGAAGGCAATTTCACTGCTGCAGCCCAAAAAAAAAATTAAATACCAAAATAGCACACTTTTTAGATTATTTACCAAACTAGCACACATCCAATTTTTAGTTCAGAAGTCGACCCCACCAAAACGACTTCTGAACTAAAAATTGTAATTTTTTTTCATTTGTAGTTCAGAAGTCGCCCCCCACCAGGGTGACTTCTGAACTGTGTTTTATTATTTTTTCTTTTTCTTGTATATTAATATTAATAAATTTAATTTAATTAATTTAGAAAATTAATATTGTTAATTCTAAATTAATTATAAATATTTTTGTGAAAAAAAATTGAATACATTAATGTATTTAAAAGTGTCGGCAAGATCTCGTGCGTCCAAAAGAACACTAAAAAAACACTAAAAAAACTGTTTGTTTTATACTGCAAAAAATTAATTTTTTACTATATTTTGACCACTTTTAATCATATATTTTTATTTTTTTATTTAAAAAAAAATATCTACCGTGTAGAAGAGGTATAAAACTATCGTGTTGAGCTATGAAATATGACGTACAGATTTAATTTGAGCATGTATTATAATCGTAAAGAACAATAAAAAAACTGTTTGTTTTGTAGTGCAAAAAATTAGTTTTTTACTATGTTTTGACCACTTTTAATCATATATTTTTATTTTCTTATTTAAAAAAAAATATCTACCGTGTAGAAGAGGACCCAAGAAGATGTGCCTCACCGCGACTCTATCTCCCACACACCAACATTCCAAGAATATGTGCCTCATACTTCTTTTCAAGATAGATATCGACATTCTACGACCGAAAGGGACCCCGATATGTTCTATGAGTGCTTTGGGGTCCAACCCGGCTCTGCGCAATCTGTGGCGTTGCTTCGTCAAATTCAAGAGCAGGCCGGCGGTGCTAGTTCTTCATCAGTTCCCCAATATTTTCCAGAGCCACCGCCCCCTGCCCCTACTGAGGAGGAACAGCAACCACCACATCGGCATCAACGTCCACGGTGTGTCCCCAAACCTCGACAGTGTGGAACTGAGTCTCATCTTCTTCGTTAATTTTTTTTGTACTGTCTTTTTAAATTATCAGTGTGGAATTGTCTTTAGTTTAATTTATCAATTATTGTAATCTTAAATTAACTAAGTTATTAATTTTAAGGTTTTAATCTTATGTGACATTTATTACATTTGGATCAATAATTTACTCTTTTGTCTTTAATAGTGCTTTGTGCAGATTGCACATTGTAAAGTGTGCATTGTGCAGAGTGCATAGTGCATAGTGCAGAGTGCACTATTACAGTGTGCATTGTGCATAGTGCATTGTTAAACGGCCTAGATTTTGCCGACACTATTTAACGGCCTAAATTTTGCCGACACTATTTAATGGCCTAGATTTTGCCGACACTATTTAACGACCTAGATTTTGCCGACACTAAACCCTAAAATCAACAGTTAAGATATTCCAAAATCAACGGCTTACATACGATCACCCCTATTATAAATACATTCTCACATTACACTCAAATTCACACCAACAGTTTACCCTTAACCTATATTTCTGATTCATCTTCTCTTCTCTGGTTCTTCCCAAACACCGTCGCCCAACCCGCTGAAATGGAATGGCAGTTGTGCCCAACCCAGTACTCAAATGACAAATTCTTAACTGCCCTTCATCACAGTGGAACTGTAACCACCGATGAACATGGTGTTGTCTTTCGTTGTCCTAATCATATTTTCTGTAGGATGAATAAGGACATCACATTCGCCCAACTCAAGGAGAAGGCTGAGAGGAAGATACGGCCAGAGGGAGGGTGGCGTAAAGACGTGGAGCGTATCCGTTACAGAAAGTACAATTGTGGAGATGACGGGACATGCGGGTATTCTGTCATGGAGATCCGAAGCGACGACGACGTTCGCACAATGATGGAAGCTCATGCTAACATTCCAATGGGATGTGGTATCTTGGAGCTGTACGTGGACACAATACGCACTCCGGAAAATCATTCATCTTCTGCGACCACCCCCACCGGAAAGAGTCATCAACCACTACTGTACACTTCACTGTCAGGCCCATGTTCGTGCCTTCACATCATTAGTAACACCGGTGCATGCTACAACATCTTTTACAACTCCAGCCAAATGATGTTTCAACCAGTAAATACTCTGGTTTATGACTTTTTCACAAAACTTGCATTTAATTTTCCTATTGTTTCCCTATACTGAAACCCCATCATTCCAAGCCATATTAGTTTAGCTACCAGCAGCATTTTTAGGTAATTTTTTCTTCCTAGAGTTTGTAGCCACACTTGGAGAGGGATTGGAACCCCAACAAAATTTAGAGCACCAGTATTACGAGTTGATGAAGCCATTACAATGCTGAAAAAATTATTTAAAAAAAAAACACAACAACAAAATAACCAAAATGAACAACGCTGACTAACAACAAAAACTATTTAATTTGAAACCAAAAAGACAAAACATACCAGAAATACAAAACAGATTGAGCAAGGATAGAAAAAGAAAAAAGAAGAACAGAGTGAAACACGAAGGGAACAAGGAACATGGAAAGAAAAAAATGAACAAAGAAGAAATAAAAAGAGAAAACGAACCAAAGATAAGCAGGAAATGAACGAGGGAGAAGAGGTGGTCGTCCCCATCGCAGGAAGAAGGGTCGCCTCTGTTGCATGGAGAAATGGTCTTCGTTTGCCGCTCGAGGTGGTTTGGTTCTCGTAGGAAGAGAATGGCCTTCAGTCAAAGAGAGAAGAAGGAGATGAGGGAGAAGGGCTTCGTGTGAGAGAAGAGAAAGGGGGGGATTTAAGGTTTTAAAATTTTAAACCTATGTGCTACTAGACCCGAAAAGACTTTTCAAAAGCCCGATTTTGCAGAAACACAACCCGACAACCGCTCCCACCGCTCCTAAATGCTTCGGGCACTCCTACGATGCTTGAGCGACGCTCCGGCCGCTCTTGTGAAGTTTAGGACTCCTCGTGAGAATGGGTTTGCTGAGATGCCATAGGATCGTAGGAGCGTACGCACGCGCACTCTGGAGTGGTCCTAACTACATTGTCATTCTGTCAACGTCCTCTCTCGCTTCCTCTGGTGGTGGTGGTGGATTGTCAATGAAAAGCTCCCCTTTGTTCAAAGTTCAAACACCTAATTAAAATTCTCCATTTCTGAATTTCCTTTTTGTTTACCCTAATTGTGAGTTTCCCCTTAATATCCCCTTAGTTTCAAACCCTAATTTGATTTTTTCTTAAGTTCCCCTAAATTAACTATGTGAAAATTGTATGATTTAATAGTGTGATGACCCCACTAAATTTCCCATATATTGATTGAATCAAAACACAAATCCTATGACCCATTGCATGAAATATGAATATGTTCCTTATGAAGCTCGCAATGAATATTGCTTGTTGCATGAACAACCGTATCAAGAGTTTTTTCTACTATGAAGATTTTAAAGACTAAGTTGTCTAAACGAATGAGAGATACATGATGAACAGTTATCTAATGACTTATATTGAGATAAATGTATTCAATATCATTGACAATAAGCTCATTATTTAATGATATCAGAGCATAAAATCACGTAGAGGCCAATTATAGGTGTCTATTATGGAATTTATTTAACTAAATATATTAATTTTTATTTTATTATATTTTTAATGATGGGTGATTTAAAAAATTGCACCCCTTGCCTGGGGTCCTACTGCCTGTGGCTCATGTCAGTGCAAATAAAAAGTATTTTAAACATTTAGAGTAAGTTTTTGGCTAAATAGCACTTTTGGTCCTTTATCTTTGCTCCAGATTTCACTTTGGTCCTTTATCTTTTTTTTGGTCCGTTTTGGTCCTTTATCTTTCATTTTCGTTTCACTTTGGTCCTTTATCTTTTTTTTGGTCCGTTTTGGTCCTTTATGTTTCATTTTCGTTTCATTTTGGTCCCTCACGTTATTATTTAATTCAATTAAAACATTAAAACATTAAAACAATTAAAACAATTAAAACAAAATTATTTTAAAACAATTAAAACAATATTTTGGTCCCCCACCGTGAACCCCTCCCCCCCCCACTGTGAACCACTGTCAGCCACCAACAACCACCACCCACCATTCATCATCTTCAACCATTCATATCCCCACCATTAAAACAATATGTGTGTGTGTGTGAGAATTAAAGAATAGAAAGAAAGAAAGAAAAGGAAGGTACGCGAGAAAGAAGAGAAACAGAGAGAAAGGAGAGAAAAGGAAAAAAGAAGAGAAAAGAATGGGTGAAGGAGAAGAAGAGGAAAAACGAAGTCCAAAGGCTCATCAAAACGACTTCCTTCCAACACGAAAAACGTTCAGCATTACTTCCTCTTCGATTTGGTACCAACATCATCATCATCAACTCACTCTACACAAATTCACCATTTTCGAATATTGTGAAGAAATGAGGAATGTTGAGTTTCTTGGCTCATTCTTGTCTTGAAAGCTTAGGGATATGCCATTGAGTGATTGATTGCAAGCTTGGAGTGAAGAAATTAGAGTTTGGTTGGGTTAAGGTGAGTGGAACAAAAATTGGGGTTTATGTGTGAATAGTGATTTGAGGTTGAAGATGATGAATAGTGGGGGGGGGGGGGGAGGGGTTCACGGTGGGGGACCAAAATATTGTTTTAATTGTTTTAAAATAATTTTGTTTTAATTGTTTTAATTGTTTTAATGTTTTAATTGAATTAAATAATAACGTGAGGGACCAAAATGAAACGAAAATGAAACATAAAGGACCAAAACGGACCAAAAAAAAGATAAAGGACCAAAGTGAAATCTGAAGCAAAGATAAAGGACCAAAAGTGCTATTTAGCCTAAGTTTTTTTTAAGAATTTTTTCACCTCAAATGCTATGGAAAACTGAGTTTTGTAGAAGGAGCAATATTGGAATTTTAGAAAAAATGCTTTGGGAAACCAAATTTTACACTATTTTGCCTTGAGAAGCCAATTTTGGGTGACAAATAATAAACAAACACTTAATATATGTGCTTAAGCTCAAGTCTAAACACTAAAATACTAGGAGGATTGTGCAAAGCTCAACGTCTATATTTCTCCTCGGCAAGATTCGATTTCCAGCCAATTCTTAAAACCAAATCTGTTGTTTTTTATTTTCATAATATTGTTTAATAAATCAATCCACCGAAGAAATTACTGAGATGAGTCGCGGACTAGGTCGCTCTTTTTAAGACGTTTCGTGCCACTGCTCAAAATTGTGCAAGCAAACTATCAACCACGATGTCCCCAAGATAAAACAGCCCAGTCAGAACTGATACGAAAGATCACTGCATTGTGAAAATTCGTTCTAGAAATACACCATCAATATGGTTATAAACTACTCAATATGTAAACCACTCTTTAGAAAAGAATCTTGGAAATGCTTCAAGTTTTGAGAGAGAGAAAAGAAAAGTGTTTAGAGAGAAGAGAGAAGAAACTTGGAAACGCTTCAAGTTTCGGTGTGAGTAAGAAAGTGAGGAGAGGTCTTTATTTATAGGCTTGTTAGAGCAGGTAGCCGTTGGGTAATATGCACAATAAATGTGCAACGGCTCTTTTGACTTGGTCAATGTGACCAAGTCAAAAGCGCCGTTGGAGAGCAATGGCTCTTTTGACTTGGTCAAAATGCATAATCGCTATTTGACTTGGTCAATATGACCGTTGGAGAGTAAGCAACGCGCACAAAAAATAAAATAAAAAATTATTTTCGAAAAAATATTATACACCAACACCACTCAGTCTAAGCCCAAGCCCGGCTGAGCCGATCGGACGAACGGCGGCGCGTGCGCACGCGTGGTGGTCAATTTGTGTGTGTTCTCTCCCTTCGACAAAACTGGGTACCCCCTTGGGGCCTAACCCAAGGTTTGAGTTCCACACTTATAAGTACTCTTAAAGTGCCCAGTCTTTCCAATGTGGGACTTTTTCAATTCACAACAACATCAAGTTCCAATAATCCCCCACTTGAATTTAAAAAAAGGAGTTTTAAAAGTAGCGTCAAATGCCTTCATATGATTGTGCATAAATAGATGTGTCTTACAACTTAAACCTTTGCATAGCGTTTAGGATTTAGATTTAACAAGAGTGACTCGTAGTCTTGAACTCTATCACTAACATCAAAACCACACACAACCTTTTCCATAGGTGTATTCTCAAAAGCACGTGCTTTTATGGCCCTGCACATCTATCCCAGTTTAGTGAACGCTCTAGGAATTACGCCAAAGATTCCATAGGAAGCGGCCCCACTTCCACATTCACAAAGGTGAGTCTATCAAGAGTACTCCTGTAGCTAGGTACTCCACTCCACATAGAGTATAGATCTCATTAAGAGATTCTATTACCTCAACCTTACCTCACTTCAGGAATGATGCTTTTTTACTTATAATAGCATGTTCATCTCGCATCACTTCACAACTTGTTATTACCCATTAAACCTTATTCTTGGGATCTTCAGTCTTTTAGGTCGGGTTACCATTATGAGTGACTCATGGTTCCAAAGGGAGTAGTCCCATCTTTTGAGATGTATTTTGGACTTTCTTTCTGTCTAATCTTTTCGTCAAAGAATCATGTAAGTTCTGATCAGTGTGTACCTGGTCCACTCTCACAGCTCCTTTTGAGAGAAATTCTCTATCAATGTTGTGCCTACGACATATTTGTTGTTCTTTTATCGTTGTAATAACGATTCTCTATTTTTGTAAAAGTTGAGGTACTATCACAGTGGATCAACACAACTGACATCGGTTTTCCCATAAAGGAATCTCTGCTAGTAAGCATCTCAACCAACTAGCGTCTTCACTAGCGGTGGCCAATGCTGTAACACCCCATTTCTACCCGGTAAAATAATACGAAAAATCAGAGTTTATAAAAATTTCCAACAAATGAATGGAGTGCCACACTTTCTTCTTAAAAACAACAAACATGATTAATTCGCCTGTGAAAATAGATACATAACACTTTACTTTTGGATGAACCAATAAATAACCTTTTAGTCTTTAAAAATAAGTCACCTTCGTTACTACGCAGCGGATTCACAACAAAAGTCAATTCAAAATAGTCGTGGCGTCTCTAACCAACTTAAAACAGCTCAAAAACAGCAAAATCCTTGATAATAACGACTTTAAGTTTCAACAATAAAATAATCATAACAAAATAATAAGGAAAACACGTCTTCATCCCCCCGAGTGTTACGTATCAGAGCGACGACACCGACTCGATCAAACGAAGGTAAGCATCCTTCATTCGTGATTACCTGCACGTTACCAACAGGAGGGTAACATTCAAACAGAAGGGGCGAGATATCAAACCATATAATAGGACATATGAAAAATAGTATATTAGAATCAGAGGATATGAATTCACCACTTCACAGCCAACAATCAACTTCGATCAATCACAAGTCATCAACAAAGTCACTTAAGGATGCAATATGAATGCGACTCGATACTATGCATATGCATGTGGTACCATCGGAGCAGAACTCCCAACGTAAAAATCTGCCAATAAATAGAGGCATCAACAAGGCATAAGCCTTCAACATAATTTGCCAGTCCAGGCCAACGTGTTTTGAGCATATCTCCAACATGAAAATGCTATGTATGCGACGCGATGTGAATGCACAAACAACTAACAATGATTACATAGCAACACACGACAACAACAGAATTCAACGTTGGTCATAGGCCTACAACATAATATCTTGCCAATAAATAGAGGCAATCCAACCAGATACACGTCGCCAACTTCACACAATGGTAATCACAACTAGGTGAAACATCATCAACAAATCAACAACTGAGCCAACAATTTAGCAACTTAACAAGTTAACAGTTTCGCAACTCAACCAACAGTTAACAACTCAACAAATTAACGATTAACAATTTAACGACTTAACCAACAATTATCCAACCGTGGGCCTAATGCGCCTAAAGTACCCAAAAACCCACAAGACGGCGCCCAATGCGTCCAGCAACGAACGAGGCTGCCACACCTGGCGCCCATGGCGCCCAGTGCGCCCAGCAACCAACAGACAACAGGCAACAGGTAGCCATTCATGGCGCCCATGGCGCCCAGTGCGCCAGCAACCAGCAGACAATAAGCAACAGGCAGCCAGACATGGCGCCCATGTCGCCAGCAACAACAACAGGGCAGCCAGACATGGCGCCCATGGCGCCCAGTGCGCCAGCAACAACAACAGGGCAGCCAGACATGGCGCCCAGTGCGCCAGCAACAACAAAAGGGCAGCCACATATGGCGCCCATGGCGCCCAGTGCGCCAGCAACAACAACAGGGCAGCCAGACATGGCGCCCATGGCGCCCAGCAACAACGGGGCAGCCAGACATGGCGCCCATGGTGCCCAGTGCGCCAGCAACAACAACAGGGCAGCCAGACATGGCGCCCATGGCGCCCAGTGCGCCAGCAACAACAACACGGCAGCCAGACATGGCGCCCATGGCACCCAGTGCGCCAGCAACAACAACAAGGCAGCCAGACATGGCGCCCAGTGCACCAGCAACAACAACAGGGCAGTCACATACGGCGCCCATGGCGTCCAGTGCGCCAGCAACAACAACAGGGCAGCCAGACATGGCGCCCATGGCGCCCAGCAAGAACGGGGCAGCCAGACATGGCGCCCATGGCGCCCAGTGCGCCAGCAACAACAACAGGGCAGCCAGACATGGCGCCCATGGCGCCCAGTGCACCCAGCAACAACGGGGCAGCCAGACATGGCGCCCAGTGCGCCAGCAACAACAACAAGGCAGCCAGAAAGGGCGCCCCTGGCGCCCAGTGCGCCAGCAACAACAACAGGGCAGCCACATACGGCGCCCATGGCGCCCAGTGCGCCAGCAACAACAACAGGGCAGCCAGACATGGCGCCCATGGCGCCCAGCAACAACGGGGCACCCAGACATGGCGCCCATGGCGCCCAGTGAGCCGGCAACAACAAAAGGGCAGCCAGACATGGCGCCCATGGCGCCCAGCAACATCGGAAAACAAGCAACGGGCAGCCAGACATGGCTCCCATGGCGCCCAGTGCGCCCAGCAACATCAGCAAACAAGCAACGGGCAGCCAGACATGGCGCCCATGGCGCCCGGTGCGCCCAGCAACATCAGCAAACAAGCAACGGGCAGCCAGACATGGCGCCCATGGCGCCCAGCAACATCAGCAAACGGCGCCCAGTAACAACAGCAACGGCGCCCATGGCGCCCAGGAACAACAAACGGCGCTCATGGCGCCCAGTGACCCAAATTTTGCGCATCCTCATGTTCAAAAACCCCTAAACTAATTTCAATCATCAACAATAGTTTTCAAACAACAACAATAGATTTCAAAGATTAAACAAACACATAGGATCCCTTATTTTCCCACATAAAGCCCTTCATGTACCCTATTATAGAGTTAGAACCCCACCCTTACCTGGGTTTTGAAGATTTCGCAGTCACCTCCCTATTTCTCACCAAGTTGCGCCTCCACCCTCCTAGGTTGTAGAAACTTGCGCAACCCCCTTCCTTGGTTCTCTCTCAAATCCTTATTTTTTTTCTTCTGCTTATGACAACTTAACCTAATTTTTACTTACTTATACTTCTCTTTATTTTTCTGATTAGTCTCATGGGCCACTCTTCACACCCCCTTATATTACTTATTCTAACGTAAAAATAAGCCCATACAACATAATAATATTATTACTACTCTAATATTATTTTCCACACTTAATTAACCTATTAATTAAATAAAAGTCAACGTAGCAACTATACTAATAATTCCCAACTTCAACAATTCTCACACCTAATTATTGAATGAATTAATTAAATATTTGGGGCGTTACAAATGTTATCATTTTGAGCTCCATAGTGGACTGAGCCAATATGGTTTGTTTCTTAGATTTCCAATAGACAACAACTCCAGCTATACTAAATATACAACCACTAGTTGCTTTGGAATCATCTGATAGAGTATTCCAATCAGCATCGATGTACTCTTCAAATACACTAGGAATTCCTTTATAGTGTAATATGAGATTCATGATCATTTTAATGTATCACATGACTCTCTCAATCGCGTGCCAATTCTCTATACTTGGTCAACTAGTAAACCTGCCCAACAATCCCATGACATACGCAATGTCAGGTCTAGTATCAGTGGCATACCTTAGGCTACCATTGATGCTCGCATATTCCGTTTGTCTAACATCGTCATCAGTGTTCTTAAAAAGTTTGACACTTGGATCATATAGTGAAAAAGCAGGTTTACACTCAAACTAATTGTATTTCTTTTAGATCTTCTCAGTATAATGAGATTGATCCAAAGAAATTCCTCTCTCGAACCTGGTAATCTTAATACCAAGGATTTACACTTGTTTCTCCGAGGTCTTTCATATCAAAGTTGTTGCACAACAATGATTTCATTTATTTATAGCAAGAACGTTTGAGCCAAATATGAGTAAGTCGTCTACATAGAGACATATGATAGTGCATATGTCATTTTCGGTTTTGTAATAAATACATTTGTCACTCTGATTCACTTTAAACTCATTCGATATAATCAAGTTATCAAACTTCTCATGTCATTGATTAGGAGCTTGTTAAGACCATGCAAAGACTTATCTAACTTACATACCTTGCTTTCTTGACGATGAATTACAAACCCTTCAGGTTGGTCTACATAGATATCTTCTTCCAATACATTGTTTTTAAAACATTTTTTTGACATCCATTTGGTGTACTACTAGAGTAGCAGCCAACAAAATTAGTACCATTATGGATGTAATTCTAGTAACTAGTGAAAATGTGTCGAAGAAATCTATATATTTTCTCTTTGACTAAAACCTTTGGTTGTAAGGTGAGCCTTAGCAGCTCCATCTGGTTTTAGTTTCCATTTTTTTTTATTTTTATAAATCCATTTACAACCTATCGGTTTGCAACCAAGAGGCAAGTCTACTAAATGCAAGGTCTTGTTAGACTCTAGAGAATCCATCTCGTTGGTTATGACTTTCTGTCACAAATCTGCACCCGATGAAGACAAAACTTCTTGAATGCTAGATGGATCTTCCTCTAGTATATGGACCGTATAATGGGTTCCATATTCTTTAGCAACATGTTCTTTCGTACCTCTTCCAGGTTCTGTTTCCCTTTGTTCGTTGTTTTCAACGTTCATAGGCATAAAAATTTGACTAGTTCTGGTGCCCCCACTATTTCTTGATTTAAAGGGAAACTATTTTCATGAAAGTCAAATTCAATTGACTTTATGATCACTTTAGCGTTCAGGTCTCAAGAATACACAACGAATACTGACATAAGCCAACGAATACACAACGAATACACATTCATAGGCTTTACTAGCGAGTTTAACTCTTCTTGGATCTGGGATTCTGACATAAGCCAACCAACCCCAAGTTCAAAAATAAGACAAATTGAGTTGTCTTTTCTTCAAGATCTCACAACGAAAAAAATTTATTTATTTAGATTCAGAAAATTTATCCTTGACATAAGAATCAATTAATAAAATATTTCACAGGAGAGATGCACCGCTAGAATTAAGCATAATAGCAACAACCAATTCAATGGAAGTTCTATTTCTCTTTTCTGCTTTACAATTCAAAAAAAATAGTGCAGTCGTTTCATGTATAATTCCATTTAATTAATGGGAATCATGTTACGTTCCTCTATCACCACGAAAACTCTTAATCTTTCTACTGAATTGATTTTCAATTCTATTTCACTTTTATTTTTCATAATTTATACTACAATGTAGTGAGATCAATTGTAAATAAAAGTGAGAAACTATCATTTTCCGTTTCTGGTTAACGTTTCATATGATTCACATATACTCAGTGAATCAAATCTAAATACTCAGACTTCCTTACTGATTTATGCGAAGTCTTGATAATTTTAGCTTCACTACAAAAATCACAATTTTTTTAATTTATTTAAAAATAACTTCGGAAGATTCTATGTTGTTCATATTGAAAAGAATGTGTTTGTTTACACAACAAACACATTTTTAGTTATAGTGTACAAAACTTCCGATAGACAGGAACACGAAAGAAAACTCGTAAAATAAAATAGATGGAAAACAATACTTCTCTGAAAATGCATCACGAGCCACCTGAAAAATACAAATACAAATTCTCACCATGGAGTAGGTCCCTAAAATTAGAATATACAAAACATTAAACCAATACTATTATAAAAAATCAAATAATTAAATTGAAGAAAATAAATAAAATAGATATAACATAGGGTGACAAAGGCATCCTTCTTTTGCAATCACCAAAAATGTAATGGAACACGATAAGGCATCAGTCTTTTGTAAAGTGGTTTTTGTTAATGGATTTCTACCAAAATTGAATTGAAATAATAACCCATACCTTCAAATCGTGGACATATTTACAGAAGTTTTAAATTGTTACATAACTACTCTACTTGCTGTTATCATTTGTATCAAATTTTAATTTTATCCACTAAAAATTCAATAGAATCAAAAGAGATGAGATGACATTACCAAAATCCATTGGCTTCACACTTTAACTTGTTAAATGCACCTTCCTTTGAAGCTCCTTTTGCTATGCTACAACAGGGAAAAAACCTAATATTGAATTTAGAAAAGTAAAGCAAAACAAAAATGAAGTGAGAAAACGGGAGATAAGTGTAATGATGGTTGCTATTGAGCTTGAAGAAGGAATGGCAGAGAGATTGTTGAGGGAAGAGCTCAGAAGTGAAGCTCTTGTTCAATTCCATGCTAGTCCGAAGAGAGAGTAAGAGAAATGTTGTGTCACATTTCTTTAGAATTTCAATTTGATCAAAATTAATTGAAAGATACATTGAAACGTAAATTGCATTAGCACTCTTAGTATATGGTTATTGATTCACTATCATATGCCTATTGATTCACTGAGTATATGTCATTCTAGAAAGTGTGTGTGAGAAGGATCATCAATAGGCATATGATAGAGTAGTGCATTATAAGAATTTGAAATGATTTGGTCAAAAAAAAAAGAATTTGAAATGTGTGTATTAATTGATAAATTGCTCATCAATAGTATAAATGTAACTTTTTTGTCTAGTATTTTTAATGGGTTTTCAATGCAATTTTAACATATTGTAACCTATCTATGAATGAAATACAAATAGGTGAATTAAAAGCTAAATTGCTTTTTTTATAAGAAAGATATATTTATATAATAACGAATGGAGCACTAGGAGTACTCCAACCCATTACAAAAAAGTTTACTTCGAACTAGTAACTAGCTTAATACAATGAAGTGGTGAATTCCACCAAACCGAAATAGACACACCGCCTGCACCGTGAATCTTTCCCATGAACCATCCCCAAGATAAATGTTTGATCTGATTAACTACATTGGGAATATCCACCACCACCCCTTTGAAAATCTTATTGTTTTTCTCCTTCCATATAACCCACATAGTAGCCATCCAAAACAGAAATTGCACCTTGTTCTTACTATTGGTGTGCTTAACACGCCTATCATATTCCCAAAAGTGTTGAAGCCCCACCAGGTCTATCTCATCTTCAATCCCCAACCAACTTAATATTTCTTTCCAAATACATTTAGAAAAAACACATTGGAAAAACATGTGTGCAACAGACTCATCACATGTATCACACAATGGACACCGACTGTTGGTAATGTCCACATTCCTTCTAAGTAAATTATCCTTGGTTGGCAATCGATCCAAGAATAAGCGCCAACAAAACAATGCTACTTTGGATGGCACAGCTACTTTCCACACAATAGATAGTACATCTGCTATATCACTATTCAATGGGGTATGATTCACCAAAGACATGACAAAAGAATAACAAGAACTTACAGTGAATAAATTAGATTTGTGTAATGTCCATTTCCACCTGTCTTGTGTATCCGCCACCAGTTGAACGTCAAACAGAATGGTCTCCAAAGATAGAAGCGTGCCTTGTTCATGAGAATGTAGTTGTCCAGTCCATGTCAAAAGCCACCTCCATCGCCCCATCACCCAAGAGCCTGCATTTCCCACAGACACAAATTGTTGAGATGAAATGTCATACAAATCCAGGAAAACCTCATTCAATTGCGCGAAACCTATCCATTTGTTATGCCAAAAGAGAATAGAGTGTCCATCTCCTAAGACACAACTCACGGCCCTGTGAATAAAATTCTGGTTTGGTGAAATATCCTTCTCCAGCAACATCAAATCCCTCCACCATATTGAATCCTTCGGGCCCCAAGATCGACCACAATTACATGATTGCTTTGCAATTAAATCACCATATCTAAAACATTAAACCTCCCTCCATGCAACACTAATAAGTTAATGTGAGTTCTTAAGAAATTATGTGGTTAAATATTCTTTACGCTTAAGTTAATGTGAGTTCTTAAGAAATTATGTGGTTAAATATGTAAATATGTGTTAAGAAGTGTAAAATAGGATTAGGAACTGATTATGTGACAAATTGGCACTTTTGGTGCCCTCTTGTTATTTTTAATGTGTTTGTTCAGTGCTGCAGCATTTGACGCTATAACGTTGCGTCCTGCGTGAGCAAGAGAGAGAAAAGCAAAAAGCACAATTTTGGAGCTCAAACTTTATGTCATTTCAGCCCATATTTAAGGGATATTTTTGCTGCTGAAGCCAACCAAAAGACTTTATAGGGACACTTGTCCACTTGTTGTTGGAAGATCACTTTTGGTTGGTGGGGAATGTCTTGTCTACTTTTTGGAAAACTACTTTATGGACAATAAACAAAGATATCTCACTTCTTCTTCCTCACTTCACACTTCAGAATAGAGGGGAGAGATTTTGGAGAGAAAAACTTGACACCCTTCTCCACTTCAAGCTTTTATTTTTCAAGAGAAGATCATCATGAGAAGGAGTCCACGTAGTGTATCTTTTGCAACCGTGTCTCCTCTTTTCAGTTTCGGTAATATGAACATTTTGGTTTGTATTGTGTTGATGATGCTCACCATGAGATAAACACTTAGTAGTTGGATTGCTTGGAACTTTGTAATGAATTTTTAGTATTGTTAATATAATATTGTGATGTTTGCGTTTCAACCTTTGTGTTTTAATGCTTTCAAACTCGTTTTGGGATTGGCCAACTGAAATGAGTATATTCGTAGGTACAGACATGGTCTACGATTCTAACTCAAAGGTTGATATGAATGAAAGGTTGTTTAAAGACATTTAAATAACTTTTGCTTAACTCTAGACATAGGGGAGCAATAGTTCATAAGGTGAAAACTGTGGGTTCTTTATTATACAGGGGTGGACTTATTTAGAACTTAGAAATAGGAGTCTTGTAACAAAACCCTGGCGTTAGTGACCGAAAGGCACAACATCATATGCTACAGTAGTTAGCGCTATAGCGTTCAATGTTATAGTACTTTACTTTAAAGGATTTACTTAGAGAAAAGCAGACCAACTCATATTATTAACTCTTGAACTTTCTTACCGTTTTCATACAACATCTTTCTTATTTTCATGCTCATAAACTTGTTGTTACTATTTTGCTTGGTTCACTTGTGTGTTAACGATTTAAACTATAAAATTACATCAATCCCTGTGGGTACGATCTCTACTTGGTGTTACAGCACTAGGTGCTATAGCGCATGCCCAGTTCCCAGTCACCAGAATTTGAGTTGGATCCTGAACCTGAAAGAAGATTCAGAAGGTGAAGACAACTTCAGAGACTGCAACAACTGAGACCTACCATGTCAGAACACAATGGTTCTGGTAAGGGTACAATTGTTGGAAGATCAAATTCCAGAGGTGGCCGTAGTATAAGAGGTGGTAGATCTGACCCTGGTGGTGGTCCACTCCATAGAGGTAGAGGTCCAATCACTCATTCTGTTACAATACATGATCCTGATGACTGGTACAGGCAGCAAGTCATAAATCAAGGTGCTGGAGACATGGTGAATGACAGGGATAGACCCATGAGAGACTATGTTGTGTTTGATCCTCAAACAATGCAAACCAACATAGCTAGACCTACTCTCCACACGGCTCATTTTGAATTCAAACCCATGATGTTCCAAATGCTTCAAACTGTGGGACAATTTGGTGATTCTCCTCAAGGGGACCCATATTCACACTTAAAACAATTTTTGGAAGTTTGTAGTAACTTCCTCATTCCTGATGTTAGTGAAGATGCCTTTAGATTAAAACTTTTTCTATATTCTTTGAAGGATAGAGCTAAGTCCTGGTTAATTTCTCTAGAGCCTAACTCTATCCATACATGGAATGAAATGACAGAAAATTTTTTGGCAAAATATTTTCCACCAAACAATAATGCCAGAATGAGGAATGATATTACTTCATTTAAACAAAAAGATGGTGAATCACTACATGAAGCATGGGAAAGATGGAAAGAGCTATTGAGAAAATGTCCTCATCATGGGATACCTTATGTCATTCAGATGGAAACTTTCTACAATGGGTTGGAGCCACGAACCAGACTCATGTTAGATGCCTCATCGGGAGGAGTGATCTTAAGCTCATCATATAATGAAGCATGTGAGTTGATAGAGCTCATTGCAACCAACAGCTCCCAAAGGCCTATTGAGAGGCTCAATTCAATGAAGAAAGTAGCTGGGGTCCATGAGATTAGTGAAGTATCTGCTCTATCAGCACAAGTGGCTTCCCTCACAAACATGATTAAGAATCTCAACACTTCAAGTGCTACAGCACCTGACGCTGTAACGTCTGCAAATTCATTTGTTTCTATAATTGAACAAGCCCCTTTAGGAGAAGCCAGTTGTGCATACTGTGGAGGAGGCTATAATCACCCTAACTTCAGATGGGGTGTTAACAATGTTGCAGCAACAAATTCAGATACACCTGCTGTGTCACCAGGATTTCCTGCTCAGAACCATCAAAGACAAGCTGCCCCAACTATGGATAACTCTATGGAAGCTCTGTTGAAAGCCTTCATGAGTGATTGTAAGACAACTTTGCAATCTCATCAAGCTTCTATAAAGAATTTAGAGACACAAGTTGGGCAGATAGCCTCTACTCTCATCCAAAGGCCTAGTGGATCATTACCTTCCACTACAGAAGCTTCAACTTCTCATGCAGCAGAGAAGGAGCATGTCAAGGCTATATCTCTAAGAGATGGGAAGGATTTGACAGGGCCATCTACTGTAACAGGTGATGGTAGAAAAGAAAAATAAAAAAATAAAAAAATTGAAAAAGAAAAAAATACTTCTGATGTTATAGCACCCACTGCTATAGCGTCTGATCCTGCACATGTGCCACCACCTAAGCCTGTTCCAAAATACCCTCCTCCTCCTTTTCCACAAAGGTTGAAGCAGGCTCATAAGAACTAGCAATTTGGTAAATTCTTGGATGTGCTGAAACAACTCCACATCAATGTTCCCGTGCTGGAAGCACTTCAGCAAATGCCCAACTATGAAAAATTTATGAAGGAAGTGCTCACCAAGAGGAAGAGATTAGGAGAGTTTGAGACAGTAGCAATGACTGGAGAATACACCATGATCATGCAGAACAAGATCCCAAGGAAATTGAAGGATCCTGGCAGTTTCACAATTTCTATGGGTAAATCTTATTCTGGCCGTGCACTATGCGATTTGAGGGCAAGCATCAACTTGATGCCCAAATCCATCTTTAAACAGCTTGGTATTGGTATTGTGAGGCCTACCACTGTTACCCTTCGGTTAGCAGATAGGTCCATAGCCTATCCTGAGGGGATAATAGAGGATGTGCTTATTAAGGTTGACAAAATTGTTTTTCCTGTAGATTTTGTTGTTCTTGATTTTGATGTAGATAAGGAGGTTCCTGTCATTCTTGGGAGACCATTCCTAGCTACTGCCCAGACTTTGATTGATGTCTAGAAGGGAGAACTGACTATGAGAGTCAATGATCAAGAGATTAAGTTTAATGCGATGAATGCTCTCAAGTCCCCAGATGCAGGAACTGAGGAGTGTTCTTTTGTGGTGTCTCTTGATTCTGTTATTCAAAAACACTTCCACAAGCAAGGTGGCCACTTGGTCAAGGCTCTTGCCAACACTGAAAAAGAAAAGTTTGTGGAAGAAGGTGTGTTACAAGGTGAGGATGATGTCAACGAGAGCTCTAAGGAGAGTGGGGGAGGAAGAGATGGATCAGAAGAAGAAGAAGAAGAGAGTGCTAAGGACATTGAGCCGGAGCCAGACCCTAAAGCAACCCTCAACCAACAAGAAACCCCATCACCCCAATCCCCACCTCACAAAACTCATCCCCACAATCACCACCCAAATAGCCCATACCACCACCCTCACCACCAAAAATCACCAAATGCACTCAAGTCATTGTTGAAATCAAACAACCAGAAACCAACCAGCTACCACAACGGTCAAAACCAAAAGCTGAAGAAAACCTAGTTGTAGCATCTGTTGCTACAGCTTCTGCTAAACAAGTGAATGTTGCCGCAACTGCTGTGGATATGTTTGATGAAGTCACTGGTGGAACATTCAAAATCAATGGTCAAAAGGTGAAGCACTACTCTGGAGCATATGTGGTCAGGGACAATACCACCATTGAACTTCAATACCTCTAACAAAAGAGGAAGTCTGGCTGAAGACTCTTAAACCAAGAGCTCCTAGGAGGCAACCCATGGATTTGAACTAACAATTTTGTGTTTTTAATTTTACTTGTGTGCATGAGTGAATTTTGTGAAGTGAAAAAAGAAGCCACCAAAGAAGAAGCCCAAGGCATCCAGCAACAGAGCCACCACAGTGCCCACCAGAGCAAGCAAAAGGCTCAAATCTGGGTTAGCAGACAAGTACTCTAACCCTTCTTTAAAAAAAAAGAGGATTAGGAACTGATTATGTGACAAATTGGCACTTTTTGTGCCCTCTTGTTATTTTTAATGTGTTTAAATTTGTAAATATGTGTTAAGAAGTGTAAAAGAGGATTAGGAACTGATTATGTGACAAATTGGCACTTTTGGTGCCCTCTCGTTATTTTTAATGTGTTTGTTCAGTGCTGCAGCGTTTGACGCTATAACGTTGCATCCTGCGTGAGCAAGAGAGAGAAAAGCAAAAAGCACAATTTTGGAGCTCAAACTTTATGTCATTTCAGCCCATATTTAAGGGATATTTTTGCTGCTGAAGCCAACCAAAAGACTTTATAGGGACACTTGTCCACTTGTTGTTGGAAGATCACTTTTGGTTGGTGGGGAATGTCTTGTCTACTTTTTGGAAAGCTACTTTATGGACAATAAACAAAGATATCTCACTTCTTCTTCCTCACTTCACACTTCAGAATAGAGGGGAGAGTTTTTGAAGAGAAAAACTTGACACCCTTCTCCTCCATCAATCCTCCACTTCAAGCTTTTATTTTTCAAGAGAAGACCATCATTTCCAACACTGTGAAGTTGTGCTATAACGTCATCTACCCGTCTCATGAGAAGGAGTCCACGTAGTGTATCTTTGCAACCGTGTCTCCTCTTTTCAGTTTCGGTAATATGAACATTTTGGTTTGTATTGTGTTGATGATGCTCACCACGAGCTAAACACTTAGTAGTTGGATTGCTTGGAACTTTGTAATGAATTTTAAGTATTGTTAATATAATATTGTGATGTTTGCGTTTCAACCTTTGTGCTTTAATGCTTTCAAACTCGTTTTGGGATTGGCCAACTGAAATGAGTACATTTGTAGGTACAGACATGGTCTACGATTCTAACTCAAAGGTTGATATGAATGAAAGGTTGTTTAAAGACATTTAAATAACTTTTGCTTAACTCTAGACATAGGGGAGCAATAGTTCATACGGTGAAAACTGTGGGTTCTTTATTATACAGGGGTGGACTTATTTAGAACTTAGAAATAGGAGTCTTGTAACAAAACCCTGGCGTCAGTGACCGAAAGGCACAACATCATATGCTACAGCACTTAGCGCTATAGCGTCCAATGTTATAGCGCTTTACTTTAAAGGGTTTACTTTGAGAAAAGCAGTCCAACTCATTTTATTAACTCTTGAATTTTCTTACTGTTTTCATACAACATCTTTCTTATTTTCATGCTCATAAACTTGTTGTTACTATTTTGCTTGGTTCACTAATGTGTTAACGATTTAAACTATAAAATTAATATCAATCACTGTGGGACGATCTCTACTTATCAGTATATTACTTGTTGTGATTGTGTATACTTGCACAACTCACTACAAACACCATTTCCACTTAGCAAGCGAAGAAATGTTAAAAACTTCTAAGTTCTTCACTCCTAGTCCACCCTCCTTCTTGGGTTTGCAAATGTCTTCCCACGCCACCCAACGGATCTTCCTTTCCTCATCATGTGATCCCCATAGAAAATCTCTCTGAGTTTTTGTTAGCTCCTTGATGACAACTTAGGGGCTTTATAAAAGGAGAAAAATTAGAGAGGTAAACTTGAAAGGACGGAATTAATAAGTGTTACCCTTCCTCCGATGGATAAATGATGACCCCTCCAACATGAAAGTTTGGCCCGCATAGATTCCACAACGGATTTCCATGTACTCCTTCGCCGTGGATTGGCACCAGCCGAAACACCCAGAAACTTAAAAGGAATACTTGCTGTACAACAAGAGAGAAAAATTGATGCTTGCTCCATAAAACCTTCTTTGAGATTCAACCCAATCAACTTGCTTTTGTGAAAATTGACACGGAGACCGGATACTAACTCAAAACTTCTGAAGATAGTTTTGATACTCCACAAATTCTTCCATGACCCCTGACCTAACAAGATTGTATCATCAGCAAATTGTAATAGAGACAAATTTAGACTGTCTGACACCGGATAACCATCAAAGCTTCCAACCTGAACTGCCTTTTGTACCAAACCAGGAAGCCCCTGAGCAATGATAAGGATCAAAAACGGGGATAGAGGATCACCTTGCCTTAATCCTTTTTGCACTGTGAATTCATCCGTAGGGCTCCCATTAACCAAGACTGGCATACTACTGGTTAATACACACACCTTCTCAAAGTTTACTTTAAACAACAAACATTCATCCTTTCTTCGTTTGGCAAGATCAACTACCTCATTAACAACCAATACACCATCTAAAATTTGCCTCCCAGAGATAAAAGCTGACTGATAAGGGGAAATAAGTTTAGTGATTACCTTCTTCAACCTAGAAGCTAGCACCTTAGAAAGAATCTTATATAGGCACCCAATCAAACAAATTGGCCTATACTCCTTTAAACTTTGGGGATTTGTGATTTATGGAATCAAAGTCAAGAAGGAGGCTGTAATAGCTTTAGGAAGCACCCCTGTGATCTGAAATTCTTGTAAAAAATCCACAATGTCAACCTTAACAACCTCCCAACATTCTTTTATAAAGCGAAGGTTAAACCCGTTAGGACCAGGGAATTTGTTACCGTCACAATTCAACACTTCTTCCTTTATCTCCTCTTCTGTAATCGGGGCCAGCAAAAGAGAATTTCCCTCCAAACTCAAAGTCTGGAATTCAGTACCATCCAAAACTGGTCTAGAAAAAGAAGATTCATTGAATCCTTCCTCAAAAAACCGGCGCACTTCAGTCTTCACTTCCCCTACCCGCTCCACACAATGACCCTCCACATCTAAAGATAAAATTTGGTTCCTCCTTCTCCTAGCTTGAAGACAACAATGAAAGAATTTTGTGTTAGATCCCCCTTCTTTAATCGACCGCATCCTAGACTTCTGTTTCGACAAGCTCTCTTTCATCATTAGTTGTTTGCCAAAATAACGAGGATGCCTCTTTCTTCTTCACCAAAACATTAAAATCACAACCCTCTTCAATACCACTATCCAATTCATTCATATTTGCAACTATGTTTTCGATATTGAGATCAAGCCACCCAAAAACCTCCTTATTCCACCTTTTCAGTCCATTTCTAAGAATTTTCAACTTCTCCTTTATAACATATGCCTTTCTGCCATTAATCTAAATCTTCTTCCATTCCTCTATAATAAAGGACTGAAATCCATCGTGGTCAATCCAACAGTTATTAAATCGAAAAAGTTTAGGACCCCGGTTAAGATTTGAACACACCAACCATATTGGACAATGATCAGAAATGTCTTTATTGCCAACCTTCTGCCCCTTAACTTGCCATAACTTCATGATACCATCTGAAATTAGAAACTTGTCCAGGTTACTAGCAGCAATACCATCTGAACAAAAATATGTAAAATTTTTCCCATACAAAGGAGGATCAATAAGATTCATATGATTCACAAAAGCATTGAAGTCCATCATATCCTTATATCCCCAATAAGCACTTCTACCCATCCTTTCCTCCCTACTAGATATAGCATTCAAATCCCCCACCATACACCACTCTCCCACCAAACAATCAACTTTGAGCTTACATAAATTCTCCCACAATAATCTTCTACCAGCGGTATTACAAGGTGCATATACATTCACAAAGAAGAACAATTTTGACTGAAATTCAACACAAACACCAATGAAACTGTGACCAGAGAAAGTAGATTTAACCACCCACAAACCCTTTTTCCACATCATTAACAACCCACCCGATAAACCTGATGAAGGCAAAGCAATCCAATCAATTAACTGATTACCCCACATATTTTCAACAACATAGTCTTCTAAAAATTCTCTTTTAGTTTCTTGGAGACAAACAAGATCAAAATTACCTGATTTTATGATTTTTGCCAACCTCCTTCTCTTTGAATTGTCTCCCAACCCTCTAATGTTCAATGACATAATATTCATAATGCACCATTGTTGATCGCCCTCTTCTGCTTTGTTGCTGCATCTTTACTCTCACCCAAAGCTATCTGCTGGATATAAACATCATCACTCTCCGAACCTTCCACCCCTAAACGACGAGCTTCTTCCCAAACCTTCTGAGCAACAAATTTACTTTACAAAGCCCAAAATTTGTTGTTACATAGTCACATATCAGAGCTGGATAAAGAACCGCCACAGAGTACTCAACCACCAGAGAAATGTGTAGAGGCTTGCGTTGAATCTTTTTGCGAAATCCCGTTAACGTAATTGTCAATTGACTTTTCAGAAACAGATATCAGATTGTGCATAATACAGTTTTTACGCGAAGCCCGACTCAGCTTTGAGAGAAAGCCACTTTTGGATAAGGGTTTTTTTTGTACCCCCATCATCTCTCCATCTACCCCCATCATAAATTTTAAGACGAAATTACCCCTGCTTAAATTATTTTAATCGGATTTACCTTCGTGATAGATAAATCCGATTCAGAAAAATCAAAGTCGGATTTACGTAGATCCGATTAGAATTAGTTAGGGGAAATCGGATTTACCTTTAATGAGGTAAATCCGCTTTGTTAAATGCAAATCGGATTTACGTTCTTTTGATAGGTAAATCCGCTTTGCAATTAACAAAGCGGATGTACCTGTCGATGGGGGTAGATCCGCTTTGTTAAAATACAAATCGGATTTACCTTCCTAATAGGTAAATCCGATTTGTACTAAATTCGACGGGTATGATTTGATTGCCAATGTTGATCAACGGTGTAGATTGCACCGATAATATCAACGGTTGATAATCATTGACGAATTCTATAAATACCCATTGCCAACCTCATTCTTTTCACTCACAAATTTCACTCTCACTTGCTTATTTCACTCATCCAAAATGGAGATATGCCGCACTCAACGCTCAGATGACAATAGGCGTTCCGCTATACATCATCGAGGCCAAATCACGATGAGAGAAGATGGTGTCCACTTCTGGAGTCCTCAGCCGGTGTTATGCAGAATCCACCGCGGCATGCGGTTTGAAGGTTTGAAGGATAATGTGTGGTCCAAAGTTCAAGTGACTGGTGACGACCGTGACGTCACTAGTATCACTTATCGCAAACCCTATCTTGGAGACGATGGCCGCGTTTCCTTCTCGTCCATGACAATCAAGACTAACGAAGACGTGGCGAACATGTTAAACACCCATGACACGCTTCAGCAGTATAAGCCGTTGGAGCTGTACGTGGAAACTCAACGGAGTGTGAATGAGATTTTACGTCGTCTTTGACGACCAGAATTTTAGGAAAATGTATCTGCCACCATCTCATTTGTTTTTATCATGTTTTCGTTTTCTCTGTCAGTCACTTATTGTTATTGTTATCGCATGAATGAAATCGAAATTTTAATGAAACTCCACAAATATAACAAACAAGAAATAATAATAATCAAGTAATATAAAAATAGTTCAAACATACAATCCCACAAAACCCCCTAGTCACGCCTCGGTACCATATCCAGTAACCGCGTGAGGCGAGCGTACGTCTGAGTACCCATCCTAATGTCTCCTCTCCTAAGCCCCCTCCGAATCTCCGCCTCCATAAGCTGATAAAGCTCGAGCAACTCTGGTTGTGCTGGTGGTACTGGTGGTGCAGTTGGCTGTACTGGTGGTGGTGGTGATGCAACCTGTCATACCCTAATTTTGTCCGTTAGATTAATGCGATTCGTTTTTCTAAAATAATAATCTTGTAGACATTTGATTTTATCGGTTTCTTGTTTCATTTTCAAAAAAAATCCCAAAAAACATGTTCCATGGTGCACGCGTATTATTTTTAGTCGCGTACACGCGTTAGTCTTAACATTTTTGCATTGTTGCGTGCACATGTTATTTCTAACCACATACGCGTGTCATTCCTAATCGTGTGCGTGTCGTTACTTTCTTTGCGGACGCGTGTTCACTTCTCGTCGTATACGAGTGCTCATTTTTAGTTCTCGTTTTTTTTAGGTATTAGTTTAATAAGAAAATGTAATAAAAAATCAGATTTGAATAATTGCTTTTTTATTATTATTACTATAATCAGTTTTTTTTACAAATAAAGAAGTCAACTTTAGTACATACATGTGGACAAAAAATTAAATTACAAAGTAGTACAAAAAATTAATTAAAAAAGCAAAAACTAAATAAAAAGCAAGGCAGCACAAGCTGCTGTCCTTGCTGAAAATTTCTTTGAGCATTATGACAAGACCCATTTCTTCACCCTCTTTATTGTCTTCCCATTCTTGGCACCAAAAATGCTGGCCTTGCAAAATGCAGTACCACCACCTCTGCTCCACTACTCTGCCTACTCTGCAAAAGCATAACAACACAATGGGGGATCCTCTATAAAAAGCCAGCAACCTGTAACAGTAAAAAAAAAACAGAAAACACAGTCTAGGGAGGCACACGGAGAACAACAAACAAAGATAAGAAAAAGGAGAGAACAAAGAGAGGGAAAGCTACTGAGCTGCCTCACTTCCGACCACCATCTGTGGTGGTCGCCGCCGTGCACCACCACAGAAACCCCCAACCACCGCTTCATTCCCTCCTTCCCACCCCACGAACCACGACACCATTAACCCCCACATCACCTCCGTCAGAACCACTGCAAACCACCGCGGTCAGCACCCCCTCCCACCGAAGCCATCGTCGGCGCCACAACCATGGCCCCCCCCTCCGGCGTCTCTTCTCTTTCCTTCATTTCCGTTCTGCTTCTTCGCCATCTCTCCATCCAACCGAACCACTAACCACCGCAACACCACCATCAACAAACCTCACAGCCTCCCACCTCCCTCTACGAACCATCACCGCTATAGCCTCACCGTCACCGCTACCGTAGCCATCGCCACCACAATAACCACCCTCGTACCGAACCCCCACCACCAGACACTCGCGTTCTTCTCCACTTCGCAAACCACAACCGCCTAACACCGATGGAATCGACCACCACACCACCACCAGAATCGGACCACCCCAAATCATCCCCCTCCCTCTGCGAATCGCATCTCTTCACTCTATGCTCAGGGCTCTTGTTATCCCTCTATCCCCTTTCTGCCTCCGTAAAGCCATGCGAGAAGGGTAGTTGAGGTTAGAGTGGCGAGGAGCAAACGCAAAATCCAGAGTTGGGAGAGTGAGGGAGAGAGCGGTCGTGAGAGGAGGGGTGGAGACGATGAAGAAACAATGATTCGGGTTAGGGGGATTAGGGGCGCGGCGCTGAGGGGATTTGAGAATGAGTTGAGAATTAGGGTTCCAGATTTTAGTTTCCATTTTATATGCTCCTCTTATTTTTATTTTTTTAAATTTGTAATCTGATTACTTCCTGCACCCTCCTTTTTTCCTTATCACAACCCCCTAATTAAAAGCCCAGATCCGCAATTTGGGCCTCATGCATGGACCCGGTTCGCTAACTGCATCCCAGTATTCTCAAATACTGCCTCCAGTTCCCTTTCCACCCCCCACTTTCATAATATAACACCCCAGTTGTTTAATTGCTCTTTTTCCTAGCCTGTTGTTTTTACCCTACTGTAACGCTTTCCAAGTAATATTTCTTTTCTTTCAAACCATCGAACCCACATAAAAAAATGAGTTGTTATTAATGGTCACTCTGAGTTTCGCTTGTTTGGCCTTTAATAACCGCTTCAGTTTTCAAACGAGCTATGAGTGACGACCACTCTGAGTTTTACTTGTTTGGCCGTCACGAATACCTCTACCGTTTTCAAAATAAATAAAAACACCAACAAACATTTTCTACCAAGAACTACGTGTGATTTGATTCTCTACCAGGAGATACGTAGGAGCGGAGGGCGGCCGACCTCTGTCAATTGCATTAATAAAAAACTTTTTTTTCTTTTAATTATTTTCTTTCCTATTTCTCAAAAAAATACAAAAAATAACTAACTGTTTATCGAGTCTTTTTTTTATTATTGTTTTTCATAAGGGTAAAAACATTATTTTTGAATTAATATATTTTTTGCACATTTAGTTAAAAGGTAACCTTCCTTAGAAAGGATGTCGTAGGGTGCTAATACATTCCCTACGCATAAACGACTCCCGAGCCTAAATCTGGTCCGCAAGACCCCTTTTTCCACTCAATAGGGATTTTCCAATGTTTGCCCTTAAACTAAAACTTTGGTGGCGGCTTCATTTCAAGAACTTCGAAGAATCCCTCCTCCGGATTTTTCGGTCGCTACAGCTGGCGACTTCACTGGGGACAATTAAGAGAGTCAAGCCAAATTAACTAAATGTGTAAGTATTTGTTAATTTTATTAATATTTTGTTTTTACCCTTATTCTTATATTATTTATTTATTAGCATTTCTTTGTATTATTGAACCTTAGGGTAGACGACTGTTTTGTTATTATTGTTGTACATCTTGTCCAGTTTGGTTAGTTTAGGTATTTTGCTCTCATCACACACCTCACTTGCACTTTTGCACACACCTTTGAGTGGGGCCCTATACCCGGGTCTGCAAATAACCTAGGACGAGTGGAGATTATTAGTGACAGTCATTCTGGATTTTATCTGTCTGACTCTCATGAAAGTCTCAACCAGAGTACGCTCTTTCATGGTATCCCACACCAGGTAGCTCGCTATCGTTGTGGATCATATCATGAAGGGGATTTTAGCTCTGGAGACCTTTGTGAGGAAGTGAATAGAGCCACCTGAGAGATTGATCACATAAGTGACCCTAGATCATGTTGAAAATCCCAATTTAGACATGACCCACCTAGGACACAGGGGCACTATACTTACCCTCTCTATCAATCTGGTTAGTTTTTCTCCAAAATTAAAATCACTCAAAAAAATTTCTTGCTTCCTTCATTTGCATGCATACGAGACGACATCATTCTTTTCATTCATCATACAGAAAATTATCATAAAATAAGATCATTTTTTTTTCATCATATGCATCACATTGCCATTTCCCTACCGTACCATTCATCATATATTCATAATTCATAAATATCGAAAAAACTTATCAAATAGTGTAGGCATCTTGTCATTTGCAACATCATTATTACAAATTGCATGAGACATTCCATAACATTTCGCTCATATTGTCATCATAGTCCAAATGCGCAATTTCTCCATACATGCATCATTTTATCCTAGTTGCATCACCTCTCATACTCATACATCGCATTGCTATTATAAAAAATTATTTTTAAATGCATCATCTTCATGCATCATAAAAAACAAGGACAAAAGTCATTTATTCCTATCCATCTCAAATGCATCAGTCCTTCGACATGCGTCAAAACAAAATTGTAAATTTCTTCATTATTGCATCATTCATCACCCAATAGCATTTTGTTAGCTTTTTATTTTAGTTGAAGCATAAAAAAAAGGATAAACCATCACTCATTTCATTCATCTCCATTGTTGCTCATGTACGACAAACGTCCATATGTTCATGCATTATACTTTATTCAAAGAAAACAAAAAAAATAACCATTCATTCATACTAAAATCACTCTTCCATAAGCATTTCATTGTTATTGCACTATCATGCAGCGCGAAGGTATCATTTTTTTCAAAATTGCATTCATCTTGCATATCCGTACACCAAAAGAATATTACCCCCATACTATATAAAGGTTATGTTCATTACTCTTTTCCCCGCATTAAAAAAAGTCACTGCGAGTGTCATGCATTTTGTTTCCTCGCACACAAAAAAAGGCAATAGCATCATAGGCACCGACATTCATTCATAGTCATTCAAAGTCATGATCACACAATGTAGGTACCACATCATTCATAAAGTCTTGAATTACATTTAAAAAAAAACATAACATTCATACATCATTTCCCTCATGTGGTCATTCTAGTTTAAATGCAACAATTCCATATTCATGTGTCATTTCCCAAATAAAACAAAAAAAATCATTTCATTACAATTGTATCATTTGTCATCCAATAAATCAAAAAATAGGAGTCTGCATACATGTTGCACTACCTCTCGGAAAACGAAAATAATTGCATTAGAATCAAATATTTATTTCTTCATGCATTCGCATTTTTCATACATATCTGTCATCATGGGCATTATATTTTGCTAGAAAATAAAAAAAATCACCATAGAACGAGTAACTTGTTTTCATGTACATCTCGTTCTCATGGTACTAACATGCATATCATCCTCAAAAAAAAAATATAAAGACACTACATAGTTGTCCAACTTTCATCATCTTGCATACTCAAAAATATACTATATTCGTTACTCCTCTTCATGTATAGAAAAATAAAAAATGCATTAGTCATCTGGCATGCAAAATAAAAGAAGAATAATAAGATGATGCCACTTTCTTGCATTATTCATCATCATATTGCATTGCGTCCGAAAAATCATTTCGGATAGTCAATCTTTTCAAGCGATCATTCACTCACATTCCTCGCATCTGCATCAGGCAACATTATTCGATTGAATGTCTCATCATCAAATAATATAGGCATTTCATCATCATGAAATGCATAGCATTCACGCACCTTTTCACTCGCCCAAAAATTGTTGTTTCATTAAATCATCCATACGCCATTTCATCCACACATCGTTTATATACCGTTTCAACATGCATCGTTTCAAAAATTACGTCATCATTTTCGCATCATTCATAGATACGTATTTAGCATCTCATTCTGATACATGAAAAAGGCTCTGCATCGGTCACGTGCCGCATTGTCTCCAAAAATCATTTAGAATAACTGACCTTTCCATGTGATCATTCATGCACGCATTTCATGCATTCGCATTTGCATTTTCGTCATTTTTCACCATGTGTTCCTTCATGCATTAGGACACAAGGTGCGTTTAACTTGATTATTCTTGTTGCGTGAGCATAGTTAGTCTTTCAACTAGAAAATAAAAAAATTATCATGCATTCATAATAGAATACGGTCATCGTTTTCATTATCATGGTACCAACATGCATCTCATCATCTAGAAAATAACAAAATATCATATTTTTTTTACTTCATCTTGCATAAGCCACACGCCAAAAATGAGAAAATAATACCACCTTGATATTATAAAAAAAAAAAAAAACTTACATTCATTCATTATTTCATTACTCCTCTTCATGCATCATGAAGAAACAAAAACAAAAGTCATTCATTCTCATGCATCTCAAAAACAGCTCCTTCATGCGTCATAAAGAACAAAAACAAAAGTCATTTATTCCTCTCACATCCATCTCAAGGGCGTTAATCCTCTCACATGCATTAAAACAAAATTAGGATTTGCTTCATTTTCTTCTATTCTTGCATTGTTCATCATTCAATAGTTTTTTTTGTTGTTGTTTTGTTAGCCTCTCACTCTAGTTGAAATTTTTTTTTTAAAAAAAAAAGAAAAAGGAAAAATCACACACTTTCTTAAGGTATGATTAGGCATTTCATTCACCTGCATCATTGTCTGTGTACAACAACATCCATATGTTCATGCATTCTACTTTATTCAAATAATTTTTCCAAAAAATAAAAAAATGAAACTCATAAGATCTTTTTTTTACACACTGTTTGATGGGAAACGATGCATTCTTGGAAATACATTTGAATTGATTCCTCTTCCTTGGAAAATGTTGTCATACCCTAACTTGATTCACCAACAACAAGTTCTTAACTCTTCATCCCATATACATCCTACTCACACCTACCACATTTATGGAAACCATCCACCCACCTAACCCTTCAATGGAATTCACCAATAACTCATTCACCACCATGGTCACTACAATATTGACCATATCATAGACTTGACCCTTAGTCACTGCGTGCCCCACCAAGGACACCAGCCAACATATATCTCACACCTGTGATAAGAAGCTTAAATGTCTATTGTGTTAACTTGCGTGGTTTTGACAATTAAAATTGTTCTATCTTAAGCGGTGTTAACTCTCCATGAAGCATTTGCAAAATAAACTAACATGACATGTGTGTTTACCCTTGTTTGAGTCAATTATACTACCCCCATCTTTCCGCCACTTCCAAAACCAGACTCAACCATCCATAAAAGGCCCAGTCCCCACAAGAGTATTTCATTCGCTTTCCCCCAGTGATGAAATTTCATGAAAAACACTTTGTACGCTCCATACTGGGGCAGAGTAGCGATCACAGATTTCCTGCTGGCATTCCAAACACTCGTGCAAGTCATTTGAGTAAAAAAAAAAACAAAAGAAATCCAAAAAAGAAAAGCCCGTTAGGTTGAAAACTCGCGAGAGCAGCCTAAGCAAAAATTAGGGCATAAAAAAATAATAAATAAAGAAAAAGCAAATACATTAAAATGAAGTTTTGTCCTATAGTTTCAATTTCAAGAAAATAAGCAATCATGATTTGAATTGGAGTTTGGCCATTTTCCTATATCCAAAAATCCAAAAAAAGAAGAAATGCCCTTTGCTACCCACTTCGAGCCAAAAAATCAAAAAATCTTTCAAACACCTTAGACAAGGATCAATCTCATATCTAACAGCTCGCTCAGCTCGAAAGAAAAGAAGAAAAACCACAAAAAAGTGAAATAAAAAAAAAGGATCGAAAAATCTTGAAAACCAAAGCGGTAGGAATTATGAGCTGACACTTCACACCATCGAGCATATAAAAGATCCATAAACCCAACAGGCCCAGCGCGGCCCAATACATGGCTTGCTCCGCAAGACGCGGCCTATAAAAAAATGCGCTAAGCATCCTATCCTCCATAAACCCTCAAATGCGCTACAACCCTAAAACAGGTTTATTCTACCATGAAGCGCATAAAAGATTCTTTGTCTCAACCAACCCCGAACACTCTTAGGAGCAAAATAATCATTTCCTCCATGAATCATTAACCACTAGCCATATTACAATCTGAAGGCCTATTCTGATCAGTGATTGATTGCTTCCATTTTTCTCAAAGCTTATACTATAGGACAAAATAATCAGAATAATTTATTTGCTCAAAAAAAAAAACAAAAACAAAGAGAAAAATATTATTACAAAAGAAAATAAGAAAAAAACTTAAAAGGGCTTACACGCTCGAAGTTCATCAAGGGAAGATAACAGTGATCATCAACAAAGCGAATTTTCATCGAACCAAAAACTCTTGACTGTCTTAGCTTGTGGACTCCTTCCCAAGGAAAACCACAAATCCCTACTAAGGCAGTTACTTGACTTATCATATCAAAATGGGGCAATACCCCACCCTCCATTCCACTCAAACTCAGAGATTTTTTAGCATCCCCAAAATACCCTCATCTTTCATCCCGTTCATATACTACACCCATATAGCCATACCATACCAACTTCCAAACCATTATTCTAACTTTGCACCTTGTCACAATCCCACTCGAGATGGGGCAATTTTCATCTTTCGTGGATTGGGGTAACCTTGTCTTCTTATAGACCGGGGCATCATATCCCTTGGGCCGAAAGAATCCTTTTGCATCCCATTCCATTCATTCCTAGTCACTTGTCACCCTCAATACCAGCATATTTCTCAATCCCTCAATCAGTCCATATCCTCAGTTGTCATCGTCCTCCCTAGACAAAGGCAGATTGTTTCACTCCCCACTATTTGAGGTCAAAATTGGGGCAGTCAAACATTTCTTACCATGGGGCAAGCTTATTTCTCATGGGCTTGAGCCAATAAACCTCATCCTTCATTCCACTCACGTGACATATACCCTACATTTCTTGAACTCTGAGTCAACTGGCACATTCATTTGCATTCACACTGTTTTTCATATTTATTAAGCAAATGCTTCAAAGAGAAAGACACACAATAATGACAATCCCTCTAAGTTAACATCTTAGACTTGAAAGCTTAGCCATCATGGGTTATCATAACCAAATGAGAACCCATCTGCAAATACGCATCTCGATCTCTAGAAGGGGCACTAATACATTGCTGCAAGCCACACCTTTCAAGATGATAATCTTGAGCTTACCAGAGTTCAAGTCCAAGCCATCAAAAATCTTTCTTCCAAGGAACGATCAATTCAGAATGTTCAGCTCTCTGTTTCCAACATCAAAAGTTTCGTTTCACATCAAACATTTTTGCATCCTTACAAAACAAAAAGTGTTGTTACCAACAAATCATGCATTAGACATGTCCTCATTATTCTAGAAGTAAACCTTGCATCTGATCATACTCATCACCACTTTCTCATGCAAGTATTGTACGTGCATTCACATTCAACTTGTTTTTGCCTACACAATTTTGCTTCTTTCGCATTACGCATTGCGTATCCATACATGCATACCCGTACATAACATGTATTGCTTCAATAAAAAGCCGAATGTCGGTCTCATTATTACCCAAAGTCTGTCTGCATCCCAATCAATCATATCATAGCATCGCACCATGCATTCATGCACTTCCCTTTATTCACCATGGCGTTTGCATCAAAATATTACATACCTATCATGTTCGCATTCTCATACCAAAAAGACAATAAAGCGAAAGGATAAAAAACCTCCCTCATCCCAACAAACATCCAATCATTGCATCATACAACATCAAGTCATGCGGCTACCACAACCCTTCATCTAAGCATTACGTGTGCACGTTCACTCATTCATTCATTCATGAAAAGGGGCAAAACGAGAGAAAACCAAAAAGGCAAAAATCATCCACATTGCACCTGTTACTCCCACCAAAGCATAGATCATTCCATCATGCAATCAACAGTACATTTGCATTCACATGTTATCGGCATGCGCATACACAACTCATCGGTTTTTGTTCCCGTCCAGCACCCACAATTCACGGCCTTTTTGTAGTCCATTTACTTTCGCATTGCACATTCACCACATTGCATACCTATAACACTTTTTTGCTTCGATAGACGTGCCAAGTACCGGTCTCATCGTAGCCAAAGCTCTCTACATCACCAATCATATCATTTGTTTCATTTATTCACCATAGCATTTGCATCAAAGTATTACATTCGCATCATATTTACATTCGCATTGCATGCATCAGGAAAAGAAGCAAAATAAATAAGAAAAAGCAAAAGAAAAATCCACCCATTACATTCATCATCACACACTAATCACTACAGTCACATTCACATCTCGTACATCGTTTGTCAACTTTCTCGTTCCTTCAGGTTCAACACCAATGACATACCCTTTTCATTCATCATCCCCACCAGATGTCAATCATTGCACATTCGTCACATGCATAACATTGTTTGCTTCGATAGATGTGCTGAATGCCGGCCTCATCGTTGCCCCCAAAAAAGAGTTTTTTTTTACATTACTAATCATATCTTTGTACCATGCATGGCATTCGCGTCAAAGCATTACATTTGCATCCCATTCACACTTTGCATTTCATACACTCATATACCAAAAAAAAAGAGAAAAGCAAAAAAGGACATAAAGAGAAAATTGCTCATTCCATTACATTTATCATTCCACCAAAATCAATCAGCACGACCACATTCCTACTTTATCTGCATTCACACACATTGTTCGTCAACCTCCATGTCCCGTCAACTTCAACTCACAGCATCTGCCACATTTCATTCACCCCATCGAACACTTACCATTTCACATACCTATATTGCACGCATACATCATTCATTGCATTCTTAGACATACCAAATATAGATAGCTTTTCCCTTCTCAGGTAAATGCATTCATTAGGTGTGTCCTAGGCAGGTACGCCATGTGCCGATCCCAATAGTTTGTTCACTCAAAGTCAGTGCTCCAAGCGCTGGTCTCATACCACAATTCAGAATCCCAGTACTCCTTTAGACCCCCAGTGGTCCCTCAGAGCCCAAGCGCTCCTTCAGACCCCCAGCGGTCCCTCAGAGCCCAAGCGCTCCTTCAGACCAACGATGGTCCTTCAATCCAGATCGCATGTCGCGTTATCGAGCAACCGACGGATCATCCGGCCCCAGGCCCTTCAGACTAGCTGTGTCCGCCTAAAAAACACAGTGCACGTCCTTCGAGGTGCGCAAATCAGGTCAACGACCTGACCTTGCCCCCATGGCCGCTCGAAAAAGGCCACCCCCCAAGCAGACCGTTTTACTAGTACCGTTGCTAGTTTGCGCTCCATCAGACCCATTGGTCCATCAGGCTTAGGCATGCCCTCCAGACCTCGTCGGTCCTTCAGTTTAACTCCAATCAATGCGCCAAGCATCGACTACGAATTAGACCATCAGAGCCCAGTGCTCCTTCAAATCCCCGGTGATCCTTATTTACTTTTGTTCTATGTCAACCCAATTTTTCAAGAATTTCTAAAAAAAAATAATAATAAAAAAATAGTCTTGACAAAATTAGTGTCTTTTTATCTTTATTTCTATTTTACTCGAGAAATTTGAAAACTCTTCATACTTCCTAGTAAAATATAAATAAAGAGGGGCAGCTGTCATACCCTAATTTTGTCCGTTAGATTAATGCGATTCGTTTTTCTAAAATAATAATCTTGTAGACATTTGATTTTATCGGTTTCTTGTTTCATTTTCAAAAAAAATCCCAAAAACCATGTTCCATGGTGCACGCGTATTATTTTTAGTCGCGTACACGCGTTAGTCTTAACTTTTTTGCATTGTTGCGTGCACATGTTATTTCTAACCACATACGCGTGTCATTCCTAATCGTGTGCGTGTCGTTACTTTCTTTGCGGATGCGTGTTCACTTCTCGTCGTATACGAGTGCTCATTTTTAGTTCTCGTTTTTTTTAGGTATTAGTTTAATAAGAAAATGTAATAAAAAATCAGATTTGAATAATTGCTTTTTTATTATTATTACTATAATCAGTTTTTTTTACAAATAAAGAAGTCAACTTTAGTACATACATGTGGACAAAAAATTAAATTACAAAGTAGTACAAAAAATTAATTAAAAAAGCAAAAACTAAATAAAAAGCAAGGCAGCACAAGCTGCTGTCCTTGCTGAAAATTTCTTTGAGCATTATGACAAGACCCATTTCTTCACCCTCTTTATTGTCTTCCCATTCTTGGCACCAACAATGCTGGCCTTGCAAACAGCAGTACCACCACCTCTGCTCCACTACTCTGCCTACTCTGCAAAAGCATAACAACACAATGGGGGATCCTCTATAAAAAGCCAGCAACCTGTAACAGTAAAAAAAAACAGAAAACACAGTCTAGGGAGGCACACGGAGAACAACAAACAAAGATAAGAAAAAGGAGAGAACAAAGAGATGGAAAGCTACTGAGCTGCCTCACTTCCGACCAACATCTATGGTGGTCGCCGCCGTGCACCACCACCGTGCACCACCACAGAAACCCCCAACCACCGCTTCATTCCCTCCTTCCCACCCCACGAACCACGACACCATTAACCCCCACATCACCTCCGTCAGAACCACTGCAAACCACCGCGGTCAGCACCCCCTCCCACCGAAGCCATCGCCGGCGCCACAACCATGGCCCCCCCTCCGGCGTCTCTTCTCTTTCCTTCATTTCCGTTCTGCTTCTTCGCCATCTCTCCATCCAACCGAACCACTAACCACCGCAACACCACCATCAACAAACCTCACAGCCTCCCACCTCCCTCTACGAACCATCACTGCTATAGCCTCACCGTCACCGCTACCGTAGCCATCGCCACCACAATAACCACCCTCGTACCGAACCCCCACCACCAGACACTCGCGTTCTTCTCCACTCACTACAAAAAACGGAACAGATTGCGGGGGTTTTTAAGTCGCTTAGCGGGGGTTTTAAACCCCCGCAACGTAATCTGCGGGGGTTTTAAAAAACGCCGGAGTTTCAAGTGCCGCAATCGTTTTGCGGGGGTTTTTAGAAAACGCTGGTATCATGTCTTTTTGCGGGGGTTTTACTGCGGGGGTTTTTAACCCCCACGATTAGTGGAGGTTTTTTTGAGGGGGTTATAAACCTCCTAAAATCGAGTGATATGTAGGAGTTCTTTTTTTGTGGAGATTTTTTATTGTCATAGTTGATAAGACTTTTTTGTGGGGGTTACAACCTCCTATATATTATTGAGGAGTTTTTATTTCCTTGTTATCATTTATAATTGAGGAGTTTTTTTCCTCTTCACATTATCACACTTAAATTACTAGCACCCATATATTATTTATATCTTACCAAACATTCCATAAATTATATTACATAAAAAAAACATTCAATAAATTTAATCGAAGGTCTCAAAATTTCATTAAAAATATAACTATGATAACAAAATGTATTTCAAACATTTGTACATCAAATATTCAATGTAATACAACTCAATTTAAAATAGCTTAAAAGAAATTTTATACTAAAAGACAACATAATTCCAAAATCTTAACATAATTCCAAAATCTTAACGGTAGCTTCGGTAGCCTGGGCTGCACATGCAACTCTCTGCATATTTGACAAGATCCTTTGGTCGAGGTAGATGAGAAGCCAAACCTGTCAACCAAACATAGAAGACAAACTTAAGGACGGGAGGAACAAAACAAAGACAGCTTTGTCTCAATTGAACACATTTCATGAAACTCACCAAGTTCATATGACTTAGCTGCCACTTTAGCAGCAATGTGAGCTGATATCTTTCTGATATTTGTGAATGGAGGGTAAATCAGTCCCTTATCATAATTCTTCTGTGATACTTGTGCAGCCAAAGCTTCAGCTGTTGCAAAAGTGAAATGGTTTAGTCAATCCATATATATTATTAGCCCTCATAATCATTCATGCAGCTAGCATATTCTCATTCTCTAATGATACAGTTTTCATGTACTTACAGGCTGCTAAGAGCATCTCATCACGCACGCGGATTGCACCAGAGATGATCAAACCCAAACCAAAGCCAGGGAAGATGTAAGCATTGTTGGCCTAAACTTGCATCGCAGAAAACACAAAATAACTAATGTTACTGTTGGTAAGGTATGTTTGTTGAATAAGAAAATGTTTATTAGATATTAAGTTAAAACCTGTCCGGGAACAAAAACTTTTCCTTCATATTCAACTGGACCAAATGGACTTCCACTAGCAAAAATAGCTTTACCCTGTAAATAGAAGAGACATAATATCAATATGGCTGGTAAGAATTCTGATTGGTTTATATGCTTCAACATTAACTCACAATAGCTAGGAAAATCACAAATACAATTAGCAAATAAGCATATTGTATTTTTAAATACTAAAATAAAGATAAAGGAGTGGGTGATAGATTGCTTTCAATATTAATTTTCAATATTAATCATACTGCACAGAACCTAAAGTTATAATTTATATAATACACAATGCATATACTATTTCATATCACTACTATAGAACCATTTTTTCTTTTTTCCTTTCTTTTTAAGTACTAAAATAAAGATAAAGGAGTAGCTAATTCTTTCTTTTTTCCTTTCTTCTCCTTTTTATCAGTTTGTGTTGACCAAAAGGCCTCTTACTTAAAACCTACTCTTTCTTTCATAAAGAAAAAGAAACTATAAAGAGAAAGGCATGATGATGTAAACAGAGGAACTATAAGCGGACATTGTGCTTTTTTATGTTGCAGCAACTTCCAAAGCATACATACAAACTTGTCCGAAAACAATATGAACTGGTTAATGTTATGCCGTATATCAATTACAAATACAAATTTGCACTGAAGAGAAGAGTTACCTGTGAATTTCCATTGCCATAGCCAGATTAACAAGCTTAAAAAGTTGTGCCATTGCCATTGAGTAAGGAAATATCTGAGAACAAAAATAAGATTCTTTAGTTTTAGAATGCAAAATCTGAGAACATTTGAAAGACACAATAAGTTGGACATATTAGAGAAGCATAAGCAAGACGCTGCTGGTTCTACTCATTGTAGCACATTAATTGTAACTAATTCAGTATTAGTTAGTAATAGGCAATAGTTTTATGCCCTATTTGGATACACAATTTACTTAAACTTTGTAGCATAAGTACTCAGATTGTGAAGTTGGGTTGGAGAGAGCTAGAATTAGCGGTTTCTACATGGCGAGAAATTTCTCATCAAGTTGTGCCATTCCCTTTGAGTCTACCAGCCAGATCTTCTTGCGGGTCTCTTCAACTGGAGCTTTTGTCTGTCCAAGAAAATAGTATTTAATTTAAGTATTTGATACAAACAAATACCATTAAAAAAAGAATACAAGGATAAAATTATACCTGCTTTGAAATCTCAAGAGCTATCAGCTCTGCTATACCAGTTCCAGTCTTCAATAACCAAAAGATAAAAGTAAGAAATTTACTTCAAGAGAAAAACACAGTAAGACCAAAAAATAAGAAATTAGTTCCCCTGAGAAACTTACCTCTCCAGCACCAAGGAATAAGAAGGTATGGTCAGCTAAGGTTCCTCCAACTAATTTCAGGGAAGCAAGCAATCCAGCTAACACCACAGATGATGTACCCTGGATTAAACCAAAGAATATCAGAGTCAATAATCTGAATTAATATATGAAACTGAGCATAAGTCAAAATCTTTTTAAGTATGCATACCTGTATATCGTCGTTAAAAACAATATGAGATGAGCTGTATCTTCCAAACTAGAATAGAACTAGCAGCTGGTTTTACCTCAAAGCAAATCGGGAAATTGTGATGCATTGCTCTTTCTACACAAAGATGCCCTTCTTCCATTACCTTGGAATACCAACATCCTAAATACACATAAGCAGATCTGAGGAAATCATTTCATAACCACAAGTTAACAAGTTAGACTCTAACTTAATAAACATAACCACAAGTTAATACCAAATATACACAAACTAATTACAAGAAAACACAGAAATGGATCACAATTCAGAAGTGACAAGAAAACTAATTACAAACTAATTACAAGTTAATCGGTATAGGAAAGAGAGTGAGAAAGAGCGCCGCTTTGAATTCAGAAGTGACAAGAAAACACAGAAATGGTTACTACGACAGTAGGAGATCTAAGAAGAAAATATCGAAACCCTAACAAACTTTTCGAGTTTGAAAATCGAAGGCACAGATTCAAAAAAACGATTCAAGTGAAAGAAGGATTTCGATGATACCTTGAAGGATTCTGGTGAGGGACGAATTCGGTGCGACGAGAGGGACGAGTTCGGTGCGATGCTTTTCTACGGTTGAAGAGGAATGACGATTTCGATATGAGAGACGAGTTCGGTGCGATGCACTGAGTGAAGGATTCGATTTCAGCAACCATGAGAGTGAGTGAAGGATTAGGGTCCTCTTTTAAGTTTCTGGAACGAGGTATTGGGTTTGAGGGTGAGTTTTTGCGAGAGAGGCAAAGTGAGAAGAAGACTGGGTTTTGCGAGTGTTGCTGAGTTTTTGCCAAATCAGTGTTGCGAAGTGGGTTTGCCAAATGGGTTTGGGAAATGAAATTTTGTTTAGTGAAATCACCGAAGAGGGAAACGTGAAAGTGAAGAGGGAAAGTTTTTTTTTTTGTTTTTTTTTATAATTAGTGGGGGTTTTTCTTGACAATCAACGGGGGTTTTAAAACTCCGTAAATTGAAACAAAATTTTTAACTGGGTAGACAAAAAATTCCTTTTTTAATCTTAAACTGAGGGGGTTTTTAAAACCTCCGCAAAAAAACCCCCGCTATTTGATCTGTTTTTTGTAGTGACTTCGCAAACCACAACCGCCTAACACCGATGGAATCGACCACCACACCACCACCAGAATCGGACCACCCCAAATCATCCCCCTCCCTCTGCGAATCGCACCTCTTCACTCTATGCTCAGGGCTCTTGTTATCCCTCTATCCCCTTTCTGCCTCCGTAAAGCCATGCGAGAAGGGTAGTTGAGGTTAGAGTGGCGAGGAGCAAACGCAAAATCCAGAGTTGGGAGAGTGAGGGAGAGAGCGGTCGTGAGAGGAGGGGTGGAGACGATGAAGAAACAATGATTCGGGTTAGGGGGATTAGGGGCGCGGCGCTGAGGGGATTTGAGAATGAGTTGAGAATTAGGGTTCCAGATTTTAGTTTCCATTTTATATGCTCCTCTTATTTTTATTTTTTTAAATTTGTAATCTGATTACTTCCTGCACCCTCCTTTTTTCCTTATCACAACCCCCTAATTAAAAGCCCAGATCCGCAATTTGGGCCTCATGCATGGACCCGGTTCGCTAACTGCATCCCAGTATTCTCAAATACTGCCTCCAGTTCCCTTTCCACCCCCCACTTTCATAATATAACACCCCAGTTGTTTAATTGCTCTTTTTCCTAGCCTGTTGTTTTTACCCTACTGTAACGCTTTCCAAGTAATATTTCTTTTCTTTCAAACCATCGAACCCACATAAAAAAATGAGTTGTTATTAATGGTCACTCTGAGTTTCGCTTGTTTGGCCTTCAATAACCGCTTCAGTTTTCAAACGAGCTATGAGTGACGACCACTCTGAGTTTTACTTGTTTGGCCGTCACGAATACCTCTACCGTTTTCAAAATAAATAAAAACACCAACAAACATTTTCTACCAAGAACTACGTGTGATTTGATTCTCTACCAGGAGATACGTAGGAGCGGAGGGCGGCCGACCTCTGTCAATTGCATTAATAAAAAACTTTTTTTTCTTTTAATTATTTTCTTTCCTATTTCTCAAAAAAATACAAAAAATAACTAACTGTTTATCGAGTCTTTTTTTTATTATTGTTTTTCATAAGGGTAAAAACATAAACATTATTTTTGAATTAATATATTTTTTGCACATTTAGTTAAAAGGTAACCTTCCTTAGGAAGGATGTCGTAGGGTGCTAATACCTTCCCTACGCATAAACGACTCCCGAGCCTAAATCTGGTCCGCAAGACCCCTTTTTCCACTCAATAGGGATTTTCCAATGTTTGCCCTTAAACTAAAACTTTGGTGGCGGCTTCATTTCAAGAACTTCGAGAATCCCTCCTCCGGATTTTTCGGTCGCTACACAACCCGTAAGAGTCTAGGAATAGATGCTCTCACATACCAATGTATGTAGTCCGGAGCAACCTGACCCAACTCCTCGGCAGCATAAGTAGTACGCAAAACGTTCTGCACCACAGGCATATTATGTGCAATCCGAAAAATGCAGTCTGCATGGCTCGGACGATCGGTAAGAGGGTGACGTGGGATGACCTGCACGTACCCAAACTGTCTGAGGCACCTATCGGGCATGTAGGGAACAGTGATGTCTCCCCAGCTGATGTGGCCCCTGTATAATGAGACCTGCTCAAAGTCTCTATCCTCCTCCCGGTGCTCCTCAAACAGTCGCCAGCAGACATCATCCGAGGTCAGTGCATCAATCCTCTGCCTGTATACCCCCAGCTTCACTCCATCTGTCTTCTTCTTCCTCCAACGCCCACACAGTGCTCCACTCCGCAATCCACTCCTCCTTTCCACCAACTGAGGGAAATACCATAAAATCCAGCTCTGAAAAAAGAAGATAAACAACATGGTGAATTAAAAACTGTTTAACAGAAATTTAACCAAACTCGGAAAAAATTAACTTAAAATTATACCTGTAAGAGGGTCGCATACCCTCCTAACTGATGCACCTGGTCCAGGCAGGAGTAGTTCAGCTGGTCATACATGAAAGCAAGTGCTGCTGCCCCCCCCCCCCCCCATGCATATGATCCCACACCAGCTGCACTGACATCCTCAAGTAGCAGCAGCCACTTAGCCTCAGCCCTGTCGCCGGTCTTGACTGTGAAGATGGACCAGCTCAGGATCAGAAGGATAAAGGCCCTGACAGCAGGACGCATGTCATTCCCTATGGACCCTCTAGTAACAATCTCCTGCAGCCACTCAAAATGGTAATATGGTCCAGAAGAAGCTCGGCACTCTAGCCTCGCCTTCTCCATAGTCACACCTAGATAAACATGTGCTAGGTGGATGACCTGATCAGTGGTGACTGAAGTATGTGGAGCTCTGTAGTAGTTCCCCGTAATGGGTAAATGCAGCAAACAGGAGACATCATCCAAAGTAATCGTCATTTCACCAAATGGTAGGTGAAATGACGATGTCTCTGAGTGCCACCTCTCAACAAAAGCAGACATCAGCTCATGGTCCACCTTTGTATGTCCGGTCGGGACGAGGGGGGCTAATTTGGAACCAGTGATAAAATCCCACATCCGGTGGTTTTGGGCAAACCCAAGCAGTCTCTAAGCCAGCTTGTTACCATGGTTGGTAACCTTCAGTTTTCGCTCATATGTCTGTATTATAAAAGTATCAGAAATAAGTCTATGTAAATAAATTAAATTAAGAAAGCTATGTAAATAAATTAAACTTACCGGGTCTCTCAATATAATGGAACAGACATGAGATCCTAGCCCAGTGAATAGAGGATGCTGCTCATCATGCTGCTCCTCATGCTGCTGAGGCTGATGGTAGTGCTCCTCCTTGTAGTGTTGATACTGCTGCTGCTGATACTGCTGCTGATAATACTGCTGCTCAGACATAGAATGGCCCTCAGACATAGAATCGTCATCAAGAGGATGCCCCTGCTGGCCCTCCTCATACTGATAGTCAGTGGCCTCCTCCACCTGCTGATACTGCTGCTGTCGCCTATGGCGGGCAGACGCATGACCCGCAATCCTGTGACGGGTGCGTGTACTGGGAGCAGATGACGAGGCCTGACCCGAGGACTCCCCTGGATACCTGTTTGACACTGGAAAAAACAATTTTTTTTTTTAAAAAAACCAAAAACACAAATCGGATCCACCGATATCCGATGCGAAATCGGATATAGGTAAATACGATGGGGAATCGGATTTAGCTAAATTCGACTTACTGTTAGCGCTGTCTCTGGAAGGAATCGGAAGTACGTAGATCCGATGCGTATATCCGAACTGGAAATCGGAAATAGCTCTGAATGGTAAATCCGATTATCTTTGGTAAATTTCTGGTCAAACGGATGCAAATGAGAAATGGTAAATGTTTTGTAATTTTGTCAAAATTTTAAGAGTATTTTGGTATTTTCATAGGGATGATGGGGGTAGATGGTGAATTGACGGGGGTACCAAAAAAAACCCTTTGGATAACTTCTTTTCCTTCACGATGCATTGAGTTGGACCCCGAGACATATGGTCATTGGAAATTTGGATCAAAGGGAGTCCTTTCATTACTGGGCTTGATATATTGTTAGAAACCGGGCCCAACTAATGATGTTGATCATGAAAAAACACAGCTTCCATGATGTTGCACTCTCCTTACACCCCCTGACCCACGTGTTGCACTCACACGAGAAGTTGTTGAGGACTCACCAACGTGTTGACTGTCCAGTTGTTTCATAAATTCTCCAGCAGAATTCCAACACATTAAATCATCCATTGAATGCTCTTTGGTCTCCTCCACATAATAATCCTCCCCCATAAACTCATTACCACATTTAACTACCACCTCTTTATTGGCCTCATTTGAATTTGAATTTGAAATACCAATTAATGCCTCACTTAATTGTACATTATTTCCATAATCGTCATCATCTTCCTCCTCCTCCTCCAAAGCATTTTCTGGCGAACTTTTCGACCAGACTTCCTCATCGTCAAAAGAACTTTCATCGTCCTGAGTCCCCCTTGCTTCCCTTGTGAGAGCTATGCCATTGCATTGGACCAAACCAGTCCTCCACCATCTCAATAGAGAAAGATGCTCCATTAAGAGAAAGATACTTGCTCTTGAGATAACATTAGTCAAGATATATAATGAGATTATTCTCAAATGTTTTGTATATAGATATAGATAGATTGCTGTTTTTGATTTTCACTATCGTGTGCACCCGTGCGTTGCACGGGGCAACAACTTCAGTTAATGTGGAATTTATGTCTTGTTAAAATTTGTTTTTAAAATTGCAATACGAAAAAGTTTTATTTGTTGATCATTTGAATGCTAAAGTATCCCTAACACGCTGCTTAAAATTGCATTTTATGTATTTGACACGAAATTATTATTTGTTTACCTAATCGGTTATTGAGGAATAAACTTTGAGTATTTAATTTTAACGGTTAAGTTTTTTTCCGAACACTAAACTACTCCAAAACACGCTGGTTATTGAGACACAAATTCTGCATATTTAAATAATTGATTTTTTTTTGCAAACACAAAAGCATCCGAAACCACACTACTTAACATCGTACTTTACATATTTTGTTATGAAATTATTTTTATTCACCGAAACGGTTACTGAGGAACAAAATTTGCGTATTTGAACAGTTAAGCATTGCACTTTACGTACTTTATTACGAAATTACTATTTTATTTCAACAAACCGGTTACTGAGAAACACACTTTGCATATTTAAACAATTAATATTTATTTTGAACTCTAAAGTATCTCAAAATACACTGGCTAACATCGCACTTTAGATAAAAGTATAAAAAAAGGAGGGATGAGGGATTAAAAAGGGAGAGGAGGGATTATAAAAAGAAAAAAAAAGAGGGGCTGGGGTGGGGGGAGGGGGTAGGGGGCTTGGCGCCAAAACCAGTGGGAGGGGCCCACTGGAGACTAACCAAGGTTTATATTTTTAAGATAATATTGCTTAATAAAATCAATCAACCCGGGAAACTAACATTTCCCCACCCCCATTAACATTGCCTATAAAAATAATCAACCCAAGAAATTACTGGGATGAGTCGCGGACTAGGTCGCTTTCTTTAAGACGTTTTGTGGCACTGCTCAAAATTGTGCAAGCAGACTATCAACCACGACGTCCCCAAGATAAAACAACCAAGTCAGAACTGATATGAAAGATCACAGCACTGTGAAAATTCGTTCTAGAAATACACCCTCAATATGGTTATTTAAACCACTCAATATGGTTATGTAAACCACTCTTTAGAAAGAAACTTGGAAATGCTTCAAGATTCAAGAGAGAAAAGAAAAGTGTTTAGAGAGAAGAGAGAATAAACTTGGAAATGCTTCAAGTTTCGGGGTGAGTAAGAAAGTGAGGAGAGGTCCCTATTTAAAGGCTTGTTGGAGCAAGTAGTCGTTGGGTAATAACAATGACGTTTATATACTTAAAGTATTTCAAAGTTTCTTCTCTCTTCTCTCTAGTAAAAGATGGGAGTAGAGGTCTCTATTTATAGGCTTATCGGAGCAAGTAGTCGTTGGGAATAAAAAGCAATAAATGCACAATGGCTATTTTGACTTGGTCAACATGACTTTTGGAGCAAAATTAACCATTCTATCCCAAGACAAGAAGTGAACGCACACAAACTGACTACCACGCGCATGCCGTCTATGTCCGACTGGCTCGGCCAGGCCTGGGCTGAGTGGTGTATATTTTTTCTATTTGAAAAATAATTTTTAATATTTTTAAGTGCGTTGCTTCACTAAGTTTCCAACGCTCATGTTGACCAAGTGAAAGAATCGTTACGCATTTTGCTCCAACGGTCATGTTGACAACGTCAAAAGAGTCATTGTCCATTTATTGCTTTTTATTCCCAACGGCTACTTGCTTCAACAAGCCTATAAATAGAGACCTCTCCTCACTTTCTAACCCACACCAAAACTTGAAGCATTTCCAAGTTTCTTCTCTCTTCTCTCTAGTAAAAGATGAGATGAGAGGTCTCTATTTATAGGCTTGTTGGAGCAAGTAGTCATTGGAAATAAAAAGCAATAATTGCCCAACGGCTATTTTGACTTGGTCAACATGATTGTCAGAGCAAAATGTGTAACGGCTCTCTAACTTGGTCAACATGACCGTTGGAAACTTAGTGAAGCAAAACTAGAACAAAATTGACCATTCTCTCTCAAGTCAATGAGAGAACGCACACAAACTTAGAACCACGCATGCCGCCTCTGTCCGGCCGGGCCTGGGCTGAGTGGTGTATATTTTGTTTTATGCAAAAAATAATTTTTTATTTTTTTGTGTGTGTTGCTTCACTAAGTTTCCAACGGTCATGTTGACGAAGTCAAACAACCGTTACACATTTTGCTCCAACGGTCATGTTGACCAAGTCAAAAGAGTCATTGTGCATTTATTGCTTTTTATTCCCAACGGCTACTTGCTCCAAAAAGCCTATAAATAGAGATCTCTTCTCATTTTTTTACCCACCATGAAACTTGAAGTATTTCCAAGTTTCTTCTCTCTTCTCTCTTGTAAAAGATGAGCGGATTGGTCTCTATTTATAGGCTTGTTGGAGCAAGTAGTCGTTGGGAATAAAAAGCAATAATCGCACAACGGCTATTTTGACTTGGTCAACCTGACCGTTGGAGCAAAATGCTTAAAGGCTCTTTGACTTGGTCAACATGACCGTTGGAAACTTAGTGAAGCAAAATTAGAACAAAATTAACCATTCTATCCCAAGTCAATGAACCGATACATTTTTCTCCAACGGCCATGTTGACCAAGTCAAAAGATCCGTTGTACGTTTATTGCTTTTTATTCCCAACAACTTCTTGCTCCAACAAACCTATAAATAGAGACCCCTCCTTACTTTCTTACCCACCCCGAAACTTGGAAATGCTTCTTCTCTCTTCTCTCTAGTAAAAGATGAGAGGAGAGGTCTCTATTTACAGACTTGGAGCAAGTAGCTGTTGGGAATAAAAAGGAATAAACGCACAACGGCTATTTTGACTTGGTCAACATTACCGTTGGAGCAAAATGCGTAACTACTTATTATCAAAAAATAAAATAACATGCGTAACTACTCTTTGATTTGGTCAACATGACCGTTAAACTTAGTGAAGCAAAATTAGAATAAAAGTAACCATTCTATCCCAAGACAGGGAGAGAACGCACACAAACTGACCGCCACACGCGCCGCCTCTGTCCGGCAGGCTCGGTCGGGCATGGGCTGAGTTGTGTATATTTTTTTTATCCGATTTTGTTTATAAGCCCAAAAATATTTTTTTTGTGCGCGTTACTTCACTAAGTTTCCATTTGATCATGTTGACCAAGTCAAATAGCCGTTACGCATTAATTTTGCTCCAACGGTCATGTTGACCAAGTTAAAAGACCCGTTGTACGTTTATTGCTTTTTATTCCCAACAACTACTTGCTCCAACAAGGTTATAAATAGAGAACTATCCTCACTTTCTTACCCACATCGAAACTTGAAGCATTTTCAAGTTTCTTCTCTCTAGTAAAAGATGAGAGGAGAGGTCTCTATTTATAGGATTATTGGGGCAAGTAGCCGTTGGGAATAAAAAGCAATAAACACACAACGGCTATATTGACTTGGTCAACATGACCATTGGAGCAAAATGCGTAACGACTCTTTGACTTGGTCAACATGACTGTTAGAAACTTTGTGAAGAAAAATTAGAACAAAATTATTCAAGTAGGTAGCTAAGTTGGCGAGCTAAGGGATACCAAAAGAGTGCAAGAAGGAGGTCCCGAGTTTAAACCCCGGAAACTAACATTTCTCCCACCCCCATTAATATTGCCTATAAAAAAAACTAGAACAAAATTAACCATTCTATCCCAAGACACGGAGAGAACGCACAAAACCTGACCACCACACGCGTCGTCTCTGTCCGGCAGGCTCGGCCGGGCTTGGGCTGAGTGGTGTATATTTTTTTTATCTGAGGAATATATTTTTATATTTTTGTGTGCAATGTTTTACTTAGTTTCCAACGGTCACGTTGACCAAGTCAAAATGTCGTTACGCATTTTGCTCCAACGGTCATGTTGACAAGGTCAAAAGAGTCGTTGTGCATTTATTGCTTTTTATTCCCAACGACTACTTGCTCCAACAAGCCTATAAATAGAGACCTCTCCTCACTTTCTAACCCACACCAAAACTTGAAGCATTTCCAAATTTCTTCTCTCTTCTCTCTAGTAAAAGATGAGATGAGAGGTCTCTATTTATATGCTTGTTGGAGCAAGTAGTCGTTGGAAATAAAAAGCAATAATTGCACAAAGGCTATTTTGACTTGGTCAACATGATTGTCAGAGCAAAATGTGTAACGGCTCTTTGACTTGGTCAACATGACCATTGGAAACTTAGTGAAGCAAAATTAGAACAAAGTTGACCATTCTCTCTCAAGTCAATGAGAGAACGCACACAAACTTAGAACCACGCATGCTGCCTCTGTCCGGTCGGGCCTGGGTTGAGTGGTGTATATTTTGTTTTATCCAAAAAATAATTTTTTATTTTTTTGTGTGTGTTGCTTCACTAAGTTTCCAACGGTCATGTTGACGAAGTCAAACAACCGTTGCACATTTTGCTCCAACAGTCATGTTGACCAAGTCAAAAGAGTCATTGTGCATTTATTGCTTTTTATTCCCAACGGCTACTTGCTCCAAAAAGCCTATAAATAGAGATCTCTTCTCATTTTTTTACCCACCATGAAACTTGAAGTATTTCCAAGTTTCTTCTCTCTTCTCTCTTGTAAAAGATGAGCGGATTGGTCTCTATTTATAGGCTTGTTGGAGCAAGTAGTCGTTGGGAATAAAAAGCAATAATCGTACAACGGCTATTTTGACTTGGTCAACATGACCGTTGGAGCAAAATGCTTAACGGCTCTTTGACTTGGTCAACATGACCGTTGGAAACTTAGTGAAGCAAAATTAGAACAAAATTAACCATTCTATCCCAAGTCAATGAGCCGGTACATTTTTCTCCAACGGCCATGTTGACCAAGTCAAAAGATCTGTTGTACGTTTATTGCTTTTTATTCCCAACAACTTTTTGCTCCAACAAACCTATAAATAGAGACCCCTCCTTACTTTCTTACCCACCCCGAAACTTGGAAATGCTTCTTCTCTCTTCTCTCTAGTAAAAGATGAGAGGAGGGGTCTCTATTTACAGACTTGGAGCAAGTAGCTGTTGGGAATAAAAAGGAATAAACGCACAACGGCTATTTTGACTTGGTCAACATTACCGTTGGAGCAAAATGCGTAACTACTTATTATCAAAAAATAAAATAACATGCGTAACTACTCTTTGATTTGGTCAACATGACCGTTAAACTTAGTGAAGCAAAATTAGAATAAAAGTAACCATTCTACCCCAAGACAGGGAGAGAACGCACACAAACTGACCGCCACACGCGCCGCCTCTTTCCGGCAGGCTCGGTCGGGCATGGGCTGAGTGGTGTATATTTTTTTTATCCGATTTTTTTATAGGCCAAAAAATATTTTTTTTTTTTTATTTTTTTGTGTGCGTTACTTCACTAAGTTTCCAATGATCATGTTGACCAAGTCAAATAGCCGTTACACATTAATTTTGCTCCAACGGTCATGTTGACCAAGTCAAAGGAGCCGTTGTACGTTTATTGCTTCTTATTCCCAACAACTACTTGCTCCAACAAGGTTATAAATAGGGAACTATCCTCACTTTCTTACCCACATCGAAACTTGAAGCATTTTCAAGTTTCTTCTCTCTAGTAAAAGATGAGAGGAGAGGTCTCTATTAATAGGATTATTGGGGCAAGTAGCCGTTGGGAATAAAAAACAATAAACACACAACGGCTATATTGACTTGGTCAACATGACCATTGGAGCAAAATGCGTAACGACTCTTTGACTTGGTCAACATGACCGTTAGAAACTTTGTGAAGAAAAATTAGAACAAAATTATTCCAAATAGGTAGCTAAGTTGGCGAGCTAAGAGATACCAAAGGAGTGCACCAAAGGAGTGCAAGAAGGAGGTCCCGAGTTCAAACCTCGGAAACTAACATTTCCCCCACCCCCATTAATATTGCCTATAAAAAAAATTAGAACAAAATTAACCATTCTATCCCAAGACACGGAGAGAACGCACAAAACCTGACCACCACGCGCGCCACCTCTGTCCGGCAGGCTCAGCCGGGCTTGGGCTGAGTGGTTTATATTTTTTTTATCCGAGGAATATATTTTTATTTTTGTGTGTGCGTTGTTTCACTTAGTTTCCAACGGTCACGTTGACCAAGTCAAAAGCCGTTACGCATTTTGCTCCAGCGGTCATGTTGACAAAGTTAAAAGAGCCCTTGTGCGTTTACTGCTTTTTATTCTCAACAGCTACTTGCTCCAACAAGCCTATAAATAGAGACCTCTCCTCACTTTCTTACCCACACCGAAACTTGAAGCATTTCCAAGTTTCTTCTCTCTTCTCTCTAGTAAAAGATGTGAAGGGGGGTCTCTATTTATAGGCTTGCTGGAGCAAGTATCCGTTGGGAATAAAAAGCAATAAACAGACAACGTCTCTTTTTGACTTGCTCAACATGACCGTGGGAGCAAAATGCGTAACGACTCTTTGACTTGGTCACCATGACCGTTGGAAACTTAGTGAAACAAAATTAGAACAAAACTAACCATTCTATCCCAAGGCATTGAGAGGACTCACACAAACTGACCACCACGCGTGCGCTGCGTTTGTCCTGTCGGCTCGGCCGAGCCTGGGGCTGAGTGGTGTATATTTTTTTTATCCGAGAAATAATTTTTTTTGTGTGTTGCTTCACCAAGTTTCCAATAGTCATGTTGACCAAGTCAAAGAGCCGTTACACATTTTGCTCCAACGGTTATGTTGACCTAGTCAAAAGAGCCGTTGCGCGTTTATTACTTTTTATTCCCAACGGCTAGTTGCTCCAACAAGCCTATAAATAGAGATCTCTCCTCACTTTCTTTGTCAAAATATAACACACGATGTTGTTTACGCAGTTCGGCCAAAGTCTGCCTACGTCTGCGACTACAGAGTAGCTGTAGTTCCGTTTTATTGATAATGTCTCTGTCTATCAATACCAAATACAAGAGAGTTTAAATAGTCTTCTCTAAGAAGACCTAACGGGTCTGGGCCAAAGCATAAGCATATAAATAAATCTACACAACTACTATTTACAGCTCTCTTATTTTCCTTATTCACATCCCCCCTCAAATTGATGCGGGTCATCAAGTAGCATCAATTTGCTGACAAGAAACTGATGGCGTGGAGAAGGAACAGCTTTGGTCAAAATGTCTGCAACTTGAAATTGAGTATTGATATGAGGGATGGATATAACGTGATTATCATAGGCTTCACACGAATTGCATGACAATCAACTTCGATATGCTTAGTACGCTCATGAAAAACCGGATTTGCAACAATCTGAATGGCACTTGTATTGTCAGCATAGAGAGATGTCGGTTCGGTTTGAGGAAATCCAAGTTCACCCAAAATACCACGAAGCCAAAGTATTTCGGAGCATGCCGTAGACATAACACGATACTCCGATTCGGTTGAGGACTTAGAGACTCTCGCTTGCTTCTTACTTTTCCAAGAGATTAACGAAGAACCAAGAAACATGCACCAACCAGTGACAGAGCGGCGAGTGTCGGGACACCCAGCCCAATCAGCATCACTGTAGGCACTCAACGTAAAGGGGGTTCCATTAGGAAAGAATAAACCCCGTTGAGAGGTACCTTTCAAGTAGCGAATTATACGACGAACCGCTGCGAGGTGAAGATGACGAGGAGAATGCATGAACTGACTTACTTGCTGAACAACAAATGAAATATCGGGTCGTGTAATGGTCAAGTAGTTAAGACTACCCACGAGCTGTCGATACAAGAACAGATCAGTCAAAAGTTCTCCCTCGTCACGGTGGTATTTAACATTAACTTCAAGAGGAATATTCACAAGATTAGTAGATTCAAGGCCAGCCATAGCAATAAGGTCGGTGGCATACTTATGCTGATGGAGAAATATGCCCTTAGAAGTAGAATGAACCTCGAGTCCAAGAAAATAATGTAACAGACCAAGATCTTTCATTTGAAATGAGGCTTGAAGCTTTTGTTTAACTTCCTGTATGGATGCTGCATCAGAACCCGTAATGATCATATCATCAACATAAATAAGGAGAAGAACAATGCCCGTAGATGTGCGGCGAATGAACAAAGACGAATCATACTGACTTTGAGTAAAAGAGAACCTAAGTAGAGTGGAACGGAATTCCGCATACCATGCTCTAGGTGCCTGTTTCAAACCATATAGAGAGTGTTTGAGCTTGCACACCCCCTTAGATGAAGAGAAAAGGCCCTGAGGGGGAGTCATATAAATATCTTCAGCCAGGCCTCCATGAAGAAATGCATTCTTGACACCCATTTGGTGGAGAGACCACCCATTAGAAGCAGCGATAGAGAGCACCATTCTAACAGTAGTCATTTTAGCAACTGGTGCAAATGTCTCATCATAATCAATACCATATTCCTGCTTGTTGCCTAAAGCAACCAATCGAGCCTTATACCGATTGAGAGATCCATCATAATTCAATTTCACAGAATAAACCCATTTACAGCCTATGGGTTTGATACCAGGAGGGCAAGGAACAATATCCCAAGTGAAGTTGTCCTGAAGGGCCTGAAGTTCCTCATTCATGGCATTTACCCAAGACACATCTTTAACAGCCTGCAAGTAACAAGTAGGAATAGATGTGCCAGATAGAGAAGTAGTTAAAGCAGTATGAGAGGAACCAAACTTGTCTGGGGAATATCTGTCAGGTGCTCGAGACGTTCTACCAGAACGTCGTGGTGCCGGCGGTATAGGGTCAGAACCAGGATCAGGATCGGGAGCAGGAGCAGGATTAGGATGAGTGTCGGAAGGGGAAGTAGGAGCGAATCCTGTTTTATCAGAAAATTGCGGAAGTATAGCACTATCATTCAAACCAGGAGAAGAGTAATGAAACATAGACTGATTATCAAAAAATGTCACATTCCTAGAAATGCGAAAACGATGGTTAGAGACATCATAACACACAAAGCCCTTATGAGACTGACTATACCCCATAAATGCACATTGGACAGATTGTGCTCCAAGCTTATGTCTTTCTATGGATGGGAGGTGCACAAAACATACACACCCAAAAGTATGTAAACGACTGTAATCAGGCTGAGTTTTAAAAAGGCGAAAGTAAGGAGAATCAAACCCAATCACCGTGGAAGGAAGACGGTTGATCAAAAAAATAGCTGTGGAAAGAGCCTCCACCCAGAATTTGGATGGAACAGATGCCTGGAGAAGTAAGGTACGTGTCACATCCAACAAGTGACGATTCTTACGTTCTGCAACACCATTTTGCTGAGGGGTATTGGGACAAGATCGTTGAGACAGTATACCTTTTTGCTGTAAGAACTCTTGAAACTCATGAGACATATACTCACCACTGAATCAGACCGGAGAATTCTAATACTGGTTCGGAATTGATTTTCAACATACATCAGAAATTTCTTAAACATAGAAAACACTTCAGATTTAGATTTAAGAAAATAAATCCAAGTAAAACGGCTATAATCATCGATAAAGGTGACAAAATATTTGTAGTGAGCGTGAGAAGCAACAGGAGAAATCCCCCAAACATCATTATGAATCAACTCAAAACACGTAGAAGCACGATGTGCACCAGACGGAAAAGGAAGGGTTTTACTCTTAGCTAGTTTGCAAACAGAACATGAAATAGAGGTACTAGAGTCTATCAATTTAGTACCTAACACACCAGTCTTAAATAAGTGAGACAAAATAACAGAGTTTGGATGGCCCAATTTCCTATGCCAATCCTCACATGCATTCAAAACACTATTACAAGCAGAAGATAAATGATTTGAATGAAACTGGAGTGGAAACACTCGTCCAACCTTAGGTCCCTTCGCGATCACCTTCCCTGACACCCGATCCTGCACAAGACAACCATACGGAGTAAGATTAACATCACAACCTTCATCCACTAATTGACCAGCAGACAATAAATTTGAGGCAAGCCCAGGTGCTACCAGCACATTTCTAAAAGTAGAATTTATGTCACCAACATTCATTATAGGAAGGGTACTACCATTAGCAATTTGAATTTTTTGATTACCAATATAAGAACGTAAATTGTGCAGGAGTTCAGAGGAACCCGTCATGTGATTCGATGCACCAGAGTCAAGTAACCAAGCAATGAAAGAAGACATACCAGTAATACCCATGGCAGAAAGAGCAGATAGTACCATTTGTTGAATTAATTCAGGCTGAAGAGCACCACCATCAGACGCAGCAGGGATGGAAGGACCAGCAGCAGAGGTAGATGCACCAGTGGTGGAAGGACCAGCTGTAGAGCTAGTAGTGGCATGGAATGCCTGTACCGGACGCTTAGTCGGTCGAGGAGGACGCGTGGGACATGCAGAGATGAGATGACCCTGCTGTTTGCAGTAATTGCAAAATTTCTTAGGACAACTACGAGCAACGTGTCCAAATTGTTTACAACTGAAGCATTGAGTTTGGCGCATATCACGGCCCACGCCTCTATTCTTCGCAGCATATGCAACGGTCACCGGTTCAGAATGGACGGGATCATGAAGCATGTTTCCTTGAGTATTAAGACGCTGTTCTTCCCTGAGCAGTTCACCAATACAGGTATCTAAGGAAGGAACAGGGTTCCTATTCAGCAGAGCACCTCGAACGACCTCAAATTCCGGACGAAGTTTCATGAGAAATTGATCCTGGTTACTAGTATCATAAACATCACGAACGGCCGACAGAGACGCCTTGGGGACAGCAGCATATATAATAGCAGAGTGTTCTGTCCATAAATCTAAAAAACCAGAATAATATTCTTGAATTGACAAAGTACCTTGTTTGTAATTGGCGATCTCTAACTCCAATTGAAAACGCTTGGCTGTATTGTCCTGGTTGTAAATACGCTGCAAATAATTCCATATTTCCTGAGCAGTTGAAAATACTCGCAAATTATTGATCATCTGAGGATCAATAGTACTGAGGATCCAAGAAATAATCTGAGCATCTTGGACTTCCCACGCGTCTAAGGCGGGTTTATCTGCTGGTGCTTTAGAGACCCCATCAAGGTGACTCCATCAAGGTGACTCCATAATCCTTTTCCTTTGACATACATCCTGAGTTGAAATTCCCAAGCAGCATAATTCTTGCCAGTAAAGCGAACACAAAAATTATCTTTTCCTTCCGAAACCATTAAAAAAATTACTGTAGCTTGCAATAATAAGATATAATATAATTGTAATAAAGCTAAAAGTCAAACCGAACCACACACAAGTCGCAAGCAGGAACACACAAGCAGGACCCAAAGATAGGAACACAAACAGGAACAGTAGCAACTCACGAGGTAGCAACCCACGAAGAGCACACGGGAACACAGGAACACAGGAACCCGAAAGTTGAACAGTAGCGATCCCAAACAGAACACAGGAACAGTAGCAGCAACCCACGAAGAAAACCCAAATCTCGAACAGTAGCGATCTCACAGAGGAGCAGCGACGGAGCACCACGGGACGCGAGCACAACAACCAACGGCACACGACGACGAAACGCGACGGCGCACCACGACGACACGCGAATAGATCGCGCAACAGATGCGAAGATGCGAAGAACCAGCAACACCCACGCGACGGCCAAGATGCGAAGAACCAGCAACACCCACGCGGCGGCAGAACGCGAACCTACGGCGGCGACACGCGAACACAAAACGGGGGCTCAGAAACGAAGAAACCAAACCAGGTATCCGAATCAGAGATCCGAACCAGAAACCGATCCACAAAAGGGGAACCAAACCACGAAGAGATCTGAACCACGAAGAGGACGCCGTTCTTGAAAAAAACACCGAAATCACAGGGATGATCGCAACCCTACTGATACCATGTCAAAATATAACACACGATGTTGTTTACGCAGTTCGGCCAAAGTCTGCCTACGTCTGCGACTACAGAGTAGCTGTAGTTCCGTTTTATTGATAATGTCTCAGTCTATCAATACCAAATACAAGAGAGTTTAAATAGTCTTCTCTAAGAAGACCTAACGGGTCTGGGCCAAAGCATAAGCATATAAATAAATCTACACAACTACTATTTACAGCTCTCTTATTTTCCTTATTCACATTCTTACCCACACGGAAACTGGAAACATTTCCAAGTTTCTTCTATCTTCTCTCTGGTAAAAGATGTGATGAGAGGTCTCTATTTATAGGCTTGTTGGAGCAAGTAGTCGTTGGGAATAAAAAGCAATAAACGCACAACGACTCTTTTGACTTGGTCAAGATGATCGTTGGAGCAAAATGCATAACGACCCTTTGACTTGATCAACGCAATCGTTGGAAACTTAGTGAAGCAAAATAAAAACAAAATTAACCATTCTATCTCAACACAAAATCGATCAAACATAAGTAGTGCCATACAATTTTATGACTTACAAAAAAGATGACTTAGCAAACTATTTGTATTGTGCTGATGGATATTTGTGGGCCGTTGATACACACCACATCGAGAAAAGAACTTCTTTACCTAATATTTGCAAAAACCAAAGAAAAATCGGTAGAGGACAATTATGGGTGTGTATTGTGTAATTTATTTAACTAAATATATTAATTTTTATTTTATTATATTATATTTTAAAGTCAGCGTGATTTAACTTTGTCAAAAAAAAAGTAAGCGTGATTTAAAAAAATTGCACCCTTTGCTTGGGGTTCTACTGCCTGTGGCTCAACGTCTATACTTTTTCTCCCCGGTCAGATTCGATTTCCAACCAATTCTTAAAACCAAATCCAAACCCGCCTACTATTATCCGTTCCAAAGTGAATTTTCTAGCCCATAAGCCCGCTTACCCATCCCGACTCAAACTCAATTATATACCCCACCTTTATGTATGGTTCTTAGTCGGATTACTCGGTTTTCGTGCGAGTGTAGATATTTTGTCCAACTGTAGTTTTAGTTGTCTCCAGAGTTTGAGAGTTGTTTGTTGGTGGTTCAAATTTAATTCAATTGTCTCCCCCCTCATAATTTGCTTACACAGATCACATCACTCCATTTGTAGGTTCAGTTTAGCATGAACCACTCAACAATACGAATCACTATCAGCCATTGCACACCTTAGGATATCACAATTTTGGTCGAACGGTCAAGATCATTGCTAAGACTCGTTATAACTCTATATAATACTTTTTTAATTCACATTTTAATCCCGAGTATTGCTATTTGTTACGAGAGAATTTTGCAAGAAAGAGAAAAATACATAAAAATAAGGTATTTGACTGGTCAACAACTCACTAACAATACATGGGAGAGTGAATAGTTACGATCCGTGAATGTTTAACATTTTTCTCCTTTAAATCCCTCGCTCTATGCAATGGTGTGAACCAAAAGGCTGTGATAAAGTCCAAAACAACCTTCTAAATGTTTTTTTTTACCAAAAAAAACCTTCTAAATGTTACTCATTGAAAATTGAAAACGACGTCGTTTTTCTTTGCGGTGACTATTACGCCGACCGAATGCAACCGCCACCACCATTCCTTTTCTTCCGTCAACTACCACCAATCGGCGCCGTGAACGTTCTCGATCCTACCGGAGACAATGCCAAAGGCACGGAGGACGCACTGCGAAGTCGACGAAGAAGAGGAGATTATGGATATCGAAGGGTTTAGTGCCAAAAAGGTTTCCTTCGTTTACGACGAATTCTGTAGAAAATTTTCCGAATGGGATTTCGTTTGCGTTAATTGCATTTACTTAGCTTGAATTTAGAGCACAACTACTTTTATAGTGAACATTTTAAATTAGGGTTAAATGTGACAATTTTATCAACTTTGCCATCACATCCTTTAAAAATATAAGAAACCTAAATTTAATAATGAAAGTTAAAACTTGATGCAACCCTTAATTCCGGGTGGTTCATGGTGAATATCCTTCACACAATTTTGTGCTCTAAACAGTTGTTGTCCAATAAGTTACATCAATTTGAATCATTTTTCTCTCTCTCCTTTATTGGCCTACAAACAAACTGTAAATCTCATACAGAAATAATAATTGTAATCCTCTTCATAGTGAATATTCACCACACACACTCTCTTGCTTTTCTTTTTTTTTCTTCCTTCATTTTGTTTATTGGTTAAACTTTTGCAAGAACCCACCAAAAATCTCTTTTGATTTGTTGGATTCGGTGCTTATTTTGCTAGGGACATTTGGGTCTTGTAGTGTCTGGATTTATTGCCCTCTATTGGGGTATCAAGTTTTGAATTTTGTTTTTTCTCTCGCTGGATTCTGGGGTTGCTCCAAAATTTGCATATTTTCTTTAGCTTGAGAAAGGGTGTGTTTTTGTGTTTGAAAAAGGTATAAGAAGCTGATGTGAGATTTTCAAAAGAAATAAAAAGAGAGAAGATTTGATAGCTGAAAATGAGGATTGAAAGTCTTAAGCCAGAGGAGAGAAAAACAAGGAAGAACATGGCAGTTGTTGATGAGAATGCACCTTTGATACCTAAGACTCAGGAAGAGACTGATGATAGGTTGGATGATTTTAATGGAGCTTCATTTTCTGGGGCTGTGTTTAACTTGTCCACCACAATCATTGGTGCTGGGATAATGGGTTTGCCTGCATGTGTGAAAAAGTTAGGGATGGTACCTGGTCTTCTTGCTATAGTCTTAACAGCTATCTTGACAGAGAAGTCAATTGAGTTCATGATTAGATTTTCCAGGGCAGGGAATCTTACTTCTTATGGAAGTCTCATGGGTGATGCCTTTGGGAAATATGGAAAAGCTCTTGTGGAGATATGTGTTGTAATCAATAACATTGGTGTTCTGATTGTTTACATGATTATTATTGGTGAAGACCATACGCTTAGACCTATTACTTCAAAATTTATTTGGCTAGGCTTAAATTGTTATCATCAGATCAGCTTTAGTTGATTACCTATCAATCTGTTCTAAGAACAACTTTTGTTTAACTCAGTTTTGTTTTGTTCATATTGAAGGCGATGTGATCTCTGGAACATCTTCAAATGGAATTCACCATCCTGGTGTCCTTGAAGGATGGTTCGGTGTTCATTGGTGGACTGGGCGTACATTTGTTCTTGTTCTTTTATCACATGTTGTGTTTGCACCTTTGGTCAGCTTTAAGCGAATTGGTGGGTTTTATTTTCTTGAGTTGATTGATGTCAAAAATAGAAACATATTATTAGTAGTGTCACTTATTAAATTACAAATTACCAGCCATAAGTTAGACGACAATTTTAGAAAGATCATTCTAACCCTTGCCTAAACATTTATAAGTGCCATGCATAAGTCCTAATATTTTGACCACCCTAATAGGTTCCTGAAACGGTTGTTTTCATTTCAAGTTATCTGAAAATATTTGTTAAAGTGTTTCCAGCCAAGTTAAATTGGTATTAATTAGGTTGTACATTTGTACTTTTTATGAGAGGTTATACAGTTATACTTGGATATCTATTGATGAGTAGAGTGGAATAGAATAGAGATTCCTTTATGCAGTATTTTTGTGTTCAGGTTATATAACGGGGTCATGGGTAAGATCTTACGATGATCGTTTAGACTAAACCTATAATGCATGGGTGGGTACTCTGAAGTAGTTGTTGTAACTCGCACGGTTATGTACCCTCACTTTTAGCTGTTCCTCAAGTACAAACTGGTATTCTTATAAAACCGAGTTTTCTTGCTATGTTGTTTGGTTTGTTATCAGATGAAACAAACCGCTACCCCCCCCCCCCCTTTGAAATTTCTGTCGAAGTATTTTTGCTTACTTGAGTAAAAACATTGTGAAAATTGTATCTATATTATGATTTCAATACATACTGTTAATGTTGTTGTTTTTCTATAACACTTAATGTTTATGTTTTTCTTCAATTTATCATCCTCCCATACATACATACCTTAGTTTTAGATGTTTAGTGGTACACTGGACATTACGTGCATCAATACTTCGTACTAATAACTATGCCTATGTAGTGTGCTTTATAACAAATTTACTCGCCTTCTCTGTGGTTGTTGCAGATTCATTGAGCTTCACATCTGCATTGTCAGTTGGATTAGCAGTTGTTTTTCTTGTCATTGCTGTGGGAATCTCAATTATCAAGATTATAAGTGGAGGCATTGGGATGCCCAGACTCTTCCCAATCATTACTGATGTAGCCTCAGTTTTAGATCTATTCACAGTAGTTCCTGTGCTGGTGACCGCCTACATCTGCCACTATAATGGTATGGAAATTTTTCAGACTATTGCTTGGACTCATTTCCCTTGTTTTAATATTTTATGCAGAATAGACATATCTAATTCTAAGTTGGCTATTGATTTGCATAAAAAAGATTGAGGTATATAGTGTAGTGATTACAGTATGTCCACTCTTTATTTGCAGTTCACAGCATAGATAATGAACTGGAAGACTCTTCATGGATGCATGGGGTTGTGCGTACTTCCATTGCTCTATGTTCTTCAGTGTACTTACTGACAAGCTTCTTTGGGTTCCTCCTATTTGGCGAAGGAACTCTTGATGACGTGCTTGCGAATTTTGATACTAATCTTGGAATTCCTTTTAGTTCTGTTCTCAATGATGCTGTTCGTTTTAGCTATGCTGCACATCTTGTGCTTGTATTCCCAGTAGTCTTCTATGCAATGCGGGTCAACATAGATGGTCTATTATTTTCTTCATCAAGACCTTTGGTTCAAGACCACTTCAGATTTGCTTCAATTACTATTGCCCTTCTTGCCATTATCTTACTGGCAGCAAATTACATACCCAGCATTTGGGATATTTTCCAGTTCACTGGAGCAACAGCTGCTGTCTGTGTAGGATTTATATTTCCAGCTGCCATCACGCTTAGGTGAGTTTGTCACTAAATTCATTTAGGTCTGTAATGGATTTGGCTTTCTAGCATAGTTTTAAAAATTGGCTTGGTCCGTCCTGGAACTGGCTGAGCTACTAATCTAATCGGTTATGCACTTGAACCGATAAGAACCAATCGTTTTTTCGAAAAAACCAGTGAACCGGCTAACCATACCGGCCCATGCATTTTTTTTTGTAGCCAAGCTCATAAAACGATACCGTGAGCTACTTTTTTCACACTAAATATGAAAGTTATCGAAGCATAGGTTCAAACCCATGATTGTGTCTAGATAAACAAGGAATGACCCCTACTCCATAAACTTGTATCTGTATAAGTAAAATTATTTATATATTTATTCATATACTGGTTAATGTGGTTCAACTACTGACCCACCAATTTGATTATAGTACCCTCACCAAGTCGGTCATCGGTCTGAGTTTTAAAACACTGCTTTCTAATCTGACTATACTCTTTTTAGATCATTAGATGTGCAGTGGGAGAGAAGGAAAAAAGCAACCAGCCCAGAAAAATGGCTTTAACCTACTTGATTGCGGGATTTTATTTTTAAAATTGGTCAGTTGGTCGGAGAGAAAGTAACCAGCCAGGAAAAATGGCATTAACCTACTTTATTTGGTAATATGAACTGGATTTTGAATTTTCAGAATCCTTGACAGAAAAATGCAGAAAATGGTAGTCAATATAGTCTACAAGCATACCACTGTAGTCAATTTAGTCTATAAAAAGGAATTATGTGGAAGTGTTACAAGTTTTACTAAACAGGGTTAAGTAATTGCTTAAGAATTCTGAGGTACTTATCATTCCCTTATGTAGCTCATATAACATGCTTTTGCTCATAATTAACTCAACAATTAACATTACGCATTTTCTTTTCCTACAGGGATCGATACAACATAGCAACTAAAACAGACAAGATTCTATCTATCCTTATGATAATCCTGGCAGTCTTCTCAAATGCTGTGGCCATATTCAGTAATGCCTATGCCTTGATCAACAAGAATAAAACTTGAATGATTTCTTGAAGCTTTCTTTAGTAGCCTAAATACAGGTATCCGTTTTCTTTCAGATGAAAGGAACATAATTTGCTGGATTATTAGCCAACTATATAAAATCAGATATTTTTATAGAGGGTCTGATGGGTTGGTTTTATTAAATAAACAAAGCTACCATGTGTACAAATATTCTTCAAAACTGTTTTGAAGGTCTGCAACATGTTCAACCTTGTTTGTAATATGCTTTTTGATGATGTAATTGTGGAGGTTGTTGTTGAATGTGCCTCCATTTTCTGGGCTTCATTTCCCTCATGAATGCAAGAGAGGTATTTGCTGGCACTTATATGTATTATTATATTGGCTAAAGGACTGAAGGGATGGCCGCCCTATGGATTATGAAAGAATGGTTTGGCTCAAGCATGCTGAAAGGAATTCAACTGGGAATTGAGGAATTTTATTGAAGAATGCTCAAGAATCTGAGTTCATTACATGTATTTTCAGTTCCAATGTGAACTGTGGTAACTAACTTTCTGTTTGTGCATGACTAACTGAAACAGAGCTGTGTTTAGCCTCTTTATACATTCAATTCCCTAGTCAATTACAGAAATACCCCTCCCCTTTACTTATTGTTAGCACTACCCTTCCTTCTCACATATATTCTCCTAACAAGGGGTCTGCTATCACTACTCCCCCCCAAAAGTTTCACCTTGTCCTCAAGGGGAAAACTAGGAAAAACTGCTTGTAGTTTCTCAGCATTTTCCCAAGAATCTTCACATGCTGGAAGGTCTTTCCATCGTGCCAAAACTTCCAAGTTGCCCTCTGCACTGTACCTGTACTGCAGGACATCTTCAATCTCTGGTTGTAACTCTCCTTCTTCTGTCAAAGCAAGTGGAATTTGTTGAGCTTCATACGTTCCTGGCCCTGTTTTCTTGAGCTTGCTAACGTGAAACACTGGATGAATTTTGCAATTTTCTGGCAGCTGTAACTTGTAGGCCACTGGGCCTATCTTCTCAACCACTTGGTATGGTCCATAGAACCTAGGACTAAGCTTTTCATTTCTTCTAGCAGCTAATGATTTCCACCGATAAGGGCGAGCCTTCAAGTAGACCCAATCACCCACCTCCAATGTCAATTCCCTTCTGTGTTTATCTGCTTGCCGTTTCATACGTTGTTGTGCCAGATTCAAGTTGCTGTGCAGTTGTCCCAACAGTTCATCTCTCTCCTCGTATAGCTTGTTAACTTCTTCAATGTTGGATGGAATGGCAGGGCCTTTGATAATAGGACTAGGATCTCTTCCATACAAGGCTTTGTATGGTGTCATGCCAATTGAGCTATTATAGTTAGTATTGAACCATAATTCAGCCCAACACATCCACTTCGGCCAAGTCTTTGGACAGTCACCCACAAAACATCTCAAGTACACCTCTAGGCACCTATTAGTGACCTCAGACTGTCCATCTGTCTGTGGATGGAATGCTGTACTGTATTTCAATCTTGTTCCAGCCTTCTTGAACAATTCCTTCCAGAATTGACTCAAGAATACTCTGTCCCGATCAGACACAATAGCTTCAGGGAAGCCATGAAGCTTGATGATTCCTGAAATGAATACATCAGCTACATCACTAGCATTGTAAGGATGCCCCAATAGGAGAAAGTGGGCATACTTTGTAAGTCTGTCCACAACTACCAGTATGGTGTCTTGTTTTCCAACCCTAGGCAACCCACCAATGAAATCCATTGCTACCTCAGTCCAGACTTTGGAGGGAATTTGCAGTGGTTGAAGCAATCCTGCAGGCGCCAAAGTCTCAGTCTTACTGCGCTGGCATTGCTGACATTGTGAAATAAACTGCTTAATATCACTCTTCATGCCCTGCCAATAGAATACACTAGCTATCCTTTTATATGTTCTGAAAAATCCTGAGTGTCCTCCTTGTAATGAGGTGTGAAACTCAGTTAGGATCAGAGGTAATTTTGAGAATTTTCTGGGCAATACCAAACTGTTTTCCTTGTACAGCAGACCCTTCTTTACTGTGAAACTGGTGGCTGCAGTTCCCTTCAACAGTACCTGTTGTAGCTGAGCTTGTAGGTCAGGACACCCCCTTATTTCCTCCTCCCATTCTTCCCACTCTGGTAGAGTAACCTTGGATATAGAGGCAAGGATCATTTGTCTAGAGAGTGCATCTGCCACTCTATTAGAACTGCCAGATTTATATTGTATGTTAAAATCAAACCCTAGCAACTTAGAAGTCCACTTCACCTGTTCTCCTCCTAGCAAATTCTGGTCAGTGAGAAATTGCAAGCTCTGCTGATCAGTTCTTACTGTAAAAGATTGCCCCAGCAGGTAATGCCTCCACCTTTGTATTGCCAATACCATTGCCATTAATTCCCTCTCATATGCAGATTTTTGTTGAGCCCTTAGAGACAATTTTTGACTAAAGAAAGCAATAGGTCTTTCTTCTTGCATCAATACTGCCCCCACCCCTTTGCTAGATGCATCGGTCTCAATCACAAAAGGTTTGGTAAAATCTGGCATTCTGAGTACAGGAATTGAAATCATTGCTTGCTTGAGTTGATTAAAAGCAATTTCTGCTTCACTGTGCCAGCAGAACTTTTCTTTCTTCAGTAACTCTGTTAAGGGTCTAGCAATCAAGCCATAGTCCTTGACAAACCGTCTATAGTACCCTGTCAATCCAAGAAAGCCTCTCAAACTCTTCAAGTCCTTAGGAGTGGGCCAGTTTGTCATTGCAGCAACCTTTTGTGGATCAGCTGATACCCCTGCAGCAGTAACAACATGCCCCAGATACTCTACACTGTGCACCGCAAAACTACACTTCTTCTTGTTGACTATCAGCTGATGTTCTTTTAGTATTTCAAATACCTTCCTTAGATGTTCCACATGCTGTGACAGATCCTTACTATAGATGAGAATATCATCAAAAAAAACTAAGGCAAACTTTCTCAAAACTGGCCTCAAAACCTCATTCATGAGTGCTTGGAAGGTTGAGGGGGCATTGGTCAAGCCAAAGGGCATGACTAGGTACTCATAGTGCCCCTCATGTGTTCTAAAGGCTGTCTTTGATATATCTTCCTCCTTCATTCGTATCTGGTGGTAACCAGATTTCAAGTCCAGCTTTGTAAACACAGTTGCACCAACAAGTTCATCCAAGAGTTCATCAATTAGTGGAATAGGGAATTTATTAGGTATGGTGAGTTTGTTTAGGGCTCTAAAATCCACACAAAACCTCCAACTTCCATCCTTTTTCCTTACTAATATAATAGGACTTGAATATGGGCTTGTGCTAGGTCTAATTACTCCAGCTCTCAGCATATCAGCTACAAGTTTTTCAATTTCATTCTTTTGATAGTGGGGATATCTATAGGGTCTCAAGTTTGGAATATTGGCTCCTTCTTTAAGTACTATAGCATGATCAATAGCTCTACTAGGTGGCAATCCTTCAGGTTCAGTAAACAGACATTCAAACTCAGTAATAAGTGATTGTATTACCTCAGGCAGTGGTTGTTGGTCTGTTTCTGGCCCAGATAAGTCCCTGCAGTCCACTACATAGATTTCTTCAGGATTCTGCAGCTCTGCTCTAATCTGTTGTACACTCATCTCTTTCCTAGACAGTGTGGGATCACCCTTCAGACACACTGGCTCACCATTCCTCTTCCACTTGAGTGACATATCTTTGAAGTTTGCTCTTATCTCTCCCAACGTTCTAAGCCAATCCATACCTAGCACAAAATCCTCCCCATCTAGAGGAAAGACATAACAATCTACTTTGATTATGTGTCCTTGCAAACAGAGCTCTACACCCTTGCATATTCCTCTAATCCAAATCTTCTGTCCATTACCAATCTTCACCCAACAAGGTGGAATGCTATCCACTTTCCAACCCTGTTCTGTGACCAACTTCTGGGACGCAAAGCTATGTGTTGCTCCACAATCCAACAATACTAACACTTCAAGACTTCCTACAATTGCTTTTAACATAAAAGAGCAATTGGATGATATACCAGCCATACTGTACAAGTGCAGACTCTTGATGGCTGCCTCCCACACAATCTCTTCTTCCTCATCACTTTTCTTTTCATCTTCCCCCTCTGGGATCTCTTCCACATACAACAGTTTCAGGATCTTGTTCTTACAGATATGACCAGGCACGTATTTCTCCTCACATGTGAAGCAGAGACCTTTCCTTCTTCTCTCCTCAATCTCCTTGCTCCCTACAGACTTGGTGTTGGCAGCCAGAGTTGTTTTTGCCGGTTCAGGGCTCTTACCAGTTGCTGCACTGTCAGTACTGGTCTTATACGCATTCTTTGCCCACCCTGTGCTTCGTCCACCATATCTATTCGCGGCTCCTATCTTTTCTTCAGCCAGCAATGCTATTTCCATCATATCAGCCAGGTTCTTGGGTCGTTGCAACCTCACCTCTGCTCGGATATCGTCTTTCAGACCATTGGAGAACATACCAATGAACAAGTCTTGGTCCTGTACCTTGATGTGACTCGCGATCAATTCGAATTTCTTGCGGTATTCGCGCACCGTGCTCTCTTGTTTCATATTCATCAACATTTCGAAGGCGTTAGTAATCACCGTTGATTGAAAGCGACGAAGAATCGCTTCCTTCAACCCGCTCCAGGTTTGTACTTCGCTATTTGCTTCCCACCACTGCATCCACGACAACGCCTCACCTTCCATCGCCATTAACGCTGCGTCAAGTTTTTCGTCCTCTTCAATCTTGCGCACCTTGAAGAAACGTTCCACTTTCGTCAGCCATCCCGTCGCGTCGTCTCCATTGAAGACCGGTAGGTCTACCTTGCGGAGTCGTCGCTCGCTATCGCCGTGATTTGAACGTTCTTTTGATTTCGGGTTACCGGATCCTGACGGACCCGGTTCCTTCAACGATGCGAACATCGCCTTCATCTCGGCCCTACTTTCTTGGAATCGATTCTCAACCTCTTGAAATCTTCGTTCCAAAATTTCTTCAATTCTTGGATCCATCGCTGAAGATGTCGTCTTCTTCTTCGGCATTAATCTTCCCAAAATCGTGTGCTTTGATACCAGTTGAAAGGAATTCAACTGGGAATTGAGGAATTTTATTGAAGAATGCTCAAGAATCTGAGTTCATTACATGTATTTTCAGTTCCAATGTGAACTGTGGTAACTAACTTTCTGTTTGTGCATGACTAACTGAAACAGAGCTGTGTTTAGCCTCTTTATACATTCAATTCCCTAGTCAATTACAGAAATACCCCTCCCCTTTACTTATTGTTAGCACTACCCTTCCTTCTCACATATATTCTCCTAACAAGGGGTCTGCTATCACATGCATTATGGGCAAAGACAAGAAGAAATTAAATTATGGATTTGAAAATGCGTGGTTTGTTAGTATTTTGTTTTCAAAATTTTCCTAGAAATAGAACTTTGGGTGCACCTCATAGAAACTTTCAAATGTATCCATATAAACTAGTAGGATACCCGTGCATATGCACAGGTGCTGTTGTGTTATTTTTATGAATGAACTTAGACAGTATTTAAATAGTTTGAACATTACCTCGTGAAAATAGAGACAAATTTAAAGTAGATAAAAAAGAAGTTTCAAATTAAAAATAGATAAATATTAAAATCTAAAAATGTAAAAGTATCATTTAAAAACAATACATGCATTTATCCCGTGTTTTTTATATATCAGTGAAGTGTTCTTTTATAAATCAGTGTTGTTATCCCGTGTTTTTTTTATATATTAGTGCAGCTATCCCGTGTTTATATATATATATATATATCATTGCAGTTATACCCGTATTTTTTTATATATCAGTGCAGTTATCTCGTATTTTTTATGTATCAGTGCAGTTATCTCATAGTTTCAATTAATTATTTGAGTTGATTAGTAGATTATAGTAGATAGTAAAATATAGAGTAGATTATTAATAAGAAATATTTATCCCGTGTTTTTTTTATATATCAGTAACAATTATTTGTCCTTCTTTTGGTATTAGTGACAAATATTTGTCCCATGTGTTTTAAATATTAATCAGTTTAAATAGTCATTAAGTTTTCTTCTTTTATTAGATAGTAGGTTCATAGTAATTTTCAAAAATTATAATTATCAATGGCAAATATTAATCCCGTGTTTTTTTATATATCACCGCAGTTATCCCTTGTTTTCTATATATCAGTGCAGTTATCTGGTAGTTTCATTTGATTATTTTAATTGATTAATAGATTATAGTAGATAGTAATTTTGTTAGATAGTAGATTATCAATAAGAAATAATTGTTTTAAATATTAATTAGTCTTCTTGTTTTTTAGATAGTAGGTTTGTTGTAGTAGTCTTCAAAAAATTTAATTATCAATGACAAATATTAATATCGTGTTTTTTTTTCATATATTAGTGCAGTTATCCCGTGTTTTATATATATCAGTGCAGTTATCTCGTAGTTTCAATTGATTATTTTAGTTGATTAGTAGATTATAGTAGATAGTAAAAGAGAGATAGTAGATTATCAATAAGAAATATTTTTCTTAAATATTAATCAGTAGTTGAAATAGTCATTAAATATTATTGTTTTTTAGATAGTAGGTTTATAGTAGTCTTCAAAATTATAATAGTTAAAAAAATTAAAGTGAAGTGATAAAAGAAAGAGAATAATTATTTATGGAAAAATTAAAAGTAAAGTAAAAAGAAAAAAAGGAAGAAAGAGAGTGTAAGAGAAAAGTGAAAATGAGAAAAGATAGTGTTTGAAAATGCGTGGTTTGTTAGTATTTTGTTTTCAAAATTTTCCTAAAAATAGAACTTTTGGTGCACCTCATAGAAACTTTCAAATGTATCCATATAAATAAATAAATCAATTGTTTAATTTTGTTTTTGACTGGATATAAATTGTTTCTTAGAACACGTATAACTGTTTCTATGACGTGTTGTATTCAACAACTTTGGTTTGGTTTTGAGATTAATCAAATTTTCTAAATGGAATCTATTGAGTGTGAATGAAAGTTATATTTATTGACAAGTCACCTGTTTGAATATTGGTTGTTGTCATTGTTCTATTTTTGCTCATGCGTTAAATTTTTCAACTAAGAAAATTTATAGAGTTTTGCTTTTGTGAGCATAAGAACGTACAGTCTTTAATGTGTATTTATTATGAAAATGTCATATTTATCCTTATTTATTATTAGTCTTTTATATGAGTTATTATAACATGGTGAAAATATGAGACTAGATTCTCTCCACCGACTTTTCTGCAGTGAAATCTCTCTCTGCCACTCATTGAATAAAACAGAGTGCGTAAGAACTAAGAAATACTAAAAATGGAAAGCAAGGAATGAATTGTGATGATTTGACACATGAGAGTATCCGGTGAAAATTTCAATGGACACGATCCATTCCCATATGAAACTCCATTTAAAAATTACAATAATAAACTGGTTCGTGAATTTTGATGTATTACTTTTACTTTAGGAAACTCCATTTAAAAGTCAAGTTGCAAAATTTTGCACAGATTGTTGTGCCATCCCACAAGATATCTTCAGACCATGCTTTATAGCATCATCATCACTCATCACACACACAATAAGGAGGTGCTATAAATGAATAAAAAATTATAAGTGATCCACATATTATTAATTTTGAGGGTAAATATGGAAATAGTAATAAAATAACACTTATCTATTCTATCTAACCTATTAATTAATCTATATAACAAATAAAACTACACTATGGACAAGTGCTGCTCTGGTAAAAAAAAATTTCTTTTTTTATAGTTTTTATTGTACATTTTCTCATAAATTTTCTTTTATCTTCTCGTCTTTCTCACATGTGTACTTTTTTAACTATATAGAAAATAAGACCTTTTTTATTGTCTATTGTCGTTTATACTTAACTAAGATTTTAGTATTCTTTCTCTCTCTTATTACATCTCAACACTTTCGATATTTTTTTGAATTTCAAATTTTAATTATTTTAGAATTATCTATGTTTCTATTTGATAAAAGATAGTAGATAGCTGATAAACCGGAAGCCGGTAAGCTAGCAGAGTGAATTTAAAGTGTTTAGTTGTGTTTTGTTTTTTCATTTCATTAAAATTCTATGTATTTTAATTTTATTTTTTCTTAGAAAAACAATTAAAATGGCCTGTGGAACACATTCCTATCACAAATAGCGAAAATTTGCACTACAATGCATCTAACTCATCATCGCACTGGTAAACAGTACTAGCAAAAAATTTCTAAAAATCCTTTATTCTTATATGTCAAAAAAATTGAATCAATTATATAAATATGAAATATCTGAGCCATCATATAAAAGAGGATAAAGTACGAGGAGAAAAAAATATTTTACATGAAAGAATACTAATACATATGCTTTTTTTTTACAATAATATATATATGCTTAAAACCTATAACTTTTATATGGAATGAAACAATTGTGGTATGCTCGTTAATGTCATCATGGTTCATAAGTAGAGTTTAGGTGGAGAACCTTAACCATCAAAAAATGAAATAGTTTATGCATAATGACAATCAATTAGTATAAAGTTTCAATAGTTTAAAATTTAATATCCAACATATGCAAAATACTACTCATTTTTTACTTATTATTAAATATAAGCTTTTTTTAGATAAGCATATTATTAAATATAAGTGATATATGGCATGTATTGCGCCACCATTAATTATTCTTTTTTGGTTCAGACCATCGTTGACTACCCTCAAAGTATCCCAATACTTTCAACAAAAGACTAATATGCGCTCGTGTTTAGGATCAGACCAACACCGAGTTTGTCTACTGCGAAAATCGAACCCGAGAGCACCGAATCGACCCCATGTCTCTAATATTGTTTTCCAATAGCATAAATATACCCATGGATGACACTGATTAATTATTCTAGTCATATCTAATATTGTAGGGACTCATCATTTCAATCTATTTATATAATTAATTATCCACTTTTAAATTTTTTTTGACAATCACTATTTAATGTTTATTGGGACTCATCATTTCATAAAGGGTATTTTGGTAACAAAATAGTTAGTACAACAATTTATTTTTATAAAAATCATATAAAATAGGACGAGTAAATTTGTCAAAAAGTTTTTTATTATATTCAAGGGAAAGAGTATTGCAGCTTTAAGGCCCATTTGGAAGAGCTTACTTTTTGAACATACGAAAAACAACTTATAGAGATAAATAAGTTGTTATGTTAATTTATAAGGTTTCACTAACAGAAATTGTATTTCTATAGGCTATTTTTTCGTAAACTACATCACAAATTTTTAAATAATACATAAAAACTTATTTATTTGCATAAGCTCCTGTAAATAGGACCTAAAATTATTGAGGCAAAAGTTTTGCTTTAGCTTATTTTATTAAAATAATGTTTTCTTAAATGTGCAAGTGTTAGTTTATCCGTTCTCCGTTAACTTATTATTTTTTAAGTCAAATTGCAATAGTAAATGTCAATTATTCAAATCATCAATACAATACTAAAATTACGTGTAATTCTCTCTCTCTCTCAAACAAACAAACCGTAGTTCTCACAAACCGTAGTTCTCACACAAAAATCATTATTATAATCTTCCTTGTCATTCATCACCACCACCCCACTTTTTCTTTCTTTCCTTCATTTTGCTTCCTGGTAGCGCTTATTGCAAGCTTTCTTAAAGTATCAAATTTTGTTTTTTGTATTCTCTTTCACTGAATTCCAGAATTGCTCCAAAGTTTGAATCTTTTCTTGCACTTGAGAATTGGGTGTGTTTTGTTTTTGATACAGTTGTTAAGTTGATTCAAAATTTTCAAATTTTCAAAAAGAAAAACAAAACTTGAAAGCTGAAAATGACTATTGAAAGTCTTTCACCTAAATCAGAGAAGAGAAATTCTAGAAAGAACAAAGGAATTGTTAGTGAGAATTCACCTTTGATACCAAAGACACAAGAAACTGATGTTGTGTTTGATGATTTTAATGGAGCTTCATTTTCTGGTGCTGTTTTTAACTTAGCAACAACAATAATTGGTGCTGGAATCATGGGATTACCTGCATGTGTAAAAAAGTTAGGGATGGTGCCTGGTCTTATTGCTATAATCTTAACAGCACTATTGACAGAGAAATCAATTGAGTTCATAATTAGGTTTTCAAAGGCAGGGAATATTGCTTCTTATGGAAGTCTCATGAAGGATGCTTTTGGGAAATCTGGAAAAGCTCTGTCAGAGATATGTATTGTAGTCAATAACATTGGTGTTTTGATTATTTACATGATTATTATTGGTATAAAGATATATTCTTATGCATAGTACTTTTTAATTTATGTTGGTTGACTTTTATTGTTATCATAGCTTTTTGGGTTGCTTTTAGGGTTAGGGATCAACTAAGTCCCTTATCGGTGTACCACCAGTTAAATTCGGAGGATATAGTATAAAATATTATGATTGATTGAGATTTCATGTTGGTTGATACTAGGGTGAGGGATTAACTAAGTCACTCAAAGTATTTTATATTATATCTGATGTTCAATTTGATAGGGACACCGATGAGAGATTTAGTTGATTCCTCACCGTAGAAGGCACCTGTTTTTGATCAAATACTTAAGGTTGTTTAATTCAGTTTAGATTTGTTTATATTATGTGTAGGTGATGTGATTTCTGGAACATCTTCAAGTGGAAATCACCATTCTGGTATACTTGAAGGATGGTTTGGTGTTCATTGGTGGACTGGCCGTACATTTATTCTTGCTTTTACAACACTAGCTGTTTTTGCACCTTTGGTCAGCTTTAAGAGAATTGGTGAGTGGTCTTTTCTTTCATTAGTTGAAGTAAATACTTTAAAAATGAAAAACATTGTTCCAAATAGCTTAACTAGCATAAGCTGTTATAACATAAACTTTCATGTGATAAGTGCTTAAATGATTTTGTGCCATCAAGTTAAATACTTTGGACTAAATAATTTTGTGTAAACCATATTGTAGAATCATCCTGTAGCTTTGATATTTTATGCATTTATAATTTTGTGCCATCAAAATGAAAACTTTGGAAAAACTTTTGTGTTCGAGTTATGTCACAGCCTCACCGGATCCGGATCGTAGGAGAAGTCTTATCATGATGTGTTTCTGCTCATCTCTTGAAATTTTTAAAAGTCAATGAAAATTTTACGTGCATGTCCCGTTGTTGTTGTTGTTGCAGATTCATTAAGATTCACATCCGCATTATCAGTTGGACTAGCTCTTGTGTTTCTTGTCATTGCTGTGGGAATCTCCATTGTCAAGATTATGAGCGGAGGCATAGGGATGCCAAGACTCTTCCCAATCATTACCGATGCAGCATCAGTTTTTGAACTCTTCACCACAGTTCCTGTACTTGTCACTGCCTATATCTGCCACAGCAATAGTAATGACAATTTTTCACTCCTTTGTTCAGAACTCATTTCCTATGAAACACAGACACTAACATAGACACCAGACACTGACACGGACACGTAGACACCGGTTTTAATTTGAAAAATGCAAGTAATTAAAGTGTCGGTGTCTGTGTCTAACGCGACACGTGTTTGACACCGAACACATCTTCAACCTAAAGTGTCGGTGCTACATATCTCATTTCCCTTGTTTAAATGTTTTTATGCAGAACAGATTTATTTAACTCTAAGTTGGTTATTGATTAGCATGAAAAATGTTGAGACCTTTTCTAACAACTCTTGCTTCATGAATATATTGTTTTATGGTGGTATAATATGCAATTTTTATTTGCAGTTCACAGCATAAATAATGAACTCAAGGACTCCTCACAAATGCATGGTGTTGTGCATACTTCCCTTGCTCTATGCTCTTCAGTGTACTTACTGACAAGCTTCTTTGGGTTCCTCCTATTCGGTGAAGGAACTCTTGATGACGTGCTTGCCAATTTCGATACGGATCTCGGAATACCTTTTGGTTCTTTGCTCAATGATGCTGTTCGTATTAGCTATGCTGCGCATCTTGTGTTTGTATTTCCGGTTGTCTTCTATGCGCTACGAGTCAATATAGATGGTCTCCTATTTTCTTCATCAAGGTCTTTGGTTCTGAATAACTTCAAATTTGCATCAGTTACTTTTGTTCTTGTTTGCATTATCTTCTTGGGGGCAAATTTCATACCTAGCATTTGGGACATTTTCCAATTCACTGGAGCAACAGGTGCTGTTTGTGTAGCATTCATATTTCCAGCTGCCATCACTCTTAGGTGAGTGTGAGTCTGGTCACTGAATTCTTTTAGTTCAGTGATGGATTTGGTTTTCCGTTATGGGTTTTCAGTTATCTTTAGATATGGATTCCTAGTTGGAGAGGAGAAAAATAATTAATAGAAAAACTTATTTGATTGAATTACTTGGTTAAAGCATTTTAAACTTTAACATACAGAGAGGGAGTAGCTAGCTAAAAAAGATGGCATTAACATAGTCATTTTTCTGATTAATATTTTAGAATTTACTTTAGGACCTAACTCGATTCCACAAATTCGGTTTGTAAGGTGAGCGGTGCCTAAGTCTTGTAATCACTTGTATCTCTTGTCCGATTGTAGGAGTCTCAATAGTCAATATACCTGAGAAGAATTTGGGCTTAAAGCCTAACTTAACCCTATAAAACTAACTTGTAAAGTAAGAACTGTAAGTCTTATAAGAACTACATAGACCATAGCTTTACTTGATGTGGGAGTCTCAGTACACCACATTAGAATTTGGGCTTAGTACCTAATTGAACTCCAGAACGCTAGCTTGTAAGGTGAGTTAGGTGACTAGGTCATACTTCTAATCGATACTGGACTATCAACATACCCCATCATGCTTAGGACTAGACATCTGAAGCGCCGACTAATGTGAGTGGAATAATAGGAATCCCAACAAACATTAATTTTGAATTGTCAGAATCCCTGAAATAAAAAGCTGCACACAATGCTGGTAGTTGCATTGTGCCTTTGTCTTCTACAAGCATGCCATAATAATCATGTATAAAATGCATTTATGTGGACATGGTAAATGATTTAATAAATAAGGGGATGTAATGATTTCAGAATTTTGAAATAGTTATCATTTCCTTATGTAGTTATATAAAAGGTTTTCTGTTTTATTACAGGGATCGATACAACATAGCAACTAAATCAGACAAAATTCTATCAGTCTTCATGATAGTCCTGGCAGTCTTGTCAAGTGCTGTGGCTATATACAGTGATGCCTATGCCTTGATCAAGAAGAATAAAACTTCAATTATTTCTTGAAACTTTCTTTAATAATCCACAGTACAGGTATGTCCATAATTTCAGATGAAAGGAACAGAGTTTGCAAGGTTACTTCCAACTGAATAAAATAATTTTTTTTATTCTGATAGCTTGTTTATTATAATGTAAACAAAGCTAGTTTATACTTTATACCAGTATTCTTTAAATGTATATAAGGGCTTGTATTTGTAATATGCTCTTTGCTTATGTAATTATAGAGGTTCTTGTTAAATGTGACTCATGAATGTAAGATAAGACTTTGTTGGGCATTGTATGTGTGTGATTACTGGCTAAAGGACTGAAGGGACACCCTCATTGTAGCTTTTATAAGTGATTTGGTCAAAGTTGATTTTCATTTTGGAATGTATAGCAATGGTGCTGATTTCATTCTATGTTAACAACACATGATGAATTATAGTATATATTTTGGAATGGAGCAACAGCTGCTGTCTGTGTAGGATTTATATTTCCAGCTGCCATCACTCTTAGGTGAGTTTGTCACTGAATTCATTTAGTTCTGTAATGGATTTGGTTCTAGCATAGTTTTAAAAACTGACTTGGTCCATTCTGGAACAGGCTTAGCTACTAATCTAATTGGTTATGCACTTGAACCGATAAGAACTGATAGGTTTTCTTTTTTGAAAAAAACGGTGAACGGGCTAACCATACCGGTCCATGCGTATTTTTTTTTGTAGCCAAACTCATGAAACGATACCGTGAGCTCCTTTTTTCACACTAAATACGAAAGTTATCACATGATTGTGTCTAGATAAACAAGGAATGACCACTACTCTAGAAACTTGTATATGTGGTTAATGCGGTTCAGCTACCGACCCACCAATTTGACTAGTAACCTAGTACTCTCATCAAGTCGGTCACGGGTCTGAGTTTTTAAACTCTGCTTTCTAATATGATTATACTGTTTTTAGATCATTAGATGTGCAGTGGGGAGAGAAGAAAAAAAAAGTAGATAGAAATACATATTTAATTGATTTACTTGATTGTGGAATTTTATTTTTAAACTTGGTATGAGAGAAAGTATCCAGCCAAGAAAACTGGGATTAAGCTACTTTAATTGGTAAATATGAACTGGATTTTGAATTATCAGAATCTTTAACAAGAAAAATGCAGAAAATGGTAGTCAATATAGTCTACAAGTATACCACTGTAGCCAATTTAGTCTATAAAAAGGAATTATGTGGAAGTGTTACAAGTTTTACTAAACAGGGTTAAGTAATTGCTTAAGAATTCTTAGGTACTTATTATTCCTTTATGTAGCTCATATAACATGCTTTTGCTCATAATTAACTCAACAATTAACATTACGCTTTTTCTATTCCTACAGGGATCGATACAACATAGCAACTAAAACAACATTCTATCTATCCTTATGATAATCCTGTCAGTCTTGCCAAAATTTTAAATATTCCCGGAATTATCTATAACACATAATTCCGGAACGTGAAAAGTGTGTTCCGGATTTATGTGTAAGACATAATTCTGAAAGTGTTTTTTCCTTATTCTGGATTTATAAAATTGTTTAAACACAAATCTGGAAATATGCTATTTATTGTTTTTTACTTTTGACGGCCTTGTTGTTGCCGACAATTTTGATCAACGGTCAATATCCCACCAACACTTTAGACGACCTTGATGTTGCCGACAATTTTGATCAACGGTCAATATCCCACTGACACTTTTGACGACCTTGATGTCGCCGACACTTTTGATCAACGGTCAGTATCCCACTGACACTTTTGACGAAAATTACTATAAATACACCCAGTTACCACAACTTCTTTCACAGAATCACTTTTCTAAACCCTAAAAAATGAACACCCTTTGCACCCAGTACTCAAGTGATAGCACACTGACCGCCGTTTATCATCGTGGAAAAATCACCAGACAAGAAGATGATGTTTGGTTTGACTGTCCAAATCCTGTTTTATGCAGGCTCAAGCGACATCACCTTCGCTGCTTTGAAAGATCAAGTAGAGCGTCAGGCTCAACAGTAGGGTGCATGGCACCGAGAGGTTAGTAGTATTACTTTTCGCAAACCCCCCCCATGGAGATGATGGTCATGTTTATTGGTACTCCATGAATGTTAAGACCGACGACGATGTATGAAACATGTTGAACATCCATGACGAGTATCGAAATCTTAGTCCTTTGGAGCTGTACGTGGAGACTCAATGGAGCACCAATGAGATTCTTTTCCTTTTGAGACAGGGAGGACCGTCACAGTAGGGAAAAATGTCTCCAGTGGATCATTTTCAAATACGTTATTTGTTTCTGTTGATGTTTCAATGTAACCCACTTTTGCATCAATTAAAATATTAATTCACATAAATAGACATGCAAAAAAAAGTACAATATCAGAAAATATGACTACGAGAATTAGATAATATCCGAAAAATAAAAAGAGTTAAAAAATAAACAATACATAAAATACATCAAGGGTTCTCTCCCTCCAACACGGACAACGCGCTCCAAAGAAGCCTATAGGCGTGACTGTTAGGCTCAATGTCGCTAGATGCTATGGCCTCCTGTATACGTGCAATACCATAGGAAAGTCTCTCCTCAAGAGTTTGTGGTCCTCTCACCGGTGCTCGAACGTCCTTATCTGGCTCCTGATGTGCAACATTCCCCAAAGGAACGATTAGGCGGGGAATCGAAACCTGAGAGTATCGTGGGAGGCATCTCTCATGGCACTGACCCGGGATGGTGGCCTTAGTAGCCCTCCTGGTGACACCCTCAACCTGCTGGGGGTAGTACAGCCACCCAGTGTTTTCAAAACCGGTTCAGACCGACCGGTTGAACCGGCCCGACCGGGAACCGGAGGGATCACCGAGTCCAGTTGGTAGTCAGGTCGTATATGGCGCATGTGTATATAATTTTCGGCAAAAGACTAAAGTTGGGATTCGAACCCAGCACATGGTCATCCCAAGCCAGCGCTCAACCACCGCTCCGAGGTTGCTTTTGTTAAACAAACCTAAATATGTTTCTTTTATAGAATACTAGTCTTATGACCCGTGCGATGCACGGGTTGCGCACGCATTGCGCTATATTGACATAAAGAAGACAACAAAAAATCCATATTTATCAAAAGACTAATACTCGTTTGTGTTTAGGAACAAATTTCGCACCGGCCAATATCGAGTTTGTTTACTGTGGGAATCGACTTCGAGAGCATCGGGTTGACACTTGTGTCCCAGGGTAGCTTGTGCCTACCAGTCAACAGTGTTGGTTTGTAAAATATATAGTCTGATAATATGGTATAAAAACTAAATTATAACTATAAATCAAATAAGAAGATTATACAGTTAAAAGAAACATTACCAAAGACATTGAAATTGATCATCCATAGATATTAAGAAGAAAAGTTCTAATGAATTTTAATAACATAATTCATATCCAGCAAATCAATCAATACTAATATATCATCAATCAATACTAATATAATACTAATATAATAAAACACCATACTAGCAAATTGACTAAACTAGACATTCTCTAAATTCGTCACATGTCCCAAAATTTGGACAATGTTGTAAATTTGTCACTAACTGCCAAAAAATGGAAGCTTTTTGCCATTTGCTACCTTTTTCTCTCTCTTCCTTTTTGATTTTTCTTTCAACCTCCCTCTCTCTCTTTTTCTCCATAACACTTTATTTTTCTCTCTTCCTCTCCCTTTTCTCTTTTTGTCATTTTTTATTTATTTATTTTTCGAAAGACATTAAAAAATTAATATTATAATAATTTTATTAATATAATTAAATTAATATTAAATGATCTACAATTTACTATTTACCATAATTGTTAACAAAAATTCAACCACTAATATAATTTTCAAAATAAAACGAGTAAACAAGTGGCAACGAGAGGATGACTACGGGAGCGGTAGCGGGGGCGGCAACAGGAGCGGAAACGAGAGACTCGCAATGGGATCGGCAACAGGAGAGGCAAAGAGAGCGCCAACGGGAGTGCCAACGGAAGACTGGCAATGGGATCACTAACGAGAGCGGCAACAAGAGTCGCAACGGGAGAGCGGGAACGGGAAAATGGCAACAGGAGAGCGGCAACGAGAGCAGCAATGGGAGCGCCAACGGGAGCTGCAACGGGGGTGCATATCTTATATTAAAACTCAGTTTCTTTTTTCCTAATTTTTACTCCATTATTAAGATTATAAAAAGATACCGACTTTTTTTTTTACTTTTCACAACACTAAATTTTGCAACTTTCAACATATTTGTAATCTCATAGAAAATTATAACAAATACAGTGTTACCCATGCGGATGCACGGGTAAAGTACTAGTGTAAATATAAAAACTTAACCGGTAATTAGAAAGAAAAGAAAATAACACAATTAGAAAGTGAAACACGGGGTTCTATTGTAAATGTGGCTGAAGTTCCCGCGAGAGTCAATACTGCAACACGGTACTCGAAAGTAAAAGAAATATAAAATTATAAAAATATAAACACCAATTTAAATATACTTTTAATACTCTTTTATGGAAAAATATACTTCTAATAACGGTTTGTGCGAAATGATCAAAATAAAGAGGACAACACAAATAGAGAGTGAAACACGTGGGTATCTTATAGGGTTGGATGAAAACCACCAATAAAATAGAAGCACCTATATAAAGTTGAATGAATACGATGTCGGGTGCGATTGTTAATGTGGCTGAAGTTGCCGTGAATAAAAATTAAATTATATAAGATTATAAAATTAGAAAAGAACATAATAAAGACATTGAGATTGAACATTCATAAATAATAAAAAGAAAAAGTATAGATAGTTCTAATAACATATTCAATATTCATCAAATGTAAATATAAAAACTTAACTCATAATTAGAAAGAAAAGAAGACAACACAATTAGAAAGCGAAACATGTGAGTTTCATGCAGAGTTGGATGAAAACCACCAATAAAATAGAAGCAACGGTACAAAAGTGGAAAGAAGATGATGGGGGGTTCTATTGTAACTCAGGATATTTTACACGATAGGGGTTCTATTGTAAATGTGGTTGAAGACTGAAGTTACTGCGGGTTAACCGATAATTAGATAGAAAAGAAGACAACGCCATAAGAAAGTGAAACATGTAAAAAAAAGAAAGTTGAAAGAAGACGATTGATGTTCTATTGTAAATGTGGTTGAGGTTCCCGCGAGAGTAAATACTGCAACACGGTACCCAGATATAAAAGTTGGTACGAAATGACCAAAATATAGAAGACAACACAAATAGAAAGTGAAACATGTGGGTATCATTCAAGGTTTTGGATAAAAACCACAAATAAAATAGAAGCACATATAGAAAGTCGAAAAATATGATGTGAGGTTCTATTGTTGATGTGGCTGAAGTTTATGTGAAAAAGTAAAATTTTAACTATAAATTAAATAAGAAGATTATAAAGTTTAAAAGGAATGTAAACAAAGACATTGAACTTTGCGTATTTGAACATCTTAATTTTTTTCGAACGCTAAAGTACCTCAAAACACACTGCTCAGCATCTCACTTTACTAATTTGACACGAAATTATTTATTTGTTTTCACCAAACTAGTTATTGAGTAACAAATTCTGCGTATGGAACAATTAATTTTTTTAGAACCATAAAGTACATCAAAACATACTGCTTAGCATCTCGTTTTATATATTTTGTCATCAAATTATTTTTTCGTCCAACCAGTTATTGAGGACCAAACTTCGCGTAGTTGAAAACTTAAATTTTTCTCCGAACGCTAAAGTAGTATTTGAACAGTATTTTATTCCAAACGCTAAAATAGTACTTGAACAGCTAAAGTAGTATTTGAACAGTATTCCAAATGCTAAAATATCTCCAAACACATTGCTTAGCATCGCAATTTACGTATTTTGTCACGAATTTTTTTTTTCACAACATTAAAATATAAAAAAAATAGAAAGGCTTAAGTTTGGAATTAATATATTAAAGAATGGCAATTATATATTTTAGCTTATTTGAGCCAGCAGTATAATGCCACTTTTTGTTTTTATTAGTATAATAATCAATTAATTTTACTCAAGTTATATGTTCAATTAAGCACCTTAAATGCAAAATTAAAATCAGCAAGATCTTAAAAACTATAAACAAAGTTGAAAGAAGATTGTAAATGCTGCAACACGGTACTCGACTATAAAATAAAGATAAAAAATACAAACACCAATTTAAATGTGTCTAATACATGTTGGTGCGAAATGACCAAAATAAAGAAGACAACACAAATAAAGAGTGAAACACGTGGGGTATCATGCAAGGTTGGTAGAAAACCTCCAAAAAAAGAGAAGCACCAATAAATGCAGGGTTTTATTGTAAATGTGACTGAAATTTTTGTGGGAGCAAATGCTGCAAGATAGGTGAGTAATTCTTCTTGGAATTTTCGTGGGACCAACTATACAAAGTTGAAAGAATATGATGAAGTTTCTATTGTAAATGTGGCTAAAGTTCCAACGAGAGTAAATACCGCAACGCGATACTCAAATATAAAAAAAAAGAATAAAATATAAATCCCAATTTAAGTATGCTTCTAATAATAGCTGTTGATGCGAAATGACCAAAATATAGAAGACAACACAAATAGAAAGTGAAACACGTGGGTATCATGCAAGGCTGGATGAAAACCATAAATAAAATAGAAGCACCTATAGAAAGTCGAAAGAATATGATGAGGTTCTATTTTTGATGTGGCCAAAGTTCCCGTGAATAAAAATTAAATTATAACTATAAATTAAATAAGAAGATTATAAAGTTAAAAAGGAACATTAACAAAGACATTGAACTTCGCGTATTTGAACACCTAAATTTTTTTTCAAATGTTAAAGTACCTCAAAATATACTGCATAGCATCTCACTTTACGTATTTTGACACGAAATTATTTTTCACCAAATCAGTTAGGAACAAACTCCGCGTATTGGGATTGTAAATTGGTAAAAGGTAATGCTTTTTCATTGAATTGTAAAGGTACCTATATATAGTACAAGGAGGATCTAATACAATAATTACAAAAGATTTGTTGACTCATTACCTAGTCAGCGTCTACTAATACAAAGGGTAAAACTGGAATAGATACAACTATCTAAAATATATAAAATAAATTATAATAATATAGCTAACACCCTCCCCTCAAGATGGATTGTAAATGTTGTGCATGTTCAGCTTGGATAACAGGCTGTGAAACGAAGCGGGCTGAAGGGGTTTGGTGTGGATGTCAGCAAGCTGTGCAGCTGTAGAAATGGGCATGAGATGAATGATGCCAGCATGGACCTTGTCACGAACCAGGTGACAGTCAAGTTCAATATGTTTAGTTCGCTCATGAAATGTGGGATTCTGAGCTATCTAAATAGCAGACCGGTTGTCACAATAGAGCGGAACCGAACCTGTGTGAGAGACATGTAAATCTCTCAAGAGGTATAGTAGCCATTGGATATAACAAGCAGTGGAAGCAAGGGCTCGATACTCAACCTCGGAGGAGGACTTGGAGATCGTGCTCTGCTTCTTGGACTTCCATGAAATTAGGGAGGTACCAAGGAATATACAAAAACCCGTGACGGAGTGCCGAGTATCAGGACATGCGGCCCAGTCCGAATCACTAAAACCTGTAAGTTTCAAATTAGAGTCAGCTGCAAAGAAGAGACCAGAGCCGGGTTTCCCCTTAATGTACCTGAGGACATGAAGAGCAACATCCATGTGAGTCTACCGAGGAGCGGAAATGAATTGGCTAAGCTTATAAACAGCAAAGCAGATGTCTGGCCTGGTGTTAGTGAGATATATCAGGTGACCAATGAGTCTTCTGTAACTAGAAGGGTCATCCAAAGGTGCCCCACTGGTGTAGCGACCGAAAAATCCGGAGGATCTCTCGCGTTCAGGGAAGTCGCCATCAATGTTTAATTATCAGGGAAAACATTGAAAAATCCATTTGAAAACGAAAATGGTCTTGAAAACCAGATTTTGGGTTCGGGAGTCGATTATGCGTGGAGAAAGTATTAACACCCCACAACATCCTTTCGAAAACTGTTACCTCTAATTAGTCGTGCAAAACTATATTAACTTTGAAAAAATATTTATTTCCCTTTTATTTAACTTTTGTTTATTTTGAAATAAAATAAGAGTTGGTATTTAATAAAAATATTTTTTGTTATATGATTTTTTATTTGCAATAAAATAAAATCAACTAATAACGCAAAATTGTCGTTAGCGCAACATGACACGCATTAATGATTAAAACCTCAAAATGCACAACAAACAATATTTTGATTTTTTTCTAATAAATTTTGAGTTAGTCGGACAGAATTAGGGTACAACAACTGGTAGCAGAGAGCTTGAGGCTAGGGGGCATATGTGTAGAGTCCGGTTTGCAAGCAAAAAGGCCGGCATCAGCGAGAAGTTCAAGGGCATATTTACGTTGTGAGAGGATGATTCCCTGTGTAGACCGGACTACCTCTAAGCCAAGGAAAAACTTGAGAAGCCCCAAATCCTTGATTTTAAAGAGAGTGAGAATGATCTCGTCAACATATATGAGGAGCACAGTGACTTGTGAACCATTGGTTTTGACCATAAGAGAGTAATCAGACTTGGATTGTACAAATCCGAGGGAGGTGAGAATAGAAACCAGTTTGAAGTTCCATTGTCTACTTGCCTGTTTCAACCCATAGAGAGATTTGTGAAGTTTGCAAACCTGATTGGTTGCAGAAGTTTCAAAACCTTGAGGAACCCGCATATAAACCTCTTCATGCAAGTCGCCATGAAGGAAAGCATTATTAACATCCAACTGATGTAAATGCCAATTGCAAGCTGCTGCAAGTGCCAATACCAGTCTCACAGTGGTAATTTTAACAATCAGAGAGAAAGTTTCAAAGTAGTCAATGTTACCAAGTGGCTTCAGTCTCAAGAGGGGGGGGGGGGTGAATTGAGATTTAAAAACTTTTCAGATCTTTCGAAAACGTTTTTCCCCTTTTCAATGACTTAGATCAATTTTCGCGCAGGTTAAGTGGAAGCGAAGGAATTAGAAGATAAAGCAATAAAGCAGTAAAACAGTAAAGCAGGAAAGCAGTAAGGCACGCAGAGATTTATCCTGGTTCGGTCACCTCCTAGTGACCTACGTCCAGTCCTCACACCCTTGTGAGATTTTCCACTAACCAAAACAACAAGACTTACAGGTGCCTTGGAAAACCTTTACAGACTCAGGCACTCTCCTCCTAAGATACCCCACCTATGGAGAGCCCTCAAATCTATTACAACAATAACAAGAGAGATACCCCACCCCTGTTACAACCAGCTGCCCCAGAAAGATACCCCACTTCCTAGTACAAACAGCTACCCTAGAGAGATACCCCACTCCCTAGTACAAATCACAACAATTAAACAATAACAAACGTAAAGACAGAAATACCTCTAACGAAGGCAGATATTACAACTTGAAGAATGCAACCCCAACTAACTCTTAGCGAAAGATCAGCTCAGACGGACCAACGGTGCGTGACGAGCAGAAGTAAAAGCGTGAAGAGTTTTTCTCAAAATGTGCTCTGATTCGTGAAATGGGTTGTGTAAGAAATGAACACAGTGAGGTGCCTATTTATAGGCTACGAGAAAATCAAGTTTACGTTGAAAATAATGTAGGAATCGATTCTTTGTTGAAAACATTTGATCTAGGAATCGATTCATTTAAGTGAGGAATCGATTTTGACTTTATTTGGAAAATAGGGACAATCGATTCTTGAGATCCACGGAGGGCTAGGAATCGATTCTTTACTAAGTTAAAACTTGTATGAATCGATTCTCAGCTTGCCTGAGACACGTAGGAATCGATTCTCAGCTTAGTTTAAAAGTGTGTGAATCGATTCTTTGTTTGAAAATGTTTGGCCTGAAAATCGATTTATGCAATGAAACTACATGACCTGACAATCGATTCTTCCTTTTCTGATTGACCTGAAAATCGATTTTGATGTATGTTTATGCATGAAGAAATCGATTTTTATGTTTTTAAAGATGATAAGAATGTTTACGTAAGTATGCATGCATCTTTGAAAAATTTGTGAGTGTGTGAGACTTTGAGATACGAGCTGACCTTCGAAAGAGCTTACACTTTTTTCTAAGACACACCCAAACCCTAAGGACTACCCTTATATTTAAGGACTACCCTTAAACTTGAATCTTCAATTCTTGAGCTTGTTTGTCTTGGATTGTGACTTTGATGTTTCGTCACTTTTATTAACTTTGGCCATCAACTTTGCCTTTGTCTTTTTCATCATCAAAACTTATCCTGCAATATTAGTTTACCTGCAATACAAGGTATCCACATTCTCCCCCTTTTTGATGATGACAAAACATTAACTCATCTCAAGGTGGGAGGTTAGTTCAAACAGATAATGTATATATGATACTCCCCCTATCATGATGCTCCCCCTGTTTTATTGACTTTATGCATAGTGACAATGCTATGACAGATCTATATGCTTTATGCAACCCTATATTTCTCTCCCCCTTTTTGTCATGATCAAAAGGGTCGATATATGATAAAGTTTGCGAATCGAATGTCACAACTATTTGACAAGGTAAAAGAGCCATTGCTGATTTGTAAGTGATCATCAAAACTTGAAGAAAAACATATTTGAGACCATGAAGAGAATATTTTATCAAACACAGGTAAAGGCTAATTATGAGTCTCAAAAATCTGTGAAGCAGTTGTTTAGCCTTCGCACGTTTCATGCTGCTTAGTTTTTGAGAGTTGGTGACGGCAGCTAGAAGGTGGGAAGTAGAGTTTTGGGAAAAATTATTTTAGGTAAACAACGATTGTGAGTATTGTCATACCTTAATTTTGTCCGATCAATTAAAATCCAAAAAAAGCTTGTATTCTCGTTGCGTCACGTATCGTTTTTAAGCGCGTGTGTCTTTAGCGTTCTCGTGCGACGATTGTTTCAATGCTCGTTTTATTTTATTGTTTAGCTATCGTTATTGGTACAAAAAGAATACAAAAACATAATTGAAAACAGAATAAACCAATAAAGCTAAATGGCCAAAAGTTTATTACATAATCAAGTCTTTTTACACATAAACAAAAAAAAAGCAAAAAGATGTAAATAGTACAAAAATTAAAATACAAAATTCAAAAAAAGGAAAAAAGAGAGAATAGGGCGCAGCTGATGGTGGCTGCCCCAGCTAGGGTTTTTTTTCCTTGATGCTGTCCTTCCTCCCTCAGCCAGCTGGTCCTTTGTCCTTTTTCCCTGAGCCAGCTCATCCTTTGTCCTTTTTTTCCCCTTAGCCAGCTGCTGCCTGTCCTTTGATTCCTCACCTCCATCACACCAATTCACCTATAAAAACCAAGCAATAATGAACAGTAACAAACACAGACGGATACACAGGCAGTCCAAAAGACACAACACAGTAGAATTAGGAAAAAAAGAGGGAGAATCAGAAATCAAAAATTAAAAAGGGGACCGAAAGCAAATCAGGAAAAAAAGAAAATAGGAGCTGGAAGCTCTGGCCACCAGGTGGTGGTCACCACCGTGAACCACCACCGTGCTCCACCATCAACAACCCCAACCACCGTGCTCCACCATCAACAACCCCTCTTCACATCACGCCCAAACAGCCCCCAAAACCCACCAAACTCTCCACATAACCACTGTCCCTCCCTTTTCACAAACAACCCACGATCTCCACCACCTCACACCCCCTCACCGTCACCAAACCGCCACTGCCGGAGCCATGAATTATCGCCCTTCCCCTTCGATTTCTCTCTCTCCCCACCGTCACTCATCCCCCTCTCCTTCTTCGTTCTTCGTTCCTCTCTCTCATCACCACAAACCACCGCGTCACCACCAAACAACCACCCAAAGACGCAACACCACCTAAGCAGCACCGCCACCGTCACTCCCTTTTTCTCTCTACTCGCCATCAACCGAACAACCCCCACCATCAATAGAACCGCCTCACCGCCGTCTCAACTCACGTCATCAGCCTTCGTGACCACCCTCAGTTCTCCTCTCAGCCGTTCAAACCTCCAAACCTCGCACCACCGAGCCCCACCACCGTCGTCGTCGTAAACTTCTGTTTCACTCAGTCTCTCTCTCCTCTCCATCGCACTTTCTCTCTGTGTGTTGAAAATAGAATTAGCGTTGAGTTTGGGGAAGAAGAGATTAAGGTCGGTGAAGAGAGAAGGGAACGTGGGGTTACCGATAGGAGGTGAGGATCGGTTTGGAGAGAGGGAGGAAGTGGTTGGCATAGTGAGGGGTGGAGGGAAGCATCGCGAAGAGGAAAGTAAGAGAAGATGAGAAACGAATTAGGGTATGGAACGGCGCTCATTAAGGGAGAAAGGATTTTAGGGTTCCGTTTTTTTTAGGTTAGTTTATATAGTATGTAGTTTTTTTTGTTTCTTCTTTTTACACCCTTTGTTTGCTGCGCGTACCCCCACCCGAGCATCTTTGTTAAAGGAAACGCAGGCCAGCCCAAAGCGAACTGGGCTCCTTTTTATTACACCCCATTTTGTTTATACAGCCCCTGCTTCTAAACGCACTCCCCGTTTTAATGGCTTGCACCCCCCTGCGCAAGCCCATCTTTTAGAATGCAGCCCAGTTCACAGAAAACGAACTGGGTTTGTTTTCTGCACCCACTACTTTAAAATACAACCCTTTTCTGTTAATTATACCCCATTTTTTTAATGCACCCCTGCTTCTCCCTTTTTAAATTTCTTTTCCATAAATAAATTTTTTCTTTCACAAACCTATTTCTTCCCAAATAACAAATAAACGTTTTCCCAAACATAAAAATGGTTTGTTACTAATGGTCACTCTGAGCTTAGCTTGTTTGACCGTTAATAACAGCTTCAGTTTTCAAACGAGCTATGAGTGATGACCACTCTGAGTTTTACTTGTTTGGTCATTACGAATACCTCTCCCAATTTCGAAAATAAATAAAAAACACCAAACACACAAACATTTTCTACCAAGAACTACGTGTGATTTGATTATCTACCAGGAGATACGTAGGAGCAGAGGGCGGCCGACCTCTGTCAATTGCATTAATAAAAAACTTTTTTTTTCTTTTAATCCATTTCTCTCCTATTTTTCAAAAGAACACAAAATAACTAACCGTTTGTCGAGTCTTTATTATTATTATTATTATTATTATTATTATAAGGGTAAAATCATTATTTTTGAATTAATAAATGTTTACACATTTAGTTAAAAGGTAACCTTCCTTAGGAACGATGTTGTAGGGTGCTAATACCTTCCCTATGCATAAACGACTCCCGAGCCTAAACCTGGTCCGCAAAACCCCCTTATCCACTCAATAGAGATTTTCCAATGTTTGCCCTTAAACTAAACTTTGGTGGCGGCTTCATTTCAAGAACTTCGAAGAATCCCTCCTCCGGATTTTTCGGTCGCTACAAGTATGAATTCTGAAAATTAATACCAGAGCTAGCAATTGATTGTAAGATGGATTAAAAAATAGCACTTCAACCGCAGAAATTCACAAGTCACGATTTTACATTTCTTTACAGAATCACTTTGAAAAAAAAACATTTAATTGAAAACTCATTTAAATGAAGAACCAGATTTTCTTTTGCAATGGATTTGTGAAAATATCAACTAGCTGATTTTGACGATTCAACTGACTCAATCACACTATCGCATTTCCAACCATAACCTCTAAGAAGGTGATATATAATTTTTATATGCTTAGTCCTAGAGGGATGACCAGAATACTTTGTTGTTTCATGCCTTATAGTTCTTAATGATGCATGAAATAAAAATCAACCATTTACTTTCTTGCATACATGTCAATCATAATGGATGGATAGTTTATAAGGACTAACGTTCATGAAGATTCTTTGTTCTTACCATAAGATTCGGGGATTACTCTTTACCAGTGATTCTTCCTCTATTTATCACAAGTCACATGACGGCTTTTTCCGGGGGTGAGTGTTAAGAACTTTATTGCGTCTCCGGTCATGCGCTTTGAGTCTTTGCTGTCAATGTATCAATCTGCCCCCATACCTTGAAGCATACCTGCAAAGATCTAAAACAAGGTTCTCGGTACCCAAATCTCTTTAGGTCCTTCTGGGTTAGTGTTTGGTATGGTCCTTTTGGGAACCCATACCTTTTCATATTTTGTATACCTCTTGCCCTGTAAACGGAAGCTGTATGTCTAGGTTTATCACAATAATAACATTTAATGTATGGTCTAGTAGAAAATTTTGGTTTATGATTCACATGCTTTTTCACAAAATTATCTCTTGGAACCCTAGGATGCACATGTTGTAAGTTGGACATTTTACCTATTGTACATTCAAGCTCATTGATTTTCTTTGCATGTTCTATACACTTATCACATGCATAATTTTCCTTGAAATAGACAAGATCATCATTTTCTTTTCTAAGCTCTAATTTTTCTTTAGTTAAGGCAGCAATATCATTTTCAAGATGAGTGATAACTTTCCTAGATTTATCTAATGCTTTAGCTATTTTCAAGGATTTATCATGCAATTCAGTAAATGCTTCATACAGTTCATCATAATCATTTTGCAAAGTTGGTCGGCCATGAGAGCAAGTTGATCTTTTTCACTTTCTGAGTTATCTGATGAGTTCAGGTTATTGTTTTCCCATGATATGTAGGCTTTTCTACTCTTGTTTCTCTTGGATCCCTTTTTTTCAAACTTTGATCATTTTCTTTGTAATCTTGGGCATTCCATCTTCATGTGTCCGGATTTGCCACATTCGTAGCAAGTTGGTGGACTTGAGAAGTTTTCCTTGCTTGACCCTCTTTTGGTTGGAGAATTCTTTTTGAGAGATCTTTCCCTTCTCATGAACTTTTGAATTTACTAACCATTAGTTCCATTTTCTCCTCGTCTTCATCTTCATCTTCCGAATCATCACTATCGTCGGATGAGCTTGAACTGGAAGCTTTGAGAGCTAAGTTTTTGTTCTTCTTGTGTTTTCCTTCATGCTCTGCTAGGCGAGTGAGCTCTAGCTCGTGCTCTAGTAGTTTCCCAAACAGGGTGGCGAGAGTCATGGTAGTCAAGTTTCTTGACTCAGTTATTGCAGTCACCTTTGCTTGCCATTCTCTGTTTAGGCATCTCAGCACTTTGTTGATCAAGTCTTCGGGAGGAAATGATTTTCCTAATGAACCCAATTTGTTCACCATGTGAGTGAACCTTTTCTGCATCTCTGATATTGTTTCACCTGTATTCATTCCAAACAATTCGTACTCTCTGGTAAGAGTATTTGTTCTTGCCCTTTTCACTTCACTTGTACCTTCATGAGTAACTTGAAGATTATCCCACATTTCTTGGGCAGATTTACAGTTTGAAACTCGAAAAAATTCATCAGCACTCAAAGCAGAAGTAATAATATTTTTAGCACGTAAATTAAGTTGCACTTTTCTTTTCTCATCATCAGACCATTCATTTCTACTTTTTATTGTAAGAATACCATCTACTATGTGTGTGGGGACGAAAGGTCCTTTTTCCACAGCATCCCAAACATCTAAGTCTACCCCTTCAATAAAAATTCCCATTCTTTCTTTCCAATATGCATAGTCTTCTCCGTTGAATCCCGGAGGACGGAAAAGAGATGCACCCTCTTGCGTATACCAACCTGAAGCCATTTCTCTTGAAGCTGCTAGGCCCTTTATACAAGAGTCTAGCTTTGATACCACTTGTTACCAAGTGGCTTCAGTCTCAAGAGGGGGGGTGAATTGAGATTTAAAAACTTTTCAGATCTTTCGAAAACGTTTTTCCCCTTTTCGATGACTTAGATCAATTTTCGCGCAGGTTAAGTGGAAGCGAAGGAATTAGAAGATAAAGCAATAAAGCAGTAAGACAGTAAAGCAGGAAAGCAGTAAGGCACGCAGAGATTTATCCTGGTTCGGTCACCTCCTAGTGACCTACGTCCAGTCCTCACACCCTTGTGAGATTTTCCACTAACCAAAACAACAAGACTTACAGGTGCCTTGGAAAACCTTTACAGACTCAGGCACTCTCCTCCTAAGATACCCCACCTATGGAGAGCCCTAAAATCTATTACAACAATAACAAGAGAGATACCCCACCCCTGTTACAACCAGCTGCCCCAGAAAGATACCCCACTTTCTAGTACAAACAGCTACCCTAGAGAGATACCCCACTCCCTAGTACAAATCACAACAATTAAACAATAACAAACGTAAAGACAGAAATACCTCTAACGAAGGAAGATATTACAACTTGAAGAATGCAACCCCAACTAACTCTTAGCGAAAGATCAGCTCAGACGAACCAACGGTGCGTGACGAGCAGAAGTAAAAGCGTGAAGAGTTTTTCTCAAAATGTGCTCTGATTCGTGAAATGGGTTGTGTAAGAAATGAACACAGTGAGGTGCCTATTTATAGGCTATGAGAAAATCAAGTTTACGTTGAAAATAATGTAGGAATCGATTCTTTGTTGAAAACATTTGTTCTAGGAATCGATTCATTTAAGTGAGGAATCGATTTTGACTTTGTTTGGAAAATAGGGACAATCGATTCTTGAGATCCACGGGGGGCTAGGAATCGATTCTTTACTAAGTTAAAACTTGTATGAATCGATTCTCAGCTTGCCTGAGACATGTAGGAATCGATTCTCAGCTTAGTTTAAAAGTGTGTGAATTGATTCTTTGTTTGAAAATGTTTGGCCTGAAAATCGATTTATGCAATGAAACTACATGACCTGACAATCGATTCTTCCTTTTCTGATTGACCTGAAAATTGATTTTGATGTATGTTTATGCATGAAGAAATCGATTTTTATGTTTTTAAAGATGATAAGAATGTTTACGTAAGTATGCATGCATCTTTGAAAAACTTGTGAGTGTGTGAGACTTTGAGATACGAGCTGACCTTCGAAAGAGCTTACACTTTTTCCTAAGACACACCCAAACCCTAAGGACTACCCTTATATTTAAGGACTACCCTTAAACTTGAATCTTCAATTCTTGAGCTTGTTTGTCTTGGATTGAGACTTTGATGTTTCGTCACTTTTATTAACTTTGGCCATCAACTTTGCCTTTGTCTTTTTCATCATCAAAACTTATTCTGCAATATTAGTTTACCTGCAATATAAGGTATCCACAGTCAACACCTTCAAGTTGTGTAAATCCCTTTGCCACAAGACGTGCCTTATGTCTTTCAAGGGAGCCATCAGCTCTAAGTTTGGTCTGGTAGACCCATTTGCATCCAATAGGTTTCTTACCAAGAGGTAGTTGAGTGATGGTCCATGTGTTGTTTTCTTCTAAGGCCTGGATTTCTTTGTTCATGGCTTCCTTCCAACAATCATGCTTAATGGCTTGAGCGTTTGAGAAGGGTTCAACATGGCTAGATATAGCAGAAACAAAGGTTTTGTGGGAGGAGGATACATGATCATATGACAAAAAATGAGAGATAGGAAAAGCAATACCTAAAGACGAGTTGGCAACATTAGTTGAATGGATTGAGTTACAATGATATTCTCAAAGGTAATTGGGGGGATTATGGGGTCGAGTAGAGTGTCTAAGAGGGGGTGGAGGTATATTGGGAACGGAGGTAGTAGGTGAGGCCGTAGTAGAGGGAGAGGGAGTTTGTGAATGGGAAGCAAGTTCTGTTGTAGGGTTAGGGTGTGGAGTGTTTATTGGGGATGTAGAGGACGAAGGTAGGAGAAGGTCAGTAACATTGGGTAAGGGTATTGGAGGGGAAGGGGAGGGAATTGGGTTGAAAATCGGGGTAGGGGAGTGAGGGGTGGCAAAAGGAAAGATATTTTCATAAAAGGAGATGTGCCTGGAGTAAAAGACTTCTTGGTTGTGTAATTTGGTCCCTAGGTTGAAATTTGGTCCGGTGAGAACATGAGTAGTGGCATAACATAGGGAACCAAACACCCGAAGGTGTGAGAGGTCAGGAGTGATACTGTGTAGTATGTAGGAGGGAGCTTGGTTGTTTAGGGAGTGTGAGGGAAGAGGCAATTTGGATTGAAACATTAGGGACCTGGCAACATTCAGGATGTGTTGGTGTTTTCGTTCAACTACTCCGTTTTGTTGCGGAGTTTCGATACAAGAGCGTTAGTGTATGATGCCTTTAGAATGGTAGTAGTCAGGTATGTGGAATTCAAGACCATTGTTAGACCTGACAATTTTGACACTAATGCCAAATTGAGTGTGTATCATGGTGATGAAATTCATGAGGTGTGCACGGGCTTCGGCTTTGGTTTTCATTAGTCTAACCCAAGTAAAACGAGATTTGTCATCAACAAATGGTAAGAAAGTATCTATTGCCAAGAATGGATGGAACACTATAAGGACCCCATATATCAACATGTATTATGTCAAAAATATTATCAGAAATAGTAGAACTTAAGGGAAAATGAGTTTTCTTTTGTTTAGCAAAATGGCAAGCATTACATGCAATGTTAGTACATCTCGGTATGTTGTAATTTTGTTTGTGTACAAGAGTAAGACAATCGGGGGAGGGGTGTCCTATTCTATGGTGCCAAAAATCAATGTTGACTGCAGGATTGGCCGGTCCGGTACAGTGGATGACTGAAACTGAGCTAGAGGTAGGCTTGAAGTCAATTACCATCGAGAATAGCATGCCATCCAACCTAGCGTTTCCAATCGTCCTCATAGAAGGTCGTTCATGTATCAAACATTGATTGTCACCGAACAATACTTAGCAATATTTAGAAGCTTGAAGTCTAGCAACAAAGATAATATTTTTGGAAAAACCAAGTATGTACAACATCATATAAAACAAGGTCAGGGGTAAGGAATATGGTACCACTATAGTGAGCAAAAGTCTTAGTACCATTAGAGAGAGATACACTTACGGGTCGAATGGCTTTGTAGGTTGCAAAAAAATATAGGGAGGATGTTATGTGATCAGTAGCTCCAGAATCTACAAACCATAAGGAAAGAGAATTACCTGGATTAGATGAGTCGGTGGCAAGGTGATGGGCACTGGCAAGGGAAGTTGTAGCGGTTGCAGTAGGTGACGTGGAAGGGAGCAAAGCAAGAAGGCTTTGAATCTGGTCTCTGGTGAAGCCAAGAGGGGAGGAGTCAGAGGAGCCCGGAGCCTTAGTGTCTACATGGTTGACCGCTCTCTTGGACTTGAACCCCGGAGGATAACCATGTTTGATGAAGCAAGTGTCCACTGTGTGATTGGTGCGGTTGTAGTGAGTGCAGAAATGATTACCTTGTTGTGGAGGTCGGCCTCGAGTCTCTTTGCCGCGGACCTGATAAGGTGAGGGTGAAGGTGCAGGAGCCGGTGTTTGTGCTTTGACAGCCATTACCGTAGGAGGAATAGGGAGTATAGCCAGGTTCACATGCCTTTCTTGCTGTATGATGATAGAGAAGACCTTGTCTAAAGTGGGCAGAGGATCGAGCATGAGGATTTGAGATCTGACATGATTGTAAGATTCATTAAGTCCTTGAAGGAAGCACAAAACACTATCAGTTTCACGATTGTCGTGACCGTGATACCGACGTAGATGGCTCAAAAGTTGGTAGTTTTAGGAGTCGCCACCCAATTTATTTAATAGGAAAAATCGAGAAAAACCTAACTAGAAGTTATTGGTCTGCGTATGCCGGATTGATTTCGGGAGTCGATTATGCATATGAAATGGCGGAAACTTAATCCCACTGCACCCCTAGTGCATCTGTCATAAGACAGTTACCCTAAATCTGATTGTGCAAATATTAATAAATTACTTAATCATTTTTTTACCCATAAATAATATTAAGTAAAAAAGAATTATTTAGAAATAAAATAGGGACTAATTTAAGAAAATTTAATTTTGACTTGACGGGGAAGCCCCGCTCCTACGTATCCTTCGGTGCAATGAGGAACTCAAAAGTCACGTAGTTCTTCCCGAAAAAGTTTGTTGGTTGGTTGATTTTATTTTTTTTGTAGGGGTTTAAGATCACCAAGCTGTACAACTCAGGCGTCTTAAACCAGGATTGCGAGGTTGACAAGATGTACATCTCAATCAAGCTCATTTTTTAGTTTTTTGGCAAATAGGTGTTAAAGAAACAAAATTGATTATTTATTAGAGAAAAATTAATTTAGCTTGACGGGGAAGCCCCGCTCCTACATATCTCTGAAGCGGAGAATCAAAGGCCACGTAGTTCTTCTTGAGAAAAGGTTTGTTTGCTTTGTTGATTTTAAATTTTTGAAGGGTTTAAGATCACCAAGCTGTACAACTCAGGCGTCTTGAACCAGGATCGACAAAATGTCGCATCTCAGTCAATCCCATTTTTTTTTATATTTTTATGAGAAAAAAAAAGGAAAAGAGAAAAATATTTTTATGTGGACTAATATTTGTTCATTTTTTGAAATGAAAATAGTAACAATAACAATAGTGATAATAATAATAAAAAATAAAATAAAATAAAAGATAAATAAATAATAATAACAATAATGGGAAAAGCGAAAGGAAATAAATAAATAACAAAAAAAGAAAGGGGGTGCAGAACGAAAATAAAGGGGATGTAAACAAAAGGGGGGGGGGGGGGCGTAACAATCAACTAGGGGTGGTGCCAAGAGAAATCTGCACCAAAACATAACTAACTAAAAAAACACTGAACTACTTTGAAAAGGGGGGTGTATGTTATTAAACATCGTGGTGTAAATAGTAATCTGTAAAAAAATGAATTAACAGAAGAACCCTAAGAACTATATAAGGACACTTTAAGAACAACAAAACCTAATTTTTCATTCCTTCTCCTCATCTAGCGCTGCACAAACACAAGGGAAGAGAGAAAACGACGGTGGTGGTGGTGGACGACGGTGGTGGGGCCGTTTTTGGTGGTGAGGGTGCGTGAAAAGGGGAGTTTGGTGGTGGTGTTGGTGGTGCTCTCTCCCTTATTTCTTCATTTTCATTTTTTTCCTATCCTCTTTTTGTTTCTGATTTTTTTCATCCTCCCCCCTTTTGATCTTCGATTTCCCCCGTTTTATAGAGGATTCAGATTCATTTTATTGTTGTTGACAGCTGTGACTGTCTCATATGTCTTTCTCAAGTTCTTAGTTTATGATTCTGCATCTCTTGCTTTTTCTGATTCTCTTCTTGACCCTTCTTTATTTCCTTATTTGATGTTTGCAGGCATGGCTCAAAAGAAAAAAAATTGATAAAAGAGACTATAACATTTAGCCAAATATAGAAGATGCTTTTCTTTTTTTGTATTTTTTATAATTTCCGTTTCTATTTTTTAAATTTTTTAATGTGTAAAAAATATTTAATGTTAAAATAGATTTTATGATTAAGTTTTTCTTAAAATAAGTTTTAATAATAATAATGATAAAAATGCAAAAATCATCAATAAGTCCAAAATGACACGTAAATTTAATTAAAATCACAAAAATGCATAAAAATGATATTTTTGGAATTTTCACGAAAAAAGAAGAAAATACCGGTTAAAATTGGGTGTTCACAACGATATTTTTGTAAAGCTAGCACGGACCGGCAAGAACCCGTAGGTGAGGAATCAAACAAAACTAAAGGCCTGAAGTTACATAACTCATCCCATAGGATCTTGACCTTGGTGAAATAATTGGTAACCGAGAGGTCACCTTGCTTAAGAGAATAGAGATCAGCATACAGTTGCAAAATCCTAACGTTGTCACCTTAAGAGAAGCGATTGCACGGGGTAGTCCAAACATCAGATGCTTTGGTGAGCCATATGGCGCTCGTTGCAATTTCTGGAGTTACCGCATGATTGATCCAAGAGTGTAACAAATTGTTACAACGTTTCCATGTAGTAGAGTTAGGATCGGAATCAATGGGTTTCAGAATTGTGCCATCTATGAACTCGAGCTTGTTCTTCATTTCGAACACCATAGTCATTGCTTGCGCCCAACCGTGGTAGTTCGAACCATCGATAACAGTGGTAACAATTTTGTTTGGCAGATTCTCATTAGAATGTATGAAATAGGGGTTAGAGAAATCATGAGCACATGAGAGGGTGGAGGTCACCGCGATTGAGGAAGCGGAAGTTGCGGAAGCCGAAGTCGTCATAAGTGTTGTATCAAAAATTCAAAAACAGGTCCAAAGACAACCAAAAATTCAAGATGCACTAAATCCAGAAATTCAGAAACCGAAAATTCACAGTACAACTCCAGAAATTCAAAATACGCCAAATCAATTAATCCAAAAATGACCTGATAGTGTTTTGACATAGTCTCAATAAGTACTTTGGGCCATTTTGTTGTTAAGAGGCCCATTATTCTTTTTGTACTCTGATAAGGCCCAGCCCAATAGTTGTATTAGTAGTTGACTTTGTTTGTTGTTCTAGTAGTTTTTCTGTTATTGTAATTGTAAACAGAAACTACAAAACTCTCTTGTATAACTGATGATGATTGAATGAATCAAGTGTGATTTTCTCCCAAATCGTTTGCTGAGTTCTTAACATCTGGTACCAGAGCTCCAGTTTTGGGGCCTGTTACGCGATTTGCAAGAACGTGAAACTGTGTGAAGCATTTCGTCGAGCAAGAAGTGTGTGTGAAGACGACGATCATGGCGGAGAACGGCAACAACAACAACAGCAATTACGCTCAACCTGCAATTCCGAAGTTTGATGGACATTACGAGCACTGGTCGATGCTCATGGAGAACCTCCTAAAATCGAAGGAGTATTGGATCGTTGTAGAACAGGGAATTCCTGAATTACCTCAATATCCAACACCGGAGCAAAAGAAACTCAACGAGGAAGGAAAGCTGAAAGATCTGAAGGCCAAGAACTATCTGTTCCAGTCAATTGATCGGAGTATCATAGAAACAATTCTTGACAAGGATACCTCGAAGGCAATTCGGGAATATATGAAGCGTAAATTCAAAGGAAATACGAAGGTGAAACGCACTCAGCTCCAAGCACTCAGGAAGGAATTTGAAGCCCTAAAGATGAGAGAAGGGGAAAAGGTGAACGAGTTCTTGGCAAGAACCCTTGCAATTGTGACACGAAGGAAGATGCATGGCGAGAAAGTGGAAGAACTGGTTGTTGTAGAGACAATTCTGAGATCCATGACCAAGAAGTTTGCTTATGTGGTCTGTGCTATTGCAGAAGGTAATGATGTTGAAACCTTGACAATTGATGAATTGCAAGGAAGCTTACTAGTGCACGAATAGAACATGGAAGAGGAGAAAGAAGATGAGCAAGCCTTGAAGGTCACCAGCAGTGCTAGAACTCGTGGAAGAGGCCGAGGAAACTATAGAGGAGGTCGTGGCAGAGGTAGAGGTGCTTCGAACAAACAGAATGTTGATTGCTACAACTGTGGCAAGAAGGGTCACTACCAATCGGAGTGTCCTGATTGGGATGAAAAGGCGAATTTTGCAAAAGATGGCATTGAGGAACCCCTGTTACTGATGGCTGTGATAGAAGAAATTGAGGAATCAATGCTGACAAAGAAGGAAACTCGCATAGTGAAGGTATGGTTTCTCGATTCCGGATGTAGCAATCATATGTGTGGAATTAGGGAATGGTTTTATGAATTTGATGATACATTTAGACTAGCAGTTAAATTAGGAGATGATTCTAAGTTGTTAGTAAAAGGCAAAGGCAGTATTAAACTAGAAATTGAAGGGGTAGTCTTGATCATCACTGGTGTCTATTACATACCAAACCTAAAGAACAATCTGATTAGTTTGGGTCAGTTGCAAGAAAAGGGTTTGTCTGTGGTTTTAGAAAACAATACTTGTGTGGTAAATCATCCTAAAAGGGGCACAATTATGCAATAAAAAATGTCTGCAAATAGAATGTTTATGATTAAACCTACTGTGCTATTTCAAAATTGCCTGAAAGTTACAGACAACGAAGAGACTGTATTATGGCACTCAAGATATGGTCACCTTGGTCTTAAAGGACTAAGGCTCCTTGTTCAAAAGAAAATGGTGAATGGCCTCCCTGAGATTGATGATATGACTGAGATATGCACCAGTTGCCAAATTGGCAAACAGCACAGGGAAAATTTTCCCAAGAGCAGTACCTGGAGAGCAGAGAGACCTCTCCAGCTCATACATGCTGATGTATGTGGCCCTATTCAACCAGAATCACATGGTGGGAGGAGGTATTTCTTGACATTCATTGATGATCACAGTAGATATACATGGGTGTACATCTTGTCTGAAAAGTCAGAAGTGTTTGAAACATTCAAGAAATTTAAAGCAAAGGTTGAAAATGAAAGTGGAAGCACCATCAAATGTCTCAGAACTGATCGTGGAGGGGAGTTCACATCAAAGGAATTCAATGAGTTTTGTGATATCAAATCAAGAGGCAATTGACAGCAGCTTACACACCACAGCAGAATGGTGTAGCTGAAAGAAAGAATCGTACTATAATGAATATGGTGAGAAGTATTTTAGCTGAAAGGAATGTACCAAAGGAGTTTTGGCCTGAAGCAGTTAACTGGGCAGTATATGTGCAGAACAGAAGCCCTACTGTTGTTGTACCTGATATGACACCTGCAGAAGCTTGGAATGGACTGAAGCCTTCAGTTCATCATTTCAGAGTATTTGGTTGTGTGTGCTATGCTCATGTACCTAATCAGCAAAGAAAGAAACTGGATAATAAGACTGTGAAGTGTGTGCACCTTGGAATGAGTGAGGAGTCAAAAGCTTATAGACTCTTGGAACCGGCCACTAAAAGAATTATTGTTAGCAGAGATGTTGTATTTGCAGAAAAGGAAGCCTGGAACTGGAATGAAACAAGTGAGCATGAGGGAACTGGAACACTTGATTTGAATGAAAGTGAACATGAGAAGGATGAAATAGATGCAACTGGTAATGAAGATGTTGTACCAATACCAGAGACTACTGTACACCCCTTTTCTACCCGGTAAACTTTTGACAAAAATCAGAGTTTCAAAAACATTTTTCACTACACCCACAAGGGATGCCACATTTACACCAATAAAACATCACACGCCAATAATAAAATTCACCATTAAAATAGTATGATACATAGCACTTCATAAATGGGACGAACTCCCAAAACACCTGTTTAGTCTACATGACAGTAACTCCATCACCACGCAGCGAAATAAAAATAAAGGTTCAAACGAATAATCATAACATCACCATAAAACTTCAGCAATTAAATAATAAGGACAACTAATAAAGCCTAGCGTTCATCCCCCCGAGTGCTACGTATCAGAGCGACGACACCGACTCGACTAGCGAAGGTAGACATGCCTTCACTCGAAATCACCTGCACGTTACCAACATAGGGGTAACATTCAAACAGAATGGGTGAGATATCTAACATTATAATAGCATATATGATAGGCAATATGCTAGAGTTAAGACAACTATATCTACCGCTTCACAACGACATCAAATTGCAATCACCAAGAATCATCACCAAGGTCATGAGTAAATGGATGAGATGCAACCCACACCAACGGGTATATGCATGTGGTACCGATCATCACCAATAAAATAGCCAATAATGGCATCATCACCTATATCATAACCAAGTTTTTGAGCATCACCATCATCACCTATAGTTCCAAGGCCGAAGCCTTCATCACCAAAGTAATGCATATGAAATGTATGCGACACCATGAACAATGCACCAGAGACAATCAACAACAATAGTCATCTAAGTGACACAACAACACCTAATATCAACAAATGGTCAGAGACCCATCACCTATCACCTTAGCCAATAAAATAGGCACATCACCTGTTATATCATCACCAATAACACCAATCATCACCAATAACACCAACACCTATAGGACAGTCTAACAACTTGACCGTAACATCAACAACCACCGACACCAAAGACACCAATAGATTTACAGCGTTAATGGCAACAACAATTTTACAACACCAATGCCAACAACAATTATACGACACCAGTGACAATACCAATTTACAGCAAATAGCAACAATAGTTTACAGCAAACAGCAACAATAATTTCCTGCAAACAGCAACACTGAGTTTCAACAAAACAGCAACATAGTTTTTTAGAATAGCAACACTGATTTTCAGCAAAATAGCAACATAGTTTTTAGAAAGAGCAACTTAATTTTCAGCAAACAGCAACTTAATTTTTAGCAAAACAGCAACTTAATTTTCAGCAAAACAGCAACTCAATTTTCAGCAAAACAGCAACTTAATTTTCAGCAAACAGCAACTTCATTTTCAGCAAAACAGCAACTTAATTTTCAGCAAACAACAACTCCATTTTCAGCAAAACAGCAACTTAATTTTCAGTTTAAGCAAAACAGCAACTTAATTTTCAGCAAAACAGCAACTTAATTTTCAGCAAAATAGCAACTTAATTTTTTGCAAAACGGCAACTCAATTTTCAGCAAAACAGACCTGACAGGAACTGGCGCCCAGCAACAGGGCGCCAACAAGCAACATCATCCAGCAGGAACTGGCGCCCAGCAACACGGCGCCAACAGGCAACAACAACAAACAGGAACTGGCGCCCAGCAACAGGGCGCCAACAGGCAACAACAACAAACAGGAAGTGGCGCCCAACAACAGGGCGCCAACAGGCAACAGCAACAAACAGGAACTGGCGCCCAGCAACAGGGCGCCAACAGCATCAGCACAGAATTAGGGTGTGGCGCCTGGGGACAGGGCGCCAACACCAGCAACAACCAAATAGGACATGGCGCCCAGGGATGGGGCGCCCGCATCAGCAAGCAACATAACACCAGCACAGGGCGCCTAGGGCGCCAGTTTCAGCAGCAACAAAGGGACTGGGCGCCTAGGGCGCCACTTTCAGCACAACAACAAACACTGGGAGACTAGGGCGCCAGTTTCAGCAACAGGAACAACACTGGCACGGCGCCCAGGAGTAGGGCTCCTTCAGCAGGAACAAAACGTGACACAGACATGGCGCCCCGGAGCAGGGCGCCTTCCAGCAACCAAGACAGCATATGCGACAACATCAATGGCGCCCATGGCGCCTAGGGATCAATTTTTTTTTTATTTTCACCATGATCAATCACCAAACACCAAATTGCAATCATCATGACTACATTCAAACATCACCAAATCAACGCCAAACAAGATCAAAGAGACAACATAGAGCCTATCTCCCACATAACACCCATCATATACCCCATTATAAAGGTAGAACCGACCCTTACCTTAGATTTGCCGAATACGAGATCCCCTTGCACGAAAACTCCAAAGAACCACAGCAACAAGAGCTCCTCTCCTCTTTATCCTTGGTTGCGTCGCCCCCTTCGCTTCTCTCTTCGCAATCTCTCTCTTTTTTTTCTTTTTCTCAAAAATGTGCAAGTGATCCAAACCCTAGCTAATGCTCTCATTCATGCGCCTATGCTATTGGGCTCTTGGATCACGGGCCTCCTTCTACTACTCAACTTAATTACTAAACACCACTCTCTGATTTAAATAAAACATCATATTATTATTTTAATATGTCTATACCAATAAAATACCTAAATAATTTAATTAAATAAATAATTAAATTATTTGGGCGTTACAACTACTCCTGAAACACTCCAACCTGATACATCAGAAAGTGAAAGAGAAGCAAGAGAACATTCTGATGGACAAGCAGAGATCCAACAGCAAGGGAGGACAAGAAAACAGCCTGCTCACTTCAATGACTATGTACTTGGTGAGGAATTGGATGAAATCAATTTGTCCTTCTTTACTCAAACAGAGGATCCTACAAATTTTGAGGAAGCTGTGAAAGAAACTAAGTGGAAGGAGGCTATGAAAGCTGAAATTAGGTCGATTGAAAGGAACAACACATGGGAATTGACTACTCTACCTAAGGGAGCTAAGCCTATTGGTGTGAAGTGGGTCTACAATACCAAATATAATGAGAAAGGGGAAATTGATAAACACAAGACTAGGCTAGCTAGTAGCCAAGGGCTACTCACAGAAACATGGAGTAGATTACAGTGAAGTGTTCGCACCTGTGGCTAGGTGGGACACTATGAGAACCATCATAGCATTGGCTGCCATTAAAGGATGGACCTTACATCAACTTGATGTAAAAAGTGCATTCTTGAATGGTGAGTTGCTTGAGACTGTATACATTGAACAGCCACTGGGATACATAAAGAAAGGACATGAGGACATGGTTTACAAGCTGAAGAGAGCTCTGTATGGGCTTAAACAAGCACCCCGTGCTTGGTATAGTAGAGTGGAGGCCTACTTTGTAAAGGAGGGGTTTGAGAAGTGCCACTATGAGCATACTCTGTTTGTGAAAAACAGAGATGATGACTGCATTCTTATCATTAGTTTATATGTTGATGATCTAATCCTCACAAGCAACAGTGATGATCTAATCAAAGCCTTCAAAGCATCAATGGCAAAGGAGTTTGATATGACTGATTTAGGGAAGATGTCCTATTTCCTAGGTGTGGAAGTGTGTCAATCAGATGCGGGAATTTTTATAAATCAAACAAAGTATGCCAAACAGATTCTGGAGAGGTTTGACATGAAAGGAGCTAATTCAGTAAGAACTCCAATAGTTCCTGGCTGCAGGTTAACTAAGCAAGGTGAGGGTGTGGAAGTATACTCCACTGCATACAAACAGATTATAGGCAGTCTCATGTATCTAACTGCCACTCGGCCAGATATAATGTATGCAGTGAGTCTAGCTAGTAGATACATGGAAAGACCAACTCAAATGCATCTTCAAGCTGTGAAGAAAATTTTGAGATATATTCAAGGATCTGCAGAACAGGGTATTTTCTATAGCAGAGAAGGACAATTGGAGTTGCTGCCTTACTCAGACAGTGACTATGCTGGTGACACAAATGATCGAAAGAGCACCTCTGGATATGTATTTTTGCTGGGAACAGGTGCTATAGCTTGGAGTTCGAAGAAACAACCAGTGGTGACATTGTCAACCATTGAAGCAAAGTTTATCTCTGCTGCTATGTGTGCTGCTCGAACTGTATGGTTGAGGAAAATCATGGAAAAACTGGGTCAGCCTCAAAATTATTGTACTGTAATCATGTGTGATAATAGCTCTGCAATAAAACTCTCAAGAAATCCGGTGCTTCACGGTCGAAGTAAACACATAGACGTGAGGTTTCATTACTTGAGAGACTTGGTGAATGAGAATGTGATTGAATTAGCTTACTGCAACACTGAAGAACAGATTGCTGATATTATGATGAAGCCATTGAAACTTGCAAGTTTTCTGCAGTTAAGAAGCTGGTTGGGAATGCGTGAGAAACCTTGTTAAACTGTAATGCTACCGCATTCAGTTTAAGGGAGGATATGATAGTGTTTTGACATAGTCTCAATAAATACTTTGGGCCATTTTGTTGTTAAGAGGCCCATTATTCTTTTTGTACTCTGATAGGGCCCAGCCCAATAGTTGTATTAGTAGTTGACTTTGTTTGTTGTTCTAGTAGCTTTTCTGTTATTGTAATTGTAAACAGAAACTACAAAACTCTCTTGTATAACTGATGATGATTGAATGAATCAAGTGAGATTTTCTCCCAAATCGTTTGCTGAGTTCTTAACATGACCAACCAGTCCAGAATGCATTGTCCAGAAAGCGTTCAATCAGAATAAAGGAAGATGAGAATCACAAATTACCAAATCGGTGCAAAGAATAGAAGATGTAATCTGGCAAAGGAATGCGTTGAAGGAGAAGAGCATTGTTTCACTGCAGGTCACGATTTGAAGGCAGGGCAAGGAACGATGAGAAGAGCACCATGGAAGGAGAATACGCTGTTGAGGACGAAAACGATTTGCGATTCTGTGTGGTGAGGAGACTGAACTGAGTTGAGAAGAATAGCGTCGTTGAAGAGGGATAGCGCTGCTGCAAGGTGAAGGAATCGCGAGATGAAGAGCGTAGTTTGAAGAGGAAGAGCGCTGTTGCAGGAATCACAACCTAATTCTCAATTTCCTAATTAGAGAGGGTTAATTTACATCTGATACCATGTAAATTGGTAAAAGGTAACGTTTTTTTTATTGAATTGTAACAGTACCTATATATAGTAAAAGGAGGATCTAATACAATAATTACAAAAGATTTGTTGACTCATAACCTAGTCAGCGTCTACTAATACAAAGGGTAAAATTGGAATAGACACAACTATGTAAAATATATAAAATAAATTATAATAATATAGCTAACAGGGATAATTAAATTATTTTCGGAGGATCTCATTTTTTATATTTTGTCATCAACTTAATTTTTTTCCGTTCAACCATTTATTGAGGAACGGGCTTCACGTATTTGAACAGTTAAATTTTTTCGAACGCTAAAGTAGTATTTGAACAGTTTAATTTTTTTTCGAACGCTAAAGTACTCCCAAACACACTGCTTAAAATTGAAATTTACGTATTTTGTCACGAAACTAATATTTTTTCCACAACATTAAAATAAGCAAAAAAAAAGAAGCAAAAAGGGTTAAGTTTAGAAATAAATAATAAAAGAATGGCATGTGTTGTAAATATAATTGAAATTGGGGGTTAATTTTTTGCTGAAATTTGGCAAATGGCAAGTGTTGTAAATATAATTGAAATAAATAATAAAAGAATGGCATGTATTGTAAATATAATTGAAATTGGGAGTTAATTTTTTGCTGAAATTTGGCAAATGGCAAGTGTTGTAAATATAATTGAAATGGGGGTTAATTTTTTGCTGAAGTTTGACGCTCATTATGCCAACTCGCTTATTAAAGGGAGATATCTCTCAATTCCTTCAACTAGCGCGTGGACCCGTGTGATGCACGGGGCAAAAACTTCCATTAATACAAAATTCCTGTCTTGTTAAAATTTGTTTTTAAAATTGCAATATGAAAAAGTCTCATTTGTTGATCCTTTGAATTTGAATGCTAAAGTACCTCAAAACACGCTATTCAGCATCACATTATGTATTTTGTCACGAAATTATATTTTTTTTCACCAAATCGGTTTTTGAGGCACAAATTTTGCATATTTGAATAGTTGGATTTTTTTGCAAACACTAAAGTATCAAAAAATATACTATTGCGATCAATAAAGCATCCAAAAACACACTACATAAGAAAATATTGTTTAAATTGAAGGTAAGTATGAATTAAACAACATATGTAATAAAAAAAGACGATTGCAAACTTAAAAACTAAAGTAATAATTTAGTGACAAATATGTACACACTCTATTTTAGAATAGTTAAAAAAAAAATTCGAACACAAAAGTACCCCAAAACATGCTGTTTAGCATCACACTTTATATATTTTGTCACGAAATTATATATATTTTTTTCACCAAATCGGTTATTAAGACACAAACTTTGCATATTTGAATAGTTAAATTTTTTTACGAACACCAGAGCACCAAAAAAACACTACTTAACATCGTACTTTACACATTTTGTTTTGAAATGATTTTTTTCACCAAACCGATAACTAAGGAACAAACTCTGCGTATTCGAATAGTTAAAAAAAATTGATATTGAGGAATGAACTTTGAGTATTTGTGTTGTGAAAATTAATGTGCAAGTATACACAGTCCAACAAGTAGTAAAATGATAAGTAAAGTTCGTTCCCACGAGGATTGGCGTTTAATAAATGCTTAATTTGGTTAACTAATTAGTGATGAAAAATAAAACAAAATAAGTTGTTGTAACCGTGAGTATAATCAACAGTAAATAAGTAAAGATTGGTGGAAATTCAGATTTGGAAACGAGTTGGAATGCCTTTCATTAAGTAACTTCGAAATAATGGTTTAATGTTAATTTTGATGCTGTAGCATCTGGGTGCTGTAGCAACAGTACGTGTCTTTCAGTCACTATTCACAAGGGGTTCATTAAAAGCACTTATGTCTAAGCTCTAATTAAGTTCACCCTTGGCTATTTAAACACCCACATTTCACCCTATGAATTTTGTTCTCCTATGTCTAGGTGCAAACAAGAATTAATAAAGTATCCTTTACTAATTGCTATTCATATTAATCCTTGAAGTAAGTTTACAAACTCTTTCAATATTCATAAACAAGTATTTATTTTAGTTGGCCATTCCTAAAACAAAAGTGGAAATATTAACAATACTAAGCATTAATCTTAATATTACAACCATTAAAAATCCATTACATAATTAATAGCATTCCAACCACACAAGGGTTTAGCTCATAGTGAGCAATAAACACAAAAAGAAAAGCATGGATGCTAGATCTAGTTCCATACTACTGAAATTTCAAAAGAGATGAAGAGGAGAAGAGGGTTATACTGTCTAAGCTTTGAATATCGCAGCCCAAGAAGAGAAACCAGCTCCAAATTCGCACTACACTCCAAGAATGATAGTTTCAGCAATGCTGCAGCTCTGTTTCCAGCACTGTTATGCAGAATTCCCTTTTTGTGTATAAACCTTGGTAAAAACGAAAATGGCAGCAAGGAAAGTGATGTCTCACTGTTCTCTGTCCAGCGCGCCTCTGGGAAAGAGGAACAGTCCCTTTTTTATATGGATAGGGTTGTGGGATCCAAGAAAACCCTAAAAGGCCAATTCTTTGTCTTTTTGCTTGGGCCGAATAACATGAGTCATAAATAAAAAGGACTGCACAATAAAATAAAAACAGCTGGACCCCATAAACTGACGCGCACTGTTCACGCACAGCTGTCAGGCGCAGAGACCCTTTCCAAAGCTTTCTCTTTCATCTAGTGTTGGCCTCTGACTAAATGCTATAGCACCTGCACACAGCACCACACTACAACACACATTAAACCACAAGAAATAGCACCAAAGTGCCCATTAATTTTTGACCAGAATTTTTCCCAACTAACCTCAACTCAATACTTCCAATTAATTAAATAAACTAATTACTTTTAAACAAACAATAATTTAAGCTAATAAAGTATAAATAAATCTTATAATTAAGAGTTATCACACCCCCAAACTTAAACCGTTGCTTGTCCTCAAGCAATGACACTTAACAAAGCAACAAAAACAAAGACATAATCAAGCTGTACTCTAAATGGGCTTTACTTTCAGAAACTCACTCAGTCCATACAGTGCCTTTCAAAATTTCCTAAGTTATTAACTGCTCAATGGTGAGTGTGTGACTACTAGACTCAGTTCAGTTCTTAGCAAATTTCAAAATTTCACATAGCTTGGGAAAGAATTGTCTTCTTTTGGTTATGCCAAGGATTTTTCAAAAAGAAGGGTAGTCTACTAATTCAAGCACAGATATGGGGGTTTCAAAGCTCAGTAGAGGGCATTTTTAAACAATTAACATTCTCTTGTCAATGCACTAGCTCTTATTTAATCGTTACTTTTCTCACAGGTTGGCCACTTATTTCGACTGAAACCAAAGTGTGTCACCCACAAGTTGGCCTCCCTACTTCATGACCAACCTAACCACAACTTCTTCCTTTCGACTGAAACTACAATGTGTCACCCACAGAGTAGCCTCCCTACTTGGCGAGAAAAGGCAGTTTATTTTTCCCTCTTTTTTTTTTTAATAAATAAGCCTCTTGCCTAGTGCATTGACCTACTATTCTTTTATGCTTAACCTCAATACAGCTGCTTCACCCCCAAACTTAGTTCATATGCTACCCTAAGTTTTTAGTAGAAACTTGGCAAAAACCTAAGTTAACCAAGACTAACTTAGCATCAGATCATTTTTAGTTCACTAAGCTCCTACCTAAGCCTAGAGTAAAAGTGTGGAAGCAGTTAGCAACTCATTCAATCAATCAAGCACAATTTAATTCCTCACATGCACATTATCATCATTAAGCTTGGCCCATCTAGAACACTTTTTTTTTAACATACTAGACTAAGACAGCAAAAATAAAACATAAAGACCCTCCCCCCAACCTAAGACCTTGCAGTGTCCCCACTGCACATGCATCCACCAATGGGAGAGAGCAAGACACAACAACACAAAACAAGACAGACACAACAAAACTACACTGCTGCCAGGTGCTAGAACTGATGCTACAACACCTAGCAGTTATTCAGAATTCAGCAACATAATTAAAAACAGCAAATTAAACAAGAAAACATAAACAAAAGAGGTTTAGTTAGGAATAACCGCTGACTTCAACCTTGAGCTTGCTCGAACAGCTCCTCCTTTCTTTGCTTTACTTTGATAGACCTTTGACTTTTTCTTTGGAGGCTCCTTGGTGCTGTCTTCAGGTGCTGCAGCATCAACTTTTTCCCGGACAGTTTCTTGCACTTGCTCTTTTTCACTTTCATGCACTGGTGGAGGTGGGGGGGACCCAATCGTCAGATTCCTCAATAGCAGAAAGGTGCACTTTTGTCACAAACTTCCTTTTTGAGGCAGCAGCAGGTGCTGCAGCACTAGAAGCTACAGTGTTGCTTTGAAAAATTTCAATGCCTGGAGTTGGGTGATTCAAATCAGGCATTAGTGGTGAGTTATGCTCATTTTGTGGCTGAGATGGTGTATGGTTTGCTGGTGGGGGTGATTTGGTTGGTTCATTTGTGGGTGAAGTGGCTTGGGGTGGTGGATTGTTGGATTTTTGGGGAGAAGCTATGGTATGAGAAGGTGGTGTGGGGGTTTCCGGATTAGTATCAACTTGAGGCTCTTCATTCTCTTTTCCAACACTTTCCTCATTTCGGTCATTAGGATTCTCTTGGTCAGCTTCTTCATTGGCTAAATTTTTCTCTAAAGAGTCATCAACCAATTTCTCTTGTTTCTTTTCACATTCAGGTGCTTCTGTCTCCTCCTCAACTTGCTTTTTCTTCCCTTTTCTAACTCTCTTAGCCTTGGATGACTCAGGCTATTCATCTAGCTCTTTCCCATATTCTTCATTAACTAGAGTTTCCTCCAGAACCCAATCAGGAAATTGAGGAGGATCCTCAACCAATTTCCCTTTTAAGTTTTCAGCACAAACCTTTTTCTGCCACTCAAAATGCTCTTTTTGGAACTGCCAAACAGCCCTTTGTTGATTCATGAATTGCTCCAGACAACCAGTTGCTGCAACATTGATCTTTTTTTTCTTTAAGACAGTAGGCAAGACGCCTAGAGGGAACCCTTTCGCTTCACCGGGCATCAAATTCACTTCAGCTTTTACACACAATTCGGTGATTAGACAAGGATAGAACAGGTATCCCTTTTCTTTAGCCTTGCACACCAATATCTCTTTACAAATTAGCTTTCCAATGTCAACCGGCTTACCTACCAAAATGTGATCAAACAGGACCAATCTTTCTTTGCTAATGGTTTCAGTATGAGATGTAGGTAATATTGTGTGTTGCACAAATGGAAACCAGACCTGAGCATCATTAATCAAACAATTCTTTGGCAATTTAAATTCATTTTTAGACCTTTTTCTCCACTTAGAACCCTCAACAGACACCCTATTCTTAATTAATTCCATTTCTTTTGAACCAGCACCATCTACTGTCCAAGTGAATTCAGGGCTATTGCAATCAAGTTCTAGAATGTCATTAATAGCCTTAGAATGAAAATACACCTTTTTACCTAGGACAATTGAATGAGTGAAAGGATTACCGTCGTTGACGCCCTCCGGAATGCCGGCATAGAACTCACGCACAATAGGTACATTGTACGAGGTCGGGTGCTGAATAAACTTATCCCAGCCCATAGCAGTGACTGTTTTGACAAAACTCTCGGAAGCTCCCCTCAATTTGAATCCCCTTTCAGCCAAGATTGACCTACCCATGTACTTCTTTGACCCAACAGCAATCTGATTACCTTTCATTGTTGTCCCTTCGGAATTTCCAGAGTCCTTAGGGAGTGGATTCTGAGCAAATCTCCCTGAGGTCTTGATGGCAGCTGCCTTTTTTCTCATGGTTCTTGCGAATGTGAGTGTTTTTATTGAAGGAAGATGGTGTTGGGCGATGAGGGGGGTTACGATTTGGCTATGAAGTGAGAGGGTTTGGACGGTGGTATGAGAATGGTTGGATAGAATGAGAGGTGATGGTCGGTGGGAGAGAGATACGGGAAGGCGATGGACGGTGCGACGATGAGAGTGAGGGTGTGGACAGTGCGAGCTTGCGATTGGTTAGGACGGTGGTGTTGACTGAAAACGAAAACCGAGATGCGATGGGTTTTGGGTGGTGAAGGGATTCGGTGTTGGGAGTGTGAGGGATTGGTTGGAGCGGTTTGCTGGGGATGAATGAATGGAAGGACGGCTTGCTGAAGATGGACGATGCTGAGAGTGGAGGGATAAGGTGGATTAGAAGTAACAGAAAAGAAATGGCTTTTTGGTTTAGATTGGTAGTGGGTTGAGGATGGAGAGATAAGGATGGGTACAGTTTGGTGAGGGTGATTTGATGGGTAGCAGTAGGTTGGTGAGGGCGGTTTCAATTGTGAGAGGGAGAGTTTCAATATTTTTTTCCTTTTTTCAGGGAGTTGATGTTTTGACTTGATATGACCGTTGCAGCTTTTAGTTGAGTGAGAGAGAAGTTTTCTGACTAACTGGCGGGACGCAACGGAACAGAAGCGCGACCTCAGCCTTAGTTCACAAACTTGGAATATTTAAAAATCTGCTCACTTAAACCATCAGGAAGCTGCGTTGCCACAGCCCAAACTAAATCACAACCCACCAAGCATCAGCAACAGACCTGTACAATTAAAAACAAAAAGAAAACAAAAAAAAACAAAAACAACAAAAAAAACTAAAATTTAAATTAAGAACGATGGGCTGCCTCCCAGTAGCGCTTGGTTTAAGAGTCCTCAGCCCGACTAAATTCTGTATTAGAGATCTTGCAACTCGGTGGTGACTTTGTTCCTCACCACAGGCTCTCCATAGTACTGCTCCACTCTTTGACCATTAACTTTAAATGTGGAACCAGTGCCTTCATCAAACAAATCCACCGCACCGTGAGGGTACACTTTTACCAATTTAAAAGGTCCCGACCACCTTGATTTGAGCTTCCCATGGAACAATTTGAGTCTTGAATTGAACAATATTACTTGTCCCCTTTCTATTAGCTCTCTTCTTTGAATCTTCTTATCATGCCAAGCCTTAGTCTTGGCCTTATACAACTCTGCGCTTTCATAGGCGAAGTGCCTCATCTCTTCCAACTCATTCAATTGAAGCAACCGAGCTGCACCTGCTTTCTCATAATCGAAATTGAACTTTTTAATTGCCCAAAATGATTTATGTTGCAACTCCAGGGGTAGATGACAAGCCTTGCCATAAACAATTCTATATGGAGACATTCCCAAAGGTGTCTCGAATGCAGTTCTGTAGGCCCACAATGCATCATCAAGATGACTAGCCCAATCCTTCCTTGTGGGTCCTACCATCTTCTCAAGCACCCTTTTGATTTCTCTGTTGGATAATTCTGCTTGACCACTTGTTTGAGGGTGGTAAGCAGTTGCAATCTTGTGCTTGACTCCATATTTAGCCAATAGATTCTCAATTAACTTGTTGCAGAAATGAGAACCTTCATCACTGATAATGGCTCTAGGAGTTCCGAACCTTGTGAAAATGTTTCTTTGCAAGAATTTGCTGACAGATTTAGCATCATTGTTGGGTAAAGCAACTGCCTCAACCCATTTGGACACATAATCCACAGCCACGAGTATGTACAAATTTCCAAAAGAAGGGGGAAAGGTCCCATGAAATCCATTCCCCAAACATCAAAGAGTTCCACCTCTAAAATGTTGGTTAGTGGCATTTCATGCTTGTTTGAGATATTCCCTGTCCTTTGACAATTGTCGCACCTCTTCACAAACTCATGAGCATCCTTAAACAAGGTAGGCCAGTAATAACCAGATTGCAGCACCTTGGCTGCAGTTCTCATTCCTCTAAAATGGCCCCCATACGGTGCAGCATGACAGTGCTGCAGCACCTGCTGTGCCTCTTCTTCGGCCAAACACCTTCTAAGTAGCTGGTCCGGGCACTTTTTGTACAAAAATGGCTCATCCCCTAAATATTGTTTCACAAGGTGGAAGAATCTCTTTTTCTACTGAGAGGACAGATCACATGGCACTACCTTGCTGACCAAAAAATTGACAATGTCAGCATACCAAGGTGCTGCAGCATCAACATCAGCATCTGCCACTGCTAACAATTGTTCATCCGGGAAACTTTCCCTGATTTCTCCACTATGATTACCTGCACTATCACCTTCCAATCTAGACAAATGGTCGGCCACTTGGTTCTCCACCCCCTTTTTATCACGAATCTCAAGATCAAATTCTTGGAGGAGGAGAACCCATCTTATTAGCCTAGGTTTTGCATCTTTCTTTGCAATCAAATACTTAATGGCAGAATGATCAGTGAAAACAATAACTTTTGTGCCAACTAAGTATGATCTAAATTTATCAAATGCAAAAACCACGGCTAATAATTCTTTTTCAGTAGTAGTATAGTTCAGTTGAGCATCAACAAGTGTTTTGCTAGCATAATAAATAGAATGAAAGATTTTGTCATACCTTTGGCCAAGGACGGCTCCTATGGCAAAGTCACTAGCATCACACATGAGCTCAAATGGCTTGCTCCAATCTGGTGCCACAATCACTGGTGCAGTTACCAGTGCCTTCTTCATCCTTTGAAATGCTTCTTTACAAGGTTCATCAAAGACAAAAGGAGTGTCATGTTGTAGCAATTGACACAAGGGCTTTGAAATCTTAGAGAAGTCATTGATGAACCTTCTGTAGAAGCCTGCATGACCCAAAAAACTTCTAACACCCTTTATACTGGTTGGAGGAGGTAGTTTCTCAATCACCTCAACTTTGGCTTTATCAACCTCAATACCCTTTTTAGAGATTCTGTGACCCAACACAATTCCTTCTTGAACCATGAAATGACATTTTTCCCAATTCAAGACTAAATTAGTTTCTTCACATCTGTCCAAAATCTCCTCCAAGTTCATTAAACACTGTTGAAATGTTTCCCCAAACACTGAAAAATCATCCATAAAGACTTCCATGGATCTCTCAATGAATTCAGAAAATATAGACATCATGCATCTCTGAAAGGTTGTTGGAGCATTACATAGCCCAAATGGCATCCTTCTAGATGCAAAGGTACCATAAGGGCATGTAAAGGTGGTCTTTTGTTGGTCCTCCAGAACTATTGCAATTTGGTTGTAGCCTGAATAGCCATCCAAAAAGCAATAAAATTCTTTGCCAGCCAACCTATCAAGCATCTGGTCAATGAATGGTAAGGGAAAATGATCCTTCTTAGTAGCCTTGTTGAGCCTTCTATAGTCCATGCAAATCCTCCAACCAGTCACAGTTCTTGTGGGAATCAATTCATTGTTTTCATTATCAACCACTGTCACTCCACCTTTCTTTGGAACGCATTGCACAGGGCTCACCCATGCACTATCAGAGATGGGGTAGACAATACCAGCATCTAACCACTTGATGATCTCCTTTTTCACAACCTTCTTCATGATAGGATTTAGCCTCCTCTGCCCTTCAATACTATTCTTTGCATTTTCATCTAGATGCAAAGGTACCATAAGGGCATGTAAAGGTGGTCTTTTGTTGGTCCTCCAGAACTATTGCAATTTGGTTGTAGCCTGAATAGCCATCCAAAAAGCAATAAAATTCTTTGCCAGCCAACCTATCAAGCATCTGGTCAATGAATGGTAAGGGAAAATGATCCTTCTTAGTAGCCTTGTTGAGCCTTCTATAGTCCATGCAAATCCTCCAACCAGTCACAGTTCTTGTGGGAATCAATTCATTGTTTTCATTAGCAACCACTGTCACTCCACCTTTCTTTGGAACGCATTGCACAGGGCTCACCCATGCACTATCAGAGATGGGGTAGACAATACCAGCATCTAACCACTTGATGATCTCCTTTTTCACAACCTTCTTCATGATAGGATTTAGCCTCCTCTGCCCTTCAATACTATTCTTTGCATTTTCATCCAGAATGATTCTATGCATACAAAGAGTGGGGCTAATCCTTTTGATGTCTGACATTTGCCACCCAATGGCCTTCTTATGCCTCTTTAGGGTAGTCATAAGATCATGCTCTTGACTTTTGGATAAATCAGAAGCGATGATCACTGGAAGGGTATTATTTTCCCCTAAATAGGCATATTTTAAGTGAGAGGGAAGCTCCTTAAGTTCAAGTGAAGGAGGACTCTCAATGGAAGGAACATTCCTCTTGAGATTTGAATCATTCAGCTTCAAAGGTTCATACTTTCTTGCCCAAATTTCTTTCACAGTAGCTTCTTCTTGAATCACCCCTTCTTCCACAAGCTCTTCTTTTTCAACATTGGCTAGAGCTTTGACCAAATGGTCACCTTGCTTGTGGAAGTGCTTCTGAACCAATGAGTCAAGAGATACAACAAAAGAGCACTCTTCAGTTCCTTCATCAGGATACTTTAGAGCATTCATCACATGAAACTTGATCTCTTGATCATTAACTCTCATAGTTAGCTCTCCTTTCTGCACATCAATCAAAGTCTTCCCAGTGGCTAAGAATGGTCTCCCCAGAATGATAGGAACCTCTTTGTCTGCATCAAAATCAAGAATTACAAAGTCAGCAGGAAATACAAACTTGTCTACCTTTATGATAACGTCTTCAATGATCCCCACAGGATAGGCAATGGACCTATCAGCAAGCTGAAGAGTGACAGTAGTAGGTCTAGCAACTCCTATACCCAGTTGAGTGAAAATAGATTTGGGCATCAAATTGATGCTCGCACCCAAATCACATAGAGCTCTACCGGTATACGATTGCCCAATAGAACAAGGAATAGTGAAACTGCCTGGATCCTTCAACTTGCTTGGTAGTTTGCTTTGCATAATCAAACTACACTCCTCTGTCATAGCCACTGTTTCAAACTCTCCTAACCTCCTCCTTTTGGTGAGTACATCTTTCATAAACTTTGCATAATTAGGCATTTGTTGAAGTGCCTCAACCAAGGGAACATTGATGTGAAGTTGTTTTAGCACCTCTAAAAATTTACCAAATTGCTTGTCTTGATGAGCTTTCTTGAGCCTTTGAGGAAAGGGTGGAGGTGGCATATCTTGAACAATCTCAGGTGATGGTACTGGTGCAGTAACAGATGCTGTAGCATCAGATGTGACAGTGTTAGGTGCTGCAGCATCTGATGTGACAGCATCTATTTTATTCTTTTTTTCTTTTCTTTTAGTGCCATCACTTGTGTCAGTTGGTGGCCCATCCAAATTCTTCCCAATCCTCAAAGATATAGCTTTGCAAGTCTCTTTCCCTTTTGAAGATGGAGGTTCAGTAGTGGATGGAAATGACCCACTAAGTCTTTGGGAAAGAGCGGTAGCTATTTGACCAATTTGATTCTCCAAGTTCTTGATAGCAGCCCCTTGAGTTTGATACTGAGTTTTGGTTTCATTCATGAAAGCTTTCAGCATTGCTTCCATCGAATTATCAAATGCTGGTGCCGCTTGCTTGGGTTGAGCCTGGAATCCTGGTGGAGTTGCTGGTGCTGGAGTAGGTGCTGCAGCAGCAGTTGCTGTAGCATTATTGCTCCATTTGAAATTTGGATGATTTTTCCACCAAGGATTGTAGGTATTGGAATATGGATTGTTGTTCCTGTTGTACCCCACATAGTTGACTGAAATAGGGTTGGCCGGGCATTCTTCATACAAATGACCTCCTCCACAATATACACAACTAGCTGTCCCGGGAGGGGCTTGCTCAATGGTTGATGCTGTAGCTTCTGGTGCAGCACTAGCTGTGCTGATATTCTTGATCATGTTGGTGAGGGATGCCACTTGAGCAGATAGAGCTGTAACTTCACTTACTTCATGCAATCCAGCTACCTTCTTTTGAGCACTGACCCTAGCTGTGGGCCATTGGTAGCTATTTGCAGCAATAGTCTCTATTAGATTGTAGGCATCATTGTAAGAACCGTTGAGAAACACTCCTCCAGATGAGGCATCAAGCATGAGTCTAGTTTGAGGTTCTAGCCCATTGTAGAAAGTTTCCATTTGAACAATAACAGGTAATCCATGGTGAGGGCATTTTCTAAGCAACTCTTTAAATCTTTCCCATGCTTCAAACAAAGATTCAAACTCAGTTTGTCTAAAAGATGTACTTTCAGTTCTCATTCTGGCATTTTTGATTGGTGGAAAGTATTTTGTCATAAACTTTTCTGCCATTTCATTCCATGTAGTGATAGAGTTAGGTTCTAAGGAATTTAACCAAACCTTAGCTCTATCCTTCAAGGAATAAGGGAAAAGCTTAAGTTTAAAAGCATCATCAGAAACACCAGGGAGTATGAAATTACTACAAACCTCTACAAATCGTTTTAAGTGCAAGGGTGGGTCCTCAGTAGGTCCTCCACCAAATTTCCCAATAGTTTGAAGCATTTGAAACATCATAGGCTTGAATTCAAAATGAGTAGTGGCAAGTTCAGGCCTTACTATGCTAGTTTGCATAATTTGAGGGTCAAAAACTGCATAATCCCTCATAGGCCTGTCCCTGTCATTAGCCATGCCTATGACTGTTTGGTTAATGAGTTGTTGCCTATGAAAATGGCTCACCAGGGTTACCTTGTTCAGTTCCTGTATACTCAGATCTAGACCAATTAGTATGTGGTCCCTGGCCATGTAAATATCCATGTTGAGAACCCTGTTGAGAAGCCATCGCAGCAGCTCTGCCCAATTCAATGAACCCTTGAGTATGTTGAATCCTGCGCAACCTTCTAAACAGCCTTTCTATTTCAGGATGCAAATCAAACTCCGGTGAAGAGCGCCTGTGCATATGCTATAGCACCAGGATGCAGTAGCAACAGAATGCTGTAGCACAAAAACAGAACACCCAAGTAAAATAACAAAAAATCACTAACTTACTAACTAATTAAACAATCAATTAAACATAACAATCCCCGGCAACGGCGCCAAAAACTTTTTGTGAAAATTAATGTGCAAGTATACACAGTCCAACAAGTAGTAAAATGATAAGTAAAGTTCGTTCCCACGAGGATTGACGTTTAATAAATGCTTAATTTGGTTAATTAATTAGTGATGAAAAATAAAACAAAAATAAGTTGTTGTAACCGTGAGTATAATCAACAGTAAATAAGTAAAGATTGGTGGAAATTCAGATTTGGAAACGAGTTGGAATGCCTTTCATTAAGTAACTTCGAAATAATGGTTTAATGTTAATTTTGATGCTGTAGCATCTGGGTGCTTTAGAAACAGTACGTGCCTTTCAGTCACTATTCACAAGGGGTTCATTAAAAGCACTTATGTCTAAGCTCTAATTAAGTTCACCCTTGGCTATTTAAACACCCACATTTCACCCTATGAATTTTGTTCTCCTATGTCTAGGTGCAAACAAGAATTAATAAAGTATCATTTACTAATTGGTATTCATATTAATCCTTGAAGTAAGTTTACAAACTCTTTCAATATTCATAAACAAGTATTTATTTTAGTTGGCCACTCCTAAAACAAAAGTGGAAATATTAACACACAGGGATTAAAGATACTAAGCATTAATCTTAACATTACAACTATTAAAAATCCATTACATAATTAATAGCATTCCAACCACACAAGGGTTTAGCTCCTAGTGAGCAATAAACACAAAAAGAAAAGCATGGATGCTAGATCTAGTTCCATACTACTGAAATTTCAAAAGAGATGAAGAGGAGAAGAGGGTTATACTGTCTAAGCTTTGAATATCGCAGCCCAAGAAGAGAAACCAGCTCCAAATTCGCACTACACTCCAAGAATGATAGTTTCAGCAATGCTGCAGCTCTGTTTCCAGCATTGTTATGCAGAATTCCCTTTTTGTGTATAAACCTTGGTAAAAACGAAAATGGCAGCAAGGAAAGTGATGTCTCACCGTTCTCTGTCCAGCGCGCCTCTGGGAAAGAGGAACAGTCCCTTGTTTATATGGATAGGGTTGTGGGATCCAAGAAAACCCTAAAAGGCCAATTCTTTGTCTTTTTGCTTGGGCTCAATAACATGAGTCATAAATAAAAAGGACTGCACAATAAAATAAAAACAGTTGGACCTCATAAACTGACGCACACTGTTCACGCACAGCTGTCAGGCGCAGAGACCCTTTTCAAAGATTTCTCTTTCATCTAGTGTAGGCCTCTGACTAAATGCTATAGCACCTGCACACAGCACCACACTACAACACACATTAAACTACAAGAAAGAGCACCAAAGTGCCCATTAATTTTTGACCAGAATTTTTCCCAACTAACCTCAACTCAATACTTCCAATTAATTAATTAAACTAATTACTTTTAAACAAACAATAATTTAAGCTAATAAAGTATAAATAACTCTTATAATTAAGAGTTATCAATTTGAAGGGTTAATTTTTTTTTCAAACACTAAAGTATCTCAAAATGCACTGCTTAGCATCACACTTTATGTATCTTGTCACGAAATTATATTTTTTCACCAAACCGGTTTTTGAGGCACAAATTTTGCATATTTAAATACTTGGATTTTTTTTGCGAACAATGAAGCATCAAAAAACATACTATTGCGATCACTAAAGTATCCAAAAACACATTACTTAGCATCGTACTTTACATAAATATGTTATGAAATTTTTTTCTTCACCAAATGAGTTATTTAGGAACAAATTATGCCTATTTGAACAGTTAATTTTTTTCCGATTACTTAAGTACCACAAAATACATTGTTTTGCACTGCACTTTACGACGTATTTTATTACAAAATTATTATTTCCTTTCAACAAATTTTGCATATATGAACAACTAAATTTCTTTTCAGACTCTAAAGTAGCTCAAAACACACTGACTAACATCACACTTTACATAATTTATCACAAAATTAATTTTTATTTATCACCAATCTGACTATCGAGGAATAAACTTCACGTATTTATAGATCCTATTTTTTTCCTAAATTTTAGTGTACTCTTAAATATGAAAATAAAATAAAAAGAGATAAAAAAAATGAGGGGAGGGGGAGGTAGGAGGAGGTGGTGGGGGGATATGAAAAAAAATAAAAATAGACGGGGGTGGGGGAGTCTGGGCGCCAAAATGGGAGCCGGAGACCGCCAAGGTTTATAGTTTTAATATATATAGCGCCATTTTGTTTTTTTTTTCTAGGAAAGCACGGTAACAATGCTTAATACTCATGTACTCTTTATATATATATATATATATATATATATATATATATATATATATATATATATACTATTTTTCTTAAAGAAAAAAAGAAATTCAATATATTAGTTTTTCATGAGTTTAATTTTAGTAAATTAAGTTTTAAACATGAAATTTATAAGTCCTAAAAATTTGGGAATTTTTTAATCGACACCGAGTCAATGATCATGCGGTTTAACTACTAACCCATCGGTCTGACCCTTGACCTAGTGACCCGATACATTCACCGAGTCGATCACCGGTCCGGTTCTTAAAACATTGAAGCCACCTCGTAATCATGTCCCTATGTCCTTCACGCTCCACAATTAGGGGAATTGGGATGTCCTGGATGTAGCCAAACTGCCATAAGCACATGTCAAGCATGTATGGCACACCAATGTCATCCCAGGGAAGATATCCTCTAAAAAGAACAATCTGATGATACGGTCAGAAGTGTCTGTGGTCATCCCAAGGGTTCCATATGACTTCCTCGGGTCGTAAGGCATTCGGCTTCCTCCGAAAATTTGTAAGTTTAAGTTTCTCGATCTTTTTATTTTGCCACCTCCCAACACGTGGCCCCGCAAGTGAATCCAAGTCTTTGCGAATGACTAGGGTGGGTAAGTACTCATATATCCAGGTCTGAAATATAAATATGAATTAATTTTGATATTTTAAAAAATTAAACTTAAATATAAAGAAGGTAAGTTTAATTTTACTTGGAGCAATGTCGTGTAACCTCCACACTGAGAGGTCTTCCAGTAAGATCCATAATTAAGTTGTTCGTATAAAAAGGCCAAGGCAGTCGGACCCCACACCCATTGGCCACAATCTGTGGATATCTTGTACTGCAGGTAACTTATATTGCAGGTCAGGTTTTGATGATGAAAAAGACAAAGCCAAAGTTGATGGCCAAAGTTGATGAGAGTGACCAAAGGCAAAAATTGATGAGAGTGACAAAATATCAAAGTCAAAATCCAAGACAATCAAGACTAAAGAATCAATGTCTCAAGAAATAAGGGTAGTCCTTAGGGTTTGGGATTGTCTTAGGAAAAAGTGTAAGCTCTTCCGAGGGTCAGCTCATCTCTCAAAGTCTCGCGCCTTCACTAGTTTTCAAAATGCATGCATGTACGTAGGTAAGGCACGTAAACATAAAAAAACCAATTTGTGAAAGTAAGAAATCGATTCACACTATTTTCTCTAAAGCTTGAAATCGATTTCCAACTCTTTGTGGAAGTTAGAAATCGATTCATGACTTATTTTCCTAAGCAAAGAATCGATTCCCAAATTGTTTTAAAAGCTAAGAATCGATTCCTATTATTTCTCATAAGATCAAAATCGATTTCCTACTCTTTTGTTAAAGTCCAAAATCGATTTCGTACTATGTTTTTAGAAACAACACAATCGATTATAAGTATGCTACATTCAAGCACATAACTGATTTCCTTTCTCTTTTATTCAACTACATAATCGATTTCCTCATGTTTTAAAGGAAGCACAAAATCGATTCTTATGTTTTGAGGAAGCATATAATCGATTTCCTCATGTTTTAAGGAAGCACAAAATCAATTTCCTCTTTCTTTTAAGGAAGCACATAATTGATTATCATCTCTAAGTCATTCAAGCACATAATCGATTTCATCATTTCCATAATTATTTCAACGGTCATGTTTTTTATACGCCTATTAATAGAGGCTTCACAATTCATTTTCAATACAACCCACTCTTACGATAAATCTCAAACGAAAAATAACTCTGCACTTAAACTGTTGCTCTTCACGCATTCTTCATTTGTCAGAGCTGATCTTTCTTAAGGGTTAGTGGGTTTGAATCTTCAAATTGTAATATCTGCCTACATTAGAGGTATTTTGGTCTTTACATTTGTAATTGTTTTATTGTTGTATTTTATACTAGGGAGTGGGGTATCTCTCTAGGGTAGCTGTTTGTACTAGGAAGTGGGATATCTTTCTAGGGCAGCTGGTTGTAACAGGGGTGGGGTATCTCTTTTTATTGTTGTAATATATTTTAGGGCTCTTCATAGGTGGGGTATCCTAGGAGGAGAGTGCCTGAGTCTGTAAAGGTTTCCAAGGCACCCGTAAGCCTTGTTGTGTTAGTGGAAAATCTCACAAGAGTGTGAGGACTGGACGTAGGTCACTGGGAGGTGACCGAACCAGTATAAATCTGTTGTGTTCTTTATTGCTTTATTTTCTAATTCCTTCGCTTCCATTTAACCTGCGCGAAAATTAATCTAAGTCGTTAAAAAGGGAGAAGTTTTTAAAATCTCAATTTACCCCCCCCCCCCTCTTGAGACTGAAGCCACTTGGTAACAAGTGGTATCAGAGCTAGACTCTTATATAAAGGGCCTAGCAGCTTCAAGAGAAATGGCATCAGGTTGGTCTACGCAAGATGGTGCTTCTCTTACCCGTCCTCCGGGATTCAACGGGAAAGATTACGCATACTAGAAAGAAAGAATGAGAGTATTTATTGAAGGGGTAGACTTAGATGTTTGGGATGCTGTGGAAAAAGGACCCTATGTCCCCACGCATATGGTAAATGGTATTCTTACTGTTAAAGATAGAAATGAATGGTCTGATGAAGAAAAGAGAAAAGTTCAACACAATTTACGAGCTAAAAATATTATTACGTCTGCTTTAAGTCCTGACGAGTTCTTTAGAGTCTCAAACTGTAAATCTGCTCAAGAAGTGTGGGATAATCTTCAAGTAGCTCATGAGGGTACAAGTGAGGTAAAAAGAGCAAGAACCAACACCCTTATCAGAGAGTACGAGCTGTTCAGGATGAATACAGGTGAAACTATACCGGAAATGCAAAAGAGGTTCACTCACATAGTGAATCAACTAAACTTATTAGCAAATTCATTCCCTGCTGAAGATCTAATCAACAAAGTTCTGAGATGTTTGAATAGAGAATGGCAACCCAAAGTAACTGCTATAGCAGAATTAAGAAATTTAGCTACCATGTCACTTGCCACTCTATTTGGTAAACTACAAGAGCATGAACTAGAACTCACCTGTTTGGCTGAGCACGAAAGTACAGACAAGAAAAAGAAAAGCTTGGCTCTGAAAGCGTCTAGTTCGAGTTGACATTGTGACAGTGATAACTCAGAAAGTGAGGATGATGAAAACGAAGAGAGCATGGCTCTCATGGTTCAGAAATTCAGAAAGCTTATGAGAAAGAAAAAATTTTCTAAAATTTTCTCTCCAAAAAGGTTCTCGAGTAAAGAAAGTTCATCCGGTCCTCCAACATGCTATGAATGTGGGAAACCTGGTCACATGAGGATGGAATGCCCAAATCTACAGAAAAAGGGATCTAAATTCGAAATGAAGGCATTCAAAGAAAACAAAAGAAGGAAAGCCTACGTAGCTTGGGAAGACAATGACACGAGTAGTTCAGATGGCTCAGAAAGTGAAGAAGCTCATGTTGCTCTTATGGCCGATCATGACAGTGAAAGTGAATCCGAAAATGAGGTAAGCTCTAAACCTGAAACTTTACAAGATGCTTATGATGAATTATATGAAGCATTTACTGAATTGCATGATGATTCCGTAAAACTAGCTAAAGCATTAAGTAAATCTAAGAAAGTCATCTCTCATCTACAAAATGAAGTTATTGCTTTAACTAAAGAAAAACTAGAGCTTAGAAAAGAAAATGATAGTCTTGCATGTTCTAAGGCCAATTATGTGTGTGATAAATGTGTTGAATTTGAAAAGAAAATTCATGAACTTGAATGGACAGTAGGAAAGATGTCTAACTTACAGCATGTGCATCCTAGGGCTCCAAAAAATAATTTTGTGAAAAGAAATGTGCATCATAGACCTCCTATAAACAATTTCATAAAAAGGCATGTATATTATAAACCAAAATTTTCCACTAGACCATATATTAAATGTTACTATTGTGATAAACCTGGACATACAGCTTCTGCTTGCAGGGCAAGAGGTAAATAAAATATGAAAAAGATGTGGGTTCCCAAAGGAACCATACCAAACACTAACCAACAAAGACCGAAAGAGATTTGGGTACCTAGAACCCTGTTTTAAATCACTGCAGGTATGCTTCAAGGTATGGGGGACAGATTGGTACCTTGACAGCAAAAACACAAAGCGCATGACTGGAGAAGCAAAGCCCTTAAACACTCACCCCAAGTCAAGCAGTCATGTGACTTATGGTAAGAACAAAGAAACTTCGGTGAAGGTTAGTCCCTATAAATGATCTATCCACTATGATTGACATATATGCAAGAAAGTAAGTGTTTGACTTTGTCTCATGCATCTGAGAAAAACATTTTTAAAGACATGACAAAGTAACTAGGCAGAACATATCTCATTCATATAGATCATATGGAAATACAAAGGACCCCTTTAAATTCTCTAAGTCTGTGCATATAGAAATTAAAATACCACCTTCTTAGAGGTTATGGTTAGAAAGGCGATAGTGTGATTGAGTTAGTTGAGTCGTCACAATCAGCTAGTTGATATTTTCACAAATCCATTGCAAAAGAAAACCTGGTTCCTCGTTCATTCAAATGAGTTTTCAATTAAATGTTTCTCAAGTGATTTTATAAAATGTGAATTTAAGTGAAATTGTGACTTGTGAATTTCTGCGTACTCAAAAAGTGTCTTCTAAAGCAGTTGAAGTGCTACTTTTTCTTGAAATCTATTTTATCCTGTCACAATCAATTGCTAGCTCTGGTATTTTGCCATAATACATGCTCACAATCATTGTTTACCTAAAATAATTTTTCTCCCAAAACTCTACTTCCCATATTCTGGCTGCCATCACCAACTTTCAAACTAAGCAGCGTGAAATGTATGAAACTTAAACAACTGCTTCACAGATTTTGAGACTCATGATTAGCTTTTACTTGTTTTGATGAAATATTCTCTTCATGGTTTCAAATATGATTTTCTTTTGGTTTTGATGATCACTTATAAATCTGCAATGGTTCTTTTACCTTGTCAAATAGCTGTGTCATTCGATTCGCAAACTTCATCATATGTCGACCCTTTTGATCATGACAAAAAGGGGGAGAAATATAGTGTTGCATTAAGCATATAGAATGAGCATAACATTGTCATAGCATATAAAATTGTCATAGCATTGTCACCGTGCATACTTTGCATCGAGTCAATAAAACAGGGGAAGCATCATGATAGGGGGAGTATCATATATATGCATTATTTGCTTGAACTAACCTCCCACCTTAAGATGAGTAAAATTTTGTCATCATCAAAAAGGGGGAGAATGTGGATATCTTGTACTGCAAGTAACTTATATTGCAGGTCAGGTTTTGATGATGAAAAAGACAAAGCCAAAGTTGATGGCCAAAGTTGATGAGAGTGACCAAAGGCAAAAATTGATGAAAGTGACAAAATATCAAAGTCACAATCCAAGACAATCAAGACTAAAGAATCAATGTCTCAAGAAATAAGGGTAGTTCTCAGGGTTTAGGATTGTCTTAGGAAAAAGTGTAAGCTCTTCCGAGGGTCAGCTCATCTCTCAAAGTCTCGCGCCTTCACTAGTTTTCAAAATGCATGCATGCACATAGGTAAGGCACGTAAACATAAAAAACCAATTTGTGAAAGTAAGAAATCGATTCACACTATTTTCTCTAAAGCTTGAAATCGATTTCCAACTCTTTGTGGAAGTTAGAAATCGATTCATGACTTATTTTCCTAAGCAAAGAATCGATTCCCAAATTGTTTTAAAAGCTAAGAATCGATTCCTATTATTTCTCATAAGATCAAAATCGATTTCCTACTCTTTTGTTAAAGTCCAAAATCGATTTCCAACTATGTTTTTAGAAACAACACAATCGATTATAAGCATGCTACATTCAAGCACATAATCGATTTCCTTTCTCTTTTATTCAACTACATAATCGATTTCCTCATGTTTTAAAGGAAGCACGAAATCGATTCTTATGTTTTGAGGAAGCACATAATCGATTTCCTCATGTTTTAAGGAAGCACAAAATCAATTTCCTCTTTCTTTTAAGGAAGCACATAATCGATTATCATCTCTAAGTCATTCAAGCACATAATCGATTTCATCATTTCCATAATTGTTTCAACGGTCATATTTTTTATACGCCTATTAATAGAGGCTCTTCACGCATTCTTCATTTGTCAGAGCTGATCTTTCTTAAGGGTTAGTGGGTTGGAATCTTCAAGTTGTAATAACTTCCTACATTAAAGGTATTTTGGTCTTTACATTTGTAATTGTTTTATTGTTGTATTTTGTACTAGGGAGTGGAGTATCTCTCTAGGGTAGCTATTTGTACTAGGAAGTGGGGTATCTTTCTAGGGCAGCTGGTTGTAACAGGGGTGGGGTATCTCTTGTTATTGTTGTAATAGATTTGAGGGCTCTTCATTGGTGGGGTATCCTAGGAGGAGAGTGCCTGTAATTTCTCACCATGTGCGGGAATCTTTACATTACCACGATCCTGTATATATACAGAAATAAAATATTAAAAAACATAATATAATGTTAAACCACAATACAGAAAATATTAAAACTATTATCGCTCCTATGTGAAGTCTTGATGTTGCATGAACATCAACTCTAGTCAAAAGAGAGAGGTCCCGGGGACCCAGACCTAGTTCCTCGGGCTGATGTTCCTGCTCAGCCTCAGCCTTAGCCTCCACCAAAAATTGCTCACGATCAACAACCTCATAATACACTCCATGATCAGGCTCTGCATCCTGATAATATGGGCATGGCCATGTCTTCTCTCTACACGCCTATGCCGGTCAGAAGCGTGACCGACTATCCTCACCTGTGAAGGAAAATTTTGGTTTTTGTAAATAGTCAGGGGTAAAATTGAAAGTTTGCTTAATTGGAGAGGTATGTGGATCAAGTGGGGGGTATATAAATCATCGCCCTTATATGTATTATTATAGTGGCTAAGGGACTGAAGGGATGACCTTATGGATTATGAAAGAATGGTCTGGCTTAAGCATTATACAAGAAGAAATTGAATGACCCATACCTCCTACAACCCCCCGGGCTACTCACTGGACACCCCCAAAACTAACGAAAAGACGAAAATGCCATTATAAAACGCGCACTCCCCTTTTTTCCGGGATTAAGAAATTTGGGAATTTTATGGCCCAACCGGTCCAGAAATAAAGTCTCGGGTGTTATATCTTGACGGACACCCCCTCTAATAATGATTTTAGCACGTCCAGAAGTTTGAAGTTCAAATCCGAACTGGTTCGAACCCAAAGTGCCGAACCACTGTAAAACATGACAGATATTTTGTGTCTTTCAACGGCTGAGATTCCACCGACTATTATCATCAACGACCTAAAATCAGTCAAAAAAAACAATCAAATGTGTCAGAAAAAGGAGTGGCTGAAATTTTCTTTGGAAAATGTGCCACAACAGATAGAATTTCAACGATTCTGATTTATGATCATCAATTAAAATCAACGGCTCACATTCGACCACACCTATTATAAATAGATTCTCATTTTTTACATAGTGTCACAAACACCACACCCACATTTCTGCTTCTTCATATATGCTTCTTCACAAACACCCCCACCCTCTGAAATGGATATGGAGTTGTGCTTAACTTAGTATTCAGTTGACAGAGTCCTGACTGTCCTTTCATTACCGTGGAAGTATCACCTCCGGGGAAGATGGTGTTTGGTTTCAATGTCGCAATCCTATCTTCTGTAGGTTGAATAAGGATAAAACATTCAACCAGCCGAAGGAAAAGGCAAAGAGGAAGGTTCGCGAGAGGGAGAGTGGCGTAAAGATATACGTTGTCTTACTTTTCGCAAGCCCAGTTATGGAGACAACGACCAATTCGCTATTCATCTATGGAGATTCGCAGCGAGACCGACGTACGCACCATGATGGAAACGCACTCCCAACACCAAAGAGCTCGTCCTTTGGAGCTGTTTATCGAAACTATGCACACTCCGAACGAGAACATGTTTCTTTTGCAACAGGGACTGTGATTCTGTTTGTTAAGTTTGTAGTTCGTTATGCTTTCTGGTTTTTATGTTTGTAGTTTGCAAGACCCTGTCCTTTCGCTTTGTATTGTTGCTACCAAAATCAACAAATGGTATAAAGATAGAATGTTTTGTTATGTTTCGTTTTGTATTGTTGCTAGATTTTATTCAAATAAAGATAGAATGTTAAACAACACTTCATCAGTTAAAATAATACATCCAAATAAAAATATGCTTTATTTTAGTTGTCATCTTCACCAAATGACGGTCCAGTAACTGAGATTTCTATTTCTTCATTGTAACTACCTTCATTCAATATCCTGACAACTTTGAAACAGTCATCCTGAAGATACGCCATAGACACTTCAACACTGTCCACATTCCCGTATGCACTGCAGATAGCATGTGTATCAGTTTGCAGAAATCCCACATTACGGGTACGTCTCTTGACAGCAGAGAAGACATGACCATTATCAGCTTCCAGGACAACATTCCGAGGCAATGTGTTGTCAATCTGCTGAAAAACATTCTGTGGAATATTGATGTGATTCTGCAATTCAATATAAATCCTATGATTATAAATATTTAACTAATCTGCACTAATAAATATATTGAATATAAGACATAATTAACTTACGTTAGCTCGATGGATAACAGTTACAAATTCCATATATGAAAAATTTAACACAAATGTCACTTAGAGGAGTGGAAATCAAACATTGGGACGGTTCGGAACTCCATTAACGAACCGGATCAGAACGTCGTTAACGAACCAGTTCGGAAGTTTGAGTCTGAAATTGTTCGTTAATAAACTTCCGAGTCATGACAAAAACACGGGTTCGGAAGTAAACTTCCGGGCTATGTAGAGTTCCAGAAGAAAAAAAGACAGAAACGAAAGGGAAGAAGAGAGAGAACCATACTTGTTTGATTGCGCCTCCTGAGCGAGAGAGAGATGGATATGGAAGTGAGTGAGAGATCGAGAGAGTAAATGGATAGGGAGAAGTTGGAGAAGATTGCGAGAGATTGGGTTTAGGGTTGGAAATGGGAGTGTGGGTGTGTGAGAGAGGGAGGAGTGAGAAAATGGGGTCTAATGAAGGAGGGGTATTTTGTGGATATTGGGAGGTTGGGGGTGTCTAGTGAGTAAGGAGGGGGGTTGTAATAAGTATCAGCCAGTTGAATTTTGGATTTGAAAATGTGTGGCTTGTTAATATTTTGTTTTCAAAATTTTCATAGAAGTAGAACTTTTGGTGCACCTCATAGAAACTTTCAAATGTCTTCATATAAATAAATAATAAAATATAAATAGTTTAATTTTGTTTTTGACTAGATATAAATTGTTTCATAGAACACGTATAACTATTTCTATGATGTGTTATTGCGTTAAAAACACACCTAGATAAGTGTATTCTTTCGTAGTATAAAGGATTATCATATTATTTATTGTTTAAGAATAATCGAGTTGTTATGAAAATAAACTAAATTAAAATAAATAACAAGAATTTAAATGCATGAAAACCATAAAGAACTAAAAAGGTTGGTAATGCAATAATTATAGTCTTGATTATCTTATAGGTCTTGAAATAATCGAGTTGTTATGAAAATAAATAATGCAAGCTTTGATTCTTTTATGTCTAATTCTACCTGAATTCATTTATTTTATTCAATTAGCAATATTCGCGATTAATATTCTTTTTTCTAAATTAATTCCTTATTTGTTAATGCAAAGAATTTAAATTCATGAAAACCATAAAGAACTAAAAAGGTTGGTAATGCAATAATTATAGTCTTGATTATTGTAACACCCCGGTATTTTTATCGAGTAAAAATACCCAAGTGTACCATCATAAAATAATCAGAGATATATTTCCTGTTTTAGATATTGAACATAAATAAAAACAACTCATAACTTAGAGTCCAATATCCAAATACCAAGAAATAGCGGAAACGATTTTACAACTTTTACTGATACAAGTTATACAATCGAAAATACAGAAATCTCTAGGGAAAGACAATAACAATGAAAACTAAGTCTTCACCGTCTTCATTATGCACACCATCTAGCTGTGCTTCTTCACCTTTTCTTTTCCCCCTGCTTCTCTGTAAAACCACAAAATATAAACAGTGAGATACAATCTCAGTGAGTTCTACCGAGACCCCTACTAACACTCGCGGTCCAGTTTTAAAACGTTTTTAAGGTTTGACACAACACCGACTGCAATCCACTTGCTAATCCCGGTGTACCATACAATAAGGCTTCGATCTAATAGGACACCGACTGCAAACCACTTGCTAATCCCGATGAACTAACATCCTAGGCCTTTCTACGTACCACCGACTGCAAACCACTTGCTAATCCCGATGAACGCAGCACAAACTTTTGACACAACACCGACTGCAAACCACTTGCTAATCCCGGCGAACCCCATACCAATAATAGATTAACTATTGGCATCAGAGCCTAGGGTGGGGGATCATGACTTCCCCTCCTAGTATGTCAACATGGGTCGTCACCCAAACTCGATATAATATATATATCTACAACACTATGAACTCACGGTCCATCAAATCAGACAATCAATGAAACGCTTTGATTCCAAGTTTTATAAAAATCCAAGTTCACACTCGTACTCTATTTGACCACTTTTCGACACAGTTTTTCAGTATCTAAAACAGTTCATTTTGCCTTAAAAATAGAATATTCAGTTAGGCCTCTGAATAAGCTTTCCAACGCATCTTAGAACACCTCAATCGGGTTCCCGGATCAAAAGTTATCGCGAAACGAAAAACAGTGTTTGGTTGCTGAAATTCTGCCAATCTGCGCTGGAGTCGCGCCTGGAGCGCAAGTTCCGCGCGAACTGGCAGAATGTTCTGTCATTCTGCGCTGAAGTCGCGCCTGGAGCGCAAGTTCTGCGCGAACTGGCAGAAAGGGGGTCTGTTAAGGCAGATTTTGGCGATTTCGCGCGAAAACCGCGATTCCGTTCAATTCCGATTTTTGTTCCGATCGAAAACATTTTTGACAACTATAAAAACAGTTTCAATCAAAGTCACACAATCAATCAAAAACTCATTTTAAACGAATTGTATCAAAACGCGACATATTTTCCAATTATCGGTTTTCAACCCAAAATCTCTCAAACTCGATTATCAAATAATATTCCAGTCCAGCGAAAGCGGTAAAACAGTTAATTAATTAATTCGAAACATAAAAATCCTAAGCGTGAGTAAAACTCACCTTTGACGCGTGATCCACGATCGAGCCGAAATCACCGAGTAACCACACGAACATTCCCCGCTCCGGCGACACCCAATCCGCTTCCAAAGCTTCCCACTCGATCACGAAACCGCTTTTGACCGAAATACCGATTTCCCCGAAATTCTCCACGGACACTATTCATCATCTTCCTCCCCTAACCTCCATGACACTATTCACCAAAACCCCAAATCACCCAACTCGCTTCCAATCTTTCAATCGAACCTCAATCAACGATCCATCATCCTTGGGTTCGCTCCTAACCGAACCTAAACCTTCAAAACCAACCCAAAATCGGATTTCCCACAAAAGCTCCAAAAAAACGAAAATGGCCAAGTGAGAGAGAGTGAGCTGATCGTCATGAAATTGGTACCAAAACGAAGAGGAAGTAGCGCTGAACATTTTTCGTGTTGGACGGAAGTCGTTTCGGTGAATTCTCCTTCCTCCCTCTTCTCTTCTCCCTCACGCCATCTCTCTCTTTTCTTCTCCTTTCCTTCTCTGTTTCTCTTCTCTCGCTGTTTCCTTTCTTTCTTTCTTCAATTCATCCCTTTCCTTTCTTTTAATAACACACACACACTTATATTTATTTAATTAATTAATTAATTCTTTCTCTCTTCACTCACACAAACCCACGTAGACATATAGATATTTATTTAATATATTTGTTGTAACGCGGTCAAATTACCATATTGATCGAAATCTCCTATTTCGATTCCAAAACTTCCTTGGTCCGTATTATCCGGTTAACGATCCGATGACCACCAATAAATAATTTTAGCACTCAATAAATTTACCAGTCGAGTACTAAATTAATTTAATTGGGTTAATATCCAAATAATTCTATTAATTATTTTGCGGATATTACATTCTCCCCAACTTAAAAGAATTTTGTCCTCAAAATTTCGTCAAGTCTTACGATTGACTAACCGAGAACAGACATTCTCAGAAAGGTCCAAATTTTGCTGGAAAACATTCCTGAATTAACGAAATGAGTGCAGAAAGTCTTCCCAAGTTGGCACATCAATCTCTAAGCATGATCCACTATTACCTTGATACGAACTCTCTGGTTACAAATCAACACGAGAAACTCATCATTCGCCTACATAGGCTCGGCACCGCGTTTGAAAACACTTCCGAACTTCATTCCAATTATCCTCGTTTACTCCCCAACTTTGATTAATCTAAATCAAAGGGTTTAATACAAGACACTTGATAGATGTACAAGTTGAAAACGAGATCCACAAACTGGTACTCCTCGGCAAAGGTAAAAACAACCACAATTTCTTCGAAGGGAATAAACACTTTCTCAACAAACCTTCTAAGATCCATAACAGTTCTCGTACACACCGACAATGTGACGGAAAAGTCACTTGTGAAACTTCTTGACTCGCCCCCAAGATTTCGAGATAACACTTTTCGAAAGAATATGGAATGAGGGTTACCAGAAACGTTTATCTTAAACGTAGAAATAAACCGCGGGGACATCAAATAAACTTGAAAACAATGAAAATCACCTCTGTTGTTCTCAAAACAACTTTCAAACAGAACTCAGAGTTCTTTTTCCTCTATTGCAACTTCATCACGAGGTTTTTATCAACGACACACTGGATTCCTTTCCAAATTAGTCCATAGCGTTGAGAACTTCTCCTCAACCTAAATAATCCTCCTAGGATTTTCTTCCTCAATCAGATTTTATTAACCTCCTGATTCGTTCCCAAAATTAACCCTAGCATGCGGGTTTTCACAAAAATTATTTTTCAAAACTATCACGCCGCACACCAAGCTTCACTTCGGAAATTTCAGCTACTTGCAAGCAGATCCATCAATTAATCCTTTGATGGTTATTCGCAACGTGAAAACAGTCAGCAGTTACCTCACTTACATATTCGTATTCACGTTCGTTTTGTCAAACGGAATCTCGTAAGACAATCTCGTTGTCAACCTTCACCAGGGAGAGGTTAACAAACTACTACCTCGCCACCAAAGTGGAAACTTATGGATGTACTCCAACTTAGATCTAAAAGACTCTAACAATCCCATTTCTTGCAGCATCAACTCTGCTATGTGGATGGATTTCCTACTTAGTGCTTCAGCTACAACATTAGCCTTTCCCGGATGATACTTCAATTCGAAGTCATAATCCTTCAGAAATTCCACCCACCTTCTCTGCCTGTTATTCAATTCTTTCTGATCAAACAGATACTTTAAACTTTTGTGATCACTAAAGACTTCGAAACGAGACCCATAAAGGTAACGTCTCCAAATCTTCAGTGCATACACAATAGATGCCAATTACAAATCATGAGTCGGATATCTCTTCTCATGAGACTTTAATTGTCTGGACACCCAAGCTACCACTTGTTGATTCTGCATGAGAACCCATCTCAAACCATTCCCAGAAGGGTCGCTGTAACTTTGGAATCCCAAAAACGGATCTGGAAGAATCAGGGTTGGAGCAGAAGTCAAAATCTTCAACTCTTGAAAACGTTCTTCACAATCGGCATCCCACGTAAACGGATGACCCTTACGAGTTAACCGAGTAAGTGGAAAACTAACCGTGAGAACCCTTGGACAAATCTCTTATAGTAACCGGCTAGACCCAGAAACTTTCGATCTCTGCGACTGACGTTGGTCACTCCCATTCAACACCGCTTCCTTCTTACTGGGATCTACAGAAACTCCCGACTTGGGAAATCATCTGTCCCAAAGACTTTACTCTGGCACCCAAAAATCACACTCCTGAGGTTTCGCGTACAAATTCTTTTCTCGGAGTGCACTCAGAACAATGAGGAGATGTTGGACATGCTCCTCAATGGTTTTCGAGCACATCAAGATATCATTGATGAAAACGACTTCAAACTGATCCTAATACGTATGAAAAACTCGGTTCATGTAATCCATGAATACCGCTGGAGCATTAGTCAAACCGAAGGGCATCACTACGAACTCGTAATGTCCATACCTAGTACGGAAAGCTGTCTTCGGAATATCTAAGGCTCTAACTTTTATTTGATGATATCCCGACCTCAGATCAATTTCTGAAAACACTGCAGCACCTCAAATTGCTCAAGCAAATCGTCTATCCTTGGTAAGGGATATTTATTCCTGATCGTCACTTTGTTGAGTTGTCGATAATCAATGCACGATCTCATGCTACCATTTTTCCTTTCGATTAACCACACCAGAGCACTCCTTAGAGAAGCACTCGGTCGACAGAATTTCTTTAACATCGACTCTTCAAGTTGAGACTCTATTTCCTTTAATTCTCAAGAAACCTTCAATAAGAAACAATAGATATTGATCTCGTGCCAGGAATCAATTCTACAGTAAACTCTACTTCTCGCTCTGGAGGGGAAGAAGAAACTTCATCGTGAAAAACATCCAGAGAACATCCAAAAAGTCATTCACAACTTGTGCAGATGATAAATCTAATACTAGTTCCAGTGGATGCAGATAACATACTAACATGTGCTTCCGCACCTTGGAATGAGGATTGACCGTCTAAGGTGAACTGGGTAACCGCTTCAGAATTTGTCTTAGACAATTCAATTGATTTTGAAGAGAAACTGGTAGTTGATTAACACAGTCGATTACAACATGATTTGCAGTCATCCAATTCATGCCCAAAATGGTGTCCACACTTCTCACAGGCAAACAAATAATCCTTCCACGAAATTTCTGTCTCCTATAACACGTAGGCAATTCCGACACAAAGATTGGGTCTGGACACGACCCATAGCCGCAGTTAAGATAGTTATCGGTTCGGATAGCGATGATAAGGCTAATCCCAACTGATTCACGCGCGATCGGGATATACAGCAATAGGTTGCACCCGAATCATATAATATACTGACAGAGTTATTGAAAACTGATCCCATACCCCTCAGTAGATTGTCTGCAGTTGTAACTGTCTGAGCATTCAAAGTGTTGACTCGTCCTTGTCTTGGAGCTGCTTGTGACTCCTTGGCACTTTCCCTTACGGGGCACTCTTTACCATAGTGACCCTCTGCATTTATATAATAGCACCGATTAGGTCTTCTCTTGCAATCACCGCTGTGAGGCTTTCCACAGTTAGAACCTCTTCTGACCTTTGAAGAATCAGAGAACTACATCTGCTTTTCCTTTGATGAAATTATCTTAGGACTTTGCAGTCGGAGTTGATATTTCAACTACCTTCTTTCCTTTCCCATATTTCCTATGAGATCATCCTCGGCGACATAGGTTGATTGCACTAAGGCAACATAATTGGTAGCAGTATAAGAACTGAGACCATAACTCTTAAAAGCACTTATGCCCGTCTTATACTTCTGCATTCTCCGTTTGTCATCCGAAGCTTACTTCACCACTTGGTAAAACCGAGACAACTTCTCAAACTTAGCGGTGTATTCTTCCACCGTCATGTCACCTTTCCTGAGGATGCACTGGTTGAAGATTCCGGTTTTGGTCGAGGACTGCGTCTTGGTCATCCAGTCATAATTCCGCTTATGATGCACTAAGTATTAAGTTGATCAGGCTCAATGTCTCTTAGCATCACAAGTGTAATTACAAAAAGGACTAACAAGGAATCGACTCAACCCTAAACTAAGTCCGACTAGGTCGAACTGCTTTGATACCAACTGTAACACCCCGGTATTTTTATCGAGTAAAAATACCCAAGTGTACCATCATAAAATAATCAGAGATATATTTCCTGTTTTAGATATTGAACATAAATAAAAACAACTCATAACTTAGAGTCCAATATCCAAATACCAAGAAATAGCGGAAACGATTTTACAACTTTTACTGATACAAGTTATACAATCGAAAATACAGAAATCTCTAGGGAAAGACAATAACAATGAAAACTAAGTCTTCACCGTCTTCATTATGCACACCATCTAGCTGTGCTTCTTCACCTTTTCTTTTCCCCCTGCTTCTCTGTAAAACCACAAAATATAAACAGTGAGATACAATCTCAGTGAGTTCTACCGAGACCCCTACTAACACTCGCGGTCCAGTTTTAAAACGTTTTTAAGGTTTGACACAACACCGACTGCAATCCACTTGCTAATCCCGGTGTACCATACAATAAGGCTTCGATCTAATAGGACACCGACTGCAAACCACTTGCTAATCCCGATGAACTAACATCCTAGGCCTTTCTACGTACCACCGACTGCAAACCACTTGCTAATCCCGATGAACGCAGCACAAACTTTTGACACAACACCGACTGCAAACCACTTGCTAATCCCGGCGAACCCCATACCAATAATAGATTAACTATTGGCATCAGAGCCTAGGGTGGGGGATCATGACTTCCCCTCCTAGTATGTCAACATGGGTCGTCACCCAAACTCGATATAATATATATATCTACAACACTATGAACTCACGGTCCATCAAATCAGACAATCAATGAAACGCTTTGATTCCAAGTTTTATAAAAATCCAAGTTCACACTCGTACTCTATTTGACCACTTTTCGACACAGTTTTTCAGTATCTAAAACAGTTCATTTTGCCTTAAAAATAGAATATTCAGTTAGGCCTCTGAATAAGCTTTCCAACGCATCTTAGAACACCTCAATCGGGTTCCCGGATCAAAAGTTATCGCGAAACGAAAAACAGTGTTTGGTTGCTGAAATTCTGCCAATCTGCGCTGGAGTCGCGCCTGGAGCGCAAGTTCCGCGCGAACTGGCAGAATGTTCTGTCATTCTGCGCTGAAGTCGCGCCTGGAGCGCAAGTTCCGCGCGAACTGGCAGAAAGGGGGTCTGTTAAGGCAGATTTTGGCGATTTCGCGCGAAAACCGCGATTCCGTTCAATTCCGATTTTTGTTCCGATCGAAAACATTTTTGACAACTATAAAAACAGTTTCAATCAAAGTCACACAATCAATCAAAAACTCATTTTAAACGAATTGTATCAAAACGCGACATATTTTCCAATTATCGGTTTTCAACCCAAAATCTCTCAAACTCGATTATCAAATAATATTCCAGTCCAGCGAAAGCGGTAAAACAGTTAATTAATTAATTCGAAACATAAAAATCCTAAGCGTGAGTAAAACTCACCTTTGACGCGTGATCCACGATCGAGCCGAAATCACCGAGTAACCACACGAACATTCCCCGCTCCGGCGACACCCAATCCGCTTCCAAAGCTTCCCACTCGATCACGAAACCGCTTTTGACCGAAATACCGATTTCCCCGAAATTCTCCACGGACACTATTCATCATCTTCCTCCCCTAACCTCCATGACACTATTCACCAAAACCCCAAATCACCCAACTCGCTTCCAATCTTTCAATCGAACCTCAATCAACGATCCATCATCCTTGGGTTCGCTCCTAACCGAACCTAAACCTTCAAAACCAACCCAAAATCGGATTTCCCACAAAAGCTCCAAAAAAACGAAAATGGCCAAGTGAGAGAGAGTGAGCTGATCGTCATGAAATTGGTACCAAAACGAAGAGGAAGTAGCGCTGAACATTTTTCGTGTTGGACGGAAGTCGTTTCGGTGAATTCTCCTTCCTCCCTCTTCTCTTCTCCCTCACGCCATCTCTCTCTTTTCTTCTCCTTTCCTTCTCTGTTTCTCTTCTCTCGCTGTTTCCTTTCTTTCTTTCTTCAATTCATCCCTTTCCTTTCTTTTAATAACACACACACACTTATATTTATTTAATTAATTAATTAATTCTTTCTCTCTTCACTCACACAAACCCACGTAGACATATAGATATTTATTTAATATATTTGTTGTAACGCGGTCAAATTACCATATTGATCGAAATCTCCTATTTCGATTCCAAAACTTCCTTGGTCCGTATTATCCGGTTAACGATCCGATGACCACCAATAAATAATTTTAGCACTCAATAAATTTACCAGTCGAGTACTAAATTAATTTAATTGGGTTAATATCCAAATAATTCTATTAATTATTTTGCGGATATTACAATTATCTTGTAGGTCCACCAATTAATTGATTAAGAACATGTGATCAAAACAATAGTACAATATCAATTGAAATAAAAATAGCAGCTCAAATATTAAACTAAAACACAAAAAAATCTCTCTAATCATGCAAGATTCACCTAAGACTAGGGGTGAGCAAGACCCGTCCTAACCCTAAGACCCGAGTCTAAGGACGGGTTAGAGTCTAAAGAGTTTGCCCGACCAAAATTTAAGGACAGGTTAGGGTTAGGTATAACTCGTCCCTTACTCACTCCTCGCCTTATTTTTTTAACTCTATTATATTGATAATGAGACTTTTATAAATAAAATATTCAATTTGAAAACTATGTTAGTTTAAGTAGAAATATTTTTTAAATACTATTATAAAAGTCATATTTTTAGTTTGAAAACATAATAAAATACTAAAAAATTCAATTTATCATTAATAACTTTTAGTCATATTTGAGTGATCACCTTATAATTATGTTTTAGCTGTCCTTCGGGCTAACCCGATATCGTCCTAAATAGACCCAGTCTTACTTTGACTCTAAGAACATCGAGTTTCTTCGGGACTAAGGACAGATTAGGGTCTAAAAAATTATCCTATATAAATTTAGGGCCGAGTAAGGGACAGGTATAACCTATCCCAACCCGTCCCTTGCTCACCCCTACCTAAGACCCTAAAAGAAGAGGATTTAGTTATAGGATTAGTTATCACAGTCATCAAGAAGAATGAAATAAAATTAGTAGTCATAAATTTCAGATCTAAAACTAATTCAAAAAATACAGAAATTCCTGATTTTAAATATTCAACCTCCCTTTTTCCTCCTTCAGATCTCTTTCATAATGTCGATAACCGTAGTCTAACCCTATGTTTGGTTCCCATGAAAATAGAGGAAAAGAAAGCACATAGGAATGAAAGTTTATTGGAAATTGGGCTTCCTCTGTTTGGTTCACCTTTGATAGAGGAAGAAAAGAACACTTTTAGTGGGGCCATAGTCAATTTCGTTTCCTCTTGAATTGGGAAGAAAGTGAATTGAAAAGCAACTTTTGATTAAAATGTCAAATATACCCTTGCTTTGGTTTGTTCTATTTATTGTCGGCTACCATATATTAGCATTCAACAAATGATAATACAATAATATGGTGTCCCTTCATATTAATATACTTTATCATAGTTTACTGTTTCATACTTTTTTTGACAATTATTGTTCCATACTTATATTAATATTAACTATTCCATGTCAAAAAAACTAATTAATATAGTTTGGCATATCTTCAATAAATTATGTTGAATTATAAATTGTTTATATTAATATACAGTTAAAATAATTATTCTGAAATAAAATATTTATTTATTCATTTATATTTTAATATATATATATATATATATATATATATATATATATATATATATATATATATATATATATCAAGATAATAAATAGGTTAGTATCTATTTTTTGGTGCTAATCTATACTAATATATATACACTATAACGATATACTTGTCATTTACTAAATATATATTTTTCTTTCCTCTCACTTTTCTTTCACTTTCACTCAAACCAAACAACTAAGAATTCATATCACTTTCATCTCATTTTCTACTTTTTTCTCTTATTTTCCCTTCCCTTCCTTTCTCTTCTTTTCCACTACTTTTCTTTTACTAAACAAACATAGCCTAAGCGTGTGTTTGGTTGCACGTTTGCAACCCAAACGCACGTCTGTAGGGTGTTTCGCCGCGGAAAAACCACGGTGGCTCCGAAGCTACAAATTGGAGCATTGCCTTCATCGTGGTTCTGCCATGGTTTTGCCGTGGTTTTTGTGTTGCCGCGCGGCAATCCCACCGCTCATCCAAACACACTAAATCTCATTTTCCTTTTTTTGTCGTAAGTGTTTGCGTCCGTCAGCAGTGCGTACGGTTCCCTGTTTCACACTGCAGCAGCTCCGTTTTCTTTAATTCTTTCGTTAGATATCTCTCTCTCTCAATTGTTCTTTCTAATCACGGCACAGTGCTATGTGCGGCTGTCCTCTCTTTAATTGTTGTCTTCATTTTATAGACAGCCAGCCCTAGGTTTCCGTGCCAACACTAAATTTTCATTCACGGCACCTTTTAATTCTTCCTTTGTATTATGAGATTCTCTTTCAATCCATTTACTTTTATTTTAATCCCATTTACACCCTTTAGTTCACGATATAAGAGAAAAAATACAATATTACACAAACTAAGGAATAACATTGAAATCAACTATTATCATTTAATTAGTCTAAAAGTTTATCTTCTTTTCAAGATTCTAATGATGATTTACGCTCCTAATTAATTACAACATTATTAACTAGACAACTTAAATAGGGGTAAATTTGAGATTGATCTTTTAATACACATTAAAAGGTGTTTCTTTCTTATATTGTGGACCACTAAAACTCACAATGTATCTCTTATATTGTGGTCCGAAAAGAGTTATATATATATATATATATATATATATATATATATATATATATATATATATATATATATATATATATATATTGTTATGGATTGGGCCACTATAGTATTTTGCACTAAGACCCAATATCAATGGCAAACCCACCAATCAATGGTGAGGATCAAAGACCTATATCCAATGGTCCCCATTGATTCCCAAAACCTATAAATAAACATTCAATGCTAGCATTAAAGGTACACACTCTCCAATTCTCTCACTTGCAACTGACCCACTTGCTGACTTGAGCGTCGGAGTGTCATTGTAGGTACCACCCCATCTCGGGTCGGAGCTTAAACTCGGATTGACCAAGAACACCGCTACCAACTATCTCGGATCGGATCTTGTATACATGGTCGGATACAAGGAAGGAGATAAGGTACAGAACATTGGTGACCACAGTAGAAGCATCTTATACTCTAGTCCCTCCCCCATCTCCTTGGTCAGCGATGGCTCCAGTGTTACGTCAGAGGAACGTCTCAAGTGTTATACTGAGACCCGATCAACAACAGGAAACACCCGAAGGTGTAGCAGTCACTTTGCCCCGTAGCTCGGCCCACAGCCACAACTCGTCTAGAGCAATGGTTCCCATAAGCTTCGCCCGGAATCAACTTCCACCTCCTCCCCAGACTGTCTAGGTGCCGGTCGACGCTGTTCAACAACTCGTCCAACTACAGACAAGACAGGCCGAGGCTGACCAATAGAGGAGTAAGCGCTACTCCCAGCTGGAGGCTGAAATTGCCGAGATCCGAGCTCGCGACATCCCGGATCGGTCGTCTCCTCAAAACCATTCTCCTAGCAGAAGAACGTCTAGTCAAAGGAGTCACTGATCTCCAGCATGGAGGTGGCACCACCACCGTTCTCCACCTCGTCGGAAAGGAAGACGAGGATCTGGAACTCCCCCAAGCCGGACACAAGACGACAGTTATTATCCTGAGGATTCTCCTCGCCGAAGCTCTTCCTTGGCATCCTCCTCTCCGAGGCGACGTTCTATAAGCCGAGAAAGATCCCCGAGGCATGAACGTCGGCGCCCTCACTCTCGAAGGTCCCCGGTTAGGCACCATAACCAACGACCTCCTCCGAGGGAGACATCGACAGCACAGAAAGGACCCTTCACGACAAATATCGACTACTTTCTGGTGCCAAAACACCTTGAGAAACCCCCTAAAGGTTTGAAAATGCATGATGGGACTGGTGATCCTGTTCGCCATCTCGATTACTTCGATACAATGATGCAATATCGAAACGTCCCAGACGAAATCAAATGTCGGATCTTTCCCCTCACTCTTGAGAAGTTGGCTTTGGACTGGTTCAGAGCCCCAAGCCAAACTCAATATCCTCCTGGGACCAGCTAGCCAAGTTATTTTCTGCCCATTTCTCCCACTCCAAAATGAAGTCGAAATCTCGAAAAGTTCTGCAAGCAATTCGGCATGGGGAGAATGAGTCACTCCGGGACTATATTGAGAGGTTCAATAAGGAAACGGCTCAGGTCCAGAACCTTGATGACTCTTTCCGACTTTTCTTCCTGGAAGCCGGTCTTCGAGAAGGAAGTCTCTTCCAAATCGATGTCGGAGTGAATCAAACTGAGTCGTTTGCCGAGTTCCTCCAACGATCTCAGAAGTACATCGACCGTGAAGAAGGAGCGGTTACGAGAAAGTTGGACGCCGACCCTGGAATGACCCAGCCTCGGAATGAGAAGGAGGCCCGGAACGATAGTAAACCCAGGCCTCGCAACCGTCACCAGCATTATTCCGATCTTAACGAAATAAGAGCTAGAATCTTAGCAGAATGCATGAATGCGGAATTTAAGGAAGTTAAGTTCCCCGATCCACTCCCGCACAGACCGGGGCAGTGATCTAACAAGTACTGTCGGTATCACCGAAGTAAAGGACATGACACCAATCGCTGCAATGCTCTGAAAGACGACATTAAGGATCTGATCAAGAAAGGGAAATTGAGTCAGTACGTTGCCAAAGCACCTCGGCAGGAGGTAGAGGTTAAAAAAGAGAAGGATGACCCTAAAAAGAAGGGTAAGGCTCGTCAAGAAAGAGAGGAAAGCTCGAAAGAGAAGGAAAGCTCCGAAAGTCTAAAGGTCGGCCGGTAATGATGGTCATCTCTGGTGGATACCCTGTCGAAGCTTCAGGCAAGACTATGAAAAGAAAGTGGAAGGAGATTATGTGTGCTGCTTCCACCTCGGCGGTAAACTTGACCCCAGACCGACCTCTCTTGGCATTTGACGATCAAGACTTGCTAGATGGTAAACCCAACAAGCATGTACCTCTTTTGATCAGGGTTGTCATGGCCAATCACGAGATAAGGAGAATCCTTGTCGATCAGGGAAGCTCAGCAGATATCATTTTTATCGACCTGGTGAGAAAGCTGCAAATCTCGGAGGAGGACTTCACCCCTTACAGGGGATCTGACCTTTCGGGTTTCAACGGGTCCCGGACCAAGCCACTCGGCTATTTGGAATTAATGGTCACCTACGGCGAATAACCATTGAAAAGGACAGTCAAGACCAAATTTCTAGTTTTGTCATGCCCTTCGGTCTACAACTGTATTATCGGAAGACCGACTCTAGGAAGGCTCGGAGCCGTAACCTCAATAGTTCATCTGAAAATGAAATTCTACTCTCTGTGCAACACAATGTTTTTAAAACCCGACCGGAGATTGACCTCGGCGAGAGTACCGTTTTCTTTTTAGAGAAGTGAGATTAGAATGAAATCGGTTTTAAAAATGTGTGCGCGTGTGTATTCAAATAGCGTGCGCGTTCCTAGTCTTAAGGCGAGCGCGCATTCCATTTCGAGTTGTGTGAGTCGTTGCGTTTCGTTTTTACCGCTTTTATTATCATAAAAATAAATAAATAAATAAATAATAATAAACAAATAAAGTCAATCTGAATAGCTGCTGTCCTTTTGTATTGTTACACATATAGACAAATTTCTTATGCAATAGTACAAAATAAATCAATAAAAAGAGTACAAATTTTTCAACAAAAAAAAAGGGAAAGAAAAAGCAACAGAGGCAGTATGCGCCTGGTTGCTGGGTGGACATTTTGAGCACCAAGCCAATGAGCCTTTCTTCTTGCTCTCTGTTCTTTTACCACTTTGGCACCAGCAAGACAGCCTTTGCTCCACCTCCTTGCTGCTCCCTCTCTGCTCCACTGCAGCAGCAACAAACTGGTCTCCTGGGGAGTTTTGATCCCCTGCTCAGCACCCACACCTACACCACAATTTTGCCTATAAATACAATAAGCAGAAGCACAGTGAAGAGAAGGAGGAAAAAGAAAAAATACAGAGAATTCTGAGAAACAACACAGAAAAAAATAGTAGCAAACAGAACCATATACACACAGCAAACACAGCAAACAGAGAACACGAAATTGACACCAAAAACAATAGTAAAAAAACACCCTGAGCAACAAACACTCAAAATTCTACAGTAGGCATCGGTAGCAGCAACACACAAAGCAGTACGCAACAGGAGCAATAGGAGTCTATTTCAGAGGCTGGAAAAAGGTTGTCTAACATTTTTTTTTAAAATGTAGTCTTATTTTTGATTAACTTGGTTAAAATAAGTTCCAGTTCATCTTCTTCTGTTTCAGTTCATTTTTGATTTCCTATCATGATTAAGTTGTTTAAAATAAGTTTCAGAGGCTTGAAAGATTAGCATTAGAAATAAAAATGGCCTTCAGAATCAGTTTCATTACCCTTATGTTTAAGAAAATGAAATTAATTAGTTATCTAAACTAAGGTTTAATTAGTAATAGGTTTAGTTAGAAAATTTGGGTTACAAATCAGAATCAGGGAAAACAGAATACAGAGGGGGGGGGGGGGGTCGAGACAGTAAGAGGAAAGGAAAAGAGAAAGGAGCAAAATTTTACCTCCGGCCACCGTTCACGGTGGCCGCCGCCGTAGCCTCGTCGCACCACCACCGTAGTCCCACGGCCAGTCACCACCGTCACAGATCCGCCCAACCACCACCGAACACCTCTTCGCAATCATCTCCACCCAAACGGCCGCCTCACCGCCAACCACCAACAGTACACCACCACGACCGCTCTCATCACCGTAAGCCCCCCCTTTGTACGGCCAAACCTTCCCCCATCACCAAACCACCTCCTCCAAACCGCAACCCAACCCGTACCACTGTACCACCGTGTGCACCGAACCACCCAAACGACCACCTTCGTAACTCCCATCGCACCCAATCGACGCCAATACACCCCCCCTGTGGTCGTCGTTCACGCAGGACTTCGTGAGAGGGAGAGGAGGATAAGGCGGCGGATCTACGGCCAGGAAGGGAACAAGGCGCCGTGAGAGAGAGAGTTCGTTGGTGAGGGAGAGAGAAAAAACGAAAATGGTTTCGGTTCACCATGACTGTAAGGAGAGAAAAGTGAGAAATGGTGGAGGGGAAGTGAGGATGAGAGATCGGAGCTAGGGGAGGGAGAGGGATCGAACGGCCGTGTGAGAGGAGAGGAAAATCAGGTGAGAGGGAGAGGGAGTGCGCCGCGTGAAGAGGGGAGATGAAAATTTTTAGGTTTTTGCAATTTTAGGTTAGGGGCGCCGTGGAGAAGAGGAAAGTGAGAAATTAGGGTTTCCTTTTAGGTTAGCTATTTATAGTGTACACAGCAGGGGCAGAATCGTCTTTTCGCGTTTTTTTTATTTTTCAGATTTCTGTTCACACCCCCTGCATTTCACTACGCGCACCCCCCTGAGCCCATCAGAAAACTAAAAAACGTGGGCCTACTCGCTAAGGATGATGGGCTACTGTTTACACCCCAATCTTAATAATACAGCCTCCCTGCTACTTGCACCCCCCATTTTACTATTTCACCCCCTGTTTTTCTTTTCAAATTTTATTTCTTTCCCCTAGATAAACGTTTTTTTTACAAAACCTTTTTCCCAAATGATAAATTTTCTTTTCCCTAAACGAACTTATTTTTTTCTCAAACCTTTTTATATGATGGATAAATGTTTCCCCGAACAAAAATCAGTCCAATTGCAAATTCCTTTCATCACGACGTTCTCACCAATTAAAATCAACGAAAACACTTTTCAAACGTCGAAATCAAAACTAATCATCACTAATGATCACTCGCGCCGTTGTTGTTTGATTGTAGGTGATGATTTCATTCCTGTGGGAGCTAGTAGTGTGGCCACTCTAAACCGTTGTTGTTTGGTCCTCACAAACGCTCTCCTTCAATTGCGAAAATCTTTTCAATGCCCAAAATAAAAACCGATTATCATTAATCATCACTCGCGCCGTTGCCGTTTGGTCGTTAATGATAATTCATTTTCATAAGAGTTAGTAGGGCGACCACTCTAAACCGTTGTTGTTTGGTCACTGCGAACGCTCAACCCCTTTGCGAAAAACTCCAAAAAGATTAAAAAACAAAAACCCTTTTCAGGACAAACAAGAACTACGTAGCTTTGAATTCTCCATCGCACCGGGAGATACGTAGGAGCGGGCCATGTCCCGTCAAGCACTTCTTTCTAAAAACCCTTTTTCCTCCTTTCTCGCCAAAAATAAAATTTTCATTAAGTCTTTTCATTCTCTCTTCGAAAAAGGGCAAATTTAAGTATTTTCCAAATCAGCACTTAAAACCACACGTTTAATTAAAGGTTCCCTTTCGATAGAAAGGAGATGTGGGGTGCTAATACCTTCCCCATGCCTAACCGACCCCCGAACCCAAATCTTCCGGTTTTCCAAAAGGCCATCCGCTTTCCAAAAAGGTTTTTCTTCAATATTTTCCTTATAAAAAATATTGGTGGCGACTTCATTGATTTTCAAAAAGTTGTAAACGAAGAAAGATTCCCTCAGGGACTTTTTCGGGCGCAACAGCTGGCGACTTCACTGGGGACTTTTCTTTTTTTAAGTGGGTCAAGCCTAAATAATTAAATGTGTGGTTTAGTGTGCTATCGATGTGATTTGGATACTTTGTTTGCTTCTATCCCTTTTCGATTTGCTCTTCTTATCATGTTGTATGCATGTGCATTTGTTTTCTCTCCTTCCATGTTTATTTTTCCTCGTCTTTGCTTATGTGCTTAGTACCCTCATGCATTTCCCCCCGTCTTGTTATGTTCCCCTCTTCTTGGCCCCCTTTTTTGAGGTAAACAAAGCACTTGATTGTTGTTGAAACCCTAGGCTAGCTTATTTGATATTGAACCCTAGTGTAGACAACATGTTATTGCTTGTTATTGTCTGGACTGTTCTGGGTTTCCCTTCGCAGGTGGGGATATATGTGGGTAGTTTTAGGCGGTATGTCCTCGCTACACACACTCACACCTTATGCTTATTGTGCTTCGAGAGGGGCCTAAAACCCAAGGTCTGACAAAACTTAGGAGAGTGGAAACGAGTAGTGACTGGCAATTGGACTGTTGTCCTTCTGACTCTCACGAAAGTTTCAGCCAGAGTACGCTCTTTCATGATGCCTCACACCATATGGCGTTCCATCGTTGTGGGTGCTATTGTGAGAGAGAGTTAGCTCTGGTAACCTGGTGAGGAAGTGACTAGAACCCACATGGGAGGAACATTTGAGATGTCCTAGAACTTAGGTCCCCATCTTCGTAGGACACAAGGGGCATACCAAATTGTGTGCTGCATTGTAAACTAGGCATGTTTTCAAAAAGGAAAGGAGATTTTTCAAAAAAAAATAGAAAACAGAGAAAGAGTTGCCGTTGTAACCTTTCTTTCGCCGGTCTGTACGAAGTGACATATGAACCACTTTATTTTAAAAAAAGAGGGGGGTGAAAGAGTTACCGCTGTAGCCTTTCTCATGCCGGTCCATATGAAACAACGTACGACCCGCATTTTCAAAAAAAAACTTGAATCACTGCTAATAAGGACTGGTCTCTGAGTTACATAGACATAGAACATCATCATCATTTACACACATCCTTTGCATAAAACATACATTTTCAATAGTTTTCGCATGCATCTTTGCGTTTCATCATGGTTTGCTTGCCGAGAATCCCAAGTAATGAGAAATTTTTGTCATAGATACGACATGGAATCTAGAAGGGAAACGGTGTATACTCCAAGGTACCCCGCTGTAAACAAGGTAGATGTGACTAGTCTGAAAAAATGTGTTGACCTGATGGGACCTATTGAAAGGGGATCGTTTGACAATGCTTATGGGAACCTCCGGAAGTTGTTGTTGCTAGAAGTGCAGACTGAGGCTATTGTGGCTTTGAGTAGATTCTATGACCCAGAAATCAGGTGCTTTCTTTTCAAAAATTTTCAAATGGCCCCCACATTGGAGGAATATCAGCAGATTTTGGGTTTCACTCAGACAGAAGCTGTCCCCTACCGGTATCAAGAACAGTACTACACAGATGAGGGGTTCGCTACATTATTGCAAGTAAGTGTAGAGGATCTGAAGCTCCAAAAGCAGAAGAGAAACAATGTGATAGGTTTCCCGCAGAGCTACCTTGAAGGTTTAATGGGAGCCTATGCCCGAAGTAAAAATTGGGTTGTCTTCAAGCGAGTTTTGGCCTTAACAATTTTTGGGGTTGTTCTCTTTCCGCAGATTGAGAGGTATGTGGATGTGACCGTTATTGGTATTTTCCTAGCTTTTCAGAATAGGAGGAGCCCCATTAATCCAATTCCTGCCATCCTTGCTGACACTTATTCTGCTTTCACTCATCATTGTGACTTGAGAAGGAAGAAAATCTCTTGCTCTTCTCACATGTTGTATGTGTGGCTTCTCATTCATGCCTTCACCAACCCAACACGAGTGGAAAAGTTGATTGGCTACGTTGTAACTTGTGAGGTGAAAGCTATGAGTATTCAAGAGTGGATCCAGTTTCTAGGGGGTCTAGATGAGCACTCGATCCGTTGGTATCTCTCATCTTGCTGGGAAGATAGGCCTAAGGTAGTCTTCCGCTGTGGTGGTTTTCAAAATGTCCCGCTGATGGGCACTAAGGGATGCATCAACTACAACCCGTCTCTGACTCTGAGGCAATTGGGGTATCCGATGAGGAATTCGCCTACTGAAGAGATGATATTCCCGCTTTACATCTTTGAAGGAGGACCAAAAGTTGACAGTTTGCTTAGAAAAGTCTTGCAAGCCTGGAGTACGGTGGTTCGCATGGGAAAAGTAGAGCTTGCCCAGAGGACTAGTGGTATCACCTTCGCTCAGTGGCTCGGAAAAAGAATCCAGAATGTTCAACTGCCCTACCAAAAAGAGTTGCAAGTCGGGAGGGAAGTAGTAGACGCCAGTGTCCCTGTTGTCGAAGAATTAGGCGAGGTTAAGTTGGCTCTAATGAAGGCAGAGGAAGAGAAGAAATCTTTGCAAGCTGAGATAGAGAAGATGGCTCTGAAGAACAAAAGGTTGAAAGAAGAAAATGCCCTGAAGTCTGCTACCATTGAGAAGTTCAGTCAGAAACTAAAAGGGGAAGAGGAGAGCAAGTTAGAAGTTCAAAGGTATCTGCAAGGAACCAATGAGGAAATCAAGAGGCGAAACTTGAAAGAGAAGAAGGCCCTGGAAGAAGCCAATCAGTGGAAAGAATTGTGGGATGAGGCAAAAATGGGAGAGAGAACTGCGAAAAGCTTGCTTGCCAAGTCAAAAAGAGAATCCCGCATGTTACAGGCTGAATGGGAGAGTAAGTTAGACAGTGTTGTGCAAGAAAGAGACTCATTCGAGAACATCCTCAGAGAATATCAGCGGGCCCTAAAAGCAGAGCAAGAGGATTCTGACGAGTTGAGGAAGCGCCTTTGTCACATCAGCAATGCATACCTGCAAGTGAGGGATGAAAGTCAGTATTGGGAACATCGCTATGTTGAGCTGCTCGGTAGGATGGAAGAGCAGGCAGTCATCATTGAGCTGAGGTATGAAGTTCAACACTGGAGGGATAGGTTCTCCAAGCTATCAGAGTTGGTCAACCAGGTTCTTGCGGATGTGCCCAAGAAACTAAGAAAAGCTGAAACTGAGATGTATCCCCTCAACACCCCGCTTGAGGTGTACAAATTTGTGGAGTACTGCAGAGCCCTAGTTGAGGAAGCCAAAGGAAAAGCCGGAAGTACCTCTACCAACAACAAAAGGAAAAGGAGTGGAAACGTCAAAGCTCTTTGTATTTGAGCTTCTTTATTGTAATTTTCCATTTTGTCGTATTGTACCTTTCCTTTTTTCAATCATTGTATCAGAATGTCGTACTCTTGATTCAGATTTTGAAGTATTGTGTTTAAATACACCCGTTTCGCTTCCAGATTCCAATTTCAGTAGGATCCAAAGAAAGTGATATAATAAAAATAATCAAAGATTTACCTGCGTATCTATGACAAGACATAATACACTGTGATTCTCAGCAAGACAAGCCAAACACGCATTCATTCGCATTGCATTCATTCATTCGTTCTTGTGTTCATAAGCGTGTTCCGTCAACAGAAAATCAGGCAAGCTGGTTAATCATCGCTATTGGACGCGTCTGCAAGCAAGAAACATGGAAAACAATCAAGCCAACCCCGATCAGGACAATCCGCAGCCACATCAGGATGACGGAATTCCAGGAGGTCTGAATCCTAATGGTCAGGGTCAGCATGGTCAGAATCAGGGGAATCAAGCTGAGATCGAAGTCCTAAAGGCTCAAATGGCGGAGGTCATAAGAGTGCTAAGTGCCTTAAGAGATGTTGGCACAACTGAAGCTGCTGTTGCTGGGATGACCAATCCTCCTCCCCTTCCTGGGTCTGGGATCTCTCAAACCCTTCAAGCTGTGCAATGGCCTCCCTATGGTCTCCCACTGGGCTATACGCCTCCTGCTGCTGATGCAAACCCTGGAAGAGATCCTTCAGGAACCACGGGGCACGCTCAGCCTAATACAGTTGTGAATGAAGTTGGAACAGGGACGCATCAAGCCCAGATTCAGATCCCAATTCCTGTTATTGCTCCAGGAACTCCGGCGGGTTTCAATTCACCAATAATGGTTCATCCACACGTACATGGCCCAGTCCCTCAGAATATTGCTCACCGACACATGACTCCGGTCGCGGCATCGATGAATAACCCTCACTATGGTGTCGGCGGTTTCCCACAGAATTACCCTGCCGAAGCTAGAAGTCAGTATCAGATGCTGGAAGAAAGGTTAAGAGCTGTTGAAGGGGCAGGTTCCCGAGCCAGGAATGCCCATGAGTTGTGCTTGGTTCCTGATCTAGTCCTGCCGCCCAAGTTCAAAGCACCAACTTTTGACAAATACAGAGGGACAACTTGCCCAGTCAGCCATGTGACAATGTACTGCCGAAAGATGACTGCCTATGCCCGTGATGATAACTTAATGAAGCATTGCTTCCAAGAAAGTTTAGCTGGAGCTCCCCTTGACTGGTACATGCAGTTAGAGCCAACTAATATCCGTTGCTGGAAAGACATGGCGGATGCCTTCATGCGTCAATACCAGTATAACAATGATTTGGCTCCAGATAGAACTCAGCTACAATGCATGTCTAAGAGGGATAACGAGTCGTTCAAAGAGTATGCTCAGAGATGGCGGAACCTTGCGGCTCAAGTAAAACCCCCTCTGCTGGACAAAGAAATGGTCCACATGTTTATGGAAACCCTTCCGGCGGTGTATTACGATAGGTTGGTTGGCAGCGTAGCCTCAAACTTCTCTGAGATGGTGGTCACAGGGGAAAGAGTAGAGAATGGTATGCGCAGCGGAAGAATAGCTCATGGCCCGACGCCTCCTGCCAGTCAAAAGAAGCCATTTTTTGGGTCTCATAAGAAGAAAGAAGGTGAAACTAATGCAGTCATCGGAGCCAGTGGTCCGTCGCACAGCAATCCACCGCAAGCTATTTCGGTCCCTCCTCAGGCACCACTGGCACAGCCTTTTCAATCAAATTATCAGTACCGGAACTATAATGAAAGGAAGCCTGTTGTCTTTGATCCCATTCCCATGTCCTACACGGACTTGTTTAATTATCTCATCACCAACAAAATAATCAATACTCGTCAAATGAAGCCATATCAGCCTCCCTATCCCAGAGGGTACAACGCAAGTGCCACCTGCGCCTTTCATTCTGGGGCAGTAGGTCATGTGGTGGAGGATTGTAAAGCATTCAAATATGTGGTGCAAGAATTACTTGATAAGAAAAGCATATCATTTCAACAACCCAATGTAGCCACCAATTCGTTGCCAGGGCATGGAGGATCTGCTATTAATGTCGTTGACCATCAGGGGGGTCAGTGTTTGGTTAGAAAAGTTGATTGCATTCAGATGCCTTTGAATTTCATCCATGCTGAATTATGCCGTTTTGGTGTCATCAAAGAAGGTTGTGCTAGGAAAGACGCCTGTGATAATCCTCGCTGCATCGGGGCATGTGAAGGCTTTAAACCAATACTCCAAGATCTCTTAGACAGACACCTGGTCCAAGTGGGAATTCAGGAGAAAGAAGAAAATGTATTTACCTTGCAATCAGGAAATGGAGGCTTCAGGAGACCGATTGAAATTCCCTGCAATCTGAATTCCAGCCTAGCTGTGACGAGACCCTCGACTGTTGTTATTCCAGTACCCGCTGCTACCCCTAGTGGGGAGACTAGGATGACTCCATGGAGCTGCAATGTGCAAATGCAAGCGGAGGTCCCTAAGGGCACTCTGGATATAACAAACATTGCTGGAGGTAGTTGTATCACAAGGAGTGGAAGGTTTTATACTCCTGAAAACCTTAGAAGAGAGCAATCCCAGGGAAATGAAGAAAGGGCCCGTAAGGGAAAAGACAAGGAAGCTGTAGAAGTCAGGGATGTGTCGGACAAAGAAGCTCAAGAATTCCTGAGAATAATGAGACAGAGTGAATATCGGGTGGTAGACCAGCTAAATCAAACTCCATCCAAGATCTCAATGCTCTCTCTGCTGCTTAGTTCAGAGGCGCATCGTGCTGCACTGCTAAAGATCCTGAATGAAGCTCACGTCTCCCATGACATTACAGTAAACCAGTTTGATGGTATTGTTGGCAACATTGTAGCCTCTAATTACTTGATCTTCTCAGACACTGAGCTGCCTCCGGCAGGAAAGAATCATAATCAAGCTCTTCACATCTCAGTCAAGTGTGGGGACTATATACTTGCCAGGGTGCTTATAGATAACGGTTCATCCTTGAATGTGCTGCCTAAGTCTACAATGGATAAGCTGGATGTAGACTGCTCATATCTAAAACCGAGCTCCACCTTGGTCAGAGCATTTGATGGGTCAGTGAAGGAAGTTTTTGGAGAAGTAGAAGTGCCGCTGCAGGTAGGCCCTGAAGTATTTTATGTCGTCTTTCAAATGATGGACATCAATTCATCCTACAGTTGCCTGCTAGGACGTCCTTGGATACATGCGGCTGGGGCAGTGCCATCCTCGCTTCATCAGAAACTCAAGTTTGTGGCTAGGGGAAAGCTGATAGTGATCTCCGGAGAGGAAGAAACATTGATAAATCGATCACCACCTGAATATTATGTGGAAGCAACAGAAGAGTCCTTTGAGACTGCTTTCCAAGGATTGGAGATTTCAAACGCTGTCTTCGTCGAAGGTGAGCCTCGGTGGAAGCCTAAGTGGTCCAGAGCTGACATGATGGCTGCAAAGGTGATGCTGGGACATGGGTATCAGATTGGTAAGGGCTTAGGAAAAGCTGCTCAAGGAATCGTAATGCCTGTCCAGTTGAGAGGCAATATTGAGAGGTTCGGTGTTGGGTACATCCCAAGTCTTGCTGATCGGAAGAGGCTGGCATCTGACGGGAGGGAGAAATGGCTGGCCAAACTCAGAGGAAGGGCACCCAATCAGGGGAGAATGGTCATCGCTAATCTTAAGAACAACTTCCAGAGTGCTGGTATGCTGAACCCTGACCAAGTTAATGTGGTTGAAGAAGGATCAAGCTCAGGCGGCTGTGCTGTAGGTCTGGTGCGCTGCTGTGCTGCTGGAGAGAAGCTGCGAAACTGGGAGATCATGGATTTCCCCGTATTTTTCAATTTAAAGTAATTATCGTTGTAATGCAGATCCCTCGGCTCTGCCCAAGGCCTTGGGATATTTCATTCGGGCACACATGTTTTCGTCAAAAATCATCAATCAATAAAGTGTTATTTTGAATTTTCAATAAAATTTCTGTCTTCATCTTCTATCTGTGTTGCTTTTTCTTTGTTTTTATTCGCCGCTCCATTCTAATGCAGATCAAAAATAAACTCTGAAAATAACAATGCCCATAACTCATACTGTGATTTTGATTACCCGGTTAATCAAGCCGAGGAAGATGTTGAGAATGATTGGGATACTCCTCCGGAAATCATGAGAATGGTAGAACAAGAAGAAAAGGTCATCGAACCCCATGAGGAGTCTACAGAAATGGTCAATTTAGGTACTAAGGAAGACAGAAAAGAGATCAAGGTTGGTACCGCAATGGAGGATAAAGAGCGCAAAAAATTGATTCAGCTCCTGTTCGATTACGCTGACGTATTCGCATGGACATATCGGGACATGCCAGGGTTGAGAACAGATATTGTTGAACATAAATTGCCGGTGAAATCAGAGTGTCCCCCGGTGAAACAGAAGTTAAGGCGGATGAAGCCTGAAATGTCTTTGAAGATCAGGGATGAGGTCAAGAAACAGTTTGATGCGGGGTTCTTAGCTGTGGCAAAATATCCTGAGTGGGTAGCAAACATTGTTCCAGTCCCTAAGAAAGATCGAAAGGTCCGAATGTGTGTCGACTACCGTGACTTGAACAGAGCAAGCCCTAAAGATGATTTCCCTCTACCCCATATTGATGTTTTGGTGGACAGTACTGCTCAGCATTCGATGTTCTCCTTCATGGATGGATATTCAGGCTATAACCAGATCAAAATGGCTCCAGAGGATATGGAGAAAACCACCTTCGTAACCCTTTGGGGAACTTTCTGTTACAAGGTCATGCCTTTCGGGTTGAGGAATGCCGGGGCAACCTACCAAAGAGCGATGGTGACCCTATTCCATGACATGATGCATAAGGAGATCGAAGTCTATGTGGATGACATGATTGCCAAATCAAAGACTGATGAAGAGCACGTGGTTAACCTGCAGAAGCTGTTCGAGCGTCTCAGAAAGTACAAACTCAGGTTGAACCCCGCTAAGTGCACCTTTGGGGTTAGGTCAGGGAAGTTGTTGGGTTTCATTGTTAGCCAAAAGGGAATTGAGGTAGACCCAGACAAGGTACGAGCAATCCTGGAGATGCCAGCACCTAAAACAGAGAAAGAAGTTCGTGGTTTCCTGGGAAGACTAAATTACATCTCTCGATTCATCTTCCAGTTGACTGCAACTTGCGAACCAATTTTCAAACTGCTGTGCAAAAACCAAGAGATGGAGTGGAATGATAAATGTCAAGAAGCATTTGAGAAAATCAAGGTGTATCTTCAAAATCCACCCGTCCTAATGCCACCTGTGTCTGGCAGGCCTCTCATCCTATACCTCACGGTGCTAGACAATTCTATGGGCTGCGTGCTGGGGCAACACGATGAGTCAGGAAAGAAAGAACACGCGATCTACTACATAAGCAAGAAGTTCACAGACTGTGAGGCAAGGTATTCATCATTGGAGAAGACTTGTTGTGCTCTAGCCTGGGCTGCGCATCGACTGAGACAATATATGCTGAGTCACACTACCTGGTTGGTGTCCAAAATGGACCCAATCAAGTACATATTTGAAAAACCCGCGCTCACAGGTAGAATTGCTCGTTGGCAAATGCTTCTGTCAGAGTATGACCTCGTGTACGTAACCTAGAAGGCGATTAAAGGTAGCACACTGGCAGACTACCTGGCACATCAACCGGTTGAGGATTACCAATCAATGCAATGTGAATTCCCGGATGAGGACATTATGGCATTATTTGACGCAGGGAAATCTCAAGATGATGAAAGGTGGAGAGTGTTGTTTGACGGTGCCTCTAACATGTGGGGGCACGAGATCGGAGCAGTGCTGATCTCCCCAGACAACCGCTTCATACCAATCACTGCCAGACTAAGCTTCTATGTCACAAACAATATTGCAGAGTATGAAGCGTGTATCTTGGGTATCCAGGCAGCTCTCGATCGGAAAGTCAAGAGGCTCGACGTGTATGGAGATTCAGCTCTAGTTGTCCATCAAGTGAAAGGAGATTGGGAAACAAGAAATTCTGATTTGATTCCTTACCGTGACTATATTCAAGAATTAATCAAGCCCTTTGAGGAAATCACTTTCCAGCACATACCCCGCAGCGAGAATCAGTTGGCAGATGCCTTGGCAACTTTGTCTTCTATGTTCAACGTCAGCTGTGACAAAAGTCTGACGACTGTCAAAATCCAGCACAGAGGACAGCCTGCTTATCACTACTGTATGACAGTCGAAGAGGGATCAGATAGTAAGCCTTGGTACCATGACATCAAACAGTATATCACAAACAGAGAGTATCCTCCTGGAGCTACAGAGAATGACAAGAGAACCCTCAGGAGGCTGTCAACAGGTTTCTTCTTGAGTGGAGACGTCCTTTACAAGAGAAATCATGACTTGGTACTCCTCAGGTGTGTAACAGGAGAAGAATCAGTAAAGATTATGCGAGATGTTCATGAAGGCTCATTTGGGGTTCATTCCAACGGGCACGCAATGGCTAGAAAAATCCTGAGAGCTGGATACTACTGGTTGCAGATGGAATCAGACTGTTACAGTTTTGTGAGAAGATGCCACAAATGCCAAATCTATGCAGATCACACCCATGTACCTCCAACTTCTTTGAATGTTTTGAGCACACCATGGCCATTCTCAATGTGGGGCATGGACATCATTGGTCCCATTGAACCCAGAGCTTCCAATGGTCATCGTTTCATTCTGGTTGCTATTGACTACTTCACTAAGTGGGTGGAGGCTGCTTCTTATCCCAATGTAACGAGCTCAGTGATTGCTAAGTTCATCAAGAAAGACTTGGTTTGCCGCTACGGCCTTCCAAACAAGATTATCACAGACAACGGTAGTAATTTGAACAGTAGAATGATGAAGGATTTGTGTAAAGACTTCAAGATACAACATCACAACTCTTCTCCCTACCGCCCAAAGATGAATGGGGCAGTTGAGGCAGCTAACAAGAATATCAAACGGATAATACAGAAGATGGTCGTGACCTATAATGATTGGCATGAGATGCTCCCCTTTGCCCTGCATGGTTACAGAACCTCAGTACGCACCTCAACAGGGGCAACCCCTTACTCCCTGGTTTATGGGTCAGAGGCAGTCCTCCCCATTGAGGTTGAAATACCATCCCTGCGGGTGTTAATGGAGACAAAACTTGATGAAGCAGAATGGGTTCGGTCTCGTCTTGACCAGTTGAATCTCATTGATGAAAAACGGGTGGCCGCAATGTGTCATGGACAGTTGTACCAACAGAGGATGAGGAGGGCTTTTGACAAGAAATTCCGTCCTCGTGAATTCCAAGAAGGAGATCTTGTGCTCAAACAGATCTTGCCGATTCAGACAGACTCTAGGGGTAAATGGGCTCCCAAATATGAAGGACCTTATGTGGTGAAGAAGGCATTCTCAGGAGGAGCTTTAATTCTGGCAAACATGGACGGAGATGAGATCCCAAATCCAGTGAACTCAGATGTGGTCAAGAAGTATTATGCCTAGAAAAATAGACGAAAAAAGAGAAAAATAAGCCAAGGAAAAATCAGCTCGCTAGGTTGAAAACCCGCAAAGGGCGACCTAGGCAAAATCAGAGTGACCCGGTGGATTGAAAACCCGCAAAGGGCGATCCAGGCAAAAATTAGGGTCAGAAAACTTGGGCTTGAGAAAAGAAAAAGGCAATCAGCGTTCCAAAGGTTCGGATAAGGGGGTGATCAGTATTATGAGTATGGACGGTGGGCACCGTTACTTCAGAGATGGAACCACGAGATCTGTTCCTTTTGCTTGTATTTTTTGTAGTTTAAAAGAAAGATTGCAATGCACTTTCGATTGGCGTGACTTTCTGCACGTCCAATTTCTATATCAATAAAAGTCCAACTTTTCTTTCATATGTGTGCTTTTCGTGTCTCTGCTTTCATCTATTCAGTTTCTTTCAAAATAATAACTTTTATGATTGATGAAATCGAATTGCAAAATATGTGCACGTTCAGAGCATTACAGGATCATTGCGAAATCTTTGAAAAAATACATAAAGAAGTGATTTCCCAAGTGAATAAAATTGCGAAAAAAAACAGTCGTAACGAACCAGTGTACAATCCTCGCGGGATCATCGTCCTGGAACAGCCTCCGTCCAGCAGATCGATTTAACCAGCAAAAAAAAAGAGTGCCAAAGAAAAAAAAAACAAAAACAAATAAACAGAAAAAAGAAAGCTGCTTAAAGAAAACAAACAGAATAAACAAAAAGTAAAAAGTTACAGGAGACGGAACATAAAAAGAACACAACGTCTTCATATCATTCATCATTCTCATATCATCCATACCATTCGTCACTCCATGGCATCGAACGGTAGTGCATTACACTTTCAAATGCGCATAAATCAATCATTGCATCCAGGAGCATCCAAATGCCCAAGGGCATACATTTCATGCACCATCCAAGGGGGAAGTTACTTCGGACCAGAGAGTCCCAAAAATCTCATTTTTTAGAAAATCACCATCAGCACCGAGTTAGTAAACTCCATCAACCCAGAGTTAGTGAACTCCCACAGAGTTAGTGAACTCCTTCCACAGATCACAACATCGTGTACGAGCGCGCGATGGATCCATCAGACTTCGTTAAGTCCTTCGGATTAGTTGTGTCAGCCTAAGGCATAGCGTAAATCCATTGATCAAATCAGTTCCGGACCTGATGTTGATCGGCCGCTCGAAAAGGCCACCCCCAGAGCTCGGACTCGACAAGAGTCCGTTAGAAGGTTTTAGGCAACCTCCGAATTCCCAATTTACCGCTTTTCCCAATTTACCGCTTTTTCCAATTTACTGCTTTCCCGTTAATGCGACAAGTGTTAACCCCCCTTTTCTCAAAAGGAAAATAACAAAAAGAAAATTTGAGCTTTTCAGGAGCGGACAAAATTAGTATTATTCCTATATCTTTATTTCCATTTCACCAACAAATATGAAAAGGCCAATTCATATTTCTTGGCGAGATGTGAAATAAAGAGGGGCAGCTGTAATACCCCAATTTTGTCCGCCTAATTGAAAAATCCCAAAAATTTTATCGCTTCGCATATTGTTCTAAATGCGGGTGTATTTGGCACTCTCGTGCAACGATTTTGTTTGGCGCTCGTTGTTCTCAAAAAAAAAAGAAAAAAGAATCCAAAAATAAATAATAAAAAATAATAAACGCAAGCGCGTGTCGGTTTCGAGTCGTGTGAGCAAATGCGTCGGTGCGCTTTTAGTTTTACCGTTTTACGCGCGCGCGTATTCTGATCGCGTACGCGTTCCTAGTCTTAGGGTGAACGCGCGTTTCATTTCGAGTCATCGTATCGGTACGCGTTGTTTTTACCGTTTTCTTTTTAGAGAAGTGAGATTAGAATGAAATCGGTTTTAAAAATGTGTGCGCGTGTGTATTCAAATAGCGTGCGCGTTCCTAGTCTTAAGGCGAGCGCGCATTCCATTTCGAGTTGTGTGAGTCGTTGCGTTTCGTTTTTACCGCTTTTATTATCATAAAAATAAATAATAATAAACAAATAAAGTCAATCTGAATAGCTGCTGTCCTTTTGTATTGTTACACATATAGACAAATTTCTTATGCAATAGTACAAAATAAATCAATAAAAAGAGTACAAATTTTTCAACAAAAAAAAAGGGAAAGAAAAAGCAACAGAGGCAGTATGCGCCTGGTTGCTGGGTGGACATTTTGAGCACCAAGCCAATGAGCCTTTCTTCTTGCTCTCTGTTCTTTTACCACTTTGGCACCAGCAAGACAGCCTTTGCTCCACCTCCTTGCTGCTCCCTCTCTGCTCCACTGCAGCAGCAACAAACTGGTCTCCTGGGGAGTTTTGATCCCCTGCTCAGCACCCACACCTACACCACAATTTTGCCTATAAATACAATAAGCAGAAGCACAGTGAAGAGAAGGAGGAAAAAGAAAAAATACAGAGAATTCTGAGAAACAACACAGAAAAAAATAGTAGCAAACAGAACCATATACACACAGCAAACACAGCAAACAGAGAACACGAAATTGACACCAAAAACAATAGTAAAAAAACACCCTGAGCAACAAACACTCAAAATTCTACAGTAGGCATCGGTAGCAGCAACACACAAAGCAGTACGCAACAGGAGCAATAGGAGTCTATTTCAGAGGCTGGAAAAAGGTTGTCTAACATTTTTTTTAAAAATGTAGTCTTATTTTTGATTAACTTGTTTAAAATAAGTTCCAGTTCATCTTCTTCTGTTTCAGTTCATTTTTGATTTCCTATCATGATTAAGTTGTTTAAAATAAGTTTCAGAGGCTTGAAAGATTAGCAGTAGAAATAAAAATGGCCTTCAGAATCAGTTTCATTACCCTTATGTTTAAGAAAATGAAATTAATTAGTTATCTAAACTAAGGTTTAATTAGTAATAGGTTTAGTTAGAAAATTTGGGTTACAAATCAGAATCAGGGAAAACAGAATACAGAGGGGGGGGGGGGGGGTCGAGACAGTAAGAGGAAAGGAAAAGAGAAAGGAGCAAAATTTTACCTCCGGCCACCGTTCACGGTGGCCGCCGCCGTAGCCTCGTCGCACCACCACCGTAGTCCCACGGCCAGTCACCACCGTCACAGATCCGCCCAACCACCACCGAACACCTCTTCGCAATCATCTCCACCCAAACGGCCGCCTCACCGCCAACCACCAACAGTACACCACCACGACCGCTCTCATCACCGTAAGCCCCCCCTTTGTACGGCCAAACCTTCCCCCATCACCAAACCACCTCCTCCAAACCGCAACCCAACCCGTACCACCGTACCACCGTGTGCACCGAACCACCCAAACGACCACCTTCGTAACCCCCATCGCACCCAATCGACGCCAATACACCCCCCCTGTGGTCGTCGTTCACGCAGGACTTCGTGAGAGGGAGAAGAGGATAAGGCGGCGGATCTACGGCCAGGAAGGGAACAAGGCGCCGTGAGAGAGAGAGTTCGTTGGTGAGGGAGAGAGAAAAAACGAAAATGGTTTCGGTTCACCATTACTGTAAGGAGAGAAAAGTGAGAAATGGTGGAGGGGAAGTGAGGATGAGAGATCGGAGCTAGGGGAGGGAGAGGGATCGAACGGCCGTGTGAGAGGAGAGGAAAATCAGGTGAGAGGGAGAGGGAGTGCGCCGCGTGAAGAGGGGAGATGAAAATTTTTAGGTTTTTGCAATTTTAGGTTAGGGGCGCCGTGGAGAAGAGGAAAGTGAGAAATTAGGGTTTCCTTTTAGGTTAGCTATTTATAGTGTACACAGCAGGGGCAGAATCGTCTTTTTGCGTTTTTTTTTATTTTTCAGATTTCTGTTCACACCCCTTGCATTTCACTACGCGCACCCCCCTGAGCCCATCAGAAAACTAAAAAACGTGGGCCTACTCGCTAAGGATGATGGGCTACTGTTTACACCCCAATCTTAATAATACAGCCTCCCTGCTACTTGCACCCCCCATTTTACTATTTCACCCCCTGTTTTTCTTTTCAAATTTTATTTCTTTCCCCTAGATAAACGTTTTTTTTACAAAACCTTTTTCCCAAATGATAAATTTTCTTTTCCCTAAACGAACTTATTTTTTTCTCAAACCTTTTTAAATGATGGATAAATGTTTCCCCGAACAAAAATCAGTCCAATTGCAAATTCCTTTCATCACGACGTTCTCACCAATTAAAATCAACGAAAACACTTTTCAAAAACAAATCTTTTCAAACGTCGAAATCAAAACTAATCATCACTAATGATCACTCGCGTCGTTGCCGTTTGATTGTAGGTGATGATTTCATTCCTGTGGGAGCTAGTAGTGTGGCCACTCTAAACCGTTGTTGTTTGGTCCTCACAAACGCTCTCCTTCAATTGCGAAAATCTTTTCAATGCCCAAAATAAAAACCGATTATCATTAATCATCACTCACGCCGTTGCCGTTTGGTCGTTAATGATAATTCATTTTCATAAGAGTTAGTAGGGCGACCACTCTAAACCGTTGTTGTTTGGTCACTGCGAACGCTCAACCCCTTTGCGAAAAACTCCAAAAAGATTAAAAAACAAAAACCCTTTTCAGGACAAACAAGAACTACGTAGCTTTGAATTCTCCATCGCACCGGGAGATACGTAGGAGCGGGCCATGTCCCGTCAAGCACTTCTTTCTAAAAACCCTTTTTCCTCCTTTCTCGCCAAAAATAAAATTTTCATTAAGTCTTTTCATTCTCTCTTCGAAAAAGGGCAAATTTAAGTATTTTCCAAATCAGCACTTAAAACCACACGTTTAATTAAAGGTTCCCTTTCGATAGAAAGGAGATGTGGGGTGCTAATACCTTCCCCATGCCTAACCGACCCCCGAACCCAAATCTTCCGGTTTTCCAAAAGGCCATCCGCTTTCCAAAAAGGTTTTTCTTCAATATTTTCCTTATAAAAAATATTGGTGGCGACTTCATTGATTTTCAAAAAGTTGTAAACGAAGAAAGATTCTCTCAGGGACTTTTTCGGGCGCAACACGATTTATATCGATAACCCGGCGGGTTTGTTTTGTTCTAGCCAGATCGCACCCGCAGAAATGGGGGCATGCCAAGTCAAGTTTAAGCGCGAAACAGTGGGTCCACAACCAAGTCGGAACCCGACCTGACGACCCCCACTCTGTAGTTATGAAAACGTGCAAACAGGAATACAGTCTAAAACGTAAGGCAAAAAGAAAAAGAAACAGTGGAAGCGCACTAACCTTGGAAACAGGAAGCTCGGCGAAGCTGAACTCGTTCGCGTGCTCTGACGACCTCAATAAACTGAAAGGCAGAGACCCTCGCCACAGTAAGTTGAACGGGAAGCTCGGAGATTAAGGCACAGAATAACGATGTTAAGGTCGGTACTCGGAGCAATTTGCCAAAAACTAGTGCAAATAAGTGAGTCACTCTCACATATTTATAGTGTTCCAACGGCTACGAATTGGGCCTGGGCCAAGACAATGCGTCCAATCAATAGCACCTAGTCAGGGCGCGTGAATCGAGGCGCCATCATTACGCTACTTCCCATCGAACGACGCGCCCCATCAATAACATTGGTGTCAGCGCTGGAATCAAAGTGTCGCCATAATGAGAATACCTCGAGTCACTCGGTTTCGCTTTCTCCAACCCTCGGAAGGTCGCCGCGTATAATAGCCATCCAATACGAGCTCCCGCAGAGCACCTTAAGCTCGGTTTTCTAAAAATGAGAACACAGCCCGAACCTCAAAGTACTCCGAGGCTGGAGACAAAACACTAACCATAGTATAAGCTCAGCCTCGGAAGCTAGGCGTGTTTTTCAGACTGACAAGACCGGTTCGATCTCAGAGGGTACCTCAAACCCGGACAAGGCATCAAGTCGAGCTCGCCCTAGGGCAAACCGACTTGGGGGGCAACTGTTATGGATTGGGCCACTACATTATTTTGCACTAAGGCCCAATACCAAAGGCAAACCCACCAATCAATGGTGAGGATCAAAGACCTATATCCAATGGTTCCCATTGATTCCCAAAACCTATAAATAAACATTCAATGCTAGCATTAAAGGTACACACTCTCAAATTCTCTCATTTGCAACTGACTCACTTGCTGACTTAAGCGTCGGAGTGTCATTGCAGGTACCACCCCACCTCGGGTCGGAGCTCAAACTCGAATTGACCAAGAACACCACTACCAACTATCTCGGGTCGGATCTTGTACCCAAGGTCGAATACAAGGCAGGAGATAAGGTACCGAATATATATATATATATATATATATATATATATATATATATCCGCTAATTTACAAATTAACCGCTAACACCTTTTCATTATTATTAGGATAAAAAACCCACACTTCCTTTTTCTTAAAACAAAATTTAATGATGGACAACAATGTAATTTTAAATTTCTCATTTATTTAAAGTTTTTACGTTCTCTCTCTTTCAACTTTGCATTAATTGTTCCCATCTTTACACGTTCCATTCTTCGCTGGGTGTGCTGTGTTCCTTGCCATTCAATCCATTTTTAACATTGAGCCATTAAATTTAAAAAAAAAATATATTGAGGCACTAAAGTATGATATTTCCTTTGTATGGGTTAAAATTATTATTGTTTACGGTAAACCCGGGTATCCACCGCACAGACAGAGGGGCGGGTAGGCAATGTTAGTGGGGTCGGAGAATTGTTAGTTTTTGGGGCTTGAACCCGGGACCTCCTTCTTGCACTCTTTTGGTGCACTCCTTCGGTATCTCTTAGCTCACCAACTGAGCTACCTACTTGGGATTTCTTTGGCGTTATATGATTTCCAGTTCCATTTCGTTCACGGTATAAATTGCGAATAAATATTTATTGCAAATTCATTTTGTTGATGTTCATTTATTTTTGTCCTACAAATATAGGGAATTTTGTTTGGGTTTAAATATGTTTTTGGTCCATATAAATATAGAGAATTTTGTTTTTAGTCCCTATAAAACTTTTTGGGCACTTTTGGTCCTTACTTTATTTTCCGTTAGCACTTTTAGTCTCTGATGTTATTTTCACTAACGGTGCTGACGTGGCATGAATTATGTGGCATTTTTTAATGTGTTGGCATGCTGAATAAGTTTCCACATCATCTAAATGTGCCATCTAAGCATCCACGAATGAAATTAAAAAAACAAAATTAAAACAAAGTTATAAACATAAATTAAAATAGAAACGCATAACATGTCTTCTTCTTCCTCTAGCTCTCTTCCCATCGTCAATGTCTCACCTCCTCACCATACTGAGATCATCTCTCTCAATAACCCTTTAAATTTTTAAGGCAGAAACATTCATGGCCTACATTTTATCCTTTGAAGGAGGATGTTATTGTTGAGTTTTGACCATTTAATTGTTTATTCACTTGCAGGTTGCCAAGAACCAAATAGTGGGGTGCAAATATCAGAATACAGTGAAGCCCAATCTGTAGACCAGTTATCCAGTAACCCAATCAGAGAGACCCAACCGGGTCTATGCGGCACCCAAGCCCGGTTAATGCGGATGATTTCGCGGATCCTAATCAACCCGCAATATAAAACCGTGAAGTTAACCTACTGATCAGAAACTCAAGATTCTCTCTCTCTCTCTCTCTCTCTCTCTCTCTCTCTCTCCCGCTCGAATCTGCGTCGTTCTCACCTTCTTCTCCTTCAACCTAGCGCAGTATTGAAGCTGCCTTCAATATTGCTTCATCTCAACTCAGGAACTGGTAAGACACAAAAACCCTCTAATTTACGCTTTCAATTTTTTGTTTAATCTGTTTAATCTTCTCTTCTTCACCAAACACTGATTCAGTGTTTTTTGTTGTTTGCAAGTAAAAAAACTGATTCAGTGGTGAACATATAGGAGCACAAGCACGGGACGAAGGTAGATTCACTCAATACTTCGTTGTGTTGTTAAATCTTGCAGAACACAGAAACCCTAACTTTGGTTTCTGTTTGTTTTAGGTTCACGAGGATGCAAGCAAGAATATTACGGACACTAAGAAGGTAAACTCGCACACTTTGTGATTTACACTCCTTCTTTGTGGTTAATACATGTTCTGGCTTGTGAATTTCTGATTTGTATGCTACTGGTTGTGTTCTTGATGAACACACAACACCAAATATCTTGTAAAGCTTCTCTCAAGTTTACAAGAGGTAATTTCTCACTACTCTATCTTTGTTTCTTTCTTTCTTCAGTTTCAGTCGCTGAAACGTTTTCTTAATTCCTCATTTGTTCTCTCTTTTGCAAGTTCTTCACAACCACCTTGTTGGAGAAGGATGCACACTTAGAGTTTCAAGAAGAAGTAGAAGAGAAAATGCTCAAGAAAAGGAATACAACTGGAGTAATGAAAAATGTAAAGGAAATTTTTTATTCACTTTCTGTGTGTTATTTACATTCATGGGTCTATATTTATAGCTGTAATGTGTAACGACTAGATTAGTATGTTGAGTTGGTTTTAGTTTGTTAATAACAAGCAATTTGTTATTAACAAACTTTAACTAATTCAACAAACTCTGATTACAGTTTGTATAAGACATTAAGGACTATTTTACCCTCCAACTGTTAGTTTACTTAAACTAAGCTGTTAATATTGTAATTAAAAGGATCAGGTTTTGGTTTTTGATTAAAAACCAACATCCTCCCTTAATCACAAACCTAAACCTTAGAGCTTAGAGAGAGTCTAAATCATCAGGACATGCCCCTAGACTAGCAATAGAACATAAACAACCTGGGACAAGCCCCCAAGCAATAGCTTTAGAGGTTGCATTCTTAGTTAGAAGGCAACCATTCCTATCTTTCTTCTTAAGCTTAACTAATACCTTTCCTTTGAGGATTTTTGTAAACCAGTCAGCCAATTGCTCCTTTACTGAGCAATAGTTCAGCCAAGCTGCTTGAGTAGCAGCTCCATAACCCAGAATGCATTCTGCTATGTTGCTGGCAGAACTGCAATCTGCCATATCAAGCCTTGTTAGGACCTTCTTAGCACATGTAAGCTGTTGTAGAATAGAACCTTGAGGTATCCTTAAGAACTCTAGCCCTAGGACATAGGATAGAGTCCCTAAGTCTTCTTCAATGGAGTTTAACTCCTCAATTATAGCCTTTTTCAACTCTTTCACCTTAAGAGTTTCAGTATAGTCCAATGATTCTGAATCTGCCTTTATGACATAGTGTATGAGGTTTCCTTCATACACTTCACCTTCTGTGAGAAGTTCACAACCTGTCAACCTCCTTAGAGGTTGTTTCAGCCTCTGTCCCCTAGTCAAAACTTGACCAGTAGGTTCTGAATTTGGTGTGGCAGATTCTTCATAATGAAGAACTTCTTCTGCTTGCTGGTGTGCAGGTTTCTCAATATCACATTCCTTCTTCATAGGGTCTTTAAGGCTGCTTCTCTCCTTAGGACAGCTTCCTTGTCTTTCAGCCACTTCCTGAAACAGTTTGAAACACACCAAAGCTCCTACTTTGGTTTTGATTAGATAGATCCAAAGCTTTGAATATTCATCTACACAAGTTAAAACAGAACTGTTACCACCTAATGAAAACACATTAAATGGCCCATAGATAGATGAATATACAATCTGCAATCTGTCCTTAAATTCATATTTCAGCCTTTTCAAAGGTTGTTTTCCTAGTAAACAAGTAGTACTAGTTTTAATAGGTCTTTCAATCTTAGGTAGACCCTTTACCACTTCCTTAGTTCTTAGGTTAGTTAAACCTTTAAGGTTTAAGTGCCCTATCCTACTATGCTGAAGTGTACTTTCAGATTCAGCCTTTTCACTTAGGCATTCTGCCTTTGAGGTGCAAATGCTGATTCTGAAAGTTCTATTCTTAGCAAGGGGTGTACTTAAAATCAACCTATCCTCATTATCAAACAACTTTAGCATTAGGTCCTTCAATATAATAGAAAAGCCTTCTTCTACTAATTGCCCTAAGCTAATTAAATTACAGCTTATACCTGGAACATAGAATACATTTTGTATAGATATTACCTGTCCATCTTCCTTTTTGAACAATATATTCCCCATACCTTCTGCTGTAATAAGTTTGTTGCTAGCACATTTGATGCTAGTTTTTCTACTAGGATCAAAATTAACTAACCATTCCTTATGGCCAGTCATGTGGTTTGAACAACCTGAGTCCAAGTACTGTACTTCTTCAAAAAACCTGCCATCATTAGTTGTAATAACAAAGATAAAAAATTCACAATTTTTATCTATCCTAGATTCAATTTTAGTAACCACCGAAACTTCCTTAGTTTCTATTTTAGGTTCAGTCACAGAACTCACAGATTCTGAACTCACAAATTCAGAATTCACAAAAAATTACCTTAGTTTCTGTTTCAGCTTTAGAACTCACAGAAACTACCTTAGTTTTTGTTTCTGGTTCAACTGTAGCCACAGAAACTTCCTTAGTTTCTGTTTCTTCTAATTCACCAATGATCACAGAAATTTCCTTAGTTTCTATCTCCTCTTTTTTTTAATCAAAGTGGCACTAATGGCCATTTTACAACTGTCGGGGATTTGAACTCAGCACCTTGAGGATATAAGGCTAGCTCTTACCACTGAACTCAGCACCTTGAAGTTTCTATCTCCTCTGGTTCATCAGTAAACATACTAAAAGCAACATGATCAGATTCTGAATCAGAATCTTTTTTAACCATATTGGCTTCAGTTTCAGTTTCTTTGGACTTAGAATCCTTTCTAGTAGGGCATTCAGTAGCATAATGCCCATATTTATTACATCTATAGCATTGCACTTTAGACTTGTCTTTCTTTTTAGATGCATTGTTATTTTCCTTAGTGAAATTTACCTGACTTACCTTTGCCTGTCTGGTTGCTGCTGCCTTTTGACCACTTATTGCCTTTAGACTTAGTGAATAAGGCCTGATCCTCTTCTTCTTCACCATCTAGAATGTTGATCCTCATTTCCTTGGCTTCAAGCTTAGCATGAATTTCTTCAACTTTCAAATCTTTAGGTCTGGTTGTGTCTTCAATGCTATTAACCACCCAACCAAATTTCTTGGTCAAAGACCTTAACACCTTTTTACAAATCACTGTTTCAGTGAGAGTTTCACCATATTAAGACATCATATTAGTAATTTTCTTTAGCCTTATAAAGAAATCAGAAATACTTTCCCCATCCTTCATACTTAGGATTTCATATTGCCTTCTTAAGGCCTGTAACTTCTCCTCTTTAATAGGAGCTGCACCAGTATAGTACCTTTCCAAGGCATCCCAGGCAGCTTTAGAAGTTTCATAACTTCTAATCCTATCAAAGTTTGTCTCATCACACCCTTGGTGTATGAGATAAATGGCTTTGTAATCTTTTTGTTCATTTTCATTAAAAAGATTGGTTTGAGCAGGTGTTGGGTCTTCTCCCAAAGGATCAAAACCATTTCTAACAATTCTAAGAGCACCATGGCAGCCAAAAACGGCCTTCATTTGAAGGCTCCACCTGTCCCAGTTCTTCCCATCAAGCTTTCGGATTTGGGTGCTTAAACCTGTTCCAGTACTAGTCATCCTTTAGAACTGAAATCCTTTGAAACACAGTAAAATTGTTAGAACACAAAAACTGCACAATCTGATTGTGCAGATTAAAGAAATTAAAAAAACTTGAAAGAACTCCTAAAGAAGGATATGGAGATAGAGATTTAGCCCTGGATTGTCACTAGCTCTCTGATACCATGTTAAGTTTTGACCATTTAATTGTTTATTCACTTGCAAGTTGACAAGAACAAAATACTGGGGTGCAAATATCAGAATACAGTGAAGCCCAATCTGTAGACCAGTTATCCAGTAACCCAATCAGAGAGACCCAACCGGGTCTATGCGGCACCCAAGCCCGGTTGATGCGGATAATTTCGCGGATCCTAATCAACCCACAATATAAAACCGTGAAGTTAACCTACTGATCAGAAATTCAAGATTCTTTCTCTCTCTCTCTCTCTCTCATCTGCGTCGTTCACACCTTCTCCTTCAACCTAGCGCAGCTAGGTTTTCATTTTTGATGAAGATTGCTGTTGATTGAAGCTGCCTTCAATATTGCTTCATCTCAACTCAGGAGCTGGTAAGACACAAAAACCCTCTAATTTACGCTTTCAATTTTTTGTTTAATCTTTTTAATCTTCTTTTCTTCACCAAACACTGATTCAGTGTTTTTTGTTGTTTGCAAGTAAAAAACTGATTCAGTGGTGAACGTATAGGAGCACAAGCACGAGACGAAGGTAGATTCACTCAATACTTCGTTGTGTTGTTAAATCTTGCATAACACAGAAACCCTAACTTTGGTTTCTGTTTGTTTCAGGTTCACGAGGATGCAAGCAAGAATATTACAGACACTAAGAAGGTAAACTCGCACACTTTGTGATTTACACTCCTTCTTTGTGGTTAATACACGTCCTGGCTTGTGAATTTCTGATTTGTATGCTACTGGTTGTGTTCTTGATGAACACCCAGCACCGAATATCTTGTAAAGCTTCTCTCAAGTTTACAAGAGGTAATTTCTCACTACTCTATCTTTGTTTCTTTCTTTCTTCAGTTTCAGTCGCTGAAACTTTTTCTTAATTCTTCCTTTGTTCTCTCTTTTGCAAGTTCTTCACAACCACCTTGTTGGAGAAGGATGCACACTTAGTGTTTCAAGAAGAAGTAGAAGAGAAAATGCTCAAGAAAAGGAATACAACTGGATGCACACTTTGTGTGTTATTTACATTCATAGGTCTATATTTACAGCTGTAATGTGTAACGGCTAGATTAGTTTGTTGAGTTGGTTTTAGTTTGTTAATAACAAACAGTTTGTTATTAACAAACTTTAACTAATTCAACAAACTCTGATTACAGTTTGTTTAAGACATTAAGGACTATTTTACCCTCCAATAGCTAGTTTACTTCAACTAAGTTGTTAATATTGTAATTAAAAGTATCAGGTTTATCAACAGTTATCTATCTTCAGCAAGTCTATAATCACATAAATCAATCAACGTGAAAATTTAACAAATTGGAATCCAACGGCCCCCAATTCTAGTTTCGTTGATTTCACTCGATCCCACAGAACAATCCCAATGTTTCACATCAAAATCATACTCTCAATCTTAAATTATCACAATAACACAAAATAATCAGAACAATTCCAGATCTGACACAATTCAACCCAGACACAACGGGATAAAAAACAGACTCTTATCCTCAAAATCGTTCATGACAGAACTCTCCTCTCCTCTGCTCTCTCTCTCTCTCTCTCTCTCTCTCTCCCTCTCTCTGTCTCTCTCTCGCGACGAAGCTTCAGAATGCGCAGATCAAGGGAAAGGGAAAGCACTCAACTTACCCACTTCGTTCGTTCTCTTCGCAATGCGTCGCCTTCCTCTTCGCGTTTGCAGATGGTGAGAGTGAGAGTGAGAGCTTGAGTGAGAACGAGATTACGAGAGTGAGTGAGTCTGCAAGAAAGTGAGTGAGAGTGAGAGTGAAAGGGAATTAGGGTCCAAATCTGGAAATTAGGGATTTGGTTTTTACTTTTTGGTTTTTAAAATTTTGTTTTAAGTTTTTGTTTTTGTTAATTATTTATTAATACGTTGCATTTACAATATTACGTGGAAATTCAAGAAACGTGCCAGCGCATTAAAAACTGCCAAATAGGCAGTGCCGCATCAGTGTTGTTAGTGAAATTTGACAGCAGGGACTAAAAGTGCTGACGGAAAATAAAGTAGGGACCAAAATTGCCCAAAAAACTTTATAGGGACTAAAAACAAAATTTCCTATAAATATAGGAACCAAAAACATATTTCACCCAAAAAAAAGAGAGAACAAACGATAAGCACATGTGACGTAAAGCTAAGAATTAATAAAATAATAATAATAATAATAATAATAATAATAATAATAATAATAATAATAATAATAATAAATGTTATATACCTGGTGGTGAAGACGGTCCTGGCGTGCTCGTATCATGGCTGCATTGGGGTGAGACGGTTCACAGTTCTCAAAATTTTTTTCGTTATTAGCGAAGCTTTACCCGCTTAGCCCTCAGGCTGGTGGCCCTCCTCGTCTGGTCAATTGGCATGCTTTAGGCGATTCAAATGTGGTGTTAATTGTTGATGGTAGTAGTATTGGTAACCCGGGGGCTTCGGGGTTTGGTGGTTTATTGCGCAGCAGTGGTGGTGATTGGCTTCATGGATTCACTGGGTCGTTGGGTCGAACGAACAGCTTGCATGCTGAGCTTGTTGCTCTTCTATACAGTTTGACTCTTGCCTGGGACAAAGGTTACTGTAGTGTCACATGTCATTCAGATTCTATGAACTCCTTACAGCTGGTCAAGGAATCGCTGAATGTTAGGCATGCCTATGCCTCCATGATCCAAAATGTGAAGGATTTGCTTAGTCGTGATTGGATTGTTACTCTTGAGCATACCTTGCGTGAGGGGAATGCTTGTACTGATTTCTTTGCCAAGTTGGGTGCGTCGGGATCGAGCTCTTGGAGTTATTTTCAGGAACCTCCTTGTGGTATGGAGCCCCTGCTCCAGGCAGATGCCTCTAGTGTTAGTTTTGTAAGGCCTTAGTGCCATCCTTTCTTTTTGTTTTTTTTTCACAACTCCTACCAAAAAATACCTGGTGGTAAAGACACGGTGGTGAAGGAGTGTGATTTAATATTAAAAAATTATATTTTACTTTACTTAGGACAAAGGTCGAATATTACAAAAATAATAAGAGTAAAAAGAACTAAAAAGATGAGACGCTATAAACTCAAACGCCACTTGAAGTAGCGTTTCAAAAAAATCCTATAAGTTACTCCAGAAACGCTATCCACTACTGCTTGCCAACACCTTTAATTTTTTTCATCCGCTATCTGCTGGTCAAATCCGCTAGTCAAATTCGATATAAGCTAGCGGATTTGGTTTGCCAAACAAAGCTAAGGCACCAGTCGAAGAAAAGGAGCGAGAACTTGTAAAGAAGGCGTAATTACTGCGAAGTTAAGAGAGAGAAAGAAAATAGAAAAACTTAAAAATAATGGTAAATTTTAAAATTACATTCTTGTCCATCATTAAAAGTTGTTTTAAGAAAAAGGAGGTGAGTTTTTTTTGCAAATGAAAAGGTGCTAACTGCTAATGTACAACTTCTAATTTTCAAGTGGGTGTAAATTAACGGCCCCAAGAGGACACGAGGACGAACACTAAAATACCCGTCCATACATGCTCGGGTACGGGCACAATAGTATACCTTGCTTAGGGAATACCCGTTGCTATCCCTAACCACCACCCACTTTTTCTAGCTTTTAAGTTTTTTTTTCTTTCCTTTTTCATTTTGTCTCCTGGTAGCACTTATTGCAAGCTTTCTTAAACTCGTCCAAAATCTCTCTGAATTTATTGGATTCACCGATTATTTTGCCAAATATATTTGTGTTCTAAATTCTTGTCCATATAGTGTTTGTCTTTATTGAACTTTTATTAAGTATCAAACTGTATTTATCAAACAGTATATTTTTGAACTTTGTATTTTCTTTCACTGGATTACGTACAATTGCTCCAACAAAGTTTGAATCTTTTCTTCAACTTGAGAATTGGGTGTGTTTAATTTTTGATAGAATTGTGAAACTGATTCCAAAAACAAAACTTGAAAGCTGAAAATGGAAAGTCTTTCACCTAAATCAGAGAAGAAAAATTCTAGGAAGAACAAAGCAATTGTTAGTGAGAATGCACCTTTGATACTAAAGACTCAAGAAACTGATTTTAATGGAGCTTCATTTTCTGGTGCTGTTTTTAACTTATCAACAACAATAATTGGTGCTGGAATTATGGGGTTACCTGCATGTGTAAAAAAGTTAGGGATGGTGCCTGGTCTTATTGCTATAATCTTAACAGTACTATTGACAGAGAGGTCAATTGAGTTCATACTTAGGTTTTCAAAGGAAGGGAATATTGCGTCTTATGGAAGTCTCATGAGGGATGCCTTTGGGAAATCTGGAAAAGCTCTGGGGGAGACATGCATTGTGATCAATAACATTGGTGTTCTGATTATTTACATGATTATTATTGGTATAAAGAATATATTCTTATGCCAAGTACTTTTTAATTTATGTTTGTGGACTTTTATTGTTGTTATAGGTTGTTTTTGGGTGATTTCTAGGGCGATGGATCAATCAAGTCTTTAATCGATATACCACCGGTTAAATTCGTAGGATATAATATAGAATATTATGATTGGTTGAGATTTCATGTTAGTTGATACAATATTAACTACTCGTAGTATTTTATACTATCTCTGACGATCAATAATTGAGTGGTACACTGGTTTTTGATCAAGTACTTGAGGTTTTTATTTCAGTTTTGTTTTGTTCATATTATTTGTAGGTGATGTGATTTCTGGAACATCTTCAAGTGGAATTCATCATTCTGGTATACTTGAAGGATGGTTTGGTGTTCATTGGTGGACTGGCCGTACATTTGTTCTTGTTTTTACAACACTTCTTGTTTTACCTTTGGTCAGCTTTAAGAGAATTGGTGAGTGATCTTTTCCTTCATTAGTTGAAGTAAATATTTTAAAAAATGAATAAAAACAGGGCCTGTTTGGTTGTGTTCTGATTTTTTGTTTTTGAAAACTGCTTTAAAAATCAATTTTTAAAAATTATTTTTCAGAAGAAAATAAAAAAGAATCTGTTTTATTGTAGTCCCATTTCTTAAAACAGTTTTATAGATGTGAAAAAGAATATACTTGTTTGGTAAATTTATTTTTAGAATAAGAAAAATCATAAAATATTCTTTATTTTCTTAATTTTTTTATATGTATTTCCTTAGTGATAGTAAACCTCACATTTTCTATTTCTTTTAATTTTATGTCATTTCTTATTCTATTAATTTTGTCTTAATTGACTAATTTATATTTTAGTCAACAAAACATGTAAACTGAAAAATGAAAAAGGAAAAATATTATTTATTTCCTTAATTTTTATGTACTTCCATAGTCATCATAAACCTCAAAAATTTTAATTTTCTTATTTTTATCTCATTTCTTACTTTATTAGTTTTGTTTTAATTAACTAAGTGGTTTTTTATTCATATTTTGCTGAATTCTTTTTAATTAACTAATTAGTATTTTTACGTATCATTTTATAGCAATAAAGCTGAATATTCACAATAATTGTGTTTATTGATCAATATATGTCTTGTCTTTTTTAAAAATTACCTAAATCTTGACTATAACCCTCTTATAAAATTAAATTAACAAGTGAAAGTAAATCATATTGTGTCAAAATATTGATAATTTTTTTTGATGAAAAATATAAACGATTATATCTACTAGTTACAAATATTTTGTCAAAAAAAAACAGGGATATTTCTCAATTAAATATTATAGGAAAGAATTCTAAGTTCTAACTGGTAGTTTTATAAGTTAACGTGTAATTGGTAGCCAAAAAAAAAGTTAACGTGTAATCAAAGAACCAGGAGAAATTGTGTGTGGACCCAACAAGTAGTGGCAACTTTATGAGATAATTACAATTCTAGCACTGATGAAAACTCCACTTTTCTTTGATTTCAAAATCAGAAAGAGAAGCCAAAAACACCAAAAACCTGTTTTCTTCTTTGGTTTTAAAAACTGATAACCAAACATGTTTATAGTTTTTAAATTTTTGAAAACTGAAAACAGTTTTTAGAAACAGATATCAAATAGGCCCATATTGTTGTTCCAAATAGCTTAACCAGCTTAAGCTCTTATAACATAACCTCTGATACGATACGTACTTAAATAAGTTGTTATCCAAACAGAACCTTAGTTGTTTCACTTATTTATTTGCACACTATACGGAAAATAACAGCTTTATGATCATCCTATTACTTTGATATTTTATACATTTATAATTTTTTGCCATCAAATTAAATCCTTTGAAATTAAATACATTTAACAAATCCATGAAAATTTTATGTGTTGTGTGTTTTTTGCAGATTCATTGAGATTCACATCTGCATTATCAGTTGGACTAGCTATTGTGTTTCTTGTCATTGCTGTGGGAATCTCCATTGTCAAGATTATAAGTGGAGGCATAGAGATGCCAAGACTCTTCCCAATCATTACCGATGCAACGTCAGTTTTTGAACTCTTCACTGCAGTTCCTGTACTTGTGACGGCATATGTCTGCCACAGCAATAGTAAGGACAATTTTTCATGCCTTTGTTCAAAAATCATTTCCTATGAGACACGACGCTGACACTTGCACGTAGACATCGGTTTTAATGTGAAAAATGCAAGTAGTTGAAGTGTCAGAGTCCGTGTCGGTGTTTGACATTGACAAACACCGACACGGACACTGACACTGAATATATTGTCTTATGGTGGTATAATGTTGAATCTTTATTTGCAGTTCACAACATAAATAATGAACTCAAGGACTCTTCACAAATGCATGGTGTTGTACATACTTCCCTTGCTCTATGCTCTTCAGTGTACTTAATGATAAGCTTCTTTGGGTTCCTCCTATTCGGTGAAGGAACTCTTGATGACGTGCTTGCCAACTTTGATACTGATCTTGGAATACCTTTTGGTTCAGTTCTCAATGATGCTGTCCGTATTAGCTATGCTGCGCATATTGTGTTTGTATTTCCAGTTGTCTTTTATGCGCTACGAGTCAACGTAGATGGTCTCATGTTTTCTTCATCAAGGTCTTTGGTTCTGAATAACTTCAAATTTGCCTCAGTTACTATTGTTCTTGTTTGCATTATCTTCTTGGGAGCAAATTTCATACCTAGCATTTGGGACATTTTCCAATTCACTGGAGCAACAGCTGCTGTTTGTGTAGCATTCATATTTCCAGCTGCCATCACTCTTAGGTGAGTTTGGTCACTGATTTCTTTTACTTCAGTGATGGATTTGGTTTTCCGATATGGGTTTTCAGTTGTTTTTGACATGCATTCCTAGTTGGACAGGGTAAACATAATTATTAGAAAAACATATTTGATTGATTTACTTGATTATAGAATTTTAAATATAAACATTCAGAAAGGGAATAACTAGCCAAAAATGATGGCATTAACTAAGTAAGAATTTGGGTTGGGCTTAACTCAACCCTACGAAACAGACCTGTAAGACGGGGATGCCTCCCACTACATTTTTTCCATGTCATATCACATCCCATGTGGGACTCTCAACAACCCCTCCCCCACGCCCAAGACTAGACAATTGGAGGATGACCCGATTGCCCGATACCATATTAGAATTTGGGTTCGGACTAACACAACCATACGAAACAAACTTTAAGGTGAGAGATGTCTCCCATAACACTTTTTCATATCATATCACACCCGATGTGGGATTCTTAATATTAACATACTCATTTTGCTGATTAATATTTTAGATTTTAGACTTAGGACTTAACTCAACTCCACAAATTCATATTGTAAGCTGAATATTGCCCAAGTCTTATAATCACTTGCATCTCTTGTAAGTGTGCGAGTCTCAAGACACCTCTAAAGAATTTGAGCTTAGAGCCTAACTCAACCATACAAAATTGACCTGTAAGATGAGAATTGGTATGTCTTATAATAACTACATAGGCCATATCTTTAGTCGAGGTGAGAGTCTGAGAGTCTTAGCACACCCCAAAGAATTCAGGTTTAGGGAAAAACTCAACTCTGAAAAACTGATTTGTAAGGTGAAAGCTATCTAAATTCTAAACCTTGTAAGCACTACCTAGGTCATATTTCTAACCGATACCAGACTCTCAACAGACCTCATCACGCTCAGGACTAGACATCTGAACCGTTGACTAATGCGAGTGGAATAATGCTAGCATAACCCAGCTTTCTGGCTTAACTCTAATCAATTCTACAATCAAAATATCAAAAGCTACTTCCCTTCATGATCATGTCTTCTATTTATAACACATAGAGACCCAAGCATGTTGTTGCAAAAGAATAATCAAGTAACTAACCCCAAAGAGGACTAACGACTACTAACTAACTAAAATTAATCCTATGTCAGACCTTTACAACTTTCATAGTCTTATTTACATTATCATTATTTACAACATTAGAGTTATTTGCAAAATTATCCCTAGGCCTAACAATACCTCCCTCCTCAACATCAACCTTGTCCTCAAGTGTTGAAATCGGGGAATTGTTGCTGGAATTGTGTGACCTCTTCCCAGGTTGCGTCCTCAGGTGTTTGGTGCTGCCACTGCACCGGTACTTGCTGAGAAATCCATCTGAAATCCAGAATTTGACTAGGCTCATAATTGTAAACATGTTCCTACAGTATAGTTGTCAGTTCCGCCTCTACTAGTTTCTCTCCAAATGCCAATTTCAATTGAGAGACATGGAAGACTGCCCCTATCTACTTAATCACCAATGAATCTTTGCCCCTATCTACTTAATCACCAAGAAGGGTCCATGGTATCTAGCTACCAATTTAAGATGAAGCTTGGCAGGCATGGGTACTTGTCGATGAGGTATTAAGGTAGACCTTATTCCCCTCCTTAATTTTAGAGGCCTTCCTATGAATTAGCAAATTTCACCATTTGCTCTTGGACCCTACTTAAGTGGTACTTGAGTTTTTTAAGGGCTTCATCCCTTGTCTACAGGTCTTGTGCTACTGCCTCCATTAGAGTTTCCCTTAGAACAAATCTGGAAATAGAAGGAGGGGCACAACCACAAACAACCTCAAAGGGAGTGCATTTTGCAGCTCCTTGATAACTGATATTATACCAGTATTCTGCCCAAGGTAAGCAGTCCAACCACCCTTTTGGTTGTTCATCACAAAAATATCTAAGGTAAGTTTCCAAGATTCTATGCAACACCTACATTTGTCTATCTGACCGAGAGTGGTATGCAGTATTCATTTTTATTACAATTTGAAAATTTCCTTCCAAAAATTACTGAGAAAAGTAGGGTCTCTGTCACGGACTATAGGTGTTGGTATCCCATGCAATTTCACCACCTCTTTAATGAGTATGTCTGCTAGAGACTTGGTTGTGTAAGGGTGCTTTCATGAAATGAAATGACCATACTTGCGTAGCCTATCCACTACCACTAGAATAACTTCATAGCCTCTGACTTTGGGTGGCTAGTAATGAAATCCATGCTTATGTCTTCCCATATAGCATTAGGAATAGGTAAAGGTTGCAAGAGTCCTGCTGGTGAGGAGGCTTGATATTTACTCCTTTGACAAACATGATAGGCAGTCACATGAGCAGTGACAGTCCCTTTCATCGCTATCCAATGTAATGATTGGGCTATCCTTCTATAAGTGCGAAATACCCCTGAGTCCCCTCCCGTGGAAGTATTGAAAAATTCTTGTTAAAATGAAGTTTTCCTTACTCCAAGGTGTAAGCCTCATAAGATTCAGGGTCCCTTAGCGGATCTTTACTAATTTTTTTAAGGATTGGGTCCCGTTGCACTTCCTCCTCCACCTTATCAGCATCATGCCAATATGGCTTAGAAAGAGTTTTAAGCTTTGGTTCTTTTAGTTTTCTAGATAGAACATCAGCTGCCTTATTGGTCGTCTCTTGTTTGTAGATGATATCAAAATCATACCATAAAAGTTTGGCAATCCAGTTTTGTTGATTCTAGGTTATCACCTTTTGTTCCAGCAAATGCCTTAGACTATTTTGATCAGTGAACACTTGGAATTTGTTTCCTATCAAATATGGTCTCCAATGTTGTATGGCTAACACCAAATCCATAAGTTCCTTTCCACATACTCATTTAGCCAGTGATTTTTCTAAAAGACCCTTACTTAAATATGCTATAGGTTGTTTATTTTGTGTCAGAACAGCCCGTAAACCATGCCCCAAGGAATCACATTCTATGTGAAAAGGCTGGGAAAAATCCGGCATAACCAACACTGGAGTAGTAGTTACTGCCTGTTGCAGTTTCCAAAAGGCCTCAGTGCTGTCTTGAGTCCAAACAAACTGTCCCTTTTCAACGAATTAGTTAAGGGACGAGCTATCTTTCCATAATTGAAAACAAACCTCTTGTATTACCATGTGAGGCCTAAGAACCCTCTCAAGGCCTTTATGTTCTTAGGTATTAATTGGCTAGTTAAGTATGACTTCCACCTTTTGTGGGTCCATAGCTACCCCTTTCTCTAAAATCACATGCTCCAAATACCTTACTTTAATTTGCCCAAATTCACATTTCGTAAGGTTGGAAAAAATTGATTCTGTTATAGAGTTTTTAGGACTTGACTGAGATGATTTAATTGTTCCTTCCATGACTTACTATGGACTAATATCTCATCAAAAAAAGACTAGAACAAACCTCCTTAGATAAGGCTGCAAGGTGGAATTCACGGCACATTGGAAGGTGGCCGGTGCATTTGTTAATCCAAAAGGCATCACCAATTAGGGGTGGACAACAATGTCACACCCGACCGAAAATCGAGCTAACCACCTCCAAGTTGGCAAGTCGGACGGATTGTCACGGGTCGTCGGATTTTCGGGTGGAATATGTAGGTTATAGGCGATTGATGGTGGTTGGTTACGGTTTCAAAAATTTTCACCATCGCTGATCGAGCCCGACCGAGAATGGAGGTGTATCTGCATGTGTATGCTTCGGGTTACCTTCAATAAGCTCACATTCAGCTTACAAAGAAAAAAATGAACTAGAAGATAACTTTACGCGTAAATGCAGCATATAGTACTGTCAAGATGTGAAATGGGTAAGTGAGCAACGAGCTTTATCATCATTGCATCCCACGTGCCTCTCTTTTCTTTGCATAAAATATTAATAGTTTGAAAAATGATGACATGAATTATATAATAATAATAATAATAATAATAATAATAATAATAATAATTTATTATACTATTATCTTATTATTCAAAAGGAAGGGGGAGAATTGTGTTTACTTTCTCTCCTTCGTCTACCTCACTTCATCTCCCTCCCTCTCTGGTTTTTTTTTTACAAAATCTCCCTTTCATCGTTTTCTCCCTTAACCTCTCTCTACCCAAACCCGCATATACCCACCCGCTAAATCTGCCAAACCTGTCAAACTGAATCCGCACCATTTGGAAAAAAAATCTGGGCGGAAGTGGGTTGTTGTTTTGGAACTGCGGTTTTGATTCGGTTGGTGATTTTGGGCCCAAAACCGCCCGTTGTCCAAGCCTATCACCAATGATTCACAATGCCCTTGATGTGTCCTAAAATTTGTCCAAGCCTATCACCAATGCTTTCTAATCTAGTTATACCCTGCCCTTAGATCAATCTTAGAAAAATACTTTGCCTCATGCAACTCATCTAACAGTTCCTCAATCACAAGGATGAGGAATTTGTCAGGAATGATAAGCTTAATCAGGGTCCTATAGTCTACACAATCTCCAACTCCCATCCTTCTTTTTAACTAAAATCACAATGCTAGAATATGAACTATTACTAGGTCTTATAATCCCAGATTTTAGCATCTCTGAAATTTGCTTCTCAGTTTCATTTTTCCGCAATTATGGGTACCTATAGGGTCCCACATTAACTGGGTCAACTCCAACTCCTAGTTCGATGGGGATCTTAGATGGGGGTAAGCCTTTAGGCTCTTGGAAAACTTTAGAAAATTGATCCAAAACCTGTTGTAATCTCTTTTTCCCCGGGTGCAGTTACTGACTCACAACCTATCCTTAACCCTTGACCATACTCAGTTTCCGAATTCCAAACAACAGCATGGCTTCGATGCTTCAATGTTAATTACCTTTCCAGAGACTGTGGTGACACCATCTGATTTGACAAGGTAGGATCACCCTGCATTTCCACAGGCCCTTGTTGAGATTAAAATTTCATCGAAAGAGCACCTTAATCAACCCTAACCTCTCCTAAGGAGGCCAACCAAGCTATTCCCAAAATGAGGTCCACCCCTCCAAGTTCAAAGACATACAAGTCCTCATTACATTCATACCCATCAATCTACATCCTAATTCCCTAGCAGCACCCTTGAGTAGAAATCTGGTATCCATCACCCAATCTGACCCGATGAATGATGCTCATGTCAATTCCAATTCCTTTTTTATTAATCAAATTGGCACTAATGACCATTTTACTACTGTCCCCGAGGGGATTTGAACTTAGCACTAATTTCAATCCCTAATTTTTACACTAAACACAAAATTATGTCTGGCTCCACTGTCTATCAAAATTTTAATAGGATGCTTCATTACCTCCCCCATTAACTTCAAGGTGCGAGGAGGGTTAACCCATGCGCAAAACACTGGGACAGGTCAAACATGCAAGTTTGGGTTCCTCTTCACCCTCAGTGTCATCATCAATGGAAGAAACTGCCTCAATTTTTACTATCTCCCCATCTTCGTTAACCTCCTCATCTTCTGTGAGGATAACAACCCTTAAATGTTTTTCTGCGCAACGATGCCCGAGTCCAAAAGCCAAGCCACAGTGATAATAGAGGTCGGCCTCGCGCATATATTCAGGATAGGAAAGGTAAAGGGTAGTGCGTTCCTGCCCACCGCCCTTGTAGTGTTGCCCTGTCTTGGCCGCTGTTGAAGTATTAGCGCTCGCCGACACCTTACCCCTCTCTTGGATTTCCCCCAAAAAATTTTGACACCATTAGATCCCTGAGCGTTTCTTGTTTCGTTGCACAACATGACATTGTTACCTTGATTGCACCCCCACTGCAATGGTAAACCCCACCATGGTTTCTTGGTTCACGTGAAACCTCCTCGAAGTCGCGAGCAATCTCCATTACTCTCACCAATTCCTTGGGATCATGTGGGCAACCAGCATTTCAAATTCTTGAATGTAATTATCCACGCATCCTCGTTGTCTGATGGATGCCAACCTTTCAAAAATTGTCTCTGTTATTTCCCCATACCTGCGTAAGAGTACGAGAACCAATGTACAACATTCCCTTGCATGCAGATAAAAGTCAAGCGCCATTTCTGAGGCATGCACTTGTTGTACCTCAGCCTTCTTCACCCAACTGCATGTTGGCTCTTCCCTCTCATCTTCTTACCCATTTTCTGCTACCAATTCCTTCTTACCTTCTAGGCTTTTCTTGTTAACTGAACTTTCACACCCATCATCAATTTTCTTCTTGTTGAGATCAAGAAGGTTCTTGATTTGCTCCATATTTGGTAATTTCTCCTCCAATTGTGCACTGGACTTTTCCAGTGTCATACCCTATTCCCTGGTCATCAACTCCAAGTTCCCATTATTTTTTCTAGGACAACAACTCTACCATCCATCGCACCACCCATTTTGGATCCGACAGATCGAGCTAATTGTTAGGTTTTTGGACTAACCTAACTATCAAAAGGGCATGAGGTCCCTGTATTTTGATTAATGACCAAAAAGGGAATGATTACACTATTGAAGCTACTCACCAATGCTAGCATAACATAGGTGCTGCCTGGCTTAGCCTAGATCAATTCTACAATCAAAATATCAAAAGCCCTAATGCTCAAGTCTTATATTTATAACACATAGAGACCCAAACATGTTGTTACAAAAGAATAACTAACTAACCCAAAGAGGACTAACAACTACTAACTTGCTGAAACTAATCCTAAGTTAGTCCTTTACAACATTACTCCCTTTCCTCCTAACATAGATTTTCATAGTCTTATTTGCATTAACATTATTTACAACATTAGAGTTATTTACAGAATTATCCCTAAGTCTAACAATAATCATCTATAAAATGCAATTATGTGGACATGACATGGTAAATACTTTACTAAATAGGGGGGGTGTAACTTGACTTAGAATAGTATTGATAATGCTTGATAGTAACTTGACTGCAAAAGACTAAATACTAATCCATATTTATAGGGAATACAAAGACTCAATCCTAATTAAGTAAATTAAGAAACAAATAATAATAGTAATAATAATAAATAAGAGATATGGAAATTAATCCCAGGAGATACGCTAAGATTGAAAGCTCATTCTAGAAGATAAACCAAGATATTCTAGCGTAATATATAGATATTATGAGATATTATTTTATATTTTAACACTGATAATTAATAAAACCAATAGTCATCATTAAGCATTTTCTTTTGTTACAGGGATCGATACAACATAGCTACTAAATCAGACAAAATTCTATCAGTCTTCATGATAGTCCTGGCAGTCTTGTCAAGTGTTGTGGCTATATACAGTGATGCCTATGCCTTGATCAAGAAGAATAAAACTTAAATGATTTTTTGAAGGCTTTTTTTTTCATACCCCCTTTGGACTCTATACCCCCATTTTTTTAAATAACCCCAAAATACCCCTCTCAATTTCACAAAAATTTAACTGGATTTTGAAAATTTTAAAAAATTTCGGAAACACCTCAAAAAGGTATTTCCGGAATGATAAAATGTGTTCCGGAAACACCTCAAAAAGGTATTTCTGGAAATTTTCAAAAACTTATGCTTTCGGAATTATGTTATGAAAGGTATTTCCGGAAAAATTCCAAAAAAAACATTCCAGAATTATGTTAAGAAAGGTATTTCCGTAAAAAAAAAAGTACTCACTTTTTGTAGTGAATCAGGGGTGAAATTGGTAGTTTGGTCATTTTAGAGGGTATAGGGTCTGATTTGGGGGGGGGGGGGGGGTAATGGAAAAAAAGCCTTTCTTGAAACTTTCTTTAATAGTCCACAGGACATGTATGTCAATAATTTCAGATGAAAGGAACGGAGTTTGTAGGGTTACTTCCAGGTCATGTTTGCAATCTGGTGGTCTGATTATTATTATAATAATGCAAACAAAGCAAGTTTATACCAGTATCCATCAAATGTATATGAGGGCTTGTAAGTTGTAAGCTCCTTTGTGATGTGCTCTTGGCTTATATAATTATAGAGGTTCTTGTTAAATGTTGCTCATGAATGTAAGACTTTGTTGGCCATTATATATGTGTGATTACCGAAGGGACACCCTAAAGGACTGCAGGGGACACCCCATGAATTATGAAAGAGTGGTTTTAGAGACATCTTTTTTCTGACGGATTATCTTTATTTTGCTTTCGGAATTATGTTATGAAAGGTATTTCTGGAAAAATTCCAAAAAAAACATTCCGGAATTATGTTAAGAAAGGTATTTTCTTAAAAAAATTACCCACTTTTTGTTGTGAATCAGGGGTAAAATTGGTAGTTTGGTCATTTTATAGGGTATAGGGTCCAATTGGGGGGGGGGGGGTAATGGAAAAAAATCCTTTCTTGAAACTTTCTTTAATATTCCACCGGACATGTATGTCCATAATTTCAGATGAAAGGAACGGAGTTTGTAGGGTTACTTCCAGGTCATGTTTGCAATCTGGTGGTCTGATTATTATTATTATAATGCAAACAAAGCAAGTTTATACCATTATCCTTCAAATGTATATGAGGGCTTGTAAGTTGTAAGCTCCTTTGTGATGTGCTCTTCTTGGCTTATATAATTATAGAGGTTCTTGTTAAATGTTGCTCATGAATGTAAGACTTTGTTGGCCATTATATATGTGTGATTACTGAAGGGACACCCTAAAGGACCGAAGGGGACACCCCATGAATTATGAAAGAGTGGTTTTGGAGACATCTTCTTTCTGACGGATTATCTTTATTTTCTATAAATGAATTTTTTTAAATCATTATTTTTCTTTTGACTTTTGATGAAATAACTTTATAAGTTGTCGGAATATAATTATTTTTTATTTTTCCACTTTAATAATGTGTGTTTTTACTTTGTGTTCCAATGGGGGAAATTATTACATGTTGTTAACATAAATATTTTTTACATTTTGCCTATATAAATATATTAGTTTTCACAAATGAATTTTGATTCCCAACGAAAAAATATTTGATGCCGTCGTTATAATTTGTTTTTTGTATTTTGTCGTTATTAATATATTTATAGTTTATAAATGATTATTTTTATACAAATAAAAATGATTATTTTGCTTTTTAGTCTGACGAAGAAATATGATTATAATTGGTATAATTTTTTTTTGACATTTTATACTCATGAATGTATTAATTTTTTTATAAATTCTTATTTTAGTTTTGAGTCTAGACATGGAATAATTATGTTACTAGTGTGCATGCACAGGTAAAAACGACGCGACCCGTAGTAAGTAAAACGACGCGACTCATGCTTATGCATAGGTAGGGGTGCGAATAGGCCAGGTAGGCCTACAAGGGCCTACGGCCAAGCAGGCCCAGGCCAGACCAGACTTTTTTCTAAATAGATAAGGCCAAGACTTTTATAAAAGCCTATTTAGGTAAAAAGACCAAGCTACAGGCCATCAAAAAAGCTTTTTAGGCTTACCAGACCGGCCTATTTAAATTAATATTAATAATATTTTTTATTACTACTATTATTATGTTAAATTTTCTACTTAGTTTAACTTATAATTTTGCTTACATTTTATGTTTATTCAAAATGATGACCTACAATATCAATTTTTAACATATTTAAAAGTATTATTACAAGATAACATTTAAATAAAATGTCCTATAAAGATAGTTTTCAGAAAGATTTTGTTAGATCTTGAATTAGATCTTAATATCATTGATCGATTAGCTTGTTCGTCTATTTACTAAGTCTACACTACTCAAAGGTTGTAGACTTTCTTAATTTTTTTTGGTGAAATAGGTTTTTAAACAGGCTTGCAGACCTCGCCAGGCTTTCCGAAAGGCCAGGCCAGGCCTCAAAAGTTGGCCTATCACAGGCCACAAGTCAGGCTCAGGCCCAACATTTTCAAAGCAGGCGAGGCCCAGTCCATGCAAAGCCTAGCTCGGCTCAGTCTATTCCCACCCCTATGCATAGGTAAACTGCTAGTTGTCTTAAAAAAATTCAATTTATATTTATTGTTAGATTATTTTTTTTACTCTCATTTAAAATCTTTGTCTTTTTTATATTAACTAGGTATATTTAATGTCTCAAATTTTTTTATAAAGGTCTATATGGAATAACATTCAAAAAATCAAAATAATAAATAAATTTATTGATTTTGACTATGTTTTATTTTTTTCTCTTATAATAAATGAGATTGATAGAGTAAACGACAACAAATGTATAATAGAAAGAAACTGGATATAATTATTATATACACTATTGTCGTAATAGATATTTTACGACGTCAATCAATTATGATATGATACGTCATAAAAGAGGTTTGACTTTATCAAAACCATCTTAAAAGTCACTCATATCATAATTTTTTATTGATAAATTCTATTTGGCCACTATGTATTATGGGTGTTCAAAACTGAACCAACCCAAATAAACAGCATAAACCACTTTAGTTTGGACGTGTTTAAGTCACTTTTTCAATCAACTGATCGGTTCGATTCAGATGGCAGATTGTTTTTCCAAAACTGAACCAAACCAAACCGCACATATTATTATATATTATTTAAAAAATAAGAAAGCCTACTTAACCAGGTCACACAAACACTCGTGTCGCCTTAGTCTCACACACCTTTACGACTTACTTAGTCAAAGAAGCATCTATTTCAACTTTAGTACATTTTAAGTTTAATAATTTATATGTGAATAAAATAATAATCGCATTATTTTATTATGTTTGGCTCTTTAGATCAAGTTATATTTTTTGATTCGTAAAAAATCAAACCAACCGAACCAATGCAAACTACATTGATTCAATTCAGGTTGATTCAGATACTTTTAAGAAAATCAACTGAACCAAACCAAACCAAACCGCATATGTTTTTATCTTACTGTTTAAATGACTTTTTCAATTAAAGCCGAACCAAACCCCACTACGAACACATATGAAGCCCAGATACTCCAAAACAGGCCAAGTATCTGTATCCGACACGTATCCGATACCGATACGTGTCTGATACGCCGGGATACATACCCATGAAGTATTCTGGAATTTTCATTAATTTTTTTAAAAGAAAAATGTCTGATACATGACTGATACTCCTAGGATACAACTGGCTTATACGGATACCCGCACGTCAGGCTTATATGGATACACCCAGGATACGACAGACTTATATGGATACGCATGGGATATAACATGTGGGCTTCTTTTTTTGACAACGAATGTGACTCCTTTATGAGTGCTTTTAATTTATATCCTAAAAATAAATTATAATAAAATATTAAATCGTAAAAAGGGTTAATACATATGTTAATTAGCAGTTTTTTCCTAAAAGGGTTACTACCTTCTCGATAAACTGTGGCTCCTTTTTGTGCGTTTTTTTCCTATTATTTGCAATTGTCAATTAGTATAGTAAAGTGAATATCTCTTTACTGTTTTGTTTTTGACAAAAATATCTCTTTACTGGTATCTTTAGTTAGATTTTTATATTATGTTTTTATTTTTATATATTTAAATTTTAATTTAATTTATTATTAAAATATACGAGCAATATTGTTTCTTGATTTTAAATTTTTTTCTGTATTCTCATATCCGCATTGTGTCGTATCTCGTGTCGTATATGTGCTTAGTAGAGAACACCCTGATATGTATAAGGATCCAACCGCTTAAAGAGATAAAGGCAAAATTCTCCCATGTGGCTCCACTTTCGGTCCTAGTTCATTCATTCAATTCAAACGGTTCCACCTTTTCCTCTTTCAGCTTTCATAAAAACAAAAATGGTCCTACAAATTGCATCTTTTGATAGCATGCACTCACTGCCACTCTTTTCTCATCCACAAACTTTAGAGAGAGAAAGAGAAAGAGAACCACTTGCCTTTGTTTGTGAATCCAACATCTTCGCCATGGTCATAGGTGGTGGTTTGTTATTATGACTCTTCAAACTCTTATGGTGTGTTATGTTCCCCACATTCCTCGGTTTCCTTCTCTTCACAAAACAAACCTTTTCTCTCTCCAAACACCATTTCAATGTCTTTTACCATCAAACTCCAACTAGCTTCTCACATTAACCTCAACCATGCAAACAAGTTAACCTTAAACAACAACAAAAATTGTTGTTCATATTACAATACAAAGATTTTTCTCAAACCTATTTACAAAACAAACCAATTAACCATCGACAAGTGTAAAGTGAAAAGAAGAATGCAAGGGAATTTCATGATTAAAAGCTCTTTGATTGAGCCTGATGGAGGAGAATTAGTGGATCTTGTAGTGCCAGAGAATTTAAGAGATTCTAAGTTACATGAGGTTGAGTCATTTCCTAAGGTAAAGTTAACAAAGATTGATTTTGAATGGGTGCATGTGATAGGAGAAGGGTGGGCTAGTCCTTTGAAAGGGTTTATGAGAGAGAATGAATATCTTCAAAGTTTGCATTTCAATTCTTTAAGGTTGAAAGATGGTTCTTTTGTGAATATGTCACTTCCTATTGTTTTGGCTATTGATGATGAAACTAAGGGAAGAATTGGATCTTCTTCTAATGTTGGATTGGTTGGACCTGATGGTGATTATGTTGGTATTCTTAGAAGGTTAGTTTAGTTCATTGTCTTTCTTGGTTATTAATTTTTTTGGTTAATTGATGTTTTCTAGTTGATTGATTATTCAATGAGTTTAATTGGTTTATACTATCGCTGTAAAAAAATTTACACCATCAACCAATCAAAAACCATAGTATGAGTGACGTAGTTGAGATAAAATTAAACATTTTTTATGATGTGTCATTTGATTAGCTGACGTTGTATCGTACACCGACGGTGTATATAAATTAAATCCTTATTCAATTGTTACAATATGAATGATCTTTTACCATATAGTTTAGTGATTGCGAGCAAGGTTTTGAATCGCGTCGCAATTCTTAATCATACAGAGAATCAAGGTCAAATGTTGCTGATACAGCCTAAATGTGGTCGCGGCGACAATCAAAAACCTTGATGTAGGTCGCGCCGTGGACCTTTTTTAAAAATGTTGACTGCAAGTGTAAAAAGGAACACTTTTTGTTATTAGGAGTTTCTCCATTTGAATCCCACATGAGAATTTAGTAATTGTAACACCTGCTAGAAATCCCCTTTTGTAATTGACCAAATTTTACATTATTTTTTTACATGTTAATTAATAAGCTCCTTAAACTCTTTTACAGTATTGAAATCTACAAGCATAACAAAGAAGAAAGAATAGCTAGAACATGGGGAACAACTGCACCAGGATTACCATATGTTGAGGAAGTCATTACCCCATCTGGAAATTGGCTTATTGGAGGAGATTTAGAAGTGCTAAAACCTATCAAATATAATGATGGTCTTGATAACTACAGACTCTCTCCTAAACAACTTCGCGAAGAATTCGATAGGCGTAAAGCCGATGCGGTTTTCGCCTTTCAACTAAGAAATCCTGTTCATAATGGTCATGCGTTGTTAATGAATGATACTCGTCAACGCCTTTTGGATATGGGTTACAAAAATCCAATTTTACTTCTTCACCCTCTTGGTGGTTTCACAAAGGTTGATGATGTTCCCTTAGATGTCAGGATGGAGCAACATAGCAAAGTAATTTCCGTTATTCTTCTCGAATTTGGATCATGTGCTGTCACCAATTTGGTTCAGTTGCGTAGTCAGTAAATCTGGACTGTTAAATATTGATCAGACAAACTAGATTTTTATGTCTAAAACGTATTTAAAACATAAATATTTGCTGACAGCATAATTTAGACTGTCCAATTAAGATTAGATGGTTCAGATATGTTGACTACGTGATTGTACCAATAGCAGCTGACTGCACCGAACCCAGATCCGTTCTTCTCATATGGCATCGAGTAATAATAATGTGCATGTTCGTATAAAAGTATATGCTCCGAAATGACCTTAAAAGTGATGGAACTGTCATTCAATTTTAGCTCATTTGTACTTGTCCTATTCATTGAGCTTTATTTCTAAATGTACGAATTTTTTTTCTTCACAGGTACTAGAAGATGGAGTTCTTGATCCTGAGACTACAATAGTTGCCATATTTCCATCACCAATGCATTATGCAGGTCCAACCGAAGTACAATGGCATGCGAAGGCACGGATAAATGCAGGTGCTAACTTCTATATTGTTGGTCGTGATCCTGCTGGAATGGCTCACCCAACTGAGAAAAGGGATTTGTATGATCCCGATCACGGGAAAAAGGTGCTCAGCATGGCTCCCGGTCTTGAGAAGCTTAACATTTTGCCATTCAGGGTAAGTAGTAGTAGTAGTTTTACTTTCACAGATGGCTATAGGCTCTTCTTCATGAAATATATTCTTTTAATAATAACTTTTTGAATTAATAGCCAGTTTGATCCCTCAAATTTCAGAAACGTTCAGTTTAGTCCCTGACGTTCTAATATTTCCAAACGTTATTCAATTTAGTTCCTCAAATTTTCGACGTCTGCCTGGTCGCTGACTTTTACAAACATAATATCAATTATGTCTTTGGCTTTTACAACTTGGTCTCTGGTATTTGGAAAAGTCAGAGACCTAATTGATATTAAGTTGTAAAAATCGGGGATCAAAAAGAAATTGAGAATTTAAGGGACTAAATTGAATAAATTTTGGCAAGGTCAGGGACTAATTAGTAATAGTGTTAATGTCGGGGGCTTAACTAAACTTTTTTTAAATTTGAGCGACTAAATTGACTATTAACTCATATCTTTTCCACAATGCTCTTCTTCAAATTTTGTACAATGTATAAACCAGATCAATTTTTTGATGATGATACCATGTCTTGTATTGTTTGAGATGAGAAATGACATAATCTCCTTGTTCATTAGTACACAAAATTACTTTCTTATCCTAAAATTATGTTGATAAATTATGTTGCATTTTAAACTACAGGTTGCAGCTTATGACACTAAGGAAAATAAGATGGCATTCTTTGATCCTAGCCGTTCTAAAGATTTCCTCTTTATATCTGGAACCAAGGTATTTGATTCCTTATTATTCAGTAATGTCTCTCAGGTTCCATAACAAATTTATTATCACATAACTATATAGTTCATGTTAGGTTACAATGGCAGATCATGGTTCTTGTTTCTTACTTGAAGCTGGCTATAACTTAAAACAAAAGTTATCATGTTTGTGAGTTGGAACATGAAACTACTAATGTAAGGCATAAAGTGTGGATTTAGATTGTGTGCAGTCGCCATTCGGCGCAGTCGTACGTGCATTCATCAGATCTAGATCGTCCAATCTTAATCGGACGGTCAGAGTCTTGATTTTTAACTTTAAAAACAGATATAAAACATAAAGATAAAATCCAAACCATCTGATTAAGAATAGACGTCCTAGATTTGCTGAATGCACAACTGCGTTGAATGACAACTGCACAGGATTCGGATTCAAAAAGTGTAGCATTGACATTATTTCCAAATTTTCTAAGTTTATCTACATGATTAAAGTATGTAAAATGAAAATATTGAAAAGATGTTAGTTCTTGTTGATCGTGTTTGTTTCGCAATTTATCTTTCCAGATGCGGGCTTATGCGAGAAGTGGAGAGAATCCGCCAGATGGATTTATGTGTCCAAGTGGATGGAAAGTTCTTGTCAAGTATTATGAAAGTTTGCAAGTTGAAGAGGCATCACAACAACCTGTGTTATCTACTTAGACATAAACTAGAACTAGAAGTCTAGAAGTTTTACACTAATTGATTCTAAAACAAGGTTGTTACAGTTTCAGGGAATGCCAATTTTTATGCATGGTCTTCCAGCTTCCTTATCAAGAATTCAGCAATGCGCAAGCATATTTGTTTTAATTTTTTGTAACATATTGAAATTGAATTATGTTTCTTTTCCTTATCAAGTTACTATGATTAAAGAATTTGTTATGTTTCTTTGTAGTAGTATTTTGTTTCTATTTATTTTGTTTTGATAAAATGAATGAATGGTTGAGAGTGTGGGAACTATGGCCCAAATTTAATTGAAGTGGTTGCGGTCGCTCCGGGTGCGCCCGGCTAAAAAAATGTGTAATTAGTCTCTTTTCTGATCATTCTTCTCTATATCCTTGTCTGTAAAGCATTTACTAATCAGGTTGAGCGATATGCTTGCATATCGTTGGTTCTTTCATTGCCCTGATATTTTGATCTGAGATAGTCCCAAATGTTTTTCGCAGACTTTAAATTCTTGATTCTTGTGAAAATTGTATTAGGATATGTTTGGATTGGTGGTATATGATGGAATGAGATGGAATGGAGTGGGACATAGTTCCATTGTTTGGATTTTCAAAAGTGTGATGGAATGGAATGGAATACGATGGAATGTATTTGTCATATATCCTCATTTTTCTACCCCCTCAATTTGGGTGGTATGGAATCCAATGACTCTCTCGTTAGACTATTACACATTTAGCCTTTTCAATTTACATTGCACTGCTTTTACGTTTTGCCTTTATTGTCAAGTTGTTGTTCTTTCACAAATAAGGGTTGGTCTGAGTGGTAACTGGGCTCGGATCCTACTCTAAAGTCTCGGGTTCGAACTTTGGGTGTGGCAAAAACTTTGTTGGGAGGGGACAACCACACGAACCCACAAAGTCGGATACTCTTGGCCAATCGAGTTTTCTGGTGTAGATTAGTCATCAAGAAAGGCAATGAAAACTGTATACCAATGATCAAAGAAAAGCATGTTTATGCACATTTGTCTTGTTTTTGCTCTTCCTTTTTTTTACGTTCTGCACTATTTTTATCTTTAGTTTTTTGTGATTTTTTAACTAAAAGAAAAGCACCTAACGCCAAGTGCACGGTGCTCATGTTTTTGTATTTTTTTAATGTTTCATAGATTAATTTATTGATCGACCACTCCTCAATATAATTATATTGGGATTCATACTTGTCAAAAAAATGTAATTTATTAGAAAAGAAATTATTCACGGCATTAATCTTTTTTTAGGGGTCTTTGACCCCTCCGGTGTCCAGGGAAAATGGGAGAAAGGGGCCTGAATAATCTGAAGTTTGGACAGGAGGTAAGTAAAGTCTCTCTTAAATTTGTTCCATCGCCGGTGATCGAACCCGAGTACCAGCCGAGTCCGTCCCATAAGATGGAGTGCATTAACCACTTGCACCCAAGCTTAGAGTTATTCATGGCATTATCTAATAAATTACTTTTGATTATAGTATTTGTTCTGTACCTTGCAGTGCTAGGTGGACTGCAGTTGCTAGGTCACCTGCTACCTGGCCGGAGGTTAGTGCGAGCCCGGGAGGGGTACCTGCGAAGCCACTCCAACGCTCAAGTCAGTATTGAGAATAGATGAGTGATTTAGCTAGGAATGAGAATGTACCTATTTATGGCAATGTGAGCCGGTATTTATAGGAAATCGTGTCTGTTGTGAGCCGTCGGATTGGTGGGATTGATCTGAGCCATCCAATTATGATAGTCATAATTGGGCTTTGTATATTGTGGATATGGATCAAATTGATTGGGTCAATCCATGTCCAATTGCTGAATGAGTCTCTTGGTCCAGTCCAGAACAGTTGCCCCCCAAGCCAAGATTATTCCAGAGGATGGTCTTGGCTTGAAGGAATTTCGTCGATTCGCCTGACGCGTTGGCTCGTCTGCCTCGTCGGGTCGTGTAAGATGTTTTCACCGTGGCGACTGTGTTTTTTGCTTTTTAACATGGAGAGTAAAATTTTTTGAGAGGAGCAAGCTTCTTCTCCCTTTCTCTTGGGTAAATCTTGACTCACCACCTTCCATGGTGTGGTCCAAGTCGTGAGCCACGCTTACTTCGCGCAAACCGTGAGCTATGCGTGTGACCCACAAACTTTGACCTGTGCTTTGTTATGCACAAACCGTGAGCCACGTACTTTTGTGCAAACCGTGAGTCACACTCACTTTTGCATAAACCGTGATGCACAATGGGAAGCATAAACTGTGAGGTAGTAGTATCAAAAGCATAAACCGTGGGGCACTTTTAAGAGTGCAAACCGTGAAGCAAGAATTTTCTCTTGATTTATTTATTTCATTCTCAGGAAACATAAACCGTGAAACAAGAATTTTGCAATTTTAAGAGTGCAAACCGTGAAGCAAGAATTTTGTATTTGGCCTTGTACAAAATTAATTAGAATGAGGTGGTGAGGATATCATAGTGTATGGTTGCTCCTTGCTGTACAAAATTATTTATTTTTTCAAGGCTTTAGAGTATATCTTCATTTCTCTTATGATATAAATGCCATGTAATATACATGTAACTTATAATCCACAGATAAAAGGATATGGCTGTTGGCATATGATATTAGGCTCATAAAAACCGTGAGGCATTAAGCTCACAAATCGTGACCATAGGCAAACCGTGAACCACCAATGTAGTTCATAAACCGTGAACCATCATTATTATCCATAAACCGTGAGTCACTTCCACCACTTGCAAACCGTGACCCACACTATTGTTCGCATGTTTGTAAGTCGTGACCCATGCATTTGCAAACCGTGACCCATGAGTTTGCAAACCGTGATCATGATTTTTCACATGGCAAGCCGTGACCACGCTCTTTGCAAACTGTGACCATGCTCTTCGCAAGCCGTGACCATGGCAAAGAGTTCCTTAGAGCCACACATTTTATCCCTCCCTTGGAGCAAGTTTTCTTCTCCTTTCCTCCTGAGTAAGTGTTTTCCTTCTTCTTCCTTTTTCTTATGCAAGTTGTGACTTCTTCCCCTATAGGCTTGCAAGTCGTGACGTGGTGCTAGGTAGGACTTGCAAGTCGTGATCCACCTCCATGGGGTTGCAAGTCGTGATCTTGAGCAAAAATAGGACTTACAAGTTGTGACCCACCTCCATGGGGGTACCTGGTATGTATCTCGCAATTTTGACTTTTGAGACGTCCGAATTAAGTTTTTAGCTTAATAGAACAATTGTAGCTCTGCTTCTTAGCTTTCCGACGCATGCTCACATACCTCCATCGGATAAACACGGACAAAGTTATGGTCTGCAGACTACACAGCACCCTTGGAGGTCGTGACCTTGCACCATGGGGGATTGCAAGTCGTGACCTTGCACCATGGAGAGGTAGGTATCTCGTCCTTGTATGTATCTCACAGTTTTGCCCACCGAGACGTCCGAATTGGGTTTTGAGCTTAACAGAAGAATTGTAGCTCTGCTTCTTAGCTTCCCAACGCATACTCACACGCTTCCATCGGATAAACACAAACAAAGTTATGGTCTGCAGACTACACAACACCCTTGGAGGTCGTGACCTTGCACCATGGGGGCTTGCAAGTCGTGACCTTGCATTGCACCATGAAGGCTTGCAAGTCGCGACCTTGCACCATGGAGAGGTAGGTATCTCGTCCTTGTATGTATCTCACATTTTTGACCACTAAGACGTCCGAATTGGGTTTTGAGCTTAACAGAAGAATTGTAGCTCTGCTTCTTAGCTTCCCAACGCATGCTCACACGTCTCCATCGGATAATCAGAGAAAGCTATGGTCTACAGTCTAGACAGCACCCTTGTAGGTGGGTATCTCTGGTGTCTGTGGCCTCATGGTCTCACGCCTGCTTGATTTTCGCTCCTTTCTTGGTGCTTGATACCCAAGACCTCATGGTTTCATGCTCTGCTGGTTATTTCGCATGTGTGCGCCTTTTCGTTGGACGTAGGATTTTTTCAAGTAGTAGATAGTCGCTAAGTTTGTCTTGCTTTACGCAGTTGAGTTGCCGACGCCTGCCGGGACAATTTGTATTGAAGTATACCCTTAGCACAGTTTACCAAGACGCGGCCCGAATAGAACTCGTCCAAAGGGGTTGTGACCACCAAGGTCAACTTGAAGTATACCCTTGACACAGTTTACCAGGACTCGGCCCAGATAGAACTCGCCCGAGGGGTTGTGACCACCAAGGTCAGCTTGAAGTATGTCCTTGGCACACTTTACCAGGATTCGGCCCGGATAGAACTCGCCCAAGGGGTTGTGACCACCAAGGTAGGCATGAAGTATACCCTTGGCACAGTTTACCAGGACTCAGACCAGATAGAACTCGCCCAAGGGGTTGTGACCACCAAGGTCACTTAGTGGAAAGAATTATGAGATTCTTGCTTTGGTACATAGGAAAAATGCAAACGATCATGGTGTCTTCCTTGGACCACTATTTTTACCGATAGTCTTTATTTGTTTCGGTGTGCCATGGCACTCTTGATTCTTTTGCTATGATTGGAGGTGCACGTCAGCGCTTGCCTACTTCGTCCGATCTTGCATCCAGAAATGTATTTGCAAAACCATCGCCTTGGGAAGACGGTATTGGCTTAGAGTTAATGTCGAGGTTGCCCCTGTAAGGCAGGCAGTCCCTCCTTGCAGGCTATGCTGGGTCTAAAACTTGTCTTGCCCTATCCCTAACTATGGAGTTTGACCCTTTTTCTTTCTTGATCTTAAGGAATTTTCTTTGGAACAAGTGTTAGCGCTAGTGAACTAGAGCAAAAACTGTAAATGCAAAATGAACTTTTAATCATTCATATCGAGCTTTTACATTTTGCGTTTGTGCACAAACAATAAAATTCTTAACTAGGCCTAGTTCTAGTTTCAAGTCCTGATGCCCTGCTCCCTATTCAGAGTCACGAGTTTCATCATCTTCCTCATTCACGTATTGAGCGAGCTTCCCTTCGCGAATCATTTCTTCAATGTCATCCTTGAGGGTGTTGCATTTGTTGGTACTGTGCCCATAACTTTTGATATAACGGCAGTACTTCTTAGAGGTTTGGCCTTTCCTTTGCACGAGAGGTTCGGGCTGTTTGATGTCCCGAAACTCCGCATCAGCGCACTCGGCAAGGATCTCAGCCTGGGATGTGTTCAGCAGTGTGTATTCTGAGAAGCGACCTTGTCGAGGTCGGGACTCGCGAGGAGTTCTGTCATCCTGGGCTCGCTTCTGCCATGGCTCTCCAGCGGCCTTGTAGGCCAGCTCGTCCTTCTTGCTGCCAACCTTGGCTTCCTCTTGGTACGCCATGTTGTCTTCTTCATAATCCATGTACTTTTGTGCCTTCTGAAGAAACTCATCCAAGTTTCGGGGTTTGTTAATCCCCACGTCTCTTTGAAACAGGCTTCCTTTCTTACGGCCATCCTTTATCCAAAAGAGCCTTCTCTTGTTTTCAAGGTTCCTGACGTTGCCGGCCTCCTTGTTAAACCTTTCCAGATATTCTCTAAGTGTTTCTTTCTCTCCTTGCCTGATCGCCCTGAGTACCTCTTCAGATTTTGGCTTCAAGCGGGAAGCGGCAAAGCGGGTTGTGAACATGGTGGCCAGCTGCCCCCAGGATGAAACCGAGTTTGGTTTCAACTCCTGGAACCAAGCTAGTGCTGAATCCGTGAGAGTAAGGGGAAAAGATCTTACAGTGGATAGGTTCCCTTGCCCCCGGGTATCTCATCATGACAGAGAAGTAGGCCAAATGCCTGTCAGGGTCCTCAGTCCCGTCGTATGTTTTGAGAGCCGACAATTTCTCTAAGGCCCTTGGAATCGAGCATTCGTCAACCTTCCTAGTGAAGGGTCCCTCGTGGGAGAGCCATGGAGAGTGGTGAGGTGACCCGTCCCCAAGACCTATGCCTTGGCGGTCACGTTGGGCTGGAGATCTCCTCGAGGTAGATCTGTGGTGACGCCTCTTGTGGGTCTTGGCTTGGCTCCGTGACCACTCACGAGAATTAGGGGTTGCGAGCGATGAGGTCCTAGAGGGAAATTCTTCAGGCCAGTAGGTACCATCAGGCGAGGTTGGAGGAGTGCTTGGAGGTGAACCTGATCCTTGATGTCTGCTGCGGCGAGGAGGAGAGCGGCGAGCTCGCTTCCATCTAGGTGGAGAGCGGTGATTGAGATGACGCCTGGGTGGAGACCTATGGCACCTGGAGTTGACTGTCCTTGGGGGAGGGGTGCCCCCGCAAGGATGAAGTTGCTCTGGCATGGCTTCCATTCGCCTCTCTGTCTGCTTGAGGCGCGCTTCTTGATGCAACATAGTTTAGGTGCGGTTGCATAGCAGGTCCAAGAGCTGGCGGATGGTCGATGCATTCTCAGGTTGGACGGGGATCTGGATCGAGGCTGAGTGGGGTGTCGGAACTCAGATGCCGTGGTCCGGCATGGAAACGGCAATGCCTTCGGGAGTGCTCTCTGGCTGGGGTTGCGGAATGGCAATGCTTCGGACTCGGGATCTACCTCTGGGCGCCATGGGAAGGCAGGGGAAAGTTCAAAGAGTAGAGATGGTGTGAAAGATATATATCTCCCACTATGGTCGCCAATGTTCTGTACCTTGCAATGTTGGGTAGACTGCAGTTGGTAGGTCACCTGCTGCCTGGTCGGAGGTTAGTGCGAGCCCGGGAGGGGTACCTGCAGTTGGTAAGTCAGTGTTGAGAATAGATGAGTGATTTAGCTAGGAATGAGAATGTACCTATTTATGGCAATGTGAGCCGGTATTTATAGGAAATCGCGCCCGTTGTGAGCCGTCGGATTGATGAGATTGATCTCAGCCATCCAATTATGATAGTCATAATTGGGCTTTGTATATTGTGGATATGGATCAAATTGATTGGGCCAATCCATGTCCAATTGCTGAATGAGCCTCTTGGTTTGCAGAGGACAGATACTTTTGATTATATTATTCTTTTATAAAATCATAAAATTAACATATTAACAAAGTAAAATATATCTTTAGTCAAATAGTAAGAGTTAGATTCTGCATACTTTTGTTTTAAAAAATACATTCTGAATAGTGATTTTAAATAAGGGCAAAAAAGGAACAAAAAAAGTTATAATTCATCCCGCTCTGTCCATTGTCCAAATGATGGAGTGAGAACTTTGTTCTGTTCCATCATAAAATTACCAAATAATGGAATGAGATTTTTATTCCCTTTCGTTCCACTCTCCTCTTTTCCATTCCGCTCCGTTCATTTTAAACTATGCAGACATGCGCTTAGACCTCATGAAAAAAGCTTTTATTTTTCTTGTGTTCCTTTCTTTGTAATTCTTTAGCTATTTCATAGTGGGATTTGCTGGTAATTTGAAGACTTTATATATAGTCTTCTTCTACCACCTCCTAAAGAACCTACTTCAAGATGAACCGTCATTCTTACATACCATGCTTCATACTCTTCACCATCGAAAATAGGTGGTGCAATTGTTTTGAACAATTTATCTCCTTCTATATATCAATTTGTTAACATTTTTGATTTGAATATAATGAGAAGAAAGTTTTTTTTTTGGGTGAATAAGAGAACAGAGATATCATATTTTGAATATTATATTATTATGATATTATAAAAATGATGTGATACTAAAAGTCCGGCGGGACATGAAGGAGTTGCAAGAAGGAGGTCTGAGTTGAAATCCCAAAAACTAACATTGCATCACCCCACTATCATCTGCTTATCAAAAAAAAGTACTAAATACTAATGCCTACGAAACTCATAACCCTACTTAAATAGAGACTAGACACAAGTGTAACTAAAAAAAAAGAAACTAGAAACAAACCTATAAATAAGGAGCTTATAAAAAAACCTATAAATAAAGAAATCATTCTTAGAGAATAGTCTAAAATAACAAACTAATCCTATATGAGATAATATCAAGATATGATAAGATTTTTTCCTTCAAATATTCTAAAAATTTCCCTAAAACATAGTTTAGGAAAATAAATTAAGAATCCAAAAAACGGTTAAATAGGCTATAGCTATAATAAATATAGATATATAATGGGCAAAATTACACTAAGGGTTCCCTTCAAATAATATCTATGTGTGAGGTTTGATGAAAAATGAGTGAGGTGGATATCTATGTGTTTAGAAATGGTTAACTACTATGTGGTGGTGAATGGTGAAAAAGTAGGACCTATCATTCCATGGAGAGAATTGAGGCAGGGTGACCCACTGTCACCCTACCTGTTTATTATTTGTGCGGAGAGTTTAACCGCTTTACTTAAAAAATCTGAAATCAGTGGAGACTTACATGGTGTGAAGGTGTGTAGGGGGCTCCATCCCTTACACATCTTCTTTTTGCTGATGATTGTTTCTTGTTTTGCAGGGCTAATGATACTGAAAGTAGACAGTTGCAAGAGATTCTCAAAAAGTATGAGGCAGCTTCAGGACAAGCTATTAATATGGATAAGTCAGAAATCTTCTTCAGTCAGAACACTTCTCAAGATATGCGAGCTAGAATTATAGGTACTCTTGGTGTCACTGAATGCATCGGGATAGGAAAGTATCTTGGGTTACCATCTATGATTGGTAGGAACAAGAAGCAGATGTTTGGCAATTTAAGGGATAGGATGTGGAAGAGAGTTCAACAATGGTCGGGAAACATTTATCAAAAGCAGGTAGAGAAGTTCTATTGAAGTCAGTGGCCCAATCTATACCCACGTATTATATGAGTACTTTCATGCTCCCAACCACACTTGGGGAGGAGCTTGAAAGGATGATGAATTCGTTTTGGTGGGGAAGCAATCAACGGTCTACCAAGGGTATTCACTGGATGAATTGGGAGAAGCTAACTATGCGGAAGGAGCACGGTGGTATGGGTTTTAGACACTTGCTTGGTTTCAATTTAGCATTGCTGGGGAAGCAGACGTGGAAAATTATGACCCACGCAGATACTATAGTTGGTCGCGTCTTCAAAACCAAATACTTTCCTAATAGTGACTTTATGGGGGCTCGCTTGGGCCATAATCCCAGTTATGTATGGTGTAGTATCTACTTTTCCCGGGTTGTGGAATATGGGATCGCGGTGGAGATTAGGTGATGGCACCTGTGTTTCGGTTTGGAACTCACCATGGTTGAAGAGGCGTAAGGATGCTTTTATACGCTCACCAATAGTGGTAGGACAGGAAGATATGAAGGGTAGAGATTTATGGAATGATTCACAAAGTAGCTGGAATGAGGTTTTGGTAGATACAAATTTCAACAATCAGGAAGCTCATTTAATCAAGAAGATGCCTATTTACAATGCTCAAGGTGAAGACGTACAAGTTGGTATGGTGAAGAAGTTGCAATGGTATTTACTCGGTCTGGTCTGCTTATTTTGGTGTGATGGAGGATCTTATTGATAGTAGCCACCTACAGGTACCGGGGAATTGGATGAGTATTTAGAAGCTGAAAATCCCTCAAAAAGTGAAGATTCTATTGTGGAGGATTGCACGGGGATGTTTACCGACGCACCGTAATTTGCGTCATATACACGTCCCTTGTGAAGAGACATGCCCATTATGCAACGAGGTCGAGGAGGATGAATATCACACATTTTTTGGGTGTTCTCAGATCCAATCAACGTGGAATGTGAGTGGTATATCTCATGAGGTGAGTACTTTACTACACCAGGGTGATTCTTTTAATACTTGTTTATTTAATATGCTAGACCAATTATCAAATGAGCATAGGAATGTGTTCTAGACTCGACCAGGAGGTCCATTCAGCAATACTAGGAGGTGAATTTAGTAATTTGATATGGATTGGCCCAATCATTTCGGCCCATATCCACAACATACAAGCCCAATTATGGCCATCACACTTGAATGGTTAAGATCGATTCTACTGATCCGATGATCCACAAACGGGCACGATTTCCTATAAATACCGGCTCCTATTGCCTTCATAAGGTACACACTTTCATTCCTAGCTAAATCACTCATCTATTCTCAATACTGACTTGAGCGTCAGAGTGGCTTCGCAGGTACCCCCTCGGGCTCACACTAACCTCCTGCCAGGCAGCAAGAGGCCTACCAACTGCAGTCAACCCAATACTGCAAGGTACAGAACATCCCCTGTCCTGCAGGTTGGAAACATGCCCGAAACAAGACATGCTCGAAAACAAGAAAGCTAGAAATATAAGCTGAAGGTCAGCCAAAATTACCTTAGAAGCTCATGGAAATGTCGAACAGATAATGGTGAGAACAGAAGAAGCAATTCCCCTCGGCAACAAGCAAGCCTGAAATTTCATCAAGAAGAAAAACAAACTAAGAGACAGGATAAGCAAACAAAATAAATACAAGCAGAATGCCAAGGACATGCCCAACCTGGCACCCAGGAGGGTGGCCAGCGCATTGCAAGCCAGCGCCCAAGGCGCCCAGGAGGGCGCCAAACCCCCTCTCGCAAGTCGGCACCCAGCCTAGCGCAAACCGGCACCCAGCGCCCAGGAGGGCGCCAAACCCCCTCTCGCAAGCCGGCACCCAGCCTAGCGCAAACCGGCACCCAGCACCCAGGAGGGCGCCAAAACGCGTCTCGCAAGGAGGCAGCCAGGGCGCACAAGCCGGCACCCAAGGCGCCCAGGAGGGCGCCAAATCCTGTTTCGCAGGGAGGCAGCGCAGCGCGCAAGACAGCACCCAAGGCGCCCAGGAGGGCGCCAAATCCCTCTCGCAAGCCGGCACCCAGCGCTGCGCAAATCGGCATCCAAGCGCCAAATCCTGTTTCGCAGGCAGCCAAGTGTAGCGCACAAGTCGGCACTCAGGCGCACAAAAAGGCAGACTAGCGCAGGCACCCAAGGCGCCCAGGAGGGCGCCAAATCCTGCTCCACAAGGCGACACCCAGACTAGCGCAGGCAGGCACCCAAGCTAGGCGCCTAGGAGGGCGCCAAATCCTGCTTCGCAAGGAGGTATCCAGCGCCTAGCAACCAAGCACCCAGGCGCCTATGAGGGTGCCATCAACAACACAAACGAGAACAATAACGAACAACAACAAGGCACCCAGGAGGGCGCTATCAACAGAAGAAAACGCTTACCAATGAGGAGAGACGTTGAAGCAAGTAGATCCTACCTCCCTTCTCCTCTCCAATTGGGTGCTCCAAAGAAATCTTATCCTCACTCCTCCACAAACCTTTTAAGTTTGGACCACAGGATGGAGACTCACCTATTTATAGTAGGTAAATGGGTGAGGGTAAAAAATTTATTATCTTTACTCTAGAGAATAAAAAACCTAAAAACACGGTCGTTACAAGGACAGTATCACGCACGGCCTCACAAATCTGGCGAATCGACAAAAATCCTTCAAGCCAAGACCATCATCCAGGAGGGGCATTTAGCAATTGGATATGGATTGGCCCAATCATTTTTGGCCCATATCCACAACATACAAGCCCAAATAAGGCCATCACACTTGAATGGTTAAGATCGATTCTACTGATCCGACGATCCACAAACGGGATCGATTTCCTATAAATACCGGCTCTCATTGCCTTCATAAGGTACACACTCTCATTCCTAGCTAAATCACTCATCTATTCTCAATACTGACTTGAGCATCGGAGTGGCTTCGCAGGTACCCCCGGGCTCACACTAACCTCCTGCCAGGCAGCAAGAGACCTACCAACTACAGTCAACACAATACTGCAAGGTACAGAACAGAATGTATTAGCAATGACGTGCTGGGTGTTATGGAAACGGCAGAATGAAAAATTATGGGAGGATATTATCAAACCAGCATTGTTGTCCATGCAGCTAGCGATGGACTATTTGCAACAGTAGGAATTGTCGAAGCTGCGAGTTAATAGAACAACAGGTACGCTATCCAATAGGCAGCCTTTGGAGGTGAGATAGAAAAAGCCAGCGGCAGGTGCGCTTAAATGTAATGTGGATGCTGCACTTTTTGAGCAAGAAAATAAATCTGGAATAGGCATGTGTATAAGGGATGAGAATGGCGTGTTTATGGAAAGAAAGACAATGTGGTTTATGGGAACACCGGAACCTCGTTGTATTTATTTAATTTCTCAACTTTCAAGCTATAGGATTAGCTTTGTTCGGAGGCAAGCGAATCTTGTTGCTCACGCTCTTGCTAGAGAATCAAGATTGTATGCTAGCACCTATTTGCATTATTTGATTCCAACTTGTATTTCTCACATTCTTATTAATGAAATGAGTTAAGTTTGCTTTGGTAAAAAAAAATTACACTAAGGGTCCTTTAAGTTATTTAATTGTAACAACTTAGTCCTTTAAGTTTTTTTTTGTACCACTTAGGTCCTTTAACTTACATAACGTGTACGTCGTTAGTCATTTTTTCATTTTCTGTTACAAAATAGCCCAGTTGGCACTAACAGAGCTGACATGGCCGTGACAGAGCCTACGTGTCATCTGTCTCGTAACAATTTGGTCTTTTAATACTACCATCATGTAACAATTTGGTCCTTTCAACTTAAATGGAGAAGAAGATTAACCATTTATTTTTTTAAAAATTTAAGCCGAAAGTACCAAATTGTTATATGACAGTAGTCTTAAATGACCAAATTGTTACAAGACAGATGAAACGGCTCCGTCATGGCCACGTCTGCTCCATTAGTGTCAACTGGGTTTTTTTGTAACGAAAAATGAAAAAAGAACTAACGGTGTAAACTTAAAGTACCTAAGTGTTACTAAAAAAACTTAATGGACTTGTTACAATTAAATAACTCAAAGTAGCCTGGTGTAATTTTGCCTATATAATGATACGATATTTTAAAATTTCAATGCACCCTTTGATCAAATTTGTTTTTTCAATGCACCCTCTGATTTTACCATTTTGCGCCTCTCTAACTCTCTCTATACCCTACAATTTTGCACACATTCTCACCATGCGGCTAGAGGCTTGGACGATTGGGTGAGCTTCAATTTCATAATTCTCTGTTTCTTCATTTTAAAATTTGAAGTTTGTTATTATAAGGCTTAAGAAATTGATGATACTCAATCATTCATATTGTTCCTTGTCGATATTTTTTTTGAGTTCTCATTATTGAAAACATTATGAGTTATAGTTTTTTTTCCTATCATCGAGTTCTTTGAGAAGCTTACTGTATCTTTTCTTAAAACGATCTTGGATGATGACTTATTCAAATTAGGGCTTGCAATTTTGTGAATCGGAGTGATTGATTTGGTATTTACAATTCCCTTTCCTCATATTCAGTGGATGAATTCACTTTGTGGCTGGAAAGTTTGAATTTTGTTTCTGTTTGTTTTCAATACCAACTGTGGTGTTTGAATGAGCGCTGAAAGTGCTGAATTTGAGCATCTGCTTGTGGTATAAATATGTTGATCTTGATGGCCTTATTGCAAGGCTTGATTTGAGTTTGGCATGTTTATCATTCCATGGATAAATATACATCAGACTAAATTATCTCTTGATATCTATTTAGTTATCTCAGTATTTTATTTAGAAGAAGTAACCATAGTTCTTTTGGTTTCAGGTTTTTTTCAGTTTCGGCAGATTGAAGCAGCATATGTGTGCATTTTTGCAATTTACGTTTGGCTCAGAATGCAGCTATCTGACTCAGCTTTGGCAGAACCAAGATATGAGATATATACACACAACAATTTTGACTTGCCGTTCGGAGTTTTGCTCGGAATGTGGGTATCCGAATCAGCGTTGTGTCTATATTTCATATCTTGATTCAGTTGAGTATTTTACGCCCCATGGAGTTTGGCTCAGAATGTGGCTATCCGAATCAGCGTTGACAGAACCAACATATGATATGTACACACAACGCTGTTGACTTACCATTTGGAGTTTTGCTTGGAATGTGGCTATTTGAATCAGCGTTGTGTCTATATATCATATTTTGATTCTGTCAAGTATTTTATGTCTCAGCGAGTTTGGATCAGAATGTGGCTACCGGAATCAGTGCTGACAGAACCGACATATGAGCTGATGACTTGCCATTCTGAGTTTGGCTTGGAATGTGGCTATCTTAATCAGCATCGGGTATCTCTCTTGGCGCATTTGTTTTTCATGATATTGGTATTTTTCTTTTAACTTTTGTTTTGAATTGCTTTCTCCCTGTTCTGAGTTATTGTTTTTGTTTCTTTTCTCGATGATGACTTAATTAGAGCTTACAATTGTGTGCCATATTTATATAGGTATTGAATTTGAGTGATTGATTATTATTTACAATTCCCTTTCCCCATATTCAGTGGATGGATTCACTTTGTGGCTGGAAAATTTAAATTTTGTGCTGTTTTTTAAAACACCAGGTGTGGTGTTAGAATTTGAGGCAGTTGCAGAATCCGTTTGTGATGTTAATGTTGATCTCGATGGCCTTGTTTTATCATCCAATAAGGATGTATTGGGAGTTCTGGGTGTTGTAAACCACACAATGTTAGATTTTTACTTATTCACGGTTGTCAAACTCGAGATCCCATCAAAGATCAGGGAAGGAAAGACCGTAAATCGTGAAATCGTAACACGAATCGGTAGATACCACCAAAAATATCAAAATATATTTTAATATAAATATATGTTAGTACAATTAATTATTAGTATAAAAATATGATAATATAATTAATTAATAGAAGAAAATATAAATTATGTCTTATAGGAATGTAGACAATTAATTTATTAATAATCAACTCTACTATAATAAAAACTAATGTTAGCACTTTTACAATTTTAGACATCTTAAAATTTTGTCATTTGTCAAAAATTAGGGGTAAGGGTTATTTTGCCACTAAAAGACAAAAAAAATAATTTTTTCAGTTTTTTTTTTTAAATTTAAAACGGACGAACTACACGCTGTCAGCAGCTTTTTTTTTAAATGTTTCATTTTTATTTTTTTTAAATCATTTTTTTTCAAAAAACTGTGTTTTTTTAAAACAGTTTTTTTAAAATGGTTTTTTTTTTAAAAAACTGTTTTTTTTAAAAACTGTTTGTTTTTTTTTTTTGGTCCAAAAAAAAAAAAAAAAAACTTATGTTAGCACTTTTACAATTTTAGACATCTTAAAATTTTGCCATTTGTCAAAAATTAGGGGTAAAAGGGTTATTTTGCCACTAAAAGACAAAAAAAATTGTTTTTTCAGTTATTTTTATAATAAATTTAAAACTGACGCATTGACACGCTGTCAGCAGCTTTTTTTTAAATGTTTTATTTTTTTAAAACTGTTTTTTTTAAATAGTTTTTTTTCAAAAAACCGTGTTTTTTAAAACTGTTTTTGTTAAATGGTTTTTTTAAAAAACTTTTTTTTTAAAAAAATTAATCAACTCTACTTCAACTCTACTATAAACAAAACTTATGTTAGCACTTTTACAATTTTAGACATCTTAAAATTTTGTCATTTGTCAAAAATTAGGGGTAAAAGGGTTATTTTGCCACTAAAAGACAAAAAAAATTGTTTTTTCAGTTATTTTTATAATAAATTTAAAACTGACGCATTGACACGCTGTCAGCAGCTTTTTTTTAAATGTTTTATTTTTTTAAAACTGTTTTTTTTAAATAGTTTTTTGTCAAAAAACCGTGTTTTTTAAAACTGTTTTTGTTAAATGGTCTTTTTAAAAAACTTTTTTTTTAAAAAAATTAAAATGTTTTTTTAGTTTTTTTTATTTAACACCTGTTTTTTTAAAAAGTCTTTTTTCGTAATTAAAAAAATATGATTTAATTAATATTTTAAAATCTATTTTTTTTAGGCTAAACTCCTGTTTTGGCCCTTTATCTTTGGGGTTGTGGTCACTTTGGCCCTTTATCTTTTTTTTTTTTTCATTTTAGACCCTCATGTTTTTTGTGTGTGTCATTTTGGCACCTGCCGTTATGTTTATGTTTTTTGTAGCAAATTTTTAAGGACGAAAATGAAATCAATTAAAAACATAAGGGCCAAAAATGAAATCAATTAAAAACATAAGGGACTAAAATGAAATCAATTAAAAACATAAGGGACTAAAATGATAACGGCAGGGGCCAAAATGACACACAAAAAACATGAGGGTCTAAAATGAGAAAAAAAAAGATAAAGGGCCAAAGTGACCACAACCCCAAAGATAAAGGGCCAATGGGTCACAGCATATTAACTTGTCGGTTTTTTTTTATACCCCCGTCAACTTCCATCTACCCCCACCCAATACCGTAATCCCGAAAATACCTCGGACATAAATTACAAAAATTGACTTTTGGAAGATTCTCTGGTGGGGGACCACTTTATCTGGTAATCGGATTTACCTAAATGCAAGGTAAAGCCGATTAGCTTTAAATACGTAATAAATACACACGCATAAGTCAAATCGGATCTATCAAACTGACAGATAAATCCGAATTGACCATTTAATTCAGTACAGAAAGCGAAATTTTAATTAATCGGATTTACCTAAATCCTCTTATATCTTTTAATGAATCGGATTTACCTAAATCCTCTTATATCGTTTGAGGCACGTAAATCTGATTTCTTTTTTTTTTTTAAATTAATTTCTGTATAATTGTTGTTCTATTTTGAAACAGATATTGTGCATACAGAGTCGCAGGTTGTTCCTTTTGTGGTAGACCCTACAGAGGCATTCTGGACGGAGAGGGTATATTTTTCAAACTAATTTTCTTAATCAAAGTTTGGTAGATATTTAATTAATTAAGTACGGAACATTTATCTATTTTTTCTATTTTGTAGATATTTTCTACACGCCAGGATGTTGAAGAGTGGGCTAACGCGGTTGGGAGGCGTATTGGAGTTGTGGTTATCATTGTAAGATCTGACAAAGCTGGAGGTAAAAGGGGTTCTAGAGATAAGATTATTTTTGGTTGCGAGAAGCAAGGGAAATGGTCTAATGATTCTAGAGTTTTCGGGTCTAAGAGAAGAAGCTGTCCGTTTACATTGTGTAGCGACCGAAAAATCCGGAGGAGGGATTCTTCGTTGTTTTTGAGCAATGGAGTCGCCATCAATATTTATTTTTAGGAAAACATTGAAAAAAACCTTTGTTTTTGGGTTCGGGGGTCGATTAAGTGCGGGGAAGGTACTAGCACCCCGCAACATCCTAAAAAATGTTACATTTTAATTTAATGTGTAGAAAAAAGAATTAGTTTAAAGAAAACATTTTGATTTACCCTTTTTATTGATTACAAAAAAACGGAAAGGAAGACTTAATAAAAAAAAAATTAGTTTTTTTTTTGCGCTTGACAGGAGTGGGCCCCCGCTCCTACGTATCTCCGGGTGCGATGGAGAAATCAAAGCTACGTAGTTCTTGGGTAGAAAATATTTGTGTGTTGGTATTTTTTTATTTTTTGAAAAGTTTGCGAAAACTAGAGGCCGCTCATGGTGACCAAACAGATAAATCCAGAGTGGTCGTCATTAATGGCTTATTCGGAAAAGAAAGTGTTTACAGCGTTCAAACGAGCTGGGCCCAGAGTGAATGCTATAAATACCCGGTTTGCGATCGAGCGTTTTGTTTGAAAAAATGCTTACTGGGAAGCGTGATTTTTTTTAACAAAGGGGGTTGAGATTATGTTTGTATTCTATTAACTGAAAAATTTCTTGAAGTTTAGGCGGGTGTTTGCGACGATCAAACGAATAAATTCAAAGTGATCACTGCTACTAATCCGTTTTTAAAAAAAGAAGGTTAGCCCTATCGGTCAAACAAGCTAAGCTCAGAGTGACCATTAGTAACAACCTATTTTTTTGTGAGTTGGATTGTTTGAAAGAAAGAAAAGCGGTTTGGAAACATCGCGGTGTAAATAGAAGCGAAAAGTGCGACAAGGGGGGGTGCAAGTGGCATTTTGACGCTAAAAAAGGTTGCAGGGGGTGCAAATAGCGTTTTGACGCTAAAAAAAATGGTTGCCGGGGGTGCAAATAGCGTTTTGACGCTAAAAAAAAATGGTTGCCGGGGGTGCAAATAGCGTTTTGACGCTAAAAAAAAATGGTTGCCGGGGGTGCAAATAGCGTTTTGACGCTAAAAAACGGTTGATTGATTTATTTTTACTTTTTGCTATTTGACTAAATTACTCTTCATTTTTTTGGGGAGAATGATTATTATTATTACCCTTTTTTTTTTTAAGGTAGTGGTATTAGTAACCATTTATTTTGGAAGGAGAAAAAAACATTTTTTTTTATTTTGAAAAGAATTTTATTTTAATCCGAAAATTACATTAATATTTAAATAAAAAAGCAACAAATTTAAATAATAAAAAAACAGCAACTTTTTAATATGAAAAAAAAACAGCAACATTTAATAATAAAAAAAACAGCAACATAAAACATAACAACACTTAAATAAAAAAAACAGCAACACTTTTTTAATAGAAAACAGCAACATTTATTTTTTTTAAAAAAAATATTTTTTTTTATTATTTTATTTTAATCCGAAAATACAGCAAAATAATAAAAAATAAAGCAACAATTTAATAAAAAAAACAGCAACACTTAATAAAACATAACAACATTTAAATAAAAAAAGCAACACTTTTTAATATAAAAACAGCAACATTTATTTTTTTTAAAAAATATTTTTTTTATTATTTTATTTTAATCCGAAATACAGCAAAAATAACAAAAAATACAGCAACAATTAAAAAAACAGTAACAAATAAATAAAACAGCAACAATTAAAAAAGCAACAATTTAGTAAAAAAAACAGCAACAAATAAAAACAGCAACAAAACATTTTAAAAAAAAAATGACAGCAACCATTTTAGATAAAAACAGCAACAATGTTAGCTAAAAAAAATGACAGCAACAAATAAAACGAAATTACAGCAACTTTAAAAACGAAAAAAAAGCAACAAATAAAATAGAAAGAGACAACAACAAATATGTACAACAAAATTACAGCAACTTAAAAAAAAAATAAAACTGCAATAATTAATTAAAATATTACATTGCAATACCTTAAACAAAATCCGGAAATGTTGAAGAGGAAGTTTTCTTCTTCGGATTTCTCCAATACAACAAATCTAAACTAAAGAAAAAAAATTAAATTTCGGAAGGAGAAGGAAAGAAAAAAAAAGAAACTACAGTGAACAAGTCTCACTGTTTTTTTTTTTTCTAAAAAATTTTACCCCCCTTTTTTTTGCCTACGAAAACTTCTTCTTCTTCCTTTTTTGAGAACCCCTTTTTTTTCGAAAAAATGCTTTCCTTCCCCTCTAAAACCGTCCTCCTCAAAGTCATGGCCTCCCCCCTATTTATACAAAGAAAAAAAGCTCTTTTTTCTTTCTTCTTCGTTTTCTTCTGACTTCAACCATGCCTTGTACAGTGCTTTTTTTTACAGTGGCTTGACATGGTGAATAAAAGCTTATGAAGGGTATGGGTGTAGCAGAGGAGAGAATGATGGTTTTTTTGTGTGAGAAAGGAGAGATGATGGATGTGTGAGAGTGAGAGGGGAGAAAAAAAATGAGTGTGTGAGAGGAAAAGGGGAATGGGAGCCGTAGGTATGGGGAGAGAGAGGAGGGAAGGGTTGAGTGTGAGTGGAAGAAAGAGAGAAATGAAGGTTGAGTGTGAGAGAGGGAGAGTGAGGTCGAATGGGGAAGGGGGAAGGAGAGAGGGAGGAGGCGTGAGATAGGAGAGTGATGTGAGGGAAGTGTGGGCTTCAAGGAATGGGGAAGTGGGAATGCAAGTTTCAAGGAATAGGGAAGTGGGAATGCAAGTTTCAAGGAGGGAATAAAGGGGAGTGGGTCGACTTTGACCATGGGATAATAGGGGTGAATGTGGCTCATTTTTGGGTAAAAGGGGGAGAGTGAATGTGGTCAAGTTTAGGGTTAGGGGGGGTGGTCGAATTAGGGTTTTATGGAGGGGAAATGGGTATGGGTTGGATAGTAATTAGGGTTAGGAGGAGTTGGGTTATGGGTTGGATAGGAATTGGATTGGGTTAGGCGAATTGGGTTAGGGTTTGGTGGAGGAATGGGCTTTAAATGGCCCAATCCTGATTGCACCTCTATATTTTTTTTACAGACCCCCCCTATGCTCCTTTGCCTATTTTGTTTTGATACTTCTAATTATATTTTTTTTCAAAAATTAAAACTTGTAGCAAACTAAAATAAAATAATACATGACATGAACATAAAAATGAATATTATTTTTATTAAAAATAAATAAAATTTCTTATCTTTGGATAGGACAAAATTAGGGTATTACAGCTGCCCCTCTTTATTTATATTTTGCTAGGAAATCGGAGGGGTTCCCAATTTCTCGAGGAAAATAGAAATAAAGATAGAAAGACACTAACTTTGTCCAAACTGAGGTTTTTTTTTGTTTTTCTTATGAAAACTGGGTTGCTATAGACGGAAGGTAAATAGGGATCACTGGGGATCTGAAGGATCGCTGGGGATCTGAGGGATCGCTGGGGATCTGAAGGAGCACTGGGGCTCTGAAGGTCTAGTTCAAAATCAATGCTTGGCGCATCGACTTGCGTTCGACTGAGGGACCGTCGGGGTCTGAAGGGCATGCCTAAGCCTGAGGGACCGATGGGTCTGAAGGAGCGTAACTAGCTTATGGTACTAGTAATACGGTCTGGGGGTGGCCTTTTTTCGAGCGGCCATTAGGGTTAATCAGGTCCGGAACTGATATAACCACGAAGGACGTGCACTGTGTTTTTTAGGCGGACACAGCTAGTCTGAAGGGCCTGGGGCCGGATGATCCGTCGGTTGCTCGATAACGCGACGTGCGATCTGGATTGAAGGACCATTGTTGGTTTGAAGGAGCGCCTGGGCTCTGAAGGACCGCTGGGGGTCTGAAGAATTGGTGCTAACGATACATAAAAATTATCTCAACAGACACTTGCAATGAATGATGCATGCGTGCATGTAGTTAAGTAATTGATGACATGATGAATGAAATGTGGAATGATTTTATTTTTGGCTTTTGTTCTTGGCCTTTTTTCTCTTTTCATTTTCTTTTCTTGCTCTTTTGCTCTTTTTGCTCTTTAGCTCTTTATTGACTTTGCTGGCATCATCAAACTCGCATGACTCTTGACGTGGGATACGAGGGTTGCCTCAAGCAGTGGTGCCAAAGTGCGGGTTATTAAGATTTGCTGAAGTGATTATGCATTTGTCCTTTTTGCAACTTTATGAGAGATCATCTCTTTTTTGTGATTTTTAGAAATTTCGCAATGATTATAATGCTTGTGATCATGCACATGTTTCGCAATTCAGTATCGTTTACCATGAACGTTATTTTTACGATAATAGGGAAATGAGAGAATAAAGGAAGTGTTTAATATTCAAATGGAAAACAAATGCGCAGAAGGTCGCGCTAGCTGAAAATTACATTGGGAGTTTAAACTACAAAAAGAAAGAGAAGAAAAAGAAAACAAGGAAAGCTGATCCTTTGATTGTTTGTATCTTTGAAGTAATAACGCCAATCGCCCATTAACATAACTTTGAGCATTCATTATCCAACTTTCGAAGGTATTGACTGCCTCTGTAGCTCAAAGTCCAACTTCTGACCCTAATTTTTGCCTGGACTGCTCTTTAGAGTTTTCAGTCCACCGGGTCGCTCTAATTTTTGCCTAGGCCGCCCTTTCGGGTTTTCGACCTAGCGAGCTTATTTTTGCTTGGCTCATCTTTCTCTTTTTTTCATATATTTCTTTAGGCATAGTACTTCTTGACTGCGTCCGAGTTCACTGGGAGTGGGAGGTCTTCACCGTCCATTTTTGTGAGAATCAATTCTCCTCCAGAGAATGCCTTCTTTACCACATAAGGTCCTTCATAGTTAGGGGTCCATTTTCCACGGGAATCCTTTTGGATAGGCAACATCCTCTTGAGCACAAGGTCTCCTTCTTGGAACTGGCGGGGGCGCACTTTTTTATCATAAGCCTTTTTCATTCTTTGTTGGTACAACTGCCCATGACACAAAGCAACTACTCTCTTTTCTTCTATGAGGTTCAACTGATCCAGACGAGCTTGAACCCATTCTGCCTCCTCCAATTTTGTTTCCATTAGCACTCGCAAGGAGGGTATTTCCACCTCGATGGGAAGAACTGCTTCCATCCCATATACTAGTGAGAATGGTGTTGCCCCTGTTGACGTGCGGATAGAGGTCCGATACCCGTGCAAAGCGAAGGGCAACATTTCATGCCAGTCCCTGAAGGTCACTACCATCTTTTGCACGATCTTCTTTATGTTCTTATTTGCTGCCTCAACTGCCCCACTCATCTTTGGACGGTATGGGGAGGAATTATGATGCTGGATTTTGAAGTCGTCACACAACTCTTTCATCATCTTATTGTTCAGGTTGGTCCCATTGTCCGTGATGATCTTATTCGGAAGACCGTAGCGGCAAATCAAATCTCTCTTTATGAACCTGACAACCACTGATTTTGTTACACTGGTGTAAGAAACGGCCTCGACCCATTTGGTGAAATAATCAATAGCGACAAGAATGAAACGATGTCCGTTTGATGCCTTGGGTTCGATGGGACCGATGACATCCATTCCCCACATTGAGAACGGCCATGGTGCTGTTAGGACATTCAGAGAGGCAGGTGGTACATGGATATTGTCGGCGTAGATTTGACATTTATGGCATTTTCTGACGTAGTTGAAGCAGTCAGTCTCCATTGACAACCAGTAGTAGCCAGCCCTTAGGATTTTCCTTGCCATGGTGTGCCCATTAGAATGGGTGCCGAACGAGCCTTCATGGACATCTTTCATAATTCTTTCTGCTTCTTCTTCTGCTACACATCTGAGGAGGACCATATCGTGATTTCTCTTGTAAAGCACTTCCCCATTTAAGAAGAAACCCATTGACAGCCTCCTAAGTGTCCTCTTATCATTCTCGGTGGCACCAGGAGGATATTCTCTATTTGTGATATAGTGCTTGATATCGTAATACCAAGGTTTACTGTCAGGCTCTTCTTCGATTGCCACACAATGATGTGCCGGTAGGTCTCGGTGTTGGATTCGGATGAATGTCAGACTCTTGTCGTTATTGATATTGAACATTGATGACAGAGTCGCCAAAGCATCGGCCAACTGATTTTCTTCGCGAGGGAGATGATGGAAAGTGATCTCTTCAAATTGTTCAACCATCTTTTGGATGTGATCATGATAAGGAATTAATTTGGAATCCCTGGTTTCCCAGTCACCTTTTGTCTGATGGATGACTAAAGCTGAGTCCCCATATACATCGAGTCTTTTGACTTTCCATTCAATTGCTGCTTTGATGCCTAGGACGCACGCTTCATATTCTGCAATGTTGTTGGTGCAATAGAAACTCAGTCTAGCGGTAAACGGTATGAAGCGGTTATCAGGAGAGATCAGTACAGCTCTGACCCCGTGCCCGTATAAATTAGAAGCGCCGTCGAATAACATTCTCCACCTTTCGTTGTCCGGAGGATTCCCTTCTACGAATAGAGCCATTATATCTTCGTCTGGGAAATCGCACTGCATTGATTGGTAATCTTCGATGGGCTGGTGTGCCAAGTATTCAGCCAATGCACTACCCTTGATTGCTTTTTGGGTGACATATAAAAGGTCGTATTCAGATAGTAGCATTTGCCAGCGAGCGATCCTCCCTGTGAGTGCGGGTTTTTCAAAAATATACTTGACTGGGTCCATTTTAGATACCAACCAAGTCGTGTGGCTCAGCATATACTGCCTCAAACGACGTGCAGCCCAGGCCAGAGCACAACACGTTCTTTCCAACAATGAGTATCTTGTCTCGCACTCGGTGAATTTCTTGCTTAGATAGTAGATGGCATGTTCCTTCTTTCCGGATTCATCATGTTGCCCCAGTACACAACCCATTGACTTGTCTAGCACTGTTAGATATAGGATGAGAGGTCTGCCCTGCACAGGCGGCATCAGAATCGGTGGATTTTGGAGGTACTTCTTGATCTTTTCAAAGGCTTCTTGGCAATTATCATTCCACTTTGTTTCTTGGTTTTTGCACAAAAGCTTGAAGATAGGCTCGCATGTAGATGTTAGCTGCGATATGAACCTAGAGATGTAGTTCAATCTTCCCAGGAAACCACGAACTTCTTTTTCAGTACTCGGTACCGGCATTTCTAGTATTGCTCGTACTTTGGCTGGATCTACTTCTATTCCCCTCTGACTAACTATGAAACCCAACAGCTTTCCCGATCTTACACCGAAAGTGCATTTGGCAGGGTTTAATCTGAGTTTGAACTTCCTGAGACGTTCGAAGAGTTTTTGCAGATTGACGATATGCTCTTCTTCAGTCTTGGATTTTGCAATCATGTCATCCACGTAAACCTCTATTTCCTTATGCATCATATCATGGAACAATGCGACCATTGCCTTTTGGTATGTTGCACCAGCATTCTTCAGTCCGAATGGCATTACTTTGTAACAGAAAGTTCCCCAGAGAGTGATGAAGGTGGTTTTCTCCATGTCTTCAGGGGCCATCTTAATTTGGTTGTATCCGGAATATCCATCCATGAAGGAGAACAGAGAGTGTTGTGCTGTGCTATCTACCAGGACATCAATGTGAGGCAAAGGGAAGTCATCTTTGGGACTAGCTCTGTTCAGATCTCGATAATCAACACACATCCGAACCTTCCCGTCTTTCTTTGGGACTGGTACAATATTGGCTACCCATTGAGGGTATTTGGCCACCGCTAAAAACCCAGCATCGAACTGCTTCTTAACCTCATCTCGGATTTTCAATGACATCTCTGGTTTCATCCTTCTTAACTTTTGTTTTACCGGCGGGCATTCTGGTTTTACTGGTAACTTGTGCTCGACTATGTTGGGGTCCAGTCCGGGCATGTCTTGGTATGTCCATGCGAAGACGTCAACATAGTCAAACAACAACTTAACCAATTTCTCTCGCTCGCTGTCTTTCAATGTGGTGCCAATGTTAACTTCTTTTTTGTCTTCTTCCGTGCCTAAGTTGATCGTTTCAGTTGATTCCTCGTGGGGTTCGATTATTTTTTCCTCTTGTTCCATCATTCTCATTAACTCTGGAGGGGTTTCTCAATTATCCTCAACATCTTCCTCAGTTTGATTGATGGGGTGATCAAAGTTACAATATGGATTATTGGCGTTGTTATTTTCAAAGACATGTTTTTTCGGATCTGCATTAGCGTAAATTAACGGAATAAAAAACGAATGAAAGAAAATAAGAAGCGAATGTAAAAAGAAAAAGGAGAACGAGGGTTTATTGGGAACTGAAATAACGTTGCATTAATATTAATACTGAAAGGAAAACATGCGTGCCCGAATGAAATATCCTAAGGCCTTGGGCAGAGCCAGAGGATTACATTATAGAAACATTACTTTGAACTAAAAACCACAGGAAAATCAATGATCTCCCAATTCTTGAGTCTTTTGTTTGCAGGACAAGGGCGTACAAGACTGACGATGCCTTCTTCAGCGCTTAGATCGTCCTCAACTGCGGCGATCTGATTGGGGTTCAACATTCCCGCACTCCGAAAGCTTTCCTTGATGTCGCAGATGGTGATCCTCTTCGTATTTGGCACCCTGTCCTCAAGCCTGGCTAACCTCCGCTCCTTCTTTTCCTCCACAATCCTTCTCTTGTCAGTGCGATTGGGCCGATATCCTATCCCATGCCTATCTTTGTTCTCCTCTGGCTGTATTGGCGTCAGGATCCCCTGTCCGGTTTTTCCCAAGCCTCCTCCAGCTTGGTAGCCTTTTCCTAACATGAACTTAGCAACCATCACGGCAGTCTTGGATAGCTTGGGTTCTAACATAGCAGATGTATTGGCGATTTCCAATGCTTGGAAGGCAGTCTCGAAAGACTCTTCAGCAGCCTCAATATAACGAGTGGGAGCAGACTTATTTATCAGCATTTCTTCCTCACCGAAAATAACCACCAGCTTATTGTTGACTATGAACTTGAGCTTCTGGTGTAAAGAAGAGGGAACTGCCCCTGCAGAGTGGATCCATGGCCTCCCCAAGAGACAACTGTAGGATGGGGCAATGTCCATTATCTGGAAGGTCACCACGAAGTGCTCCGGACCTACTTGCACAGGTAATTCCATTTCTCCGATGACTTCCCTTTTCGATCCGTCAAAGGCCCTGACTAATATGGAGCTTGGTCTCATGTATGAACAGTCCACATCTAATTTCTCCATGGTTGATCTGGGTAATACACTCAAAGATGAACCATTGTCAATAAGTACCCGAGCAAGAGAGTAATCTCCACACTTCACAGATATGTGTAGGGCCTTGTTGTGCCCCCTTCCTTCAGTTGGAATCTCATCATCAGTAAAGGTGAGATAATTACTTGCAACAAGGTTTCCGACGATCCCATCAAATTGGCCGACCGAGATGTCATGAGCAACATGGGCCTCATTCAATACTTTTGTCAATGCTGCACGATGGGTATCGGAACTGAGCAATAACGACAACAGAGATATCTTTGCGGGAGTTTGGTTTAGTTGATCAACCACCTTATACTCACTTTGTCTCATAAGCTTCAGAAATTCACTGGCTTCTTGCTCGGATAACGTCTTCTTTCCCGCATTTTTATCGACAGGTTCCTGCTCTATGCTTTTGCCCTTACGGGCTCGTTCCTCCCCTTCTTTTGTTTGGTCTTCACTAGGCCTTCCAGGGGTATAGAAACGTCCACTTCGAGTCATCCCACCGGTCCCTGAGATGTTAATGACATATGGATTGGTCTGAACCTTCACATCGTAACTCCACGGGACTGCATTGGTGCTTTTAAAGGGAAAAGGGACTGGCACTTGAATAGTGATTGGTTTAGGCACAACGGTGGTTAGCTTTGTGTCCTTTTTGTAATGGATTTCCAGTGGTTTCCGGATACTCTTGCTCTGGTCAATGCTTGACTGGAGAGTCGACACGCCTTCCTCTTTCTTTTGAAGACCTATTTGTATTATGTGTCGGTCTAATAAGTCTTGCAGGATTGGTTTGAATGCTTCACAGGCCCCGACACAAAGGGGATCAGCACACGAGCCCTTTTTGGTACATCCCTTCATAATGATTCCGAAGTGACACAAATTAGCATGGATGAGGTCCAGGGGTGTGACAATGTCCTCCACCTTTCTGACCAATAATTGCCCCTCAACATTCTCAATGGCATTGACGGAGGGTTTCCCGTGCCCCGGCAGAGGGTTAGTGGCAACATTCGGACCATCTTCTGCGAAGCTTAACCATTTAGATTCAATTAAGTCTTGTACTACATATTTCAATGCCTTGCAATTTTCTGTTGAATGGCCAACTGCCCCAGCGTGGAATCCACAGCTAGCCTCTGGGTCATAGCTCCTAGGGAAAGGAGGTTGAAGGGGTCTCATTGGACGGGGAGTGATCAAGTTGTGACTGATGAGGTGATTGAATAGGTCGGTGTATGACATGGGTATTGGGTCGAAATTGGCGGGCTTTCTTTCTTGGTAGTTTTGTGGTCTATAGCCTGGGTTGACTTGGTGAGGTGGGGCTTGTGGTGTTTGAGTAGGTATTTGTAAAGTCTGTCGGGGGTTGTTGTAGGGAGGCTTTCCGGATCCAGAGATAGCATTAGCTTCGCCCTCCTTCTTTTTGGGAAAACCTAAGAAGGGCCTTTTCTGATTGCTAGTTCCAGCGGAGCTATATGCAATCTTCCCGTTTCTCCATCCATTCTCTAATCTTTCTCCGATGACGATCATATCTGAACATTGATAGAAAGGTGATTGAAGAGTATCCATGAACATTGATACCATCTCTTTTTCTAACAAAGGTGGTACCACCTGTGCAGCCAAACCTCTCCAGCGTTGGGCATATTCTTTGAAGGACTCATTATCTCTCTTCGTCATGCTCTGCAGCTGTGTTCTATCGGGAGCCATGTCAATGTTATATTTGTATTGCCTCAAAAATGCATCGGCTAGGTCTTTCCAGCATCTGATATGGGCACGTTCTAATTGCATGTACCAGCTCGAAGCTGCCCCAGACAGACTATCTTGGAAATAGTGGATGAGCAATTTGTCGTCGTGAGCAAACGCCGCCATCCTCCTGCAGTACATGGTTAAGTGGCTTACAGGGCAAGTCGACCCTCTGTACTTGTCGAAGTCTGGCACCTTAAATTTTGGAGGGATGACCACGTTAGGGACGAGACACAAGTCATAAGCATCTCTCGCACCAACATTGGATCCCTCGACTGCTCTCAACCTTTCCTCAAGCATTTGCAGTCTGTCTTTGCCTTGAGGGTTCTCCATAGAGTAATTGTGAGGGAGCCCATTCATACCATAGTAAGGATGAATCATCGGAACTATGGCTGGGTTCACATTTGGGGTATGTGAATGAGTGGGATTCCTGAGGTTGGAACCTTGAGCTTGAGCGTCAACTATCGGCGGTGGAGGGCAGCCAAGTGGGAGTCCTTGTGGTATGACGACGGGGGTCGGGTTTTGAACTTGTGGTGCCCCTGGATTACCATCGTGACCCGTTGGTGTAAGCTGTTGTTGGCCCGCGACTCCTGAGGGACCGTCTTCTGGACTAGCATCGACTGTCGGAGGTGTGTAACCTTGTGGAAGTCCGTAAGGAGGCCATATGTAACCCTGGTTATTAGTCCCAGTGGGGGGCACTGTATACGGGATCCCGAGTCCATTGGGAGGAGGAGGGTTGGTAACTTGATTTTCCGTGTTCCCAGCGGAGACATCTTCACTTGTGTCTTTGTCCCTCAAAGCTTGTAAGACCTTTAAGATTTCAGCCATCTGTTCTTTCATCCCATCTATTTCTGCCCTAAGCTCTTGATTGCCTAGGTCTTGGGGTGGATTGCCTTGATCCGGGATATCTTGAGGCGGATTGTCCTGATTTTCTTCCATGTTTCTGGCCTAAGAACGAGTCCAATAGCGATGTTGACGCACCAGCTTGTCTTTTACTCTCTGTTGGTGGGACACATGGTATGAGTATATGTATGAGTATATGAATGGATGAAAATGCGAATGATGCATGTGTGCATGAGTCTTATTGTTTTAGGTCGGGAATTGCAAGCGCATCCTGATTTGTCATAAGTATACAGATTAAAGTTCCACAATATTTTCAAGATAAAGGATCAGCATGTGAGACAAACAAACTTCATTGATGGAGGAAAGTACAACATTTTGGAAGTAAAACTTCGAAAAGAAAAGTACAATGTTTTTTAAATTTCACTCAAATACATATGGCTTTCATTTTTCCACTCCTCCCTCGTTTTCTACTAGTAGTGCTGCCAGCCTTCTCCCGGAGTTCGGCAATCAGAACCTCGCAAAACTCCATGAATTCGGAAACTTGGACCGGGGTGTTAAACGGGTGCATTGCCGCGTTAGCCTCCTTTAGACGTTTGGGGATTCCTACGATAGCTTGATCGGCCAGCCATGCCAACTTTGAGAATCTGTCTTTCCAGTATAAGCTTTCATTCTTCAACTCTATGAAGGTTTCATGGTTTTCTATCCTGCTGACCAGCTCCACAAAGCGGTTCTCCCAATAGATGCTTTCTGTCTTCAACTGGCGGTAAACCTCCTCTTGATATCTGATATGGTCGTTCAGCTCATCAGATTTTTCGTGCTCCCTTCTTAAGGCTTGTTGGTATTCTCGGAGTATCTCTTCAATGGTATCTTTATCCTGCTTGATACTTTTCACTTGCTCTTCAAACTCGGCTGCCATCATCCGGGACTCTCTCTTCGATACCATTAGCAGGCTCTGTGCGGTCTTTTCAGCCATCATTGATTCTTCCCATAACTTTTTCCACTTGTATGTATCATCGATGGCTTGGTTCATTTTCAGGTTGTAACGTTTTATTTCCTCTTTTGCCCCTCTTAGGTACTTTTGAACCTCTAGTTTGTTCTTTTGTTCGATCTTGAGCTGCTTGCGGCTGTCTTCAATGGCCACTGACTTACTTGCGTTCTCTTCCTCCAACTTCTGGTTCTTTAGGAGCACTTTCTCTAACTCTGTCTGCAAGCCCTTCTTTTCTTCCTCGGCCTTTGACAATGCCATTTTAAGCTTATCTAAATCTTCGACAGTGGGAAGGGTAGGTTCAGGTATTTCTTCCTCCACCCGTAGTGCACTTTGGTAAGGCAATCGGGTGTCTTGGATCCTCTTTTGGAGCCATTGACGAAAGGTGGTTTCCTTGTCGCCACTCCTCTTGGTAAGCTCTTGTCCCTTGCGGACGACCATATCCCACGCTTGAGAATTCTTCCGGAGCATGTCAACCTCTTTTGGGCTTCCTTCATGGAGGTAAAAAGGGATTAACATGTCTTCGGTGGGCGGATTTCGCATGGGGTACCCCAGCTGTCTTAGAGTTAGAGAGGGATTGTAATTTATGCATCCTATTGTCCCCATGAGCGGGACGTTTTGAAAGTTTCCACATCGAAAAACTACTGCGGGCCTATCTTTCCACCATGATGGGTGCCAACGAACCTTGTATTCATGAAGGCCCCCTAGCACTTGCAACCATTCACTAGTGTTCATTGTCTTCACCTCACACCCTCTGGCATCTTCAATTGGGCCTTCTACTCTGACTTTGTTAACGAAAGCATGGGTGAGAAGCCAAACATACAAGGCGTGCAGGCAACAAGATATCCTCTTTCCCCTTAGCTCACTATAATGAGTGAAAGTACAGTAAGTGTCTGCAAGCATGGCTGGAATCGGATTGAGTGGGTTTTCTCCATCCTTGAAGGATAAGAAGACACCAATAGCTGTTGTGTCCACATATCTTTCAAGGCGTGGAAATAGGACAATGCTAAAGATGGTCAAAGCTAACACCTGCTTAAAAGGACCCCAATTTCTAGCGTCGGCGAAGGATTTCATTTGGCTTTCCAGATACTTTTGTGGGAATCCTGCAATGCCATTTCGATTTTTCTTCCGGAGCTTCAAGTTCTCTTTGCTGGTTTGTAACATTGAGGCGAGTTTCTCATCTGTGTAGTATTGTCCCTGATACTGGTAGGGTCCATTGTCTTGTTGAGGAAAGTCGAAGATCTGTGTATATTCTTCCAGGGTAGGTGCCATCTGGAAATTTTTGAAGGTGAAGCATCTTAATGAAGAGTCGTAGAACTGACTCAAAGCGGCAATGGCCTCCGTTTGCACGTCCAATTGTAGTAACATAATAATCTTCCCATACACTCTATCAAAAGACCTGCGCTCGATGGGCGGCAATCGACCAGCATATTCCCTTAGACTTGTCAGATTAGGCTGTTTTACTATAGGGTAGTTCAGAGCTTGGATTGCTTCACAGTTTGATCCCATATCGTCTTGCTTATGACAAAACCTTCAAACCTCTTACAATTCCCGGCAAACCTAAATGAAATGAATAGCATGCATGTGAGGATTTTTTTTTGTATATTAATTTTTTGAAATGACGATGATGTATGATGAATTAAAGGATGATGTTACAGAGAAAATTTTGGTGATTCAAAATTTGAGAAACCTTAACCATGTCACATAAAATATAGGCTAAAGTGCTCCCGGGGTCCCTTATCTTTATTTAAAGTAACGAATTAGTCCTTTATGTTTTTTTTGTCCCAAATAAGTCCTTTATCTTTCAAATTTTTGACACATAAATCCTTTTCCGTTAACAGTGCTGATTTATGTGTCAAAAAAAAATATTTATGTGTTAGAAATTTGAAACATAAAGGACTGATTTGGGACAGAAAAGGATTTATGTGTCAAAAATTTAAAACATAAAGGACTGATTTGAGACAAAAAAAAGATAAAGGACCAAATCGTTACTTTAAATAAAGATAAGGGACCATTGGAGCACTTTAGCCTAAAATATATGTAGAGGGCAAAAGAGTAAATGGTTTTCATTTATTTGATTTTTTTTTTTTGAAAGATAAAAAGTTTTTTTTTTTTTTTGCGATGATGCAACGGGTAGGTGAATTGCTCTTGTGTCCTAAACAGGTTAGGTCTTATATATAGGTTACGGTCTAGGGCTACTTGTGTGATCAATCTCTCAGGTGGCTCTAATCACGTCCTCACAAGGGTCTCCAGAGCTGAAATCTCTTTCGTGATATGACCCACAACGATAGCGAGCTACCTGGTGTGGGATACCACGAAAAGAGCGTACTCTGGCTGAGGCTTTCATGAGAGTCAGACAGATAAAATCCAGAATGACTGACACTAATCGCCTCCACTCGTCCTAGGTTTTTTTGTTCAGACCCGGGTATAGGGCCCCGCTCAAGAGTGTGTGCAATAAACAAGTGTAATTGGTGCGGGTGATATAAGCAACCTAAACTACCCGTGCTGCAAAAGAAATACAGATAATAGTGCAAAGGTTTTCTACCCTAAGGTTCAATAAAGTAAATAAATAGATAAATAAAATAGACATGCGAATAGAAGGGCTAAGGGTAAATAAAGTACTACACTAACAAATATCTACACATTTAACTAAATTAGGCTTGACCCTCTTAAAATTTCCCCAGTGGAGTCGCCAGCTGTAGCGACCGAAAAATCCGGAGGAGGGATTCTTCGTTGTTTTTGAGCAATGGAGTCGCCATCAATATTTATTTTTAGGAAAACATTGAAAAAAACCTTTGTTTTTGGGTTCGGGGGTCGATTAAGTGCGGGGAAGGTACTAGCACCCCGCAACATCCTAAAAAAGGTTACCTTTTAATTTAATGTGTAGAAAAAAGAATTAGTTTAAAGAAAACATTTTGATTTACCCTTTTTATTGATTACAAAAAAACGGAAAGGAAGACTTAATAAAAAAAAATTAGTTTTTTTTTTGCGCTTGACAGGAGTGGGCCCCCGCTCCTACGTATCTCCGGGTGCGATGGAGAAATCAAAGCTACGTAGTTCTTGGGTAGAAAATATTTGTGTGTTGGTATTTTTTTATTTTTTGAAAAGTTTGCGAAAACTAGAGGCCGCTCATGGTGACCAAACAGATAAATCCAGAGTGGTCGTCATTAATGGCTTATTCGGAAAAGAAAGTGTTTACAGCGTTCAAACGAGCTGGGCCCAGAGTGAATGCTATAAATACCCGGTTTGCGATCGAGCGTTTTGTTTGAAAAAATGCTTACTGGGAAGCGTGATTTTTTTTAACAAAGGGGGTTGAGATTATGTTTGTATTCTATTAACTGAAAAATTTCTTGAAGTTTAGGCGGGTGTTTGCGACGATCAAACGAATAAATTCAAAGTGATCACTGCTACTAATCCGTTTTTAAAAAAAGAAGGTTAGCCCTATCGGTCAAACAAGCTAAGCTCAGAGTGACCATTAGTAACAACCTATTTTTTTGTGAGTTGGATTGTTTGAAAGAAAGAAAAGCGGTTTGGAAACATCGCGGTGTAAATAGAAGCGAAAAGTGCGACAAGGGGGGGTGCAAGTGGCATTTTGACGCTAAAAAAGGTTGCAGGGGGTGCAAATAGCGTTTTGACGCTAAAAAAAATGGTTGCCGGGGGTGCAAATAGCGTTTTGACGCTAAAAAAAAAATGGTTGCCGGGGGTGCAAATAGCGTTTTGACGCTAAAAAACGGTTGATTGATTTATTTTTACTTTTTGCTATTTGACTAAATTACTCTTCATTTTTTTGGGGAGAATGATTATTATTATTACCCTTTTTTTTTTAAGGTAGTGGTATTAGTAACCATTTATTTTGGAAGGAGAAAAAAACATTTTTTTTTATTTTGAAAAGGATTTTATTTTAATCCGAAAATTACATTAATATTTAAATAAAAAAGCAACAAATTTAAATAATAAAAAAACAGCAACTTTTTAATATGAAAAAAAAACAGCAACATTTAATAATAAAAAAAACAGCAACATAAAACATAACAACACTTAAATAAGAAAAACAGCAACACTTTTTTAATAGAAAAACAGCAACATTTACTTTTTTTTAAAAAAATAATTTTTTTTATTATTTTATTTTAATCCGAAAATACAGCAAAATAATAAAAAATAAAGCAACAATTTAATAAAAAAAAACAGCAACACTTAATAAAACATAACAACATTTAAATAAAAAAAGCAACACTTTTTAATATAAAAACAGCAACATTTATTTTTTTTATTATTTTATTTTAATCCGAAATACAGCAAAAATAACAAAAAATACAGCAACAATTAAAAAAACAGTAACAAATAAATAAAACAGCAACAATTAAAAAAGCAACAATTTAGTAAAAAAAACAGCAACAAATAAAAACAGCAACAAAACATTTTAAAAAAAAATGACAGCAACCATTTTAGATAAAAACAGCAACAATGTTAGCTAAAAAAAACGACAGCAACAAATAAAACGAAATTACAGCAACTTTAAAAACGAAAAAAAAGCAACAAATAAAATAGAAAGAGACAACAACAAATATGTACAACAAAATTACAGCAACTTAAAAAAAAAATAAAACAGCAATAATTAATTAAAATATTACATTGCAATACCTTAAACAAAATCCGAAAATGTTGAAGAGGAAGTTTTCTTCTTCGGATTTCTCCAATACAACAAATCTAAACTAAAGAAAAAAAATTAAATTTCGGAAGGAGAAGGAAAGAAAAAAAAAGAAACTACAGTGAACAAGTCTCACTGTTTTTTTTTTTTCTAAAAAATTTTACCCCCCTTTTTTTTTTGCCTACGAAAACTTCTTCTTCTTCCTTTTTTGAGAACCCCTTTTTTTTCGAAAAAATGCTTTCCTTCTCCTCTAAAACCGTCCTCCTCAAAGTCATGGCCTCCCCCCTATTTATACAAAGAAAAAAAGCTCTTTTTTCTTTCTTCTTCGTTTTCTTCTGACTTCAACCATGCCTTGTACAGTGTTTTTTTTTTACAGTGGCTTGACATGGTGAATAAAAGCTTATGAAGGGTATGGGTGTAGCAGAGGAGAGAATGATGGTTTTTTTGTGTGAGAAAGGAGAGATGATGGATGTGTGAGAATGAGAGGGGAGAAAAAAAATGAGTGTGTGAGAGGAAAAGGGGAATGGGAGCCGTAGGTATGGGGAGAGAGAGGAGGGAAGGGTTGAGTGTGAGTGGAAGAAAGAGAGAAAGGAAGGTTGAGTGTGAGAGAGGGAGAGTGAGGTCGAATGGGGAAGGGGGAAGGAGAGAGGGAGGAGGCGTGAGATAGGAGAGTGATGTGAGGGAAGCGTGGGTTTCAAGGAATGGGGAAGTGGGAATGCAAGTTTCAAGGAATGGGGAAGTGGGAATGCAAGTTTCAAGGAGGGAATAAAGGGGAGTGGGTCGACTTTGACCATGGGATAATAGGGGTGAATGTGGCTCATTTTTGGGTAAAAGGGGGAGAGTGAATGTGGTCAAGTTTAGGGTTGGGGGGGGTGGTCGAATTAGGGTTTTATGGAGGGGAAATGGGTATGGGTTGGATAGTAATTAGGGTTAGGAGGAGTTGGGTTATGGGTTGGATAGGAATTGGATTGGGTTAGGCGAATTGGGTTAGGGTTTGGTGGAGGAATGGGCTTTAAATGGCCCAATCCTGATTGCACCTCTATATTTTTTTTACAGACCTCCCCCTATGCTCCTTTGCCTATTTTGTTTTGATACTTCTAATTATATTTTTTTTCAAAAATTAAAACTTGTAGCAAACTAAAATAAAATAATACATGACATGAACATAAAAATGAATATTATTTTTATTAAAAATAAATAAAATTTCTTATCTTTGGATAGGACAAAATTAGGGTATTACACATTGAGAGCTACTTGTACAATACATCATGGGGGTTGGCGCGTGAATGTTAGGTGTGGTTTTCACACACATGAGTTGCTTACTACCCCGGTCGGGTCGACAGCTTTTGGTTGTTTAACTAAGCCGCAGAAAGCTATTGTTAATGAGCACACTGATCTGAATGTTGCCCCGAAAGATTGTCTTACTGCTTTGAAGAATCATTATCCGGACGTCACTTCTCTTCCTCGAATATATAGGCAGTGTTACGAGCTAGTTGGCCTATAATTAGGCAAGATTTAATCAAAGAAACAAAGGAGAGGGAGCAACTATATACTTACATGTTTGGAAAGGACAGACTTGCAGTGCTTAGAAAAGCGTTATCCATTGAATACCCCGGTTTTCAGAAGGAGGATAAGTGGTTGAGTTTGCCTGAGATAGGGTACTTTATAGCTACTAAGTATAATGTGGCCCTAGTTCAATTGTCTTTGGATATGAATTTTACTTATCTTCCTCTGAGAGGTAGTTATTCTTCTTCCAAGTATAAAATCATATCTATTTTGAACGTCGGGGATATCCATTGGATGCATATTTCGATCTCGCATGTCTGTCTGTTGCCTCCAGTTGCTTTGATGTGGTCCTCAGACATATAATCCTCATCAAGAGGATGCCCCTGCTGGCCCTCCTCATACTGATAGTCTGGGGTCTCCTCCACCTGCTGATACTGCTGCTGTCGCCTATGGCGGACAGACGCATGTGCCGCAATCCTGTGGCGAGTGCATGTAAGGGGAGCAGATGGCGATGCCCGAGACGAGGACTCCCCTCGATACCTGTTAGACACTGGAAAAAAAACAAATTAAAAAAAGACAAAGCGGATCTACCTATATCCGATGCGAAATCGGATATAGGTAAATACGATGGTAAATCGGATTTAGCTAGATCCGACTTACTATTAGGGCTGTGTCTGAGGAAATCTGAAGTACGTAGATCCGATGGTAAATCCGATTTGAAAATCGGATATAGCTCTCTGAATGGTAAATCCGATTCTCTCTGAAAAATTTTTGGTCAAACGGATGCAAGTGAGTAATAGTAAATGTTTTGTAATTTTGTAAAAATTTTAAGGGTATTTTGGTCTTTTCACAAGGATGATGGGGTAGATGGTGAAATGATGGGGGTACAAAAAAAAAACCTAACTTGTCCCAATGGTTAGAAGAGCCCTAAAGCAGCAATGGCCCACGATGCTGGCCCATGAAGGCCTAGAATTCTAGTACTATACACTTGATACTATATTTTGATCTTGATTTTTATTTTGTGTTGTACTCTTGATTTTATTTGTGTGTTTATAGTGTGGTTATGTTTGAAGTGTGAATTGCCTCTTCTTTCAGTTGCAAGTGAGATCTGCGGATCAATTTCTTGACGACTTTGTTCTGGGGGCATACATGTATTTCCTGACCAAAATCTATGGGGGACTCATAATTTTCCAGATTTAAGTTTCCATTACTTTTGGATCCCCTGTTTTGGTTATATTTAGATTCCATTTAGTTACTCAAAAGAAAATAGAATGACTTTTGATTATATTATTCTTTACGCCCAGGGACTTTTGATTATATTAAGTGTTGACCAAACCAGGATATGAGATATATACATATTGCTGTTGTCTTACCATTCCGAGTTTGGCTTGGAATGTGGCTATTTGAATCACCATTGTGTCTATATTTCATATCTTGATTATGTCAAGTATTTTACGTCCTTGGGAGTTTGGCTCAAAAATGTGGCTATCTGAATCACTGTTGATAAAACCAGGATATGAGATATATACATAACATTGTTGACTTATCATTCAGAGTTTGGCTAAAATGTGGCTATCCGAATCAGCGTTGTGTCTGTATTTCATATCGTAATTCTGTCTAGTATTTTATGCCTCAGTTAGTTTGGCTCGGAATGTGGCTATCGGAATTATTGAGGTTTATAATCAAAACCTGCTTTAATTAAATACATATAGCCACTGGCTGTTACCTTTAAACAGAAGGTAGTTATGGAAATAACTAACTATAACTACTTCTAGTTTGTTTGTAACAAACTGACTTGGCTGTCCTAACAACCAAGTTGGTGCCTAACAGCTAGTTCTCAGTATCCAGTCATGTATATAAACTAACACATATGTACATACAATTACAATGAATGAAATAGTTTACTTAAAAAAAATAAAAGTCTACTTTTTCTTCTTTACAACTTTCTGTGTACGTTGTTCTATCCTCAGATTTCAATCATCTACCAAATTGTTTGAGAGTTTCTGAGTGTATAATCAAAGTGTGATCATACCTTGCAAGAAATAAGAAAAACAATAGTTAGATAAAGGGTTTCTGTGACAGAAACAAAATAAGAGAAAGGAACAAGTTGAAGAAAGGTTTCTGGTTACCTTTAGAAGAGTGTTCTTGAAGGCTAACAGAAAAGAAGGTATTCTGGGTTGAGTTTCGAGTTGAAACTCAACAAGTTCATGCAACAGAAACACAGTGGTTAGGTTTTCATTCAAGAAAGAGAACAGAGGGTGAGAAATCACAAGAGAGTGTGATTTTACCTTTGTTTGATCTTGTCTCAAAACCGTATCACACCCACACCTGCAGAAATCAAGAAGATTCAAAGTTAGGGTTTCGTAAACAGTGTGAAAAACAAAGAGAAATCAAAGAAAATCTTACAAGAAGAAGGAGGTCTACCTGCAAGAAGGTGGATCGTGAGCTTGATCGAAGAGATCAAGTGTTTCTGAGCAAACTAGGGTTTGCGATTCATCGAAGAGTGAGAAGAGGAGATTGTGGTCTCAGCGTCTTGATTCAGAGCAAAACCAAAGGGGGTTTTGTTTCATCATCATCAGAGATCATCATCGACCAGAAATCAAGCTGAACCGCAGCTTCAATCACCGGTGGTGAGAGCTACGGTGCAGCAAGACTTCGAGTGTGAGAAGAGAGAAGAAGAGAACGGAGAATCAAGAAAGTGAGCTAGGGTTTCTTGATTATCTGAGAAGAGAGTATAAAACAATATATATACCTCGGGTCAAGGACGACCCGCGTGTTGTAATTCACAAACCGGGTTCGGGTGCGCAGCTAGCATCAAAAACATTTGTTTGATCAACACTGCATCATTGGGCTGGGCTGTAGGTAAAGCTGGGCTTTACAAGTTACACCTCCCTCAGTGTTCTAATACACCCCCCTGCAAACACAATATAGAAAGTGAGCAAAAATTCAACATGGTATACACAGAGCTACTATAATCGATCCAGGGCATATACTCTAATCTCTACTCAATTCTTGTGTTTTCTTTAAAGTTTCTTTCTATATTGTTTGAAAAATCTAACTGTGTGTGAAGTGTTCCAGTTTTAATATGTCTAAAGATATGCAAACACATCCTAGTTTTGGGGCTCAAATTCCCATTCTAAATGGAAAGAATTGGGACAGATGGTGCCACCAAATGAAGGCAGTTTTTGGCTGCCAGGGAGTGCTAAAGGTTGTCAGAGATGGTGTGACACCAGTGACAGCACCTGCTACTGCAGAAGATGATGCAAAATTTGAAGAAGAAACCCAGAAAGACTGGAAAGCATTACATCTAATCCATATAGGATTAGATGATAGTAATTTTGATAGAGTTAGGGGAATTGAGAGTGCCAAGCAAGCTTGGGATACTCTTGATTCTTACTACAATGGTTCAACTGAGGCTAAGAAAGAAAAGCTGGAAGCTCTTAGGGCTCAGTTTGAAACCTTAAGGATGAAATGTGATGAGGATGTTGTGACCTACTGTGGTCGTGTGAAGAAAATAACTAATGCCATGACCTTAAATGGTCATACATTTACTGATGAAGAGGTTTGCAGGAAAATACTAAGATCTCTAACTAAGAAATACTATGTTGCAGTGAACAGCCTTGAAGACACTCTAAGGGTAGAGGACTTGAAGGTTGAGCAGCTGCAAAGTAGATTAGAAGCCAAGGAGATACGGCTCAATCTACTCAATGAAGACAGTGATGATGAAGACACTGCCTTCTTCACAAAAGGCAAAGGTAAGAAAGGCTCAAAGCCTGGCAACAGTAAGTTTTCCTCTAAACCTAGTTCTAACAAAAATAAGCCTAAATCTAAACCTAATTCTAAGAATAAGGGTGATTCTAAGAAGAAGGATAAATCTAAGGTTCAATGTTATAGGTGTGATAAATTTGGGCATTATGCCACTGAATGCCCAACCAGGAATAAGTCTAAATCAGAAACAGAAGCTAATGTTGCAAAAGAGGATTCTGATTCTGACAGTAATGTAGTGTTTAGTGCTATAAGTGATAACCTTAAACCTACACCTAGGGCAGAAACTAAGGTAACTAACATTGAATTTAAAAAAGGTAAAGACTATGTTGCACTAGTGGTAACTAAGAGTGATGGGAGCTGTATTACAGAGATATGGTATTTGGATTCTGCTTGTTCTAATCACCTTACAGGTAACAAAGATTGGCTAGTGGATTTCAACCCTAACAAAAGGACCACCATCAGATGTGCCAATGATAGGTCTTTACAGGCAACAGGTATGGGCAACATACTGTTGAAGAAAGAGGATGGTCAGGTAGTCACTATTCATAATGTGTACTATGTCCCAGGTATGAGCTGCAACCTAATTAGCTTAGGGCAACTTATAGAGGGGGGATGTTCAGTTATTATGAAAGACCTTAAACTCAAAATTTTTGATAAAAAAGATAAACTGATTTTAACTTCTCAGTTGGCTAAGAACAGAACTTTTAAGACCAGCATTAGCACTATAGAGGCAGAATGCCTTAGTGCTACCACTGATCTTGAAAGTGTTCTATGGCATAGGAGATATGGGCATCTAAACTATAAGGGTCTTCAAAATCTTAGTTCTAAAGGCCTAGTGGAAGGTTTACCTAAGATTGAGAAACCTATTAGTGCATGTACCACTTGTCTGTTGGGTAAACAACCCAGGAAGATGTTCAAGACAGATTTAAAACTAAGGTCTAAACATCTTCTACAGGTTGTTTACACAGACATATGTGGCCCATTTGATGTGATTTCAAAAGGGGGGAACAAATACTTTTTATCCTTTATTGATGAGTTTTCAAGAAAGATATGGGTCTACCTGATCAAAACAAAAGATGAGGCTTTAACTAAGTTCAAAGATTTTAAAGCCTTAGTAGAAAAACAAAGTGGAAACATGCTTAAGACTCTTAGATCAGATGGGGGAGGAGAATTTACTTCAAAAGAGTTTGAAGCTTTCTGTACATGTCATGGAATTGTCCATGAGGTTACTTCTCCTTACACTCCACAACACAATGGAGTAGCAGAGAGAAGGAACAGGACAATTCTGGACATGGCCAGAAGCATGATGAAATTAAAATCTCTCCCAAAAGATCTATGGGGTGAAGCAGTTTCTACTGCTGTTTATCTACTTAATAGGTGTCCTACTAGAGGCTTAGATGATAAGGTACCTGAGGAAATGTGGACTGGGGATAAACCTAGTATCACACATCTAAGGGTATTTGGATCATTAACCTATGGACACATACCTGATCCTAAGAGAAAGAAATTAGATGACAAGAGCAAACCTATGGTACTAGTTGGGTATCACCCTACTGGTGCCTACAGGCTAATTGATCCTCTAACAGGAAAATTAGAAATATCAAGGGATGTTACTATACTTGAGGATGAGGAATGGGACTGGAATAAAAAGGAGCAAGCAGGCTCTACTGGTTCTGCTATGGTTAATGAAGGTAACACTGAGTTACCAGAACATCATCAAGGAATTGATGATGATGAAAGTGATGATGAGCCTATTGAAGGTGATGTTCAAGTTGAGGAACATGCTGTTGAGCCAAACTCACCTGAGATAGTTCAACAGGAAACTGGTGGTGCTTATAATCCTATTAGGCCTGCTAGAGTCAGAAATCTACCTAGTAGGTTGGCTGATTATGACCTAGTAAGGGATAATGAGGTGGATGATGATGGAGATATCATCCATTTTGCTATGGTGGCAGATTCTGAACCTCTAGACTATGCTGAAGCTCTAAAAAACAAGGAGTGGAAAGTGGCTATGCTAGAGGAACTGGAATCTATTGAAAAAAATAAAACTTGGACTTTAACTAAGTTGCCTAATGGAAAGAGAGCTATTAGTGTTAAATGGATTTTTAAACTAAAGCTTGATCCTAATGGAAACATAGTTAAATACAAGGCAAGGCTGGTGGCACGTGGCTTCCAACAGAAACAAGGCATTGACTTCACAGAAGTTTTTGCCCCTGTTGCTAGACATGAGACTATTAGACTAGTGACTGCACTAGCCTGTAGTAGAGGGTGGGAAATGTTCCACCTAGATGTGAAATCTGCATTTCTTAATGGTCCTCTAGAGGAGGAGGTTTACATAAGCCAACCTCCTGGGTTTGTGGACAAGAATAAGGAAGACTATGTGTTTCATTTGCATAAGGCATTGTATGGATTAAAACAGGCACCTAGGGCCTGGAATAAGAGGATTGATGGATTCTTTATTCAAAATGGCTTTACTAGGTGCACCACAGAGTATGGTGTTTATGTTAAGGGCAACCTAAATTCCTACTTGCTGATTGTATGTCTTTATGTGGATGACCTACTTGTGACTGGTAGTAGTGCTAAAGAGATAGCAAGTTTCAAATCTTCTATGAAAGAAGAGTTTGAAATGACTGACTTGGGAAAACTGACCTATTTCCTTGGGTTGGAATTCTTAAGGGTCAATGAAGGAATTATCCTGCACCAACAGAAGTATGCTAATGAGATCTTAAAAAGGTTTGAACTGGACAATTGCAATCCTGCAATTAATCCAGCTGAAGGAAACTTGACTAAGACAGAAGAGGGAGAGGCTACTAAAGTTGATGCAACCTTCTATAGACAAATAATTGGGTCACTGAGATATTTGTGTCACAGTAGACCTGATATACTGTATGCTACTGGTGTAACCAGTAGATTTATGAACAGCCCTTTGCAGATTCATTTGAATGCTGCAAAGCGCATCCTAAGGTATATAAAAGGTACCACTAACTATGGTCTGTTTTTTCCTAATGGCAGGTCTACAGGTAATAACAAGCTGGTTGGCTACTGTGACTCAGATTGGTGTGGAGACAAGGTAGGGTTGTCTACTTTAAACCTAGGAATGTTTTGATTAAGGTAGGGTATTGAGGTTTATAATCAAAACCTGCTTTAATTAAATACATATAGCCACTGGCTGTTACCTTTAAACAGAAGGTAGTTATGGAAATAACTAACTATAACTACTTCTAGTTTGTTTGTAACAAACTGACTTGGCTGTCCTAACAACCAAGTTGGTGCCTAACAGCTAGTTCTCAGTATCCAGTCATGTATATAAACTAACACATATGTACATACAATTACAATGAATGAAATAGTTTACTTAAAAAAAATAAAAGTCTACTTTTTCTTCTTTACAACTTTCTGTGTACGTTGTTCCATCCTCAGATTTCAATCATCTACCAAATTGTTTGAGAGTTTCTGAGTGTATAATCAAAGTGTGATCATACCTTGCAAGAAATAAGAAAAACAATAGTTAGATAAAGGGTTTCTGTGACAGAAACAAAATAAGAGAAAGGAACAAGTTGAAGAAAGGTTTCTGGTTACCTTTAGAAGAGTGTTCTTGAAGGCTAACAGAAAAGAAGGTATTCTGGGTTGAGTTTCGAGTTGAAACTCAACAAGTTCATGCAACAGAAACACAGTGGTTAGGTTTTCATTCAAGAAAGAGAACAGAGGGTGAGAAATCACAAGAGAGTGTGATTTTACCTTTGTTTGATCTTGTCTCAAAACCGTATCACACCCACACCTGCAGAAATCAAGAAGATTCAAAGTTAGGGTTTCGTAAACAGTGTGATAAACAAAGAGAAATCAAAGAAAATCTTACAAGAAGAAGGAGGTCTACCTGCAAGAAGGTGGATCGTGAGCTTGATCGAAGAGATCAAGTGTTTCTGAGCAAACTAGGGTTTGCGATTCATCGAAGAGTGAGAAGAGGAGATTGTGGTCTCAGCGTCTTGATTCAGAGCAAAACCAAAGGGGGTTTTGTTTCATCATCATCAGAGATCATCATCGACCAGAAATCAAGCTGAACCGCAGCTTCAATCACCGGTGGTGAGAGCTACGGTGCAGCAAGACTTCGAGTGTGAGAAGAGAGAAGAAGAGAACGGAGAATCAAGAAAGTGAGCTAGGGTTTCTTGATTATCTGAGAAGAGAGTATAAAACAATATATATACCTCGGGTCAAGGACGACCCGCGTGTTGTAATTCACAAACCGGGTTCGGGTGCGCAGCTAGCATCAAAAACATTTGTTTGATCAACACTGCATCATTGGGCTGGGCTGTAGGTAAAGCTGGGCTTTACAAGTTACACCTCCCTCAGTGTTCTAATACACCCCCCCTGCAAACACAATATAGAAAGTGAGCAAAAATTCAACAGGAATCAGTATTTGAAATTCCTCTCCTTTTCCTTTTTAAAAAGATTATTTGCTCTATTCTATGTTTGTTATCTGGTTTTTGAATTACTAATTGTTGCTTGGACTTGAATCACATTATCTTTTTTATCAAAATGGTTCTGGTGAAAACTTCTCTCTTTGGCAGTTTTAAAACTCCAACAATCTGCAAGTGTTTTAATTTTCATTTCCTTGTTTTAGTTGTATGTTTTTTTTTTTGACAAATTAATTGTATGCTTATTATGTGATATCTTACTGGCATCTCATTATTGCATATAGTTGTTGCAAATTGTAAGGTTTTTGAACTTTAAATTTAATTATTGCAAATAGCCTATGTGCTTTAAAAAAAGAATGGCGCTGTCAAAAAAATCAGATGGGGTAGCTCTGAAATCAGCAAACACTCAATGACTCAATAATCAAGAATATGGAGTTTTAGATATTTTCAGAATATGTGTGGATGATGTTACAAATACATGTACTCATTTATTGTATTATTAATAATAACAGTATGTGTGTACTCTCGATTAAAAGATGAAATTGAATAGAATGTACTCATATTGAGTTTATGTTAGTTGTTTTAATACTCAAGTGGAGGGGGATCGGTGGGGAAGACGAACGGTGGAGGGGTGGGGGGTGGGGGTGCGCCTACGTGGCAGTCCACGTGGGCTGCCACGTAGGATAAGTCAGTCAAAATTAGGGGTGTGCATGGTACAAAATCCATACCACACCACACCTTACCTCTTTTAAATCCAATTTTGGTGTACTAGTTTTCAAAAAACCGGTTTACATTAATAAACCGGTTCTAAACCGGTTTGGTTCTAGAAACCAGTTTACCATTTGAAAACCGGTTTTTGTTTCAAAAACTGGTTTACCATTTTTGAAAACTGGTTTGTATTGTCAAAAAACCGGTTTTCAGTGTAAAAAACGGTTTACCACTTCTATAATAGGTTTTTCATTTCCAAAAACAGTTTACCATTTCTTGAAAACCACTTTTCGCTTTCAATTCATCTTTTAAATTTTACGCCAAAATTCCACAAGTTCTGTTTTTTACATCTTTTAATTACGTCAATCCATCTTTTACACTTTTCACTTCCAAAAACATGTTTGATAAAAGAAGGAAGCCTCAAAGAAACCACAAATGCAGTGAAACTTGATCCCCATAGTTAATTAGTTCCACCCTATGTAAAATTTGAAATCAAATATTTTAAAACTTACATTCAGTTAGCTCAAAATTTGAAACCAAACACAAGAGATAAGCTATACACTCGAATCATTTGATAAACATTTTCTACATCAATTTGCATCACCTACCATTTTAGAGGACCCATGAGAGGAAAAATTGCATAGATAATTTAATAGAAGTGGGTGGCTTGCAGAGCAACTTTTTGGGTAGTGTGGAGAGAGGCCTAATGAAGAAATTGGGATCTGAAGATTTCTCAAAGATGAGTGAGAAATTCTGGAAGATTGGGATACGATGCATAACCGATTGGGTTAAGCAAGATTTAGGGATTTGAACAGTTAACCTATTTAGGGATTTGAACAGTCAACCGGTTTATAGATTTGGAATTTACCATTTTCCAGTTTTTTAATCAAACAAACCGGTAGAGTATTGGGCTTTTTTTATAGGGTCCAATATGGTTTTAAGGATGGTACCATTATACCAATAATTTTGCACAACCCTAATCCTAATCATGGGAAAAAGGTGCTCAGCGTGGCTCCTGGTCTTGATAAGCTTAACATTTTGCCATTCAGGGTATGTAATAGTAATTTTACCTTCACACATGGCTATAGCATAAACTCTTACTCCTTCATGAAATATGTTGTTTCAATCTATGAAGCACCGGCACGACTCAGACACCGACACATAGACACCAATTTGAATTTGAAAGATACAAGTAATTGTAGTGTTGGTGTCGGTGTCCGACCTGATAGGTGTTGGACACCTGACACGTCTTCAACTAAAAGTGTGTACTCCAGATACTCAATGTATAATGTATAATGTATAAACCAGATCAACTTTATGAGGATGCATACCATGTCTTGTATTGTTTGAGATGAGAAATGACATAATCTCCTTGTTCATTAGTGCACGAAATTACTTTCTTATCCTAAAATTATGCTGATAAATTATGTTTCATTTTGTGATTATTAAAAGCACACTAGTGCTAGATGATAAGAGTTATCTTGTTTGCATTTTAAACTACAGGTAGCAGCTTATGACACTAAGGAAAATAAGATGGCATTCTTTGATCCTAGTCGTTCTAAAGATTTCCTCTTTATATCTGGAACCAAGGTATTTGATTCCTTATTATTATTCAGTAATGTGTCTCAGGTTCCATCCACCTGTAATCTGGACTTTGTCATGAATAACAAATTTAATATCACATAACTATATAGTCCATGATAGGGGCATATCATGGTTCTTGCTTCTTGCTAGAAGCTGGCTATAACTTAAAACAAAAGCTATCATGTTTGTCAGTTGGAACATGAAACTACTAAAGTATGGCATAAAGTGTGGATTCAAATCCTGTGCAGTCGAGATTCAAATCCTTTGCAGTCGCCATTCAGCATAATCGTGCATTCAACAGATCTGGACCATCTAATCTTAATCGGACGATCTGGATTTTTAACTTTAAAAACAGATATAATACATAAAAATAAAATCTAGACCGTCTGATTAAGAATAGACAGCTCAGATTTACTGAATGCACAACTGCACCGAATGACGACTGCATAGGATCCGGATCCATAAAATGTAGCAGTGGGATTATTTCCAAAAATATTAAGTTTATCAACATGATTAAAGTATGTAAAATGAAAAATATTGAAAAGATGTTAGTTCTTGTTGATCATGTTTGTTTGGTGATTTATCTTTCCAGATGCGATCTTATGCCAGAAGTGGAGAGAATCCGCCAGATGGATTTATGTGTCCAAGTGGATGGAAGGTTCTTGTCAAGTATTATGAAAGTTTGCAAGTTGAAGAGGCATCACAACAACCTGTGTTATCTACTTAGACATAACTAGAACTAGAAGTTTTACATTAATTGATTCTAAAAACAAGGCCGTTACAGTTTCAGGGAGTGCCAATTTTTATGCATGGTCTTCCGGCTTCCTTATCTAGAATTCAGCATTGCACAAGCATATTTGTTTGAATTTTTTGTAACATATTGAAATTGAATTATGTTTCTTTTCCTTATCAAGTTACTATGATTAAAGAATTTGATATGTTCTTCTCGAATTTGGATCATGTGTATTCACCAATTTGGTGCAGTTGCGCAGTCAGTAAAAATCTGGACTGTTAAGTATTGATAGGACAGACTAGATGCTGTCCACCGAGAAGATGCTACAACTATCCATTAGCTCATAGACCCCTTGAACAGTCGCACCAAAGCTATGGTGCAGCAAGAAGCTCGTCTCAGTCACCAGGCGCGAGGACTTGCAGCAGGGGAAACTCCTGAGTCTTAGGCACGGGCGAGACTTTGAAGTCTCAAGGCAGGTGCACGGGTGGGACTAAGATGTCTTGGGTACGAGACAATGGCGAGATCCGTGAGTCCCGGTAAACTGTTGCCAAGGGTGAACTTCATTATAAGCTGGCATTGGTGGTCACAACCCCGTTGGAACGAGTTCGATCCGGGCCGAGTCCCGGTAAACAGTTGCCAATGGTGAACTTCATTGTAAGTTGGCCATGGAGGTCACGACCCCAACAGGATGAGTCAAAATTGGGCCAGGTTCCGGTGAATTGTCCCCCAGGGTATGACGTTGGTGTTACATTCTCAAAAATACATGTGGCGCTATTTAAGCCCGGTGTCACTCAAAGTAGCACTAGTGAAGGTTCGAGGTTCGATCCGATTAAAGAAGGACTTTGACGATTCACTTTTTGGGTGAAGATCTCGCCACTCTCTCTCTCCCTAAACGGTAAGATCTTGCCCTCTCTCTCCTTACTTTGACGATCTGCAAAGTTTGCGCGTGGTGAAACAAAGACCACCAAACATCAACATACGGGAAAACGAGCGCCAAATTTATGTCAGGGCGTTCTTGAAGAGATATTGTTGGTCCTCTCCAGATTAAACCAGCAAGAAAGGGGGCATAACCTCAAACCCCTACTTTGTGGCTATCCACTTGAAAAAATTCTAAGTCCAAATTCTAAACACAAAGCAATATACGAATATTGAAAGATTGGGGCGAGACCAAGAGGTCTCAACCCCAAGGCGCCAAGTGGGGCACCAAATGCAAATGAAAGGGCGAGACCATGAGGTCTCAACCCCAAGGCGCCAAGTGGCGCGCCAAATGCAAGTGAAGGGGCGAGACCATGAGGTCTCAACCCCAAGGCCCCAAGTGGGGCGCCAGATGCAAGTGAAAGGGCGAGACCATGAGGTCTCAACCCCCAGGCACCAAGTGGGGCGCCAAAGCACCAGCAAAGGGCGAGACCATGAAGTCTCGGGTACATGGTGAAAAATGAAAAATTTCACCTCCTTGATTAAAACCATAAACAGTTACCATGTGGTAAGAAGACGCCTTATTACAACGAACTACCAGGTGCTCCCGGGGGCAATGACATTGTCGGCAGCAGCAAGCTAGCCCGCTGGGAAGACCCAAGACAACCTACAGAGGCGGATTGGCCGGCAGGTACGATGTCAGCAAAGACTTCAAGCCAAGACCATCCTTCGGAATAATCTCGGCTTGGGGGGCAACTGTTCTGGACTGGGTCAAGAGACCCACTCCAGCAGTTGGACCTGGGCCAGCCCAATAGCTTGGACCCATATCCACAATAAATCAGCCCAATCATGTCCAATACGATCGATCCAACGACTCAGATTCACCCGATCGATCCAACGACTCAGAGCTAGCACAGATCCCTATAAATACTGGCTTGCATAGCCAAAAATAGGTACATTCTCGTTCCTAGCTATACTACTCTACTGTCCTCAATACTGACTTGAACGTCGGAGTGATATCGCAGGTACTCTACCCGAGATCACCTTAACACAATACTCAGACGTCAGGAGACCTACCGGCTGCAGTCTCTACCACACTGTAAGGTATAGAACAGTATTCTTCTACAGCCTCACGGTTAATTTAAAGACTTTATATATAGTATTCTTCTACGGCCTCCCAAAGATCACTTGTTTCAAGATGAACTGTCATCCTTACGTACCACGCTTCATACTCCTGTTCACCATTGAAAATAGGTGGTGAGTCTGCATTTAGAACTAATTAATTTTTTTGATTAATATAAATATTCATAATGCATTTTGCAGCCAACAAAGAGTTTCTTGAAGATGTTACAACCCAAGGTTTCCATTCTCTTTGCTTCTCTATTTTTTTATATAATAATAATAATAATATATCCCTTTTGATATGTAATTATTTTCGTGAAGATCGAAGTTTTCCTTTGTGAGGTTGGATTTGTCATATTTTTATTTATTTATTACTGGAATATCTCATTTTGCACATAGGAAACGTCAACTGTCATTAACAAGTAGTTTTGTATACAGAGGAGGATTCAATTAACACAAAAAAGCCTCTAGGTATTCTCTTTGACTTTTCTTTGTTGTTCAGTTGGATTTGGAGTTTTCCCCCTTCTTCTGAAACCAAACTTTATAGTTTTGCACAAATATTGGACGGCCTCATTGCTTAGTCATACATCGTTCTATATTCCTTTAACACCTAGGCAAGTAATTGATGTCCTCATGAGTTTTAACCTTATGCTTCGGATACTTTTTTGATGATTGATGATTTGTATCTATTGTTTAGTTGGTAAAATCTTATTGTTATGTTTGTTGAATATTTACATTTATTATATTTATTTTATTATATATATATATATATATATATATATATATATATATATATATATATATTATGGATCGGGCCACGACAGCATTTGACTCTAAGGCCCAATACCAAAGACAAATCCACTAATCAATGGTGAAGATCAAAGACCTATATCTAATGGTTCCCATTGATCCCCCAAAATCTATAAATAAGCATTCAATGCTAGCATTAAAGGTACACACTCTCCAATTCTCTCACTTGCAACTGACCCACTTGCTGACTTGAGCGTCGGAGTGTCATTGCAGGTACCACCCCACCTCGGATCGGAGCCTAATCTCGGATTGACCAAGAGCACCGCTACCAACTATCTCGGATCGGACCTGGTATCCAATGTCGGATACAAGGCAGGAGATAAGGTACAGAACATTGACGACCACAGTGGGAGGATCTTGTGCTCTAGTACCTCCCCCATCTCCTTGGCAACGATGGCTCCAGTGTTACACCAAAGGAACGTCTTAAGTGCAATAGTGTGAGACCCGATCCGCAGTAGGAAACCCCCGAAGGCGTAGCAATCACTCTACCCCTAGCTCGGTGCACGGTCGAAACTCGTCCAGAGCTATTATTCCCAAGAGTTCGGCCCGAGATCAACTCCCTCCTCCTCCCCAGACTGTCCAAGTTCCGGTCGATACTGTTCAACAGCTCGTCCAGTTGCTGACTAGGCAGGCCGAGGCTGAGCAGCAGAGGAGCCAGTGCTACACCCATCTGGAGGCTGAAATTGCCGAGATCCGGGCTCGCGACATCCCAGACCGGTCCTCTCCTCAGAATCATCCTTCCAGCGGAAGGACATCAAGCCGAAGGCGTCACCGATCTCCGGCCTGGAGGAGACACCACCATCGTTCTCCACCTCGTCGGAAAGGAAGACGAGGATCTGAAACTCCCACAAGCCGGACTCATGACGATAATTACAATCCTGAGGTTTCCCCTCATCGAAGCTCGTCTTTGGCATCCTCATCTCCGAGGCGGCGTTCTATAAGTCGGGAAAGATCCCCGAGGCATGAACGTCGGCGCCCTCACTCTCGAAGATCCCTGGTTAGGCACCGTGACCAACGATCTCCCCCGAGGAGGAAATCCACATCACGGAAAGGACCCTTTATGACGAAGATCGACTACTTTCCGGTGCCAAAACATCTTGAGAAACCACCTGAAGGTTTGAAGATGCATGATGGGACCGGCGTTCCTGATCGCCATCTCAATTACTTCGATACGATGATGCAATATCGGAACGTCCCAGAAGAAATAAAATGTCGGATTTTCCCACTCACTCTGGAGAAGTTGGCTTTGGACTGGTTCAGAGCGCTCAAACCAAACTCAATATCCTCTTGGGACCAGCTAGCCAAGTTATTTTCTGCCCATTTCGCCCACTCCAAAATGAAACCTAAATCTCGAAAGGTCTTACAGGCAATTCGGCAAAGGGAAAGTGATCACTCCGGGACTATATTGAGAGGTTCAATAAGGAAGCCGCTCAAGTCCAAAACCTCGATGACTCATTCCGACTTTTCTTCATGGAAGCCGGTCTTCGAGAGGGAAATCTTTTCCAAATCGATGTCGGAGTCAATCAAACTGAGTCGCTTGCCCCTCCAGCGATCTCAAAAATACATCGACCACGAAGAAGGAGCGGTTGCAAGAAAGTCGGATGTCGACCCTGGAATGTCCAAACCTCGTAATGAGAAGGAGGCTCGAAACGATAGTAAACCCAGGTCTCGCAACCGTCACCAGCATTACTCCGGTCTCAACGAAACAAGAGCTAGAATCTTAGCAGAATGCATGAATGCAGAATTTATGGAAGTCAAGTTCCCTGATCCACTCCCGCACAGACCGGGGCAGCGATCTAACAAGTACTGTCAGTATCACCGAAGTAAAGGACATGACACCAATCACTGTAATACTCTGAAAGACGACATTGAGGATCTGATCAAGAAAGGGAAATTGAGTCAATACGTGGCCAAAGCACATCGGCAAGAAGTAGAGGTTAAAGAAGAGAAAAATGACCCCAAAAAGAAGGGTAAGGCTCGTCAAGAAAGGGAGGAAAGCTCGGGAGATGAGCGCGATTTTCGAAAGTCTAAAGGTCGGCCGGTAATGATGATCATCTCTAGTGGATACCCCGACAAAGCTTCAGGCAAGACTATGAAGAGAAAGTGGAAGGAGATCATGAGTGCTGCTTCCACCTCGGCGGTAACCTCGACCCCGGACCGACCTCTCTTGGCATTTGGCGATCAAGACTTGCTAGATGGCAAGCCCAACAAGCATGTACCTCTTTTGATCAGGGCTGTCATGGCCAATCACGAGATAAGAAGAATCATTGTCGATCAGGGAAGCTCGGCAGATATCATTTTTATCGACCTCGCGAGAAAGCTGCAAATCTCTGAGGAGGACTTCACCCCTTACAGGGGATCTGACCTTTCGGGTTTCAACAAGTCCCAGACCAAACCACTCGGCCATTTAGAGTTGATGGACACCTATGGCGAAGAACCATTGGAGAGGACAGTCAAGACCAAATTTTTAGTTTTGTCATGTCCCTCGGTCTACAACTGTATCATTGGAAGACCGACTCTGGGAAGTCTCGGAGCTGTAACCTCAACAGTTCATCTGAAAATGAAATTCTACTCTCTGTGCAACAAAGTTATTACCCTCGATGCCGACCTCGAATCCGCCCAGAGATGTTTCTATCTGCACGTAAAAGCAGATAGGCAGGCCTTAGAGGAGGGGGTTCCCCCGAAGAAGCAAAATCCCGGAAGGATTCCAAAAAGAGAAGAAACAGCAGAGCGGCCGAGGTCAATGTCACAGACCTTGATGCGAGGTACGACCTTGACAGCTCCGAAGAGGAGAGTGATGACGATCTTACCCGAGAGCTGAAGAAGAAAATCAGGCGACCTCAACCTGATGTCGAATTTGTTCAAATCCAATTAGGAGATGACCCAACCCAAACTATCAAGATCGGGTCCGATCTCTCTGAGGAAGTTAAAGCAAAGCTCGCCTTATGTCTGAAGGCTCATGCCGAATTTGTTCAAATCCAATTAGGAGATGAGATTATATACACAATGCTGTTGACTTATGTCAAGTATTTTACGTCAAATTTGTTCAAATCCAATTAGGAGATCTCTGAAGGCTCGCCTTATGTCAAGTATTTTACGTCCTTGGGAGTTTGGCTCAAAATGTGGCTATTTGAATCATCGTTGATAGAACCGGGATATGAGATTATATACACAATGCTGTTGACTTATCATTCAGAGTTTGACTTAGAATGTGGCTATCTGAATCAGCTTTATGTTTATATTTCATATCTTAATTCTGTCAAGTATTTTACACCTCAGTGAGTTTGGCTATTGGAATCAGTGTTGACTGTACTGACATATGAGATATATACACAGTGCTTTTGTCTTACCATTCAGAGTTTTCTTTTAACAGAATTAACACTGAATCCTTCCTTTCATTTTATTAATGTTTTTATTTTTTATTTTAATTTTTGATACCGTGATTTTAATTTTTCTATCAGGTTGGACACTTGATTTAATTTCTCAAACTCATACTATGTACTTTTATTTGATCATGTTCATGTATGAATAAATTAAGTCTAGGTGCTAAGTATGCTTCTTTTCTCATACGTAAAGGTGCTGTTTTTTTTCCTGGTTAGAGTAGGGATTTTGAAGTATTAGAAATTCTTCTCCTTTCCCTTTTTCAAAAGATTATTTGCTCTATTTTATGTTTGTTACTTCTTTGGTTTTTCAACTACTAATTGTTGCTTTGACTTGAATCACAGTATCTTTTTTATCAATATGGTTGTGGTGAAAACTTTTGTCTTTGGCAGTTTTAAAACTCAAAACAATCTGCAAGTGTTTAGAGAAAGCATCTCTATCTTTTAATTTCCATTTCCATGTTTTAATCATATGTTCTTTTGTCATATCATATTCTCCTCTACCATTTCCAACTGATTTGGTTCCTGCTCAACTCCTTTAAAGAAGTCAACTTTGACTCCGTTCTAGAAACACTCTCAGGTCATTTTATCTTTTTTTCTTCTTCCTTGTTACGTTTTTCTAACACCCGTTTTTTTCCTTCTCACACTTTATATTGTGTTGAAGCTTTAAAAATGAAAATTCTTGTGTTGATTGTTGCTGTTTATGCACTCATGTAAATTCCTTTCTTTTTGATGTTGGGGTTTTCAGAAAACATGATTTCAAGTTAATTTATTTTTGGGCCGGTGCCAAGTATTAAATTAACAATGCTTGTTTGGATGGGTATCTATTTTTCTTACTAATGGTAAAGTTTCTTTCCTTTATGATATGGGATGGGGGAAGAATTCTACAGCTTTAGCAGTGGAAATAATAGTTGCTGATGTGTTGCAGATTTAGTGGTGGAAATGAGTATAATGTAGATGATGTTATAAATACGTGTATTCATTTATTGTATTAATTGTATTAATAATAACAGTGTACTCTCGATTAAAAGATGAAATCGAATAGAATGTACTCATATTGAGTTTATCTTCTTTGTTTTAGAGTTAAATAAGTTTTTCTTCTATGTAAAATTCATGAATTTGTATTCATTGAAGTGTGTACACAACCGGAAGGAAACTGAAATTTTTCATTGAAATGAATAATGTTGTTTCAGTTGTTTTCGAAATTATACCGAAGAAATTACTGGGATGAGTCGCGGACTAGGTCGCTCTCTTTAAGACATTTCGTGGCACTGTTCGATGGTGCAAGCAGACTATCAACCACGACGCCCCTAGGATAAAACAGCCCAGTTACGATTAAGACTGCACAGTCAGTAATCACTCGAGATATACACCTGTCAATATGGTAACTAACCACTTGAATATGGCTCGAAGGCCAGTCTTAGAAGAGTAGAAGAGAAGAATTTGAGAGAGAAGAGAGAGTACTGGAGGAGAGATTTCGTTCTGATCGCTATTTAGTCAAGTGAGGGAAGGGCCTTTTTATAGGCTTCAATTACTGCTTCGTGCGCAAGTCAAGGCACGATTTTAGGCTCCAATAACCGGTGCGCGAATTACGAAATCAGATAGGAACAGAGCCTTCATCCGCAAGTCAAGGTTATTGCGCGAATTTCGAGATCCGTTAGCAATTGACTTGGAGCGAATTCGCAACAGCTCCATCAGATAACGTTCGTCGTATCTGGTCGGTTCAATGAATCTGGACAAGCACGTTCCAAAAAATATTTCCGTTGGGTACTTAAAGGCAACAGTAGGGGGACATCGATTGACCAAACTGACCCCGGTGCTGGGGTACTCGTCGGAATCACCTTCAGCAAGATCTTCCCCTTCGTTCCGACCTTCAGGAAGATCTCATTCATTGTTCCGACTTTCAGCAAAACCCTCCACTTCCTCAATGTCGGCCTCACTATCATTAGAGCTCCAGCAAGAGTTGGTGCTCCCTTGCTCTCCCTCGTCACCATCGGCATCGGTCTCATCCGACTCAATGACCACTACGTCCTCGGACCGGACTTCACTCGCGCGACCTTCCTCCACCAGCTCATTGTTAGGAATCTCGGGAGAGCGCTCTTCCAAGGTTATCGGTGCGAGCACCTTCTGAGTCTCTAGGATCGGAAGCCATCAGTTTGACTACGTTTGGACGATTTATATCGATAACCCGGCGAGTTTGTTTTGTTCTAGCCAGATCGCACCTGCAGAAATGAAGGCTGCCAAGTCAAGTTTAAGTCACAACCAAGTCAGAACCCGACCTGACGACCCCCACTCTGTATTTATGAAAACATGCAAATAGGAATACCGGCTAAAACACAAAGAAAAAGAAAAAGAAACAGTGGAATCACTCTAACCTTGGAAATCGGAAGCTCGACGAAGCTGAACTTGTTCGCGCGCTTTGACGACCTCAATAAACTGAAAGGCTGAGACCCTCGCCACAGTAAGTTGAACGGGAAGCTCGGAGATCGAGGCGCAGAATAGCGATGTTAAGGTCGGTACCCGGAGCAATTTGTAAAAACCAGTGCAAATAAGCGAGTCATTCACGCATATTTATAGTGTTCCAACGACTACGAATTGGGCCTGGGCCTAAACAAGGCGTCCAATCAATAGCACCTAGTCAGGGCACGTGAATCGACGCGCCATCATTACACCATTTCCCATCCAACGACGCGCTTCATCAATGACATTAATGTCAGCACTGAAACCAAGGCGTCACCATAAAGGGAACACCTCGAGCCACTCGGTTCCGCTTTCTCTAACCCTCAGAAGGTCGCCGCATATAATAGGCATCCAAATGCAAGCTCGCGCAGAGCACCTTAAGCTCGATTTTCTAAAAACGAGTACACGGCCCGAACCTCAAAGTACTCTGAGGTTGGGGGCAAAACACTGACAGTAGTATAAGCCCAGCCTCGGAAGCTATGCGTATTTCGTACTGACAAGATCGGTTCGGTCTCAGAGGGTACCTCAAACCCGGACAAGGCATCAAGTCGAGCTCACCCCAGGGCAAACCGACTTGGGGGGCAACTGTTATGGATTGGGCCACGACAACATTTGGCTCTAAGGCCTAATACCAAAGGCAAATCCACTAATCAATGGTGAAGATCAAAGACCTATATCCAATGGTTCCCATTGATCCCCAAAATCTATAAATAAGCATTCAATGCTAGCATTAAAGGTACACACTCTCCAATTTTCTCACTTGCAACTGACCCACTTGCTGACTTGAGCGTCAGAGTGTCATTGCAGGTACCACCCCACCTCGGATCGGAGCCTAATCTCGGATTGACCAAGAGCACCTCTACCAACTATCTCGGATCGGACCTGGTATCCAAGGTCGGATACAAGGCAAGAGATAAAGTACATAATATATATAGGGGCTGCTAATTTATACCCACCTAAAAAATACAAAGTGTAGAATAGCACCCCAACACCTTTTGTTTGGACCCAAAAACCACACTTCCTATTTTCAATACAAATCTCAATAATGGACAATAAGGTAATTTTATATTTTCTATTTTTTAAATGACAATTAATATTTATGAATTCCTTCTCCCTCTTTTAATGTGGGCAGCTCCCCAATTCCCAATATATTGGAATTATTTACTTCAGTGGTGCCCAATATATTGGAATCCAATACTGCAAAATAATAATAGTTTAATGTTTGATGGAATATACTGCTATAAACTCAAATATAGTAGTCATGTTTCTATTTGGAACAATGGTCTCATAATATTACTTGTCCAACCTTTCACCCAACATTGTACAGCTAAAAAACTTGTTCAACAACTCACTCTCTGCTTTAAGATGTCTTCTTCCCCCAACCTTTTGTCATCCTATCCAAGCACAAGGAAAAAAACAATACTGAGTAAGTATTAGCATTGAGTAAGTCTAAGCATCAATACAAAATATTTCAATTGAAACTTACTTATTAGGAGATTGACAAGGCAATGCTTCAAAAATTTTCTTTTTATTTGGACAAATTCGTGAGTCATGATTAGTTCCACCACAATTCGGAAAGTGACAACGACGAGGCTGCTTTGCAACCTCAATTCCTCCTTTTAGCCTCGATCCTTTTGGTCGACCTTTTGGTTTTGAAATAATAGGATTTTCAATATCACATTCTTTATAGATAATTTTTCCGAATTTTTCACCAGTAGCACTCTAATAGCATGCCTGCATAATATTCTAGAAAACTAAAACTCAGTTGCAGCATATTTTATAGATAACTCGATCTCACGTTGGAGCAACTAAAAAGCATAAGGTGTAAGTATAGATGCAGCATGTTCCTCGATAGGAAAACTGTTCTAATAGGTGGAAACAGAGATGAAGAAAATGGAGCCAACTGTTGAGCGCGGGAACTGAAACAGAAGGAGAGAGAAGGAATACAGAGAGGGAAGGAAGGAAGTAAATAATTCCCATATATTGGGAATTGGAGAGCTGCCGACATTAAAAGAGAGAGAAGGAATTCATAAATATTAATTGTTATTTAAAAAATAGAAAATATAAAATTACCTTATTGTCCATTATTGAGATTTGTATTGAAAACTAGTACTATACCCGTGCGGAAGCACGGGCCGATCGCGTTACATGATACGACTCAAATAAAAACGTTAATTTGAAATCTCATTAATCTAAAATCAATTGTAAAATATAGATGATGACTTGCATTCGGACAAGTGCTGTCGTGCTCTTTTTATGAATGAATTTAGACAGTATTTAAATTGTCTGAACATTACCCCATGAAAATAAAGAAAAATTTAAAATAGATAAAAAGGAGTTTCAAATAAAAAATTGATAAATATTAAAACTAAAAATGTAACAGTATCATTTAAAAACAATATGTGCATTTATCCCGTGTGTTTTTGTATATCAGTGCAGTGTTTTTTTTGTATATCAATGTTGTTATCCCATGTTTTTTTATATATCAGTGCAACTACCCGTGTTTTTATATATATATCATTGCAGTTATCCCTGTATTTTTTTATATATCAGTGCAGTTGTCCAATGTTTTTTTATGTATCAGTGCAGTTATCTCATAGTTTCAATTGATTATTTGAGTTGATTAGTAGATTATTGTAGATAGTAAAAGATAGATAGTAGATTATCAATAACAATTATTTGTCCTTTTTTAGGTATTAGTGACAAATATTTGTCGCGTGTGTTTTAAATTTTAATCAGCTTAAATAGTCATTAAGCCTTCTTGCTTTTTTAGATAGTAGTTTTCAAAAATTATAATTATCAATGACAAATATTAATCCCGTGTTTCTTTATATATCACTGCAGTTATCCCCGTGTTTTTTATATATCCGTGCAGTTATCTGTAGTTTCAATTGATTATTTTAGTTGATAGTAGATTATAGTAGATTGTAAATTTGTTAGATAGTAGATTATCAATAAAAAATCATTGTTTTAAATATTAATTAGTAATTTAAATAGTCATTAAGTCTGCTTATTTTTTGATAGTAGGTTTGTAGTAGCAGACTTCAAAAATTTTAATTATCAATGACAAATATTAATCTCGTGTTTTTTTTAATCCATAAATATTAAAAGAGAGAGAAGGAATTCATAAATATTAATTGTCATTTAAAAAATATAAAATTACCTTATTGTCAATTATATAAGATTTGTATTGAAAATAGGAGATTGATGAACAATATGAACGATATGAACGAATGAGTATCATCAATCTCTTAAGAGATTGATGATACCCGTGCAGCGCAGATGTCATACATACTGGCTATTATTTGTACCCAAAAAAATACATACTAGCTATTATGATATTATGAAAAATGATGTGATAGGCCTACGAAACTCATGAGTCATATAACTCAACGCTACTTAAATAGAGAAACTATAACAAGTGTACTAAAAAAAGAGAAACTAGAAACAAACCTGTAAACAAGGAAATCATTCTTAGAGAATAGTCTAGGCTTAATTACGGTTTTGGTCCCCCTATTATGACCAACTCACGATTTTAGTCCCTAAAGTTTTAATTTGACGATTTTGATCCCCCTATTTTCCCAATTTGTAAAATCAAGGTCCCCCTCTTAATTTTGACTGACTTATCCTACGTGGCAGTCCACGTAGACTACCACGCAGACGTACTGTTCCTTTTTTTTTAAAACTGTTCCTCCCTCGACCCTCCCCCCACCGTGAACCCCTCCCCCTTCCCTCACCCCTCCCCCCTCCTGAACCCTTCCCCGACCGTGACCCCCTCCCCCTCCCCCTTCGCACCTCCCCCCTTCCCCTTCGCACCCCCCTCCCCCTTCCCCTTCGCAACCAATAGAATCAGACTAGTAGCTTCTCAAACGTCACCGGGGCCGTGTTGTTGAAGTCCACGACGGAAGAGCTCCCACGGTGGTTCCAGCGACGTGAGCGGTGGAGGTCGTGGCTTGGTCTTCGCCACTACCATCTTCCTTCTCTCTATACTCTCAGTGCTCGATTGAGAGAAAATGGATCGATTACGAGGCGGTGGCCTGACGAGATTCACTGAAAAAGGAAGATCCATGGCGGCATCGTTAATGTTTACGATTAAGGACCATACGACTTCGGCAATGATTTCTCTAAACGCAACCATCCACAGCGACGAAAAACTGCAACATGAACTTGGAAGCTCACACGATGGTTGATTTGGCGGCTTGTCGAGACCGAAGACGAAGGAATCAGAACAGGGAAGTGAAATCAAAACGAAACTTGACCGAGGGGAAAGGGGAGGTGCGAAGGGGAAGGGGGAGGGGGGGAGGTGCGAAGGGGAAGGGGGAGGGGGGAGGGGTTCACGGTGGGGGGAGGGGTGAGGGAGGAACAGTGCGCCTACGTGGCAGTCTACGTGGACTGCCACGTAGGATAAGTCAGTCAAAATTGACTTTCAATTTTGACCAAATTAAGAAGAGGACCTAGATTTTACAAATTGGGAAAATAGGGGAATCAAAATCGTCAAATTAAAACTTTAGGGACCAAAATCGTGAGTCGGTGTAATTAAGCCAATAATCTAAAATAACAAACTAATCCTATATGAGATAATATCAATCCTATATGAGATTTTACCGTTTTGCACCTCTCAACTCTCTCTCTCTCTCTCTCTCTCTCTCTCTCTCTATATTGTTGTAAAAAAAAAAACTCTCCCTCTCTCTCTATATAATATCATCTCTTCTCATCCCAAAGAAGAACCCTACAATTACACACATTCTCACCATGCGGCTAGAGGCTTGGACGATTGGGTGAGCTTCAATTTCTTAATTCTCTTTTTCTTCATTTTAAACTTCGAAGTTTGTAATTCTAAGGCTTAAGACATTGATGATACTCATTCGTTCATATCGTTCCTTATCGACATTTTTTTCAGTTCTTATTAGTGAAAACATTGTGAGTTATAGTTTTCTTTTCCTTTTATCGAGTTCTTTGAGAATCTTACTGTATCTTTTGTTAAAACAATTTTGGATGATAATTTATTCAAATTAGGGCTAACAATTGTGTGCTATATTTATTGAGGTAGTAAATCTGAGTGATTGATTGAGTGTTTACAGTTCCCTTTCCTCATATTCAGTGGATGAATTCACTTTGTGTTTGGAAAATTTGAATTTTGTTTTTGTTTTCAACACCAAGTCCAAGTGCGGTGTTCGAATGAGCGCTGAAAGTGCTGAATTTGAGGCAGTTACAGGCTTGCAGCATCTGATTGTGAATTTGTGATATTATCGTTGAAATTGATGGCCATATTGCATCATCCAATGAGGATCTAATGGGAGGTCTGGGTGTTATAAGCAATACAATGCTTGCAAGGCTGAATTTGTGTTTGCATGTTTATCATCCCTTGGATAAATATACCTCAGACTAAAATATCTTTTGATATCTAGTTAGTTATCTCAATATTTTATTGAGAAGAAAGTAACCATAGTTCCTTTGGCTTCAGGTTATTCTTCAGTTTCGGTAGATTGGAGGAGCATATATGTGCATTTTTGTAATGTACGTTTGGCGCAGAATGCAGCTATCTGAATCAGCTTTGGCAGAACCAAGATATGAGATATATACACACAACACTTTTGACTTGCCGTTTGGAATTTTGCTCGGAATGTGGCTATCCGAATCAGCGTTGTGTCTATATTTCATATCTTGATTCTGTTGAGTATTTAACGCCCCATGGAGTTTGGCTCAGAATGTGACTATTCGAATCAGCGTTGACAGAACTGACATATGATATGTACACACAACGCTGTTGACTTACCATTCAGAGTTTGGCTCGGAATGTGGCTATTCGAATCAGCGTTGTGTCTATATATCATATCTTGATTCTGTTGAGTATTTTACGCCCCATGGAGTTTGGCTCAGAATGTGGCTATTCGAATCAGCGTTGACAGAACCAACATATGATATGTACACACAACGCTGTTGACTTACCATTTGGAGTTTTGCTCGGAATGTGGCTATTTGAATCAGCGTTGTGTCTATATATCATATTTTGATTCTGTCAAGTATTTTATGTCTCAGCGAGTTTGGATCAGAATGTGGCTACCGGAATCAGTGCTGACAGAACAAATGAGCTGATGACTTGCCATTCTGAGTTTGGCTTGGAATGTGGCTATCTGAATCAGCATCGGGTATCTCTCTTCGCACATTTGTTTTTCATGATATTGGTATTTTTCTTTTAACTTTTGTTTTGAATTGCTTTCTCCCTGTTCTATGAGTTACTGTTTTTTGTTTCTTTTCTCGAGTTCTTTAAGAAGCTTACTGTATCTTTTGTGTTGTTTTTTAAAACACCAGGTGTGGTGTTAGAATTTGAGGCAGTTGCAGAATCTGCTTGTGATGTTAATGTTGATCTTGATGGCCTAGTTTTATCATCCAATACGGATGTATTTGGAGATCTGGGTGTTTTAAACAACAGAATTTTAGATTTTTACTTATTCTTGTTATTGTTTTGATCCCTTTTATTGTCAACGGTCCCTTTTTTGTCATGTGAAATCAATGGGTCACAGCATATTAACTTGTCCCAACGGTTAGCGGAGCCCTAAAGCAGCAATGGCCCATGATGCTGGCCCATGAAGGCCCAGAGTTCTAGTACTATACACTTGATACTATATCTTGATCTTAATTTTTTTTTGTGTTGTACTCTTGATTGTGTGTTTATAGTGTGGTTACGTTTGAAGTGTGAATTGCCTCTTCTTTCAGTTGCAAGTGAGATCTTCGGATCAATTTCTTGACGACTTTGTTCTGGGGGCATACATGTATTTCCTGACCAAAATCTATGGGGACTCATACTTTTCCAGATTTAAGTTTTCCGTTACTTCTGGATCCCCTGTTTTGGTTATAATTGGAGCTGCTAGCTTAGTGCCTTGGAGCTGATATAATTCAAGAAAATCACCATTGTGTCTATATTTCGTATCTTGATTATGTCAAGTATTTTACGTCCTTGGGAGTTTGGCTCAAAATGTGGCTATTTGAATCATCGTTGATAGAACCGGGATATGAGATTATATACACAATGCTGTTGACTTATCATTCAGAGTTTGACTTAGAATGTGGCTATCTGAATCAGCTTTATGTTTATATTTCATATCTTAATTCTGTCAAGTATTTTACACCTCAGTGAGTTTGGCTATTGGAATCAGTGTTGACTGTACTGACATATGAGATATATACACAGTGCTTTTGTCTTACCATTCAGAGTTTTCTTTTAACAGAATTAACACTGAATCCTTCCTTTCATTTTATTAATGTTTTTATTTTTTATTTTAATTTTTGATACCGTGATTTTAATTTTTCTATCAGGTTGGACACTTGATTTAATTTCTCAAACTCATACTATGTACTTTTATTTGATCATGTTCATGTATGAATAAATTAAGTCTAGATGCTAAGTATGGTTCTTTTCTCATACGTAAAGGTGCTGTTTTTTTTCCTGGTTAGAGTAGGGATTTTGAAGTATTAGAAATTCTTCTCCTTTCCCTTTTTCAAAAGATTATTTGCTCTATTTTATGTTTGTTACTTCTTTGGTTTTTCAACTACTAATTGTTGCTTTGACTTGAATCACAGTATCTTTTTTATCAATATGGTTGTGGTGAAAACTTTTGTCTTTGGCAGTTTTAAAACTCAAAACAATCTGCAAGTGTTTAGAGAAAGCATCTCTATCTTTTAATTTCCATTTCCATGTTTTAATCATATGTTCTTTTGTCATATCATATTCTCCTCTACCATTTCCAACTGATTTGGTTCCTGCTCAACTCCTTTAAAGAAGTCAACTTTGACTCCGTTCTAGAAACACTCTCAGGTCATTTTATCTTTTTTTCTTCTTCCTTGTTACGTTTTTCTAACACCCGTTTTTTTCCTTCTCACACTTTATATTGTGTTGAAGCTTTAAAAATGAAAATTCTTGTGTTGATTGTTGCTGTTTATGCACTCATGTAAATTCCTTTCTTTTTGATGTTGGGGTTTTCAGAAAACATGATTTCAAGTTAATTTATTTTTGGGCCGGTGCCAAGTATTAAATTAACAATGCTTGTTTGGATGGGTATCTATTTTTCTTACTAATGGTAAAGTTTCTTTCCTTTATGATATGGGATGGGGGAAGAATTCTACAGCTTTAGCAGTGGAAATAATAGTTGCTGATGTGTTGCAGATTTAGTGGTGGAAATGAGTATAATGTAGATGATGTTATAAATACGTGTATTCATTTATTGTATTAATTGTATTAATAATAACAGTGTACTCTCGATTAAAAGATGAAATCGAATAGAATGTACTCATATTGAGTTTATCTTCTTTGTTTTAGAGTTAAATAAGTTTTTCTTCTATGTAAAATTCATGAATTTGTATTCATTGAAGTGTGTACACAACCGGAAGGAAACTGAAATTTTTCATTGAAATGAATAATGTTGTTTCAGTTGTTTTCGAAATTATACCGAAGAAATTACTGGGATGAGTCGCGGACTAGGTCGCTCTCTTTAAGACATTTCGTGGCACTGTTCGATGGTGCAAGCAGACTATCAACCACGACGCCCCTAGGATAAAACAGCCCAGGTTACGATTAAGACTGCACAGTCAGTAATCACTCGAGATATACACCTGTCAATATGGTAACTAACCACTTGAATATGGCTCGAAGGCCAGTCTTAGAAGAGTAGAAGAGAAGAATTTGAGAGAGAAGAGAGAGTACTGGAGGAGAGATTTCGTTCTGATCGCTATTTAGTCAAGTGAGGGAAGGGCCTTTTTATAGGCTTCAATTACTGCTTCGTGCGCAAGTCAAGGCACGATTTTAGGCTCCAATAACCGGTGCGCGAATTACGAAATCAGATAGGAACAGAGCCTTCATCCGCAAGTCAAGGTTATTGCGCGAATTTCGAGATCCGTTAGCAATTGACTTGGAGCGAATTCGCAACAGCTCCATCAGATAACGTTCGTCGTATCTGGTCGGTTCAATGAATCTGGACAAGCACGTTCCAAAAAATATTTCCGTTGGGTACTTAAAGGCAACAGTAGGGGGACATCGATTGACCAAACTGACCCCGGTGCTGGGGTACTCGTCGGAATCACCTTCAGCAAGATCTTCCCCTTCGTTCCGACCTTCAGGAAGATCTCATTCATTGTTCCGACTTTCAGCAAAACCCTCCACTTCCTCAATGTCGGCCTCACTATCATTAGAGCTCCAGCAAGAGTTGGTGCTCCCTTGCTCTCCCTCGTCACCATCGGCATCGGTCTCATCCGACTCAATGACCACTACGTCCTCGGACCGGACTTCACTCGCGCGACCTTCCTCCACCAGCTCATTGTTAGGAATCTCGGGAGAGCGCTCTTCCAATTGAAAACTGTTGGGAGCCGAATTAAATCCCTCGTGAACATCGGGCTCGGCCGATCCGAGGTTATCGGTGCGAGCACCTTCTGAGTCTCTAGGATCGGAAGCCATCAGTTTGACTACGTTTGGACGATTTATATCGATAACCCGGCGAGTTTGTTTTGTTCTAGCCAGATCGCACCTGCAGAAATGAAGGCTGCCAAGTCAAGTTTAAGTCACAACCAAGTCAGAACCCGACCTGACGACCCCCACTCTGTATTTATGAAAACATGCAAATAGGAATACCGGCTAAAACACAAAGAAAAAGAAAAAGAAACAGTGGAATCACTCTAACCTTGGAAATCGGAAGCTCGACGAAGCTGAACTTGTTCGCGCGCTTTGACGACCTCAATAAACTGAAAGGCTGAGACCCTCGCCACAGTAAGTTGAACGGGAAGCTCGGAGATCGAGGCGCAGAATAGCGATGTTAAGGTCGGTACCCGGAGCAATTTGTAAAAACCAGTGCAAATAAGCGAGTCATTCACGCATATTTATAGTGTTCCAACGACTACGAATTGGGCCTGGGCCTAAACAAGGCGTCCAATCAATAGCACCTAGTCAGGGCGCGTGAATCGACGCGCCATCATTACACCATTTCCCATCCAACGACGCGCTTCATCAATGACATTAATGTCAGCACTGAAACCAAGGCGTCACCATAAAGGGAACACCTCGAGCCACTCGGTTCCGCTTTCTCTAACCCTCAGAAGGTCGCCGCATATAATAGGCATCCAAATGCAAGCTCGCGCAGAGCACCTTAAGCTCGATTTTCTAAAAACGAGTACACGGCCCGAACCTCAAAGTACTCTGAGGTTGGGGGCAAAACACTGACAGTAGTATAAGCCCAGCCTCGGAAGCTATGCGTATTTCGTACTGACAAGATCGGTTCGGTCTCAGAGGGTACCTCAAACCCGGACAAGGCATCAAGTCGAGCTCACCCCAGGGCAAACCGACTTGGGGGGCAACTGTTATGGATTGGGCCACGACAACATTTGGCTCTAAGGCCTAATACCAAAGGCAAATCCACTTATCAATGGTGAAGATCAAAGACCTATATCCAATGGTTCCCATTGATCCCCAAAATCTATAAATAAGCATTCAATGCTAGCATTAAAGGTACACACTCTCCAATTTTCTCACTTGCAACTGACCCACTTGCTGACTTGAGCGTCAGAGTGTCATTGCAGGTACCACCCCACCTCGGATCGGAGCCTAATCTCGGATTGACCAAGAGCACCTCTACCAACTATCTCGGATCGGACCTGGTATCCAAGGTCGGATACAAGGCAAGAGATAAAGTACATAATATATATAGGGGCTGCTAATTTATACCCACCTAAAAAATACAAAGTGTAGAATAGCACCCCAACACCTTTTGTTTGGACCCAAAAACCACACTTCCTATTTTCAATACAAATCTCAATAATGGACAATAAGGTAATTTTATATTTTCTATTTTTTAAATGACAATTAATATTTATGAATTCCTTCTCCCTCTTTTAATGTGGGCAGCTCCCCAATTCCCAATATATTGGAATTATTTACTTCAGTGGTGCCCAATATATTGGAATCCAATACTGCAAAATAATAATAGTTTAATGTTTGATGGAATATACTGCTATAAACTCAAATATAGTAGTCATGTTTCTATTTGGAACAATGGTCTCATAATATTACTTGTCCAACCTTTCACCCAACATTGTACAGCTAAAAAACTTGTTCAACAACTCACTCTCTGCTTTAAGATGTCTTCTTCCCCCAACCTTTTGTCATCCTATCCAAGCACAAGGAAAAAAACAATACTGAGTAAGTATTAGCATTGAGTAAGTCTAAGCATCAATACAAAATATTTCAATTGAAACTTACTTATTAGGAGATTGACAAGGCAATGCTTCAAAAATTTTCTTTTTATTTGGACAAATTCGTGAGTCATGATTAGTTCCACCACAATTCGGAAAGTGACAACGACGAGGCTGCTTTGCAACCTCAATTCCTCCTTTTAGCCTTGATCCTTTTGGTCGACCTTTTGGTTTTGAAATAATAGGATTTTCAATATCACATTCTTTATAGATAATTTTTCCGAATTTTTCACCAGTAGCACTCTAATAGCATGCCTGCATAATATTCTAGAAAACTAAAACTCAGTTGCAGCATATTTTATAGATAACTCGATCTCACGTTGGAGCAACTAAAAAGCATAAGGTGTAAGTATAGATGCAGCATGTTCCTCGATAGGAAAACTGTTCTAATAGGTGGAAACAGAGATGAAGAAAATGGAGCCAACTGTTGAGCGCGGGAACTGAAACAGAAGGAGAGAGAAGGAATACAGAGAGGGAAGGAAGGAAGTAAATAATTCCCATATATTGGGAATTGGAGAGCTGCCGACATTAAAAGAGAGAGAAGGAATTCATAAATATTAATTGTTATTTAAAAAATAGAAAATATAAAATTACCTTATTGTCCATTATTGAGATTTGTATTGAAAACTAGTACTATACCCGTGCGGAAGCACGGGCCGATCGCGTTACATGATACGACTCAAATAAAAACGTTAATTTGAAATCTCATTAATCTAAAATCAATTGTAAAATATAGATGATGACTTGCATTCGGACAAGTGCTGTCGTGCTCTTTTTATGAATGAATTTAGACAGTATTTAAATTGTCTGAACATTACCCCATGAAAATAAAGAAAAATTTAAAATAGATAAAAAGGAGTTTCAAATAAAAAATTGATAAATATTAAAACTAAAAATGTAACAGTATCATTTAAAAACAATATGTGCATTTATCCCGTGTGTTTTTGTATATCAGTGCAGTGTTTTTTTTGTATATCAATGTTGTTATCCCATGTTTTTTTATATATCAGTGCAACTACCCGTGTTTTTATATATATATCATTGCAGTTATCCCTGTATTTTTTTATATATCAGTGCAGTTGTCCAGTGTTTTTTTATGTATCAGTGCAGTTATCTCATAGTTTCAATTGATTATTTGAGTTGATTAGTAGATTATTGTAGATAGTAAAAGATAGATAGTAGATTATCAATAACAATTATTTGTCCTTTTTTAGGTATTAGTGACAAATATTTGTCGCGTGTGTTTTAAATTTTAATCAGCTTAAATAGTCATTAAGCCTTCTTGCTTTTTTAGATAGTAGTTTTCAAAAATTATAATTATCAATGACAAATATTAATCCCGTGTTTCTTTATATATCACTGCAGTTATCCCCGTGTTTTTTATATATCCGTGCAGTTATCTGTAGTTTCAATTGATTATTTTAGTTGATAGTAGATTATAGTAGATTGTAAATTTGTTAGATAGTAGATTATCAATAAAAAATCATTGTTTTAAATATTAATTAGTAATTTAAATAGTCATTAAGTCTGCTTATTTTTTGATAGTAGGTTTGTAGTAGCAGACTTCAAAAATTTTAATTATCAATGACAAATATTAATCTCGTGTTTTTTTTAATCCATAAATATTAAAAGAGAGAGAAGGAATTCATAAATATTAATTGTCATTTAAAAAATATAAAATTACCTTATTGTCAATTATATAAGATTTGTATTGAAAATAGGAGATTGATGAACAATATGAACGATATGAACGAATGAGTATCATCAATCTCTTAAGAGATTGATGATACCCGTGCAGCGCAGATGTCATACATACTGGCTATTATTTGTACCCAAAAAAATACATACTAGCTATTATGATATTATGAAAAATGATGTGATAGGCCTACGAAACTCATGAGTCATATAACTCAACGCTACTTAAATAGAGAAACTATAACAAGTGTACTAAAAAAAGAGAAACTAGAAACAAACCTGTAAACAAGGAAATCATTCTTAGAGAATAGTCTAGGCTTAATTACGGTTTTGGTCCCCCTATTATGACCAACTCACGATTTTAGTCCCTAAAGTTTTAATTTGATGATTTTGATCCCCCTATTTTCCCAATTTGTAAAATCAAGGTCCCCCTCTTAATTTTGACTGACTTATCCTACGTGGCAGTCCACGTAGACTACCACGCAGACGTACTGTTCCTTTTTTTTTAAAACTGTTCCTCCCTCGACCCTCCCCCCACCGTGAACCCCTCCCCCTTCCCTCACCCCTCCCCCCTCCTGAACCCTTCCCCGACCGTGACCCCCTCCCCCTCCCCCTTCGCACCTCCCCCCTTCCCCTTCGCACCCCCCTCCCCCTTCCCCTTCGCAACCAATAGAATCAGACTAGTAGCTTCTCAAACGTCACCGGGGCCGTGTTGTTGAAGTCCACGACGGAAGAGCTCCCACGGTGGTTCCAGCGACGTGAGCGGTGGAGGTCGTGGCTTGGTCTTCGCCACTACCATCTTCCTTCTCTCTATACTCTCAGTGCTCGATTGAGAGAAAATGGATCGATTACGAGGCGGTGGCCTGACGAGATTCACTGAAAAAGGAAGATCCATGGCGGCATCGTTAATGTTTACGATTAAGGACCATACGACTTCGGCAATGATTTCTCTAAACGCAACCATCCACAGCGACGAAAAACTGCAACATGAACTTGGAAGCTCACACGATGGTTGATTTGGCGGCTTGTCGAGACCGAAGACGAAGGAATCAGAACAGGGAAGTGAAATCAAAACGAAACTTGACCGAGGGGAAAGGGGAGGTGCGAAGGGGAAGGGGGAGGGGGGAGGTGCGAAGGGGAAGGGGGAGGGGGAGGGGTTCACGGTGGGGGGAGGGGTGAGGGAGGAACAGTGCGCCTACGTGGCAGTCTACGTGGACTGCCACGTAGGATAAGTCAGTCAAAATTGACTTTTAATTTTGACCAAATTAAGAGGAGGACCTAGATTTTACAAATTGGAAAAATAGGGGAATCAAAATCGTCAAATTAAAACTTTAGGGACCAAAATCGTGAGTCGGTGTAATTAAGCTAATAATCTAAAATAACAAACTAATCCTATATGAGATAATATCAATCCTATATGAGATTTTACCGTTTTGCACCTCTCAACTCTCTCTCTCTCTCTCTCTCTCTCTCTCTCTCTATATTGTTGTAAAAAAAAAAAACTCTCCCTCTCTCTCTATATAATATCATCTCTTCTCATCCCAAAGAAGAACCCTACAATTACACACATTCTCACCATGCGGCTAGAGGCTTGGACGATTGGGTGAGCTTCAATTTCTTAATTCTCTTTTTCTTCATTTTAAACTTCGAAGTTTGTAATTCTAAGGCTTAAGACATTGATGATACTCATTCGTTCATATCGTTCCTTATCGACATTTTTTTCAGTTCTTATTAGTGAAAACATTGTGAGTTATAGTTTTCTTTTCCTTTTATCGAGTTCTTTGAGAATCTTACTGTATCTTTTGTTAAAACAATTTTGGATGATAATTTATTCAAATTAGGGCTAACAATTGTGTGCTATATTTATTGAGGTAGTAAATCTGAGTGATTGATTGAGTGTTTACAGTTCCCTTTCCTCATATTCAGTGGATGAATTCACTTTGTGTTTGGAAAATTTGAATTTTGTTTTTGTTTTCAACACCAAGTCCAAGTGCGGTGTTCGAATGAGCGCTGAAAGTGCTGAATTTGAGGCAGTTACAGGCTTGCAGCATCTGATTGTGAATTTGTGATATTATCGTTGAAATTGATGGCCATATTGCATCATCCAATGAGGATCTAATGGGAGGTCTGGGTGTTATAAGCAATACAATGCTTGCAAGGCTGAATTTGTGTTTGCATGTTTATCATCCCTTGGATAAATATACCTCAGACTAAAATATCTTTTGATATCTAGTTAGTTATCTCAATATTTTATTGAGAAGAAAGTAACCATAGTTCCTTTGGCTTCAGGTTATTCTTCAGTTTCGGTAGATTGGAGGAGCATATATGTGCATTTTTGTAATGTACGTTTGGCGCAGAATGCAGCTATCTGAATCAGCTTTGGCAGAACCAAGATATGAGATATATACACACAACACTTTTGACTTGCCGTTTGGAATTTTGCTCGGAATGTGGCTATCCGAATCAGCGTTGTGTCTATATTTCATATCTTGATTCTGTTGAGTATTTAACGCCCCATGGAGTTTGGCTCAGAATGTGACTATTCGAATCAGCGTTGACAGAACTGACATATGATATGTACACACAACGCTGTTGACTTACCATTCAGAGTTTGGCTCGGAATGTGGCTATTCGAATCAGCGTTGTGTCTATATATCATATCTTGATTCTGTTGAGTATTTTACGCCCCATGGAGTTTGGCTCAGAATGTGGCTATTCGAATCAGCGTTGACAGAACCAACATATGATATGTACACACAACGCTGTTGACTTACCATTTGGAGTTTTGCTCGGAATGTGGCTATTTGAATCAGCGTTGTGTCTATATATCATATTTTGATTCTGTCAAGTATTTTATGTCTCAGCGAGTTTGGATCAGAATGTGGCTACCGGAATCAGTGCTGACAGAACAAATGAGCTGATGACTTGCCATTCTGAGTTTGGCTTGGAATGTGGCTATCTGAATCAGCATCGGGTATCTCTCTTCGCACATTTGTTTTTCATGATATTGGTATTTTTCTTTTAACTTTTGTTTTGAATTGCTTTCTCCCTGTTCTATGAGTTACTGTTTTTTGTTTCTTTTCTCGAGTTCTTTAAGAAGCTTACTGTATCTTTTGTGTTGTTTTTTAAAACACCAGGTGTGGTGTTAGAATTTGAGGCAGTTGCAGAATCTGCTTGTGATGTTAATGTTGATCTTGATGGCCTAGTTTTATCATCCAATACGGATGTATTTGGAGATCTGGGTGTTTTAAACAACAGAATTTTAGATTTTTACTTATTCTTGTTATTGTTTTGATCCCTTTTATTGTCAACGGTCCCTTTTTTGTCATGTGAAATCAATGGGTCACAGCATATTAACTTGTCCCAACGGTTAGCGGAGCCCTAAAGCAGCAATGGCCCATGATGCTGGCCCATGAAGGCCCAGAGTTCTAGTACTATACACTTGATACTATATCTTGATCTTAATTTTTTTTTGTGTTGTACTCTTGATTGTGTGTTTATAGTGTGGTTACGTTTGAAGTGTGAATTGCCTCTTCTTTCAGTTGCAAGTGAGATCTTCGGATCAATTTCTTGACGACTTTGTTCTGGGGGCATACATGTATTTCCTGACCAAAATCTATGGGGGACTCATACTTTTCCAGATTTAAGTTTTCCGTTACTTCTGGATCCCCTGTTTTGGTTATAATTGGAGCTGCTAGCTTAGTGCCTTGGAGCTGATATAATTCAAGAAAATCACCATTGTGTCTATATTTCGTATCTTGATTATGTCAAGTATTTTACGTCCTTGGGAGTTTGGCTCAAAATGTGGCTATTTGAATCATCGTTGATAGAACCGGGATATGAGATTATATACACAATGCTGTTGACTTATCATTCAGAGTTTGACTTAGAATGTGGCTATCTGAATCAGCTTTATGTTTATATTTCATATCTTAATTCTGTCAAGTATTTTACACCTCAGTGAGTTTGGCTATTGGAATCAGTGTTGACTGTACTGACATATGAGATATATACACAGTGCTTTTGTCTTACCATTCAGAGTTTTCTTTTAACAGAATTAACACTGAATCCTTCCTTTCATTTTATTAATGTTTTTATTTTTTATTTTAATTTTTGATACCGTGATTTTAATTTTTCTATCAGGTTGGACACTTGATTTAATTTCTCAAACTCATACTATGTACTTTTATTTGATCATGTTCATGTATGAATAAATTAAGTCTAGATGCTAAGTATGGTTCTTTTCTCATACGTAAAGGTGCTGTTTTTTTTCCTGGTTAGAGTAGGGATTTTGAAGTATTAGAAATTCTTCTCCTTTCCCTTTTTCAAAAGATTATTTGCTCTATTTTATGTTTGTTACTTCTTTGGTTTTTCAACTACTAATTGTTGCTTTGACTTGAATCACAGTATCTTTTTTATCAATATGGTTGTGGTGAAAACTTTTGTCTTTGGCAGTTTTAAAACTCAAAACAATCTGCAAGTGTTTAGAGAAAGCATCTCTATCTTTTAATTTCCATTTCCATGTTTTAATCATATGTTCTTTTGTCATATCATATTCTCCTCTACCATTTCCAACTGATTTGGTTCCTGCTCAACTCCTTTAAAGAAGTCAACTTTGACTCCGTTCTAGAAACACTCTCAGGTCATTTTATCTTTTTTTCTTCTTCCTTGTTACGTTTTTCTAACACCCGTTTTTTTCCTTCTCACACTTTATATTGTGTTGAAGCTTTAAAAATGAAAATTCTTGTGTTGATTGTTGCTGTTTATGCACTCATGTAAATTCCTTTCTTTTTGATGTTGGGGTTTTCAGAAAACATGATTTCAAGTTAATTTATTTTTGGGCCGGTGCCAAGTATTAAATTAACAATGCTTGTTTGGATGGGTATCTATTTTTCTTACTAATGGTAAAGTTTCTTTCCTTTATGATATGGGATGGGGGAAGAATTCTACAGCTTTAGCAGTGGAAATAATAGTTGCTGATGTGTTGCAGATTTAGTGGTGGAAATGAGTATAATGTAGATGATGTTATAAATACGTGTATTCATTTATTGTATTAATTGTATTAATAATAACAGTGTACTCTCGATTAAAAGATGAAATCGAATAGAATGTACTCATATTGAGTTTATCTTCTTTGTTTTAGAGTTAAATAAGTTTTTCTTCTATGTAAAATTCATGAATTTGTATTCATTGAAGTGTGTACACAACCGGAAGGAAACTGAAATTTTTCATTGAAATGAATAATGTTGTTTCAGTTGTTTTCGAAATTATACCGAAGAAATTACTGGGATGAGTCGCGGACTAGGTCGCTCTCTTTAAGACATTTCGTGGCACTGTTCGATGGTGCAAGCAGACTATCAACCACGACGCCCCTAGGATAAAACAGCCCAGTTACGATTAAGACTGCACAGTCAGTAATCACTCGAGATATACACCTGTCAATATGGTAACTAACCACTTGAATATGGCTCGAAGGCCAGTCTTAGAAGAGTAGAAGAGAAGAATTTGAGAGAGAAGAGAGAGTACTGGAGGAGAGATTTCGTTCTGATCGCTATTTAGTCAAGTGAGGGAAGGGCCTTTTTATAGGCTTCAATTACTGCTTCGTGCGCAAGTCAAGGCACGATTTTAGGCTCCAATAACCGGTGCGCGAATTACGAAATCAGATAGGAACAGAGCCTTCATCCGCAAGTCAAGGTTATTGCGCGAATTTCGAGATCCGTTAGCAATTGACTTGGAGCGAATTCGCAACAGCTCCATCAGATAACGTTCGTCGTATCTGGTCGGTTCAATGAATCTGGACAAGCACGTTCCAAAAAATATTTCCGTTGGGTACTTAAAGGCAACAGTAGGGGGACATCGATTGACCAAACTGACCCCGGTGCTGGGGTACTCGTCGGAATCACCTTCAGCAAGATCTTCCCCTTCGTTCCGACCTTCAGGAAGATCTCATTCATTGTTCCGACTTTCAGCAAAACCCTCCACTTCCTCAATGTCGGCCTCACTATCATTAGAGCTCCAGCAAGAGTTGGTGCTCCCTTGCTCTCCCTCGTCACCATCGGCATCGGTCTCATCCGACTCAATGACCACTACGTCCTCGGACCGGACTTCACTCGCGCGACCTTCCTCCACCAGCTCATTGTTAGGAATCTCGGGAGAGCGCTCTTCCAATTGAAAACTGTTGGGAGCCGAATTAAATCCCTCGTGAACATCGGGCTCGGCCGATCCGAGGTTATCGGTGCGAGCACCTTCTGAGTCTCTAGGATCGGAAGCCATCAGTTTGACTACGTTTGGACGATTTATATCGATAACCCGGCGAGTTTGTTTTGTTCTAGCCAGATCGCACCTGCAGAAATGAAGGCTGCCAAGTCAAGTTTAAGTCACAACCAAGTCAGAACCCGACCTGACGACCCCCACTCTGTATTTATGAAAACATGCAAATAGGAATACCGGCTAAAACACAAAGAAAAAGAAAAAGAAACAGTGGAATCACTCTAACCTTGGAAATCGGAAGCTCGACGAAGCTGAACTTGTTCGCGCGCTTTGACGACCTCAATAAACTGAAAGGCTGAGACCCTCGCCACAGTAAGTTGAACGGGAAGCTCGGAGATCGAGGCGCAGAATAGCGATGTTAAGGTCGGTACCCGGAGCAATTTGTAAAAACCAGTGCAAATAAGCGAGTCATTCACGCATATTTATAGTGTTCCAACGACTACGAATTGGGCCTGGGCCTAAACAAGGCGTCCAATCAATAGCACCTAGTCAGGGCGCGTGAATCGACGCGCCATCATTACACCATTTCCCATCCAACGACGCGCTTCATCAATGACATTAATGTCAGCACTGAAACCAAGGCGTCACCATAAAGGGAACACCTCGAGCCACTCGGTTCCGCTTTCTCTAACCCTCAGAAGGTCGCCGCATATAATAGGCATCCAAATGCAAGCTCGCGCAGAGCACCTTAAGCTCGATTTTCTAAAAACGAGTACACGGCCCGAACCTCAAAGTACTCTGAGGTTGGGGGCAAAACACTGACAGTAGTATAAGCCCAGCCTCGGAAGCTATGCGTATTTCGTACTGACAAGATCGGTTCGGTCTCAGAGGGTACCTCAAACCCGGACAAGGCATCAAGTCGAGCTCACCCCAGGGCAAACCGACTTGGGGGGCAACTGTTATGGATTGGGCCACGACAACATTTGGCTCTAAGGCCTAATACCAAAGGCAAATCCACTTATCAATGGTGAAGATCAAAGACCTATATCCAATGGTTCCCATTGATCCCCAAAATCTATAAATAAGCATTCAATGCTAGCATTAAAGGTACACACTCTCCAATTTTCTCACTTGCAACTGACCCACTTGCTGACTTGAGCGTCAGAGTGTCATTGCAGGTACCACCCCACCTCGGATCGGAGCCTAATCTCGGATTGACCAAGAGCACCTCTACCAACTATCTCGGATCGGACCTGGTATCCAAGGTCGGATACAAGGCAAGAGATAAAGTACATAATATATATAGGGGCTGCTAATTTATACCCACCTAAAAAATACAAAGTGTAGAATAGCACCCCAACACCTTTTGTTTGGACCCAAAAACCACACTTCCTATTTTCAATACAAATCTCAATAATGGACAATAAGGTAATTTTATATTTTCTATTTTTTAAATGACAATTAATATTTATGAATTCCTTCTCCCTCTTTTAATGTGGGCAGCTCCCCAATTCCCAATATATTGGAATTATTTACTTCAGTGGTGCCCAATATATTGGAATCCAATACTGCAAAATAATAATAGTTTAATGTTTGATGGAATATACTGCTATAAACTCAAATATAGTAGTCATGTTTCTATTTGGAACAATGGTCTCATAATATTACTTGTCCAACCTTTCACCCAACATTGTACAGCTAAAAAACTTGTTCAACAACTCACTCTCTGCTTTAAGATGTCTTCTTCCCCCAACCTTTTGTCATCCTATCCAAGCACAAGGAAAAAAACAATACTGAGTAAGTATTAGCATTGAGTAAGTCTAAGCATCAATACAAAATATTTCAATTGAAACTTACTTATTAGGAGATTGACAAGGCAATGCTTCAAAAATTTTCTTTTTATTTGGACAAATTCGTGAGTCATGATTAGTTCCACCACAATTCGGAAAGTGACAACGACGAGGCTGCTTTGCAACCTCAATTCCTCCTTTTAGCCTTGATCCTTTTGGTCGACCTTTTGGTTTTGAAATAATAGGATTTTCAATATCACATTCTTTATAGATAATTTTTCCGAATTTTTCACCAGTAGCACTCTAATAGCATGCCTGCATAATATTCTAGAAAACTAAAACTCAGTTGCAGCATATTTTATAGATAACTCGATCTCACGTTGGAGCAACTAAAAAGCATAAGGTGTAAGTATAGATGCAGCATGTTCCTCGATAGGAAAACTGTTCTAATAGGTGGAAACAGAGATGAAGAAAATGGAGCCAACTGTTGAGCGCGGGAACTGAAACAGAAGGAGAGAGAAGGAATACAGAGAGGGAAGGAAGGAAGTAAATAATTCCCATATATTGGGAATTGGAGAGCTGCCGACATTAAAAGAGAGAGAAGGAATTCATAAATATTAATTGTTATTTAAAAAATAGAAAATATAAAATTACCTTATTGTCCATTATTGAGATTTGTATTGAAAACTAGTACTATACCCGTGCGGAAGCACGGGCCGATCGCGTTACATGATACGACTCAAATAAAAACGTTAATTTGAAATCTCATTAATCTAAAATCAATTGTAAAATATAGATGATGACTTGCATTCGGACAAGTGCTGTCGTGCTCTTTTTATGAATGAATTTAGACAGTATTTAAATTGTCTGAACATTACCCCATGAAAATAAAGAAAAATTTAAAATAGATAAAAAGGAGTTTCAAATAAAAAATTGATAAATATTAAAACTAAAAATGTAACAGTATCATTTAAAAACAATATGTGCATTTATCCCGTGTGTTTTTGTATATCAGTGCAGTGTTTTTTTTGTATATCAATGTTGTTATCCCATGTTTTTTTATATATCAGTGCAACTACCCGTGTTTTTATATATATATCATTGCAGTTATCCCTGTATTTTTTTATATATCAGTGCAGTTGTCCAGTGTTTTTTTATGTATCAGTGCAGTTATCTCATAGTTTCAATTGATTATTTGAGTTGATTAGTAGATTATTGTAGATAGTAAAAGATAGATAGTAGATTATCAATAACAATTATTTGTCCTTTTTTAGGTATTAGTGACAAATATTTGTCGCGTGTGTTTTAAATTTTAATCAGCTTAAATAGTCATTAAGCCTTCTTGCTTTTTTAGATAGTAGTTTTCAAAAATTATAATTATCAATGACAAATATTAATCCCGTGTTTCTTTATATATCACTGCAGTTATCCCCGTGTTTTTTATATATCCGTGCAGTTATCTGTAGTTTCAATTGATTATTTTAGTTGATAGTAGATTATAGTAGATTGTAAATTTGTTAGATAGTAGATTATCAATAAAAAATCATTGTTTTAAATATTAATTAGTAATTTAAATAGTCATTAAGTCTGCTTATTTTTTGATAGTAGGTTTGTAGTAGCAGACTTCAAAAATTTTAATTATCAATGACAAATATTAATCTCGTGTTTTTTTTAATCCATAAATATTAAAAGAGAGAGAAGGAATTCATAAATATTAATTGTCATTTAAAAAATATAAAATTACCTTATTGTCAATTATATAAGATTTGTATTGAAAATAGGAGATTGATGAACAATATGAACGATATGAACGAATGAGTATCATCAATCTCTTAAGAGATTGATGATACCCGTGCAGCGCAGATGTCATACATACTGGCTATTATTTGTACCCAAAAAAATACATACTAGCTATTATGATATTATGAAAAATGATGTGATAGGCCTACGAAACTCATGAGTCATATAACTCAACGCTACTTAAATAGAGAAACTATAACAAGTGTACTAAAAAAAGAGAAACTAGAAACAAACCTGTAAACAAGGAAATCATTCTTAGAGAATAGTCTAGGCTTAATTACGGTTTTGGTCCCCCTATTATGACCAACTCACGATTTTAGTCCCTAAAGTTTTAATTTGATGATTTTGATCCCCCTATTTTCCCAATTTGTAAAATCAAGGTCCCCCTCTTAATTTTGACTGACTTATCCTACGTGGCAGTCCACGTAGACTACCACGCAGACGTACTGTTCCTTTTTTTTTAAAACTGTTCCTCCCTCGACCCTCCCCCCACCGTGAACCCCTCCCCCTTCCCTCACCCCTCCCCCCTCCTGAACCCTTCCCCGACCGTGACCCCCTCCCCCTCCCCCTTCGCACCTCCCCCCTTCCCCTTCGCACCCCCCTCCCCCTTCCCCTTCGCAACCAATAGAATCAGACTAGTAGCTTCTCAAACGTCACCGGGGCCGTGTTGTTGAAGTCCACGACGGAAGAGCTCCCACGGTGGTTCCAGCGACGTGAGCGGTGGAGGTCGTGGCTTGGTCTTCGCCACTACCATCTTCCTTCTCTCTATACTCTCAGTGCTCGATTGAGAGAAAATGGATCGATTACGAGGCGGTGGCCTGACGAGATTCACTGAAAAAGGAAGATCCATGGCGGCATCGTTAATGTTTACGATTAAGGACCATACGACTTCGGCAATGATTTCTCTAAACGCAACCATCCACAGCGACGAAAAACTGCAACATGAACTTGGAAGCTCACACGATGGTTGATTTGGCGGCTTGTCGAGACCGAAGACGAAGGAATCAGAACAGGGAAGTGAAATCAAAACGAAACTTGACCGAGGGGAAAGGGGAGGTGCGAAGGGGAAGGGGGAGGGGGGGAGGTGCGAAGGGGAAGGGGGAGGGGGGAGGGGTTCACGGTGGGGGGAGGGGTGAGGGAGGAACAGTGCGCCTACGTGGCAGTCTACGTGGACTGCCACGTAGGATAAGTCAGTCAAAATTGACTTTCAATTTTGACCAAATTAAGAGGAGGACCTAGATTTTACAAATTGGGAAAATAGGGGAATCAAAATCGTCAAATTAAAACTTTAGGGACCAAAATCGTGAGTCGGTGTAATTAAGCCAATAATCTAAAATAACAAACTAATCCTATATGAGATAATATCAATCCTATATGAGATTTTACCGTTTTGCACCTCTCAACTCTCTCTCTCTCTCTCTCTCTCTCTCTCTCTCTCTCTCTCTCTCTCTCTATATTGTTGTAAAAAAAAAAAACTCTCCCTCTCTCTCTATATAATATCATCTCTTCTCATCCCAAAGAAGAACCCTACAATTACACACATTCTCACCATGCGGCTAGAGGCTTGGACGATTGGGTGAGCTTCAATTTCTTAATTCTCTTTTTCTTCATTTTAAACTTCGAAGTTTGTAATTCTAAGGCTTAAGACATTGATGATACTCATTCGTTCATATCGTTCCTTATCGACATTTTTTTCAGTTCTTATTAGTGAAAACATTGTGAGTTATAGTTTTCTTTTCCTTTTATCGAGTTCTTTGAGAATCTTACTGTATCTTTTGTTAAAACAATTTTGGATGATAATTTATTCAAATTAGGGCTAACAATTGTGTGCTATATTTATTGAGGTAGTAAATCTGAGTGATTGATTGAGTGTTTACAGTTCCCTTTCCTCATATTCAGTGGATGAATTCACTTTGTGTTTGGAAAATTTGAATTTTGTTTTTGTTTTCAACACCAAGTCCAAGTGCGGTGTTCGAATGAGCGCTGAAAGTGCTGAATTTGAGGCAGTTACAGGCTTGCAGCATCTGATTGTGAATTTGTGATATTATCGTTGAAATTGATGGCCATATTGCATCATCCAATGAGGATCTAATGGGAGGTCTGGGTGTTATAAGCAATACAATGCTTGCAAGGCTGAATTTGTGTTTGCATGTTTATCATCCCTTGGATAAATATACCTCAGACTAAAATATCTTTTGATATCTAGTTAGTTATCTCAATATTTTATTGAGAAGAAAGTAACCATAGTTCCTTTGGCTTCAGGTTATTCTTCAGTTTCGGTAGATTGGAGGAGCATATATGTGCATTTTTGTAATGTACGTTTGGCGCAGAATGCAGCTATCTGAATCAGCTTTGGCAGAACCAAGATATGAGATATATACACACAACACTTTTGACTTGCCGTTTGGAATTTTGCTCGGAATGTGGCTATCCGAATCAGCGTTGTGTCTATATTTCATATCTTGATTCTGTTGAGTATTTAACGCCCCATGGAGTTTGGCTCAGAATGTGACTATTCGAATCAGCGTTGACAGAACTGACATATGATATGTACACACAACGCTGTTGACTTACCATTCAGAGTTTGGCTCGGAATGTGGCTATTCGAATCAGCGTTGTGTCTATATATCATATCTTGATTCTGTTGAGTATTTTACGCCCCATGGAGTTTGGCTCAGAATGTGGCTATTCGAATCAGCGTTGACAGAACCAACATATGATATGTACACACAACGCTGTTGACTTACCATTTGGAGTTTTGCTCGGAATGTGGCTATTTGAATCAGCGTTGTGTCTATATATCATATTTTGATTCTGTCAAGTATTTTATGTCTCAGCGAGTTTGGATCAGAATGTGGCTACCGGAATCAGTGCTGACAGAACAAATGAGCTGATGACTTGCCATTCTGAGTTTGGCTTGGAATGTGGCTATCTGAATCAGCATCGGGTATCTCTCTTCGCACATTTGTTTTTCATGATATTGGTATTTTTCTTTTAACTTTTGTTTTGAATTGCTTTCTCCCTGTTCTATGAGTTACTGTTTTTTGTTTCTTTTCTCGAGTTCTTTAAGAAGCTTACTGTATCTTTTGTGTTGTTTTTTAAAACACCAGGTGTGGTGTTAGAATTTGAGGCAGTTGCAGAATCTGCTTGTGATGTTAATGTTGATCTTGATGGCCTAGTTTTATCATCCAATACGGATGTATTTGGAGATCTGGGTGTTTTAAACAACAGAATTTTAGATTTTTACTTATTCTTGTTATTGTTTTGATCCCTTTTATTGTCAACGGTCCCTTTTTTGTCATGTGAAATCAATGGGTCACAGCATATTAACTTGTCCCAACGGTTAGCGGAGCCCTAAAGCAGCAATGGCCCATGATGCTGGCCCATGAAGGCCCAGAGTTCTAGTACTATACACTTGATACTATATCTTGATCTTAATTTTTTTTTGTGTTGTACTCTTGATTGTGTGTTTATAGTGTGGTTACGTTTGAAGTGTGAATTGCCTCTTCTTTCAGTTGCAAGTGAGATCTTCGGATCAATTTCTTGACGACTTTGTTCTGGGGGCATACATGTATTTCCTGACCAAAATCTATGGGGACTCATACTTTTCCAGATTTAAGTTTTCCGTTACTTCTGGATCCCCTGTTTTGGTTATAATTGGAGCTGCTAGCTTAGTGCCTTGGAGCTGATATAATTCAAGAAAATCACCATTGTGTCTATATTTCGTATCTTGATTATGTCAAGTATTTTACGTCCTTGGGAGTTTGGCTCAAAATGTGGCTATTTGAATCATCGTTGATAGAACCGGGATATGAGATTATATACACAATGCTGTTGACTTATCATTCAGAGTTTGACTTAGAATGTGGCTATCTGAATCAGCTTTATGTTTATATTTCATATCTTAATTCTGTCAAGTATTTTACACCTCAGTGAGTTTGGCTATTGGAATCAGTGTTGACTGTACTGACATATGAGATATATACACAGTGCTTTTGTCTTACCATTCAGAGTTTTCTTTTAACAGAATTAACACTGAATCCTTCCTTTCATTTTATTAATGTTTTTTATTTTTTATTTTAATTTTTGATACCGTGATTTTAATTTTTCTATCAAGTTGGACACTTGATTTAATTTCTCAAACTCATACTATGTACTTTTATTTGATCATGTTCATGTATGAATAAATTAAGTCTAGGTGCTAAGTATGGTTCTTTTCTCATACGTAAAGGTGCTGTTTTTTTTCCTGGTTAGAGTAGGGATTTTGAAGTATTAGAAATTCTTCTCCTTTCCCTTTTTCAAAAGATTATTTGCTCTATTTTATGTTTGTTACTTCTTTGGTTTTTCAACTACTAATTGTTGCTTTGACTTGAATCACAGTATCTTTTTTATCAATATGGTTGTGGTGAAAACTTTTGTCTTTGGCAGTTTTAAAACTCAAAACAATCTGCAAGTGTTTAGAGAAAGCATCTCTATCTTTTAATTTCCATTTCCATGTTTTAATCATATGTTCTTTTGTCATATCATATTCTCCTCTACCATTTCCAACTGATTTGGTTCCTGCTCAACTCCTTTAAAGAAGTCAACTTTGACTCCGTTCTAGAAACACTCTCAGGTCATTTTATCTTTTTTTCTTCTTCCTTGTTACGTTTTTCTAACACCCGTTTTTTTCCTTCTCACACTTTATATTGTGTTGAAGCTTTAAAAATGAAAATTCTTGTGTTGATTGTTGCTGTTTATGCACTCATGTAAATTCCTTTCTTTTTGATGTTGGGGTTTTCAGAAAACATGATTTCAAGTTAATTTATTTTTGGGCCGGTGCCAAGTATTAAATTAACAATGCTTGTTTGGATGGGTATCTATTTTTCTTACTAATGGTAAAGTTTCTTTCCTTTATGATATGGGATGGGGGAAGAATTCTACAGCTTTAGCAGTGGAAATAATAGTTGCTGATGTGTTGCAGATTTAGTGGTGGAAATGAGTATAATGTAGATGATGTTATAAATACGTGTATTCATTTATTGTATTAATTGTATTAATAATAACAGTGTACTCTCGATTAAAAGATGAAATCGAATAGAATGTACTCATATTGAGTTTATCTTCTTTGTTTTAGAGTTAAATAAGTTTTTCGTCTATGTAAAATTCATGAATTTGTATTCATTGAAGTGTGTACACAACTGGAAGGAAACTGAAATTTTTCATTGAAATGAATAATGAATCTGATACAGATTATATAGAATATATATGTTGCTTCTTAACTCAGCATCTCACCGTAATTGAAAAGCAACTATAGTTCCCCGTAAAAAAAAAGCAACTATAGTTAAGCTAAATAAACTAGCAACTAACTATACATTGTTTAATGTAAGTAATTCCTAACTAGGCCGTAACTAAGTAGTTTAAGATTAACTAATTCATAGCTTCAATACTCCCCATAAAATGGGATGGTTTATATCATGGAATCCCAAATTGGAAATGAGAGAGAGGAAGAGATGTTTGGGCAGTGCCTTGGTCATGGGATCAACCACTTGATGCTTCGAAGGAACATGTATGAGCTTCAAAAAACCTGACATAACATGCTCTCTAATAAAATGGCAATTGACATCAATGTGTTTAGATTTAGCATGTCTATTTGATTGCAAGCCAACTGAATTGCAGATTGACTATCAAAAAATACAGTCCAAAATCAAGAAAGAAACTGTCGCAAGATTATCAATCTCGGAAACCTGGAACTTAATGTCGGCTTGCCAAAAAATAGCCTCGCCCAAGATTCGCTAGACTCAGGAGACTTCAGAGGTTAAGAAGCGGAAATGTACTGAGGGATTGGCTTTCAACACCTATTTATAAGGGTTTTGAACCCGGTAGATGAAACGACACGACCCATCCCGAGGCAATTAATGACCAGGCGCTAGAATCTACGCAATCATTTATGACATGACGTTTCGTTTTAGTCAAACGTCATTCAGGGATGCTTCTCGCATTTTTACCTCTCACTGACTTCTGATTGCTGACTTTGGCATCAGAGTGTCAACAGGTACCCATCCCGCCGAGTCCAACCTCGGAAGAAGGCGACACTGACGGTAATGACCCCGGAAGATATTCCGACTCTCGAGGTATTCTTTCGACCTCGTGCCTGGAAAGGACTACACCTTGAAGACAAGCTACCAATCGCTGATTCCGGATCTCAGATCCCGAGGCAAGGTACACAACCAGTAATCAAAATAAGTTTATTTTTTTTACTAGAGCTTTGTAATCAAAATAAGTTTTTTTTTGACAAAAATCAAAATAAGTTTATGGTTCTTCAATTACTAAAAAAATTTCCTTTTACTTATAAAAATTAATAATTATAAGCCTATAGATATCTAAGAAGATGAGAGGTTTTCGAAAAATTGAGATGCAAAAGCTATTACAAAGTATACACAAAATTATTAATAAAATGCTAACAAGAATACATAAATATTTACAAAGTATTTACGGACATAAATATTTATATAAATGTTATTAGCTTTTATTAGCTGTTTCTAAAAACAACTTATTGTGTTTATTTACGGACATAAATATTTATATAAATATTTATAGAAACAGCTAATAACATGTTCTTGGTCAAAAAAAGCTAATATCATGTTCATAAGTTATTTTTAGCTTATTAAAATAACTTATATAAAAACAGTTTGATTTTATTTTATTTTTATAGAAATAGCTTATGTATAATCTACGCCAAAAACCTAACTGATGATGTGTTTATTCGGCTTTGTTGGTCCGCGTATTTAGTAGTGATATTTTTGCTTCTTACTTTCACTAAATTTTTGTAATCAACTTAGTATTAATTTACTTTAACACAAACTAAAAATAATTATGTGTTTAATAAGTGTGGTCAAGACAATAATTTTACAGTTTTATATTAACTATTTTTAATCTGTTCTAATCACTTTCTAATTAATAAAAATTTACTTTTGTTGCTAAACAACCTTAATTCATGAGATATAAAAAATGAGAAAGTTAGAGATTTTTGTGTGTATTATTTGTATTTATTTTATTTAAAGTCATGTACACTTTGGTATTTCTAACTTAAAGTTCCAGAAAAATGACACCAAACATAAAATTCCAGAAAAATATTCTTGGGGTGCGGGTTACGAAAACATCGGAAGGGTCTGTTTGATGATTGGAATAGGATAAGAGAGATAAATATAATAGGATATAAACATGATAAGTTGTTATTTTATCTTGTGTTTGATGAGCACCTCGTAACAAACTTATAGCAAAATATCACGTTACAAAGTGTTTTTGGGTAAATCCGGGTATCCACCGCACAGACAGCAGTGACTAAAAGTAATAGTATAAATATTAAATGGAAAAAATACATGACTCGTCTGATTAATACATGACTCAGTCTCTATCCATCTGACTGTGTGAACTGTTTATTGAGTGTTATATTATGTCAAATGGTGCTTTTTAATATTCTGTTTGATGTATCAAAAAAAAATTCTATTTGATGTAGTACGAGTTGGACCATATCCACCATTTCTAGACAACTAGACACACACCCGTGCTCTGCACGGGCCTGAGTGTGTACAATTTGATGATCAATTATTACTACAGAGTTAGGTAGCTGTGAGTGTTTATTTAGTATATACTCACGTATAATAAAATACGACGAACAATGGGATAAACATAACAAAAAATCATATTACATTCACCGAAAGCATAGAAATTAATGAAGTTCTTCCAAGTTCGACATCACCATATAATTAAAAGGTTACAACCCAAAAAGTTTTAAAAACATAATTGACACACTAAAAGTAACCTCAAAAGGCTACATTCCAACAACTACCACTTATAATTAGTTAGAACCATTGTCATCTTCATCATCATCTACTGAAGGTTCTCCATCAATTGTAATTTCAACCTGATCTGTGACCATATCCTCTATGTCACAATGAACATGACCATCAGGAAAGACATTAAGGATAGCAACAATATTGCTAATAGGGGCCTCGACATCATTTTCAGCAAGATGTGCCATGTTCAGACCTAGCGGTAGTAGTTGGCCTAGGAGCACGTCTTCTTTACCTGCCATTTTTCGTTGCTTGAGCCCATTTTCCATGGGACCAGGCATGGTAGAAGAGACATGAACTATGAGTAAAATAGAGTTACTTATGAATTGATCAAATAGAGGTTACATGAATTGTAACTTATAGAAATTTCAGAAGGCATACTCGCCGCTGGATCTTGAAAGAAGTTATTGGCAAGAGCAAGGCGAAGAAAGCTGCTATTCCTATCTTGGGATAATTAAGTTAAAAAAGTAACATACATATGCTCCTAGAAGGATCTGATGAATGAAAATAAAGAAAAGTTATATGGTACCTGTCTCATTTCTGCAGTGATTTTGAATCAGGAGAATCATGGAAGACAAATTCACTAAGGATATATAAAATATGACAAATGAAATGTAAAAGCTAACAAAAAAATAGCAATTGTGTAGATGTTTTAATTCTAAATTTTGATATATAGCTTTCTTCCGATGGTATCCGTCTGAAATTGATAAGCAACAATGTAACCAAAACTAATTGAAAAACTCACAATGTACTCAAAGCAAAACCTATATGACTGAAAAAATCACAATGGATTCAATTCTCCTAAGGTCATTGTAAGTGATTTGGAAACCCATTTTCACTGCAAAACAATGACCCATATAAGAGAAGACTCCTCAAAAATTAGAACCATACCACCAAGTCAAAAATGGAATCTCCTTATTTTACGCCTCACTGATTATGATAAGCAGAATTTGAAGCATTTATGTAAAAATAACTACCAAATTTCAAAAAGTACATACATTAAAAGCTAATAGAAAAAATGTTATTTAATTTGAATTGAAAAAGAAATATGGAGACATAAATTTGAATTCCACTTGATCAGTTGAGGAGAAAGTGAGTCTCCACTTATTGAAAAATCATTAGAATTTGCTCTCTTTTACTAATGCCTATACAAATTAATTACCATCCAATCCAAATTTTACACCTAATCAATTAGTTAAGAGCATGAAAAACCATAACATACAATGGATTAGGTTAGAAGCTGCTAATTAAGGTAATAAAAAAAATTAAACAAACCAACACACCTTATCCATTAGACCATAGTTATCAAAATCGCGATTTTAATCGCAAAATCGCACGATTTTATGATTGTACCGACCCCCAACGATTCGATTTTGATGCAGAAACGAAAAAGCAGTTAAATCGTGCGAGTTTTGGTGGAATCGTACGATTCTACGATTTAGATGCGATTCCACGATTAAAATCGCACAGAAATGGTGATTTGGGGAAGCGCAGAAAACGGGTCGGGTTTGCGACCCGGTTTGCGTTTTTACACAAATCTACGATGCGAACCCTAATTTTCTCACTTCTCTCTCGTTCGTCTCTCTCTCTCTCTCTCTCTCTCTCTCTCGCTCGTCTCTCTCACTTCTCCTTCACAGTTCATCTCTCTCCACTTCGCAAGCTCTGCTTCTGCTTCTGTGCGTCGCTCTCAAGTTCGTCTCTCTCGCTTCTGTGCGTCTTGCTTCTGCTGTTCAAGTTCAACGATTCGATTCGCAAGCTCTCTCGCTTCTGTGCGTCTTGCTTCTGCTGCTGTTCAAGTTCAACGATTCGATTCGCAAGCTCTCTGCTTCTGCTGCTGCTCAAGTTCATCTTCAATATTGAGGTATTTGTATTTTATTCGCAAGCTCTCTGTGCGTCTTGCTTCTGCTGTTGTTCAAGTTCATCTTCATTATTTTATTCATAGAGTATTCATATTTTAGCTCTCAGACTCGGTATTTAAGTTTGCTGCATTTCTATTACAGTGTTTGTATGGCTAGAACGGGCAGTAGTAGACCTCCTACTTCAACTGCATCAACCCCCAGTGTTGGGACGACTTCTAAACACCGAAACCCGCCGAAAAATGCTCCCGGGCAGCAACAAGATGTAGGTTGGCAACACGGTAGACTTGTCGAACGCAACAGTATTGAATGCAAATATTGTCGCAAAGTGTTTACTAGTGGGGGAATATACCGATTGAAGCAGCATTTAGCTTGCACAAAGAAAGATGTAGGAGAGTGCAAAAGTGTCTCGGATAACGTTTGGGAGCAAATGTGGAATCTTGTAGTTGAGTTGCAAAGGAATTTGATTGAGAAGAGAAATCCAACTCCACTTGAATCAAATGAAGTAAATTCAGTAGAAGAAATTGACACTGGTAAAAGAAAAAGGGTTGCGGCAACCACATATTTCAAATATTTTCAAGAAGGGTGTCACTTCTCAACCAACACTTAACAATGCATTCAAGCGAAGGGAGAAGTAAATACTGGATAAACAGGTTGGAGAATTCTTTTATGATAATTGTATCTCGTTTAATGTTGCAAACAATGATAAATGGATACAAATGGTGAAGGGTATTTCTGCATATGGAAATGGATATCAACCACCGTCCTATCATGAGATTAGAGAGTCATTGTTGAATGCAAAAGTTAAGGATACAAATGCCATCAAGGAGGAACATAGAGTGTATTGGAAGAAGTTTGGGTGTACCATTATGACATATGGCTGGACAGATCAGAGGAAGAGGACCCTCCTCAATTTCTGCGTACATAGTCCTAGGGGGACATTCTTTTTAAAATTAATTGATGCTTCTGGGATTTCAAAAACAGCTAATAAGATTTTGGAGGATGTTATTGATGAGGTCGGGGTAGAAAATGTTGTCCAGATTGTGACAGACAATGCTGCTAATTATAAGTTGGCTGAACAGATGCTGATGGAAAAGAAGCCTTACATTTACTGGACACCTTGTGCGGCTCATTGCATTGATTTGATGTTGGAGGATTTTGAGAGCATGTTGCCAGTTCATAAGGAGACCATTGCTAAAGCTAGGAAGATCGCAAAGTTCATATATCTTCGGTCTGGTCTTGTAAAGTTATTGCATCACTATACAGGTGGAGGTGAATTGACTAGACATGGTGCCACACGTTTTGCCACATCTTATCTGAGTTTGGGAAGTCTGAATGATAATAGTGGGATCACTTCTTCAAATGTTCACTTGTACACAATGGAAGGGAAGCCAATTTGCAAAACTGCCTATGGGAAAAGAGGTTGAAGAAGCAGTCTTAGATAAGAAATTTTGGCTTAATTTAGTGATGTGCATAAAAGGTGCTTTTCCATTGCTTAAAGTTTTGCGAATGGTGGATTCCGATGATAGTCCAGCCATGGCTTACATATATGAAGCAATGGATCAATGTAAAGAGAAGATTCAACAAGCCTTCAACAACAAGAAAACGAGGTAGACTATTGATTTATTGCAAAATTTAGTTTAGTATTTATGTAAAATTTAGTTTAGTATTTTACCACAAACTAATTGAATCATTTTTTTCATACATTAGATACACGCCTTTGTGGAAAATTATTGATCATATGTGGGACAAACAACTCCATAGACCTTTGCATGCTGCAGGGCATTATCTCAATCCAGTGTTGCATTACCAACCCAACTTCACACCTGATGCGGAAGTGTCCAATGGGATGTATGACTGTTTGAAATGGATGTTGAATTATGATTATGACAAGATAGGTGAGGTTGATGAGCAGCTTGAGGTTTTCAAGGCTAGAAAGGGTTTATTTGGTGATGAAATAGCTAGGCGTGCTCTAAAAACGAAGACACCGGCTCAATGGTGGGATTCTTATGGTGATTCAACACCATTGTTAAAATGGTTTGCTATGCGTGTCTTGAACTTGGCATGTAGTTCTTCAGGTTGTGAGAGGAACTGGAGTGCATTTGAGATGGTATGATTTCAAATTATTAGTATATTTATTTCTCATAATTGTTATGTGATAGGTACTTTTCAATTTAGTTTTTCTAAATTGTGTAGGTCCATAGCAAGAAAAGAAACCGACTGAATGTGCCAAAAATGAACGATCTTGTCTATGTGATGGTAAATGGAAGATTACAAAAGAGTAAGACTGAAAGGAGAAAACGCTCTCTAGATATTGAAGATATCAATGATGATGATTGGATCACGGGTCAAGATGAGGAAGGTGAGGGTGGTGCGGACTTTGTTGATTTAGATGAATAATTGATTGGTAATGATGGGAATCAAGGGATTGGTAGTAGTAGTGCTACATCCGCTGCACCTGTGGATGAACTTGATGTTGATAATGGAGAGGATGATGGAGATAATGAAGAAGGTTATGGTGAAGGTCATAATGGAGATGATTATGTGGGAGATGATTATGAGGGGACTGATTATGGGGCATATGATGGCATTAATGATGATTTTAATGAAGATGAAGAAGAAGATATTATGGGTTCTATGCCTAATATCACTTTGAATGATTTGATTTAGGCTTTATGATGGTTGTTGGTTTATGTCTAAGACTTTGAATGATTTGATTTTTAGGCTTTATGATGGTTGTTGGTTTATGTCTAAGACTTTGAGTAATATCTGCATTTTAGTAAAATGTTACGATTTTACTTGCGATTTTATGAGTTACGATTTTGTTTAACCGCTTCCGATTCTAGTTTTTGATACTTTTTTTTGGGTAGAATCTTACGATTCTACTTGCGATTTTACTATTTCCGATTTTGCTACCCCGCTTACGATCTTGCGTAGAATCTCGATTTTGATAACTATGCATTAGACCCAATCTATCTATGAAATTCCCTGAAATAGTCAATCCAAATACTGCTAATTTTACAAACTCTAGACCCACATAAGAATGCATTATGCCATGAGTTTTGACCATCGATGATTTGTACTCTTTCTAGGGAGCAGCAAACAAAACTTAGTAGTATCAGCTAACAACATAGTAGTCATAAGATGTCTCTGTTTACAAATCAATAAATAAGTATCATAGTTATAAAATATAAATCTTAGATTGTAAAACCAAAAAAGACAGCACAAACAGCAAAATGATCATATTAATGGGACAACTATATGACTTCAAAATGATCAGAATAAAACCTCAAGGAGATACAGACCCTGGCCTGTAGTAACTCGAGAGTCCACCAATTTTGAGAGCTGTGTCGGTGCTTCCCCAATCACAATTGCATGTCCTGATTTTATGTTGTACATAGAGACAAAAAATAAACAAATAAATAATAACCATGGAGTGAAGAAGAGAGAAACAGAGAGAAATAGAGGATAGAGAAGATGAAAAGAACATTTTGAGAGAGAAGAGTGAACCGCGGTATGAAGTAAAAGAGAGGGAAGACGAGAAGAAAGGAGTTTGGAAGGTTGGAGAGTATGAGAGAGAAGAGGAGGAAGAGAGAAAACGTGTTGTCAGATAAGGGTGAAGGCAAATATTGTGTAAAAGACTTTCCTTTATTCCATGCATGCATTTAGGTAACCATACATGTATCCCCACAAATTGGCAAAAAACAACGCATTGTATTTGTTGTGATACCTTGGACACCTGAGGACTTTCCACATGCATGCTAGCATTGTACCCCATACCATCCTTCCCATCTATAGGCTTGAATTACCTGCAAGTTGATATGCATGACACCCATCAAACACTACATGTATGCCCTTGTCCCATGAACAGTCTATACGAATACCAAATACGTACATGGAAACCACTTTTTGTACATGTTTTAACTATTTAGCCTTAATAGGGGCGGGGATACCATAACTGTATGGTTGCTCTCATTCACAAAAGGAGATGTGACTAAAAGAGTATAGTCATATGATAATGTTGGATTTCTTCCATGAAAGGGAAATAAATATAAAATAAAATTAATTACATTTAATTTTTTTATGAAAAATATTTGTACTTTTAATCTCTTTATTTATTTTGAAGGCAATGAAGTCTTTTATTTTCAAAATCAAACAAATTTTGGCCTGTCGCCAAATTTCTTCTTCTTAAAACCATCATTTTTTATCTAAATATTTAGGGTTATATGATTAATTTTCATTTTATAAGTTTAGAAGTCAAATATCCAATGAAAATTTGATAAATTTTCAAAGAAATTATATAATGTAAAATTAGGATTTAAACGGAAACATTTGGAACAGTCACTGGTGTGCAGTGAAAAGGATTCTCAGGTACCTCAGTGGAACAATCACTCATGGGTTGCTTCTTCAACCCGCTTCCAGAGATACTCCATTCACTCTCAGAGTCTGCTCTGATTCAGATTGGGCCAGTGACCCAGATGACCGTAGATCAACATTTGGATCCTGCCTCTTCCTAGGACCTAATCTGATCTCCTGGAGCTCCAAGAAGCATACATTAGTAGCCCATTCAAGCGCAGAAGCAGAATATAGGGGCATGGCCAATGCAACAGCAGACTTACTATGGGTGCAGTCTCTCCTCAATGAGCTGCACATCAAGACTCAACCACCTATTTCACTCTGTGACAACTTGAGTGCAGTCATGCTATCCCATAATCCTATTCTCCATGCCAGAACTAAGCATTTGGAGCTGGACATTCACTTTGTCCGTGAGAAAGTTGCAGCAAAACAGCTACTGGTGCAGCATGTCCCAGGCTCTCATCAACTAGCAGATGCACTCACAAAGCCCCGGCCTCTCTCTTCCTTCCAAGACCAAAGGTTCAAGCTCAAAGTAGTTCAATACAATCAACCCACTTTGAACTTGAAGGGGGAGTAATAGAGTATATAAGAAATAGAGAATATAGTTGACTAGTCAACAAGCTGATGTGGCAGTCAAGTGTATGTAATAGGTCCACATCAGCTGTAACTCAATGTGACTCAGTCACTGTAGAAAATAATTCATTTTTCTGATTCATTGTAATTGACAATTCAATTACACTCAATATGATTCAGTTACATTTCTATCATCCTCAACATAATCAGCCAACAAAAACTCAGCTTGCAAATTCATTGAACATTTGCCAAATTTAATTCTATCATCCACTAAATCATACTCGGGAAACTTACTCTCAACTCAACAACATTCTTAAGAGGTGCCTCTAGAACAGAGGAATCAACTTTCACTCCTAATCCATATTCTTCCCCCACCAAATTCCATAACCTGGTAAAAATAGAAAACATAAGAACTAAAATAAAAATAGAAAGGACGGAATATGAAAAGATGATGAAAACTAATTCATACAGAATTATTTAAATACTAAAATTTGTTGCCTAAATTACAATACTAAAGAAGCGTTGTTTAAATACATACAAACAGGAACATAATCCAAATACAACCACTGAAATACAATTTATAGGCCTTGTTTGAAAGAGAAAATAGAAATAGTAGGAAGTCATAATCCATTGGTATTCTCAGATCAAAATTAAAATCCAAGTATTAAATTGACCATTGAATGAGGGAATTAAGTAAATAATCAACTAAGAGTTGAAGTAAACCTGAGAACATTAAGAAATGACAAAGCCACAAATTTGAACCGCCAATCAAACATTGTCTTTATGCAAGGCAAAAAAATTAGTAGAATCAAACCTTGGTTTAGAAAATCACACTTTTCAACCAAAGATATAAGGTAAACTACTCAGTCAAAACAAACTAAGATGAATTAATTACATAAAAAAATTAAACATAAGGGAACAGGGGGAAAAATAAACAAAGATAACACTTCATTCCATCGATAATGTTAGACAACATAAATATGTCAGAATTAATGAAATTAATTGTAATTAGCTTAGACAACAAGATAATTAGCTTAGGCAACAAGATAATTGTACATAATTACCTTCCACATTGTTAGCTTAGGCAACAAGATATTTTGATATATATAATCACCTTTAGTCAATGAAAGAAATCAAGCATTATCTTACTTTACATTGTATCAAAAGTCAGTATCTGATCCTAAGAAAACCCTACCTGCCCTCACAAGACAGCGCCTCCCTCCTCATCCCTTTCTCCTATCTTCAGTCCATCTCCCTCTCTCCCTCACATCAATGGCTGACCAAACCAAATCATCGAAAAATTTCCACCCCGCACTTGCTGTCAACAACGTCACGAATTTCATCCCTATCACTTTAGAGATGGATAAGGGTCATTATTCTTCATGGGCCGAGCTGTTCAAAATCCATTGCCAGGCATACGAAGTCATCGATCACATTATCCCACTTACATCAAAATCGACTGACACGACAAAAGAAAAGGCTGTCGAAGTCGATACAGCACTTTGGTCTCGCTTGGACGCTATCGTCCTTCAATGGATTTACGGCACCATCTCCAACGATCTTTTGCACACCATCTTGCAACCAGATTCGACTGCACAGCAAGTATGGGAGCGGCTGCAAAACATTTTCCAGGACAACAAGAACTCACGCGCTGTCTACCTGGAGAATCAATTCACTCACGTCCATATGGACGACTATCCCAACATCTCGGCATACTGCCAAGAACTCAAAATGCTTGATGATCAACTGTCTAACGTCGGTGCACCGGTCTCAAATCAACGGCTGGTTCTTCAATTAATTGCGGGCTTAAATGAGAACTACGATGGTGTTGCTACTTTCATTCAGCAGACTGATCCTTTTTCCGCCTTTCTATGAGGCGCGATCGAGGTTAATTCTTGAAGAAACTCGCAAGGAAAAGAAGGCTCCCTCCGCCGCCAACAACGCTGACACCGCTCTCCTCACAACCAACCATTCCACGATGATGCTTCTAGTGTTGGCCGTAGTCACAATACCGGCCCTCATCCTTCCTCTAATCGTGGCAACAATGGCCCGCAACGCGGCCAAAATCGTGGACGCGAGCGCAATGGTGGCGGTCGAGGCAGAGGTCGCAACAATAACAACCACAACAACAGACAGCAACATAGTGGATCACCACAGCAGCGACCGTGGCAGCAACAACTATCCCAGTGGATGCCGTACCCACCGTGGGGACCTTGGGGACAACAACCATGGGCCGCTCCTCCTTGACCTTACCCCACATCATCATGGACTCCGCCTCCTCCTGCATGTCAGCCCGGAATTCTTGGCAATCGTCCACAACAAGCATTCAATGCTCATGGACCTCCTTCACAACATGCACCCACCGACATTGATGCGGCAATGCAAACTCTATCTCTGAATGTTCCTGATGAGAGTTGGTACATGGACACAGGCGCAACATCCCACATGTCAGCCTCTCGAGGTACTCTCTCGTCTTATTTTAATTTGAGCAATAACAAAAATATTATTGTTGGCAGTGGACATGAAATTCCAATTTGTGGGTATGGACAAACAACTGTATCCCCTCCCCAACCACTCTTAACTTTAAACAATGTTTTGCATGCCCCTAAACTCATTAAATACTTGATATCTGTACGTCGTTTGACAACTGGCAATTTTGTGTCTATTGAGTTTGATCCTTTTGGGTTTTCTATGAAGGGTTTTCCGACGGGGATGCCACTAATGAGATGTGATAGCACTGGGGATCTATATCCTATCACCAACACCCCATCAAACAACACTCAATCAACTTTTGCAGCTCTTTCTTGTTTTATGGCATAACCGTTTGGGACACCAGGGAGCACCTGTTTTACGCTCCCTTAGGAATAATAAATTTATTGATTGCAAACACTCTTCTTGTCCTTCTGTCTGTCAATCTTGTGTTTTTGGGAAACATGTTAAGTTGCCGTTTTATGTTTCAAATTCTTCCACTACCAAACCTTTTGATATAATTCATTGTGATTTGTGGACATCACCAATTTTAAGTTCTGCAGGTCATAAGTATTATATTCTTTTCTTGGATGATTACACTAATTTCTTATGGACATTTCCCATTGGAAGAAAATCACAAGCTTATTCCACTTTCTTGTCTTTTAGTGCATTCATTCACACTCAATTTGAAATAAATGTTAAATGTTTTCAATGTGATAATGGGAAGGAGTTCGATAATGAGGTTTTTAAACAATTTTGTCACACTCATGGTATGACACTTCGTTTTTCTTGCCCATATACCTCTCCACAAAATGGCAAAGCCGAACGTAAAATAAGAGCCATCAACAACTTGATCTGAACTCTCCTTGCCCATTCCTCTATGCCACCATCATTTTGGCATCATGCACTCCACATGGAAACCTACCTCTTAAACATCCTCCCAAGCAAGCTACTCTCAGATTATTCCCCCACTCAAATACTTTATCACAGAGATCCATCTTACACACATTTACAGGTTTTTGGTTGTTTGTGCTATCCTCTTTTTTCCTCCACCACAATAAACAAATTACAACCTCGCTCCACCCCTTGTGTCTTTTTGGGATACCCAAACAATCATAGAGGATATAAATGTTAGGCTAAAGTGCTCCCGGGGTCCCTTATCTTTATTTAAAGTAACGATTTGGTCCTTTATCTTTTTTTTGTCCCAAATCAGTCCTTTATGTTTTAAATTTTTGACACATAAATCCTTTTCTGTCCCAAATCAGTCCTTTATGTTTCAAATTTTTAACACATAAATCCTTTTTTTTTACACATAAATTAGCACTGTTAACGGAAAAAGATTTATGTGTCAAAAATTTGAAAGATAAAGGACTTATTTGGGACAAAAAAAACATAAAGGACTAATTCGTTACTTTAAATAAAGATAAGGGACCCCGGGAGCACTTTAGCCTAAATGTTATGATCTCTCAGATGGGAAAATAATCATTTGTCGACATGTCATTTTTGATGAGTCCCAATTCCCATTTTCCAAGCTACATCAAAGCCCATCTCACACCTATGAATTTCTAAATGAAGGCTTACATCCTTTTTGGCATCACCACTTACATAGTCAACCTACCTCAACCCATCAAACACAAACTGAGCCAAATAACACACCACAAATCCCACCCAACCACGAGCCAAACTCACCCACCTCTCCACGGCCTATTACACCACAACCGGCCCTCTCACCTCAAACGACCCAAATACCACCTAGCCCAAGTCCGAACCAAATACATCAAGCCCCAACTCGGACCATCGAAACACGCAGAATGCGTGGGATCCATAAACCCAAACGTCAATTCAACTTGACTACCTCCATTGCACCATCACCACTTCCCCGTAACCCAAAAGTTGCTTTGTCTGACCCGAATTGAAAAATGGCCATGCTAGACGAATTTGATGCTCTTATTAAAAATAAGACATGGAAGTTGGTTCCCCGTCCTTCTGATGCTAATATTATTCGTTCTATGTGGGTTTTTCGTCATAAAAAGAAATCTGATGGTTCTTTTGAGCGGCACAAAGCCCGTCTTGTTTGTGATGGAAGGTCTCAACAGGTTGGTGTGGACTGTGATGAAACTTTTAGCCCAGTGGTGAAGCCAACAAATATACGGACCGTTCTTAGCATTGCTCTTTCAAAATCTTGGTCCATTCATTAGTTGGATGTTAAAAATGCTGCATGGTAAGCTCCATGAAGTCGTATACATGCATCAACCGATGGGTTTCAGAGATCTCATTCATTCCAATTACGTGTGCTTATTGAAGAAATCTCTCTATGGACTCAAACAAGCCCCTCGTGTTGGGTACCAACGGTTTGCTGATTTTGTTTCCACTATTGGTTTTTCACATAGCAAATCTGATCATTCATTATTTATTTATCATAAAGGAGCTGACACGGCATACATTCTACTCTATGTTGATGACACCATTCTCACAACATCCTCTACTGCTCTTCATAATTCCATCATGTCACTCCTTGCTTCTGAATTTGCTATAAAAGACTTGGGTCATTTGAGCTATTTTCTGGGTATTGCAGTTACACGACATGCAGGTGGGTTGTTTCTTTCTCAACGTAAATATGTAGAAGAAATCATTGAGCGAGCCGGCATGAGCTCTTGTAAGCCATCCACAATGTCGGTCAACACTAAGGCCAAACTAAGTGCATCTTCGGGGTCTCCCTACTCAGATCCCACACATTATCGAAGTTTAGCAGGAGCTTTGCAATATCACACCTTCACAAGATCGGATATATCATATGCTGTGCAACACGTTTGTTTACATATGCATGCGCCCAGAGATGAACACATGCATGCTCTTAAAAGAATTGTGCGCTATATTCAAGGCACCCATGATCATGGTTTACATCTTCACAAATATTCACTCTCCGGTGTTCTTTCCTACACTGACGCTGACTGGGGTGGATGCCCAGATACTAGACGCTCCACCTCTGGATATTGTGTATTTTTTGGAGACAACCTGATCTCATGGTTCTCTAAGCGTCAACCAACTTTGTCTCGATCCAGTGCTGAAGCAGAATACAGAGGAGTAGCTAACGTGGTCTCTGAGTCTTGTTGGATCCGGGATCTTCTCTTCGAACTACATCACCCGGTTCATAAGGCCACACTAGTTTATTGCAACAATATCAGCGCGATATATCTCTCGGGCAATCCTGTTCAACATCAGCGCACCAAACACATCGAGATGGATATTCACTTCGTTCACGAGAAAGTGGTTCGTGGACAGGTTCGTGTTCTTCATGTTCCGTCACGTTATCAAATTGCCGACATATTCACTAAAGAACTTCCGCACATACTCTTTGAAGATTTTAGAGACAGTCTCAACGTACGACAACCTCCCGCTTCGACTGCGGGGGTGTGTTAGACAACATAAATATGTCAGAATTAATGAAATTAATTGTAATTAGCTTAGGCAACAAGATAATTAGCTTAGTTTAGGCAACAAGATAATTAGCTTAGGCAACAAAATAATTGTACATAATTACCTTCCATATTGTTAGCTTAGGCAACAAGATATTTTGATGTATATAATCACCTTTAGTCAATGAAAGAAATCATGCATTATCTTACGTTACAGATAAACCACACAGATTTAAGAAACACTGAGGTCATACACAAAACTCCAGGATCTCTATATAACAAACTATGCTTAAATACAGATAGTAGCAACCCTATAAATATGTCAAGGATGACAAACTACAACCATATACATAACCACATAAACCTAAACTTGTTCACAAATACTATCGTGTACCGTATTATAAACAACATCCAAAATGTAGAGGCACCAATCCTTGCAACCAAATTACAACAGACTCTAGAGGTGTTTGATCAAAAGGAACCGTAGGGTACTTTTGGCCACACCAAACATAAGAGGGGTCTCTTAGACAATGGCACCACTTACAAATCCAAGAACATATTTTGCAAAACATTAAAAATGTACAAAAACATACCCCAACTAAAATGGCCATAATCATCCATATTTTGCGCATAAAAGATCAATCAAATGAGATTATGCCTTGTAATAAATATGTTGAAAATTTGAAATGCTTACTACAACTCAAAACTCTGGCACTAATTGAAGCATAGCAACAACCAGGTATATCTCTTATAGCACTTTGCAGACACATACTACATTCACTTGCTGTGTGGAGTCAATTAAGAAATCTAACAACTAAAAACATGCCGTATTGACATGATAAAGAAGACACATCATTTTGGCACATGGAACGACAACTTTATTCTACTTTCCAATCAAAGTCTCCTTCATCAACCATTGCTAATAAATAATGATGTATTAAAGAGTTTCAATTTTAATGTGAGCATTGACACAATTGTTATCATGTAAAATTTTGATATACACATTTACCATTGAATCAATTACAAATTTTTTTTGGAGCAACCAATTAGTTTATGGGCAATGTTATTAATAATTTGTGGCAAATTTGATGATTTTCATCTTAACTTTTCTACCCAAAAATTTTGCTTTGGTTTTTGATATAATTTGGTTTAGTTTTTAGTATACATGTGCTTTGATTTATAAAGAACATTTGATATTACTTGATTTTTGGCAATTAATATATTGGTGACTTCCAAGCTGCTATTCATTTGCAAAAAGAGGTATTGTTGGTGCACATCCTCTGGCACAAATAAGAAAATTACTGCCCCATCTTTTTTTTCATGAAGTGTGCTAATGTTGCTTTCATTCAAGTACTAAAATTGATGTATACATTAGTATTTTTCTAATTGGTGTTTGTAAAGTTAAGAAAAGCTTTTATTAAACTTATGTGACACATAGTATAGTCAAAAAGGCTACGGCTTACATTACTAAGCCAATTACTTAGTAATTCTTACTAAATTGTTAATAGCCATTGGATTGACAAAATTTCAATCCAATTCAATCCAATGGCTAGTTTTTAGTAGGGGTAATTGTGTCCTATCCAGTTTTTCTGGTTTTAATTAAATTAAATTAATATAATAAATGTTCCCTTTTTTTTAGGGATATTAAAACAAAAACATTTATTAAGCCTTGATTTTCTCTTCCAATTATCTTCTCTCTCACATTGTCACAATTTTATGTTTTACGTTATATTCATCTTTTATTTTTCGTTTTATTCTTCTTCTTCTTCTTCTTCTTCTTCTTCTTCTTCTTCTTCTTCTTCTTCTTCTTCTTCTTCTTCTTCTTCTTCTTCTTCTTCTTCTTCTTCTTCTTCTTCTTCTTCTTCTTCTTCTTCTTCTTCATGTTACATATATATTTCTTTATTTTTCACGCAACTCAAGACTAAAATACGCACTCACGCCAAAAAATAAGACGCCCACGGGTGTTTAAAAAACGGACTCCGTTTGATCCACGCCATTGAAGCACGCCATTGATCATGTCTCGTTATGATGTTGATGAACATGAGACTAAAATCAGTTTTTCATCGTTTAGGACCAACTACCCAATCTTGATATATTCTGTGGTTTCTACTAACCAAAGTCATATTTTTATTTGGTTAGATCGTACTAACCGAAGTTATCTTATTCTCTGGCTACAATAGTGGCCACTAACCATTGATATGCATATGTGTGGTTGGTGACATCTAACCACATTTATGCATAACTGTGGTTAGTGGCCACTAACAATTGCTATGCACATCTGTGGTTAGTGACATCTAACCATTGGCATCTAACCACATTTATGCATATATGTGGTTAGTGCCCACTAACCATTGCTATGCATATTTGTGGTTAGATATCACTAACCACAAATGTGAATAAATGTGGTTAGATGCCAATGGTACTTAGTTGTCACTAACCACATATGTGCATTGCAATGGTTAGTGGCCACTAACCATTGGCATCTAACCACATTTATGCATATCTGTGGTTAGTGGCCACTAACCATTGCGATACACATTTGTGGTTAGTGACATCCAACCATTGTGTTACAAATCAGTGGTTAATGAACGAACTTTTTTCGTGTGAAAAAAAACACTCAGAAAATGGACTGTTTTGGAGAAGAACAAACTCACGGCGACGGCGAAATTACAGACTCACGGCGACGACGAAGTTACAGAGATGGACCGTTTTGGAAAAGAACAGAGAAGAACTCATATAATAGCAAATATCCAAGATCCCATGATATTTGGTTTCTGAAACCATTTCCGTGATTTGTGGGATATTTTGGTTTCTATAACTGTTCCTATTTTTGCTCCTTCATTTAATTACCCAAATCTGATTTTTTTTTTGTCAATTTTTATTATTAAATGAATTTACCTATATAACCCTTTAGTAATTATTACTAAACTACTAGCTTAGTACCATAAGTCATACTCAGTAAAAAACATGAACTAGACGAGCCTTCACTAAACTTATGTGATTTTTTTTTACATGTTTTTTTTTTTTTTAAACAAACAGGCAGCAAGCCCGAATTTATTAAAAGTAAAAAGAAAATATGACAACCACAAGGGGGGACTAGACCAAAACCCTTGGCAATGATGACAATAATAGAGAGCCTAAAAAGGCTCCTAAAATAAACAACCAAAGAACTCTAAGAAAAGAAATTCTAAGGCGACCAGGACAACCCTAAGAAAAGAGCAGGTCAACACCCGATGAAACCCCCACACATTCCACCCACCTCCTACTGAACACCCACAACAACCCGACTCCCTGCATCACCTCACTATCCTCACATTAAGCACACTCCCAAAGATCAAGGTTTAGAGGTGGAGGCCAGGAGACGATTGGGAAGGGGCTCCGAAGTTGTAGGCAAAAGGGGGGAGCCCGACGAAGAGAACTGCTACTGAAAGTGCCGACCAATGGACCCAAATTCCGAACACACAACCATCATCCATCGCCCATTGAACGCACGCGCCAAACACCCTACACCACCTCAATATCCTCACATTAAGCTCCCTTCCAAAGATCGAGGGTAAAGGAGAAGGCCCAGGGATTGGGAAGGGGCTCAGAAGCAAAAGGAACAATGGCAACGCATCAGCAATCACCCACCACACCCGGATTCCGACCCAATCTGAGAGAAAACCCACCTAATCAGCACCCACTGAATCAGCACACCTTCTGACCCCAGGTGCCGAAACACCAGTCACCACCGCGAAGCCGTGCCACCGGCCAACACCGCGACACGACCGAGCTTGACCGAGGTCGTCGAATCAAGCTACCACCACGGTGTTGTGCCACCAGCCAACACTGCGACACAACCAAGCATGACTTCAAGCGACGATGAGCAAATCAACGACGAACAGCAGGGATCAACGAACGAGGAGCTGCATCAGGATGGAACCGTGACTGTGGAACAAGATCGAGCCACCAGCCACCATCGCGATCAGCACACAGACCCCTTCGCGATACAAAACAGCAAGCCACCGCGAAACAGAGGCACACCATGAACCTCCTAAGGCGCGTAGATCCACCAAAAAGGCAGATCCAAACCAGCAACGCCGCGGGGAAGCTACTTTATACGACGCAGAGGAACCGTGAACAATCGCAGGATCAAAACGGGCAAACAAGCAGAGAGGGCGGCGCCGCGGGGCGGTGAACGACGTAGAGATCCAGACCTGAAAACAAAACAAAACAACAATAGCGAAACACAGCTCCCGATCCAACAGCGCAAGCCAACAGCGCGAGCCAAGAAACGCGAGCCAACAGAAACGAATCAGGAACGCGAGCACAGAGACGCGAACAGATCCAACAAAAACGTGAAACCCAGCTCCCGATCCAACAGCGCGAGCCAAGACGCGAATCAGGAGTCGCTAACAACCAGATCCAGAAGATCCAACAGAAACCCAGCTCCCGATCCAAAACAACTCGGCCAGAACAGATCGCAAACTTCAGAAAGCAGAAGATCGCGAAACTCAGAAAGCAACAGATCGCGAACCAAAGACGCGATCATCGGCCAGAACGCAGACCCAGATCCGAGAGCGGCCAAGAACAAATCCGAAACCCAGATTCCGAAATCAAATCGCAGTCAACACGAAAATCGCACGATTCAGGAACAGCAGAGGCGGAGTTTCGGAGTGGAAGGGGGAAGAAGCCCACGGTGGGAGCCCTCTAGTCTATGATCAGACACATATTCAGCAAGCTGATATGCCAAGCTCTCAAGCTTACTCTCAATCAAACTATGCACATGATTCAGTTCTGAGTAATTAGCTTTTCAATGTATACCCAAACAACTTTGACATGGTTATTGCACTTAATATATAAGATGCCGATAAGATATGCTCATACTTTGTTGTACAATGACTTAAACAAAATATAAAAATATTTTGGCCCCATAATTTGTCTTTAACTCAACAAAACTATTAGAATCTTTATATTTTACAACTAATATAACATGAATGCCATTTCAACTTTTGATTTTTGTTTGAGTATAATTATGCTACCTAACGCGATTAGCCCATGCGTATGCACGAGTAATGTACTAGTTATTAAAGAAATGGACCGGCAGGAACCAAAAAGAAAAAAAAAGAAATGAGTTGATATTTATCTACTTGTCTTCCCTAACCTGAAAACTAGAGATTTTTGTTAATTCAAAACACCTTTTTCAACTACTACATTCACACCTCTTGTGCTCCAACAAAACCACTATGAATAGTATGTGGTCCCCTACAACCAGACACCTCTACCCCCAACCACCCACTCTTCACGCATTACTACTCTCTATAAAAGGGGAGCCATCAACAATTTCTCTAGTAGTGTTGGGTTCCTCTCCTATTTCTTGATAGTCACACACGACCAATCGTCGAAGGTTGTCTCTCGACTTTTTTGTTCCTTAAGCCCCATAATTTGTCCTTAACTCAAATTAGAGAAACAATTCATTAGGATATTGCACGTTATCAAATTATGAGAGACTCCGGATAGGGACATTTTCCTAGAAAGGTCGATTACAGTAGTGTATTCCTTCATCTTAGTAAGATCCCCTAAGATTTTTTCGAGGGAAAATAAAGACGGGGTAGGGTTCTGAAGCAAGTTTTCAAACTTGGAAACAAGGGCGTTTACATTTGACATGGGGTGTTGATGTGGGATGTCAGTGCCACGTGACACAAATGTCCAATAATATGGTGACACGTGGCAATGACGTCATTGCTGACGTCATCTCTGTTTGCCACATCATTTTTTAACAGAAAAGTTAACAGGGGTAATTAGAAACACTTAATATTTGCAAGGTGTTTTTTAAATAAAAAAATTTGTAGGGGGTAAATAGAAAATAAAGATATTTGCGGGGGGATAACATATATTTAAGCCAAAAGCATATTTAAACAAAAAAAGAAAAATTTAAAAAATCAACAAACGAGAGTCTTCTGGTGTTAGCGGGAAAATAGAAGCAGAATCATCGCATTTCATCTTGCAGAATCATCGCATTTCGTCAACCATGAATCACATTTCATCTTGCAGAATCATCGCATGTCTACAACCAAGAATCGCATTTCATCAACCAAGAATCGCATTTCCTCTCATTGTCGTCAACGTCAACTCATTACTCGCAATCTCACGAATGCCAAGGTTGAGGCATCATCCTTTTTTTCTTCTTTCTCCCTTTAAAACCTATGTGCCCTCATAGAATTAGAATTCAAATGTAAACGCCCTTGTTTCCAAGTTTGAAAACTTGCTTCAGAACCCTACCCCGTCTTAATCGACCTTTCTAGGAAAATGTCCCTATCCGGAGTCTCTCATAATTTGATAACGTGCAATATCCTAATGAATTGTTTCTCTAACTTGAGTTAAGGACAAATTATGGGGCTTAAGGAACAAAAAAGTCGAGAGACAACCTTCAACGACTGGTCGTGTGTGACTATCAAGAAATAGGAGAGGAACCCAACACTACTAGAGAAATTGTTGATGGCTCCTCTTTTATAGAGAGTAGTAATGCGTGAAGAGTGGGTGGTTGGGGGTAGAGGTGTCTGGTTGTAGGGGACCACATACTATTCATAGTGGAGTTGTTGGAGCACAAGAGGTGTGAATGTAGTAGTTGAAAAAGGTGTTTAGAATTAACAAAAACCTCTAGTTTTCAGGTTAGGAAGACAAGTAGATAAATATCAACTCATTTCTTTTTTTTTCTTTTTGGTTCCTGTCGGTCTATTTCTTTAATAACTAGTACATTACTCGTGCATACGCATGGGCTAATCGTGTTATGCAACATAATTATACTCAAACAAAAATCAAAAGTTGAAATGGCATTCATGTTATATTAGTTGTAAAATATAAAGATTCTAATAGTTTTGTTGAGTTAAGGACAAATTATGGGGCCAAAATATTTTTATATTTTGTTTAAGTCATTGTACAACAAAGTATGAGCATATCTTATCGGCATCTTATATGTTAAGTGCAATAACCATGTCAAAGCTGTTTGGGTATACATTGAAAAGTCAATTACTCAACTGAATCATGTAGCATAGTTTATTGAGAGTAAGCTTGAGAGCTTGGCATATCAACTTGCTGAATATGTGTCTGATCATAGAAATGAAAACATGTAAAAAAAATAATCACATAAGTTTAGTGAAGGCTCGTCGTCTAGTTCATGTTTGTTACTCTACTATGTGTCGCATAAGTTTAATAAAAGCTTTTCTTAACTTTACAAACACCAATAAGAAAAATACTAATGTATACATCAATTTTAGTACTTGAATGAAAGCAACATTAGCACACTTCATGAAAAAAAGATGGGGAAGTAATTTTCTTATTTGTGCCAGAGGATGTGCACCAACAATACCTCTTTTTGCAAATGAATAGTATTGAATCTATGGAAGCCATGGATGAGTTTGAGAGAAAAGAGAAAGAGAGAGAGATGAAAATTCTGATCTCAGATTCAGAAAAAATTGATTCTGTTTCACACTAACTATCTAGTTAGTTACACAAAGTGAGAGTTATATACATCTGCCTTGACTAGAGTAGGCAGTTACAACTATGGTTAAGACTAATCTAGCTTTTCACTAACTCACTACTAACTAGAATTAACATAAATGAAGAGTTAAATACAATATCTGATTTGCATAACAGGGGTCACTGAGTTGACTTTGGAGTTGACTTCTGCTTTTCTTCACTTTGTTCAATACCCCCCCTTAAGCTGGAATAGATGTTGATCATTCCAAGCTTAGAAAGGAGCTGTTGAAACAGAGTGGGGCTGAGAGACTTAGTGAGTATGTCAGCTACCTGCTCCTTTGAAGAAATAGGCATCAGATGCAAAGTGCCACTTTGAATCTTGTCTCTAACCACATGACAGTCGATTTCAATATGTTTGGTCCTTTCATGGAATACTGGATTAGCTGCAATGTGTAGTGCAGATTGATTATCACAATACAGAACTACTGGTGCAGAGTGAGGAATATGCAAGTCTCTGAGAAGGTAAAGAAGCCACTGTGCTTCACAAGTTGCTTGAGCCAAGGATCTATACTCAGCTTCAGAGGAGGAGCGAGAGACCACTGATTGTTTCTTACTTTTCCAAGATATTAATGAAGATCCCAAGAAGAAACAATAACCAGAAGTGGATCTTCTTGTGTCTGGACAAGCTGCCCAGTCAGAATCACAGAATCCCTTCAAGGTGATGGTAGTGTTTGAGCTAAAGAATAGACCTTTTCCTGGGTTACCTTTGATGTATCTGACAACATGTGTTGCTGCTAACAAGTGAATGTCTGTAGGTTTGTCAAGGAACTGACTGAGTTTACCCACAGCATATGAAATCTCAGGTCTTGAGTGTGTTAAATAGAGTAATTTTCCTATCATCCTCCTGTACATAGTGATATCTTCAATTGGTTTTCCTGATTCCTTGTGTAGCTGCAAGTGAGGCTCCATTGGAGTTGAATAAGGTTTGGCACCAGTGAGACCCGTAGCTTCCAATAGATCAAGGGCATATTTCCTTTGGCATAAGGAAATTCCCTGTTGATTTCTAGCAACCTCAAAGCCCAGAAAATATTTTAAGTCACCAAGATCTTTGATGCTAAACTTAGCATCTAACAATTCCTTAACTCTGTTGATTTCTTGCATATCAGTCCCAGCTAGTATTAAATCATCTACATAAACCAAAATAGCTGTGAGACCCATCTTGGTGTTGCTAGTGAACAATGAATAATCTGACTTTGACTGTGTGTAACCAGTGGCAAGTAGAGTTTCAGTCAATTTTGCATTCCATTGTCTGCTGGCTTGTTTAAGTCCATATAAAGATCTCTCCAGTTTGCACACAATATTGGGATTGCTGACATCAAGACCAGGGGGAGGCTTCATGTACACATCTTCTTCCAAATCTCCATGTAGAAAAGCTGTGTTCACATCCAATTGACACAAGTGCCAATTTTGAACAGCTGCAATGGCCAGTAGGACTCTTACAGTGGTCATCTTGACAACAGGACTGAATGTCTCTGTGTAATCAAGACCTTCTGTTTGTGTGAATCCTTTAGCCACCAGCCTGGCTTTATATCTCTCAATGCTCCCATCTGCATGTAGTTTCAACTTGAAAACCCATTTGCATCCAATGGCCTTTTTGTTTTGAGGGAGAGGCATCAGCTTCCAAGTTTTTGTTTTCTCCAGAGCATTCAACTCAGCAGTAATAGCTTTCTTCCAATTTTCATTACTCACTGCCTCTTGGTATGTGTTTGGCTCAGAAATGGTGGATAATTTCAAGGCATACTGTTTGTGAGGTAATGATAAATTGTCATATGAAATAACATTAGAAATGGGATAAAGTTTACCTTGAGATTGTGGATTGTAGGTAGCTGAATTGGAGTTGTGGAGTGTATCACTCAACAATGAACAATGAAATTCTTGAAGGTAAGCAGGGGGTTTTGAGACTCTGGTGGACCTTCTAAGATTATCAGCTACAGGAATTGGTGGTGAAGGTGGAGGTTGGTCATGAGTTGGTGATGAATGGTCAAAAGTTTCTTGAGTTGTATTTTCTGTATTTTCTGTATTTTCTGTATTAGGTTCAGCAACAGTTGTTTGTGTAGCTGATGTGTCAAGGGATGTTTGAGGATTTGTATCTGATTCTGGTGATGGATTATGGGGAATGTGAAAATCATCAGCAAAGGAATTATGGTGGTTGTAGTGACTTGGCTCAAATTGACAGTTATACTGAGCATTTGCAACAGATTTGTAAGGAAAGATTTTTTCATAAAACTTAACATCCCTAGATGCAAAAATTTCTCTGTTTTGTAAATCAAAAAGTAAGTGACCTTTGACTCCTGGCTTATAGCCCAAATAAATGCATTTTCTTGATCTAGGATCAAATTTCTTTCTATTTCCTTTGAGTGTGCTAGCAAAGCACAGTGAACCAAAAACCTTTAAGCAATCTAAATCAGGTTTCTTGTCAAAGAGAACTTGGAAAGGGGTCAATTGGCTCAAGAATCTTGTTGGTAATCTATTTATAATGTATGCAGCTTGTTGGACTGCATGTGCCCAGAAAATTTTTGGGAGTTTAGCTTGAAAAATAAGGGCTCTTGCTATGCCAAGAAGGTGTTGATGCTTCCTCTCAACAACTCCATTTTGTTGGGGAGTTTCAACACATGATGTTTGGTGATGTATGCCCTTTTCATTGTAAAAATCTTTGAGTAAAAATTCGCATCCATTATCAGATCTTATGCACTTTAACTTGATGTTGAATTGAGTGTCAACCAAGTTTACAAAAGACTTGATAATGGTTGCAGTTTCAGATTTGAGTCTCATTGGATAAATCCAAGTGAATCTACTTTTATCTTCCACAATAGTAAGAAAATATTTGAAACCAAAAATAGAAGGGACAGAAAAAGGTCCCCAAATGTCCATGTGGACAAGATCAAAAACTTTTTCTGAAATAGTCATGCTATTGGGAAATGGCAATCTTCTTTGTTTTGCAAAATGACATACATCACAAGGAAAATCAGTTTTTGTATACTTTACTGAAGGAAAAACCTTGTTTATTTCATTTAATTTTTCAAAAGGTGCATGTCCAAATCTCATATGCCACATATAACAATCATCAAAAGCATCAGTATTACTACATGGACTAGTGTTTTGAGTATGAAAAGAAATGTTTACAGCATGAATATTGGCTAGAACAGCAGAGGTTTCCTCAGTTTGGTCTTTGGTGATGGGAAAGGTCAAGTGATACAATCCTCTCCTCCTTTCAGCTATCCCAATCAGTTTCTCCTTTTGGCAATCCTGTATCATGCATTTCAATCTGTTAAGGTTCATATCACAATCAATATCATCAGTTAATTTTGGTATTGAAATAAGATTGTATGAGAACTTAGGGATGTATAAGACATCACTAAGTACAAGATTCTCATCCAAATATATGGTTCCTGCGAGGTCACAAAGGACTTGGGTTCCATTTGGCAGACAAACTCTAACAGGATGTATTTTTCTAAGGCATTTGAACAGAGATCTTGAATAACAAACATGTATGGTAGCACCTGTATCTATGATCCAGTCCTTTTCCTTTTTAGAATTATGTAAGGCACAGATAATACCTGACTTTATTGTGGTGAAATGGTTTATAGGCAGTGAGTTAGATGATCCTTGGAGGAGAGCTAAAATTGCTTTGTGCTGTTCTGGTGTGAAAGACAAATTCCCAGCAGTGATGTTCTGTTTCCCTGTATCTGCTTGTTCCTCTTCATAAGAACCTTCTTCTTCTTCATTATTCCCAGTTTCTGCAGTGCAATTATTAATAGAATTCTGTTGTAGATGAGGAGGATAACCGTGTTTCTTATAACACACATCAACAGTGTGACCTGTCCTGCCACAATAGGAGCACACCTTAGTGCCTCTTCCACCTCCTCTACCATTACCTCTTCCTCTATCTCCTCTTCCTCTAGTACCTCCTCCTCTTCCTTGAGATCCAGCTTGAAAAGCAGCAGCAGCAAGAACCTTTGGTTCTTCAACAGAGCTTCCATTTTGTCTTTCTTGCTGTATTAACATTGAATAGACCTTACTGATAGTTGGCAATGGCTCCATAAGCATGATCTGAGCCCTAACTGGTGAGTATTGTTCATTTAGCCCTTTCAAGAAACGCAGAACCTTACTCCTCTCTCTATAATCCTTGAATTTCACTACTGCTTTACATTTATTAGCACAATTGCAATCACATTCAGGAATTGGAAGAAAATTCTCCAATTCCTGCCACAGTTTCTTCAAACGCGTATAGTAATTGGAGATAGAAGAGTCACCTTGTTTGGTTTTGTAAATTTCTTCCTGCAGATCTGAGATTCTAAACATATCTCCTTGGTAAAATCGATCTCGCAGATCCTTCCACAAATCAGCGGCAGTATCCATCCACAGAATGCTTTGCGAGATCTCAGCTACTATCGAACTGTTGATCCACGACATCACCATCGTGTTACAGCGATCCCACGCGAGAGAATCACGATCGTCGTCATCAGGACGAGGCAGAGTTCCATCGACGAAATGGTACTTGTTCTTGGATCGTAATGCCATGGTCATAGCTCTGGACCAGGTATGGTAGTTGTCGCCGTTCAACGCCGGCGTGACAATAGCAGTCCCAGGGTTATCACTAGGATGCATAAAGTAAGGATTGAGCATATCATGCTGATATCCTTGTTTCGTCGTTGCATTGGTGTCACCGTTACTCTTTCCGGTGCCGCCATTGTTTGTAGAGATTTCTTCCTGTTGCGACGCCATGAATGAATTGGCGAGAAAACGAAGAAGAAGAGAATCGTTAATGTGAGGGAAATTTCAACAGAATCAAGGAAACAATTCCACGATGCAGCGAACGGTGGCAGAGCCCCTAATTAGGAGCTCTGATACCATATTGAATCTATGGAAGCCATGGATGAGTTTGAGAGAAAAGAGAAAGAGAGAGAGATGAAAATTCTGATCTCAGATTCAGAAAAAATTGATTCTGTTTCACACTAACTATCTAGTTAGTTACACAAAGTGAGAGTTATATACATCTGCCTTGACTAGAGTAGGCAGTTACAACTATGGTTAAGACTAATCTAGCTTTTCACTAACTCACTACTAACTAGAATTAACATAAATGAAGAGTTAAATACAATATCTGATTTGCATAACAGGGGTCACTGAGTTGACTTTGGAGTTGACTTCTGCTTTTCTTCACTTTGTTCAATAAATAGCAGCTTGGAAGTCACCAATATATTAAACGCCAAAAATCAAGTAATATCAAATGTTCTTTATAAATCAAAGCACATGTATACTAAAAACTAAACCAAATTATATCAAAAACCAAAGCAAAATTTTTGGGTAGAAAAGTTAAGATGAAAATCATCAAATTTGCCACAAATTATTATTAACATTGCCCATAAACTAATTGGTTGCTTCAAAAAAAATTTGTAATTGATTCAATGGTAAATGTGTATATCAAAATTTTACATGATAACAAAACCCAATCTAGGCATCCAACTAAAGGAATTAATCGAATTGCAATGTGCTTCCTCTAAAGGTAGGAGAAACATTAACATCATAGTTAGATAAGATGCCGAGCATATCTAATCCATAAATTGCAGTTTAGAAAAACTCAAATTATCCAATCTTTACATGATTTGTCAGCACCGACTTCAGAAGCTGCAGCTCAAAGGCAAGACATGGGACAAAATTATGTCTTCCCATTGCTAAATAACCAACTAACAACAGGATAAAAAAGGATGAAGTTGGGAAAAGAGCCTCTCAAATGCTGCAAAAGTGCACATCCAAAACAGATGAGTCAGAAAGAAAGATCATCAAAGCTGCTAATAATTAACAAATTAAAGTGGAAGAGCTCACAAAATGCAACAGAGTATTCTTAAAGTGTTCTTTCCATTTCATAGTTTTAAAGCACTAAACAATGACTTGACAATATGAATGGCTTGTATTTGCACATACCAGCAAGTCAACCAATAGTATAAGAAATATAGAAGTTAAAGAAGGATGCTGGAAATTGAAAGAAGTGTAGCTAATCATAGTCTAGCAAAATATGTGAAATCTCCAAGCAAAATAAAAGGGACATGTAGCTTCATTAATAAAATCTTATTTCCTAGTGCAGCAAACACCATGTTTGAAGTTCCAATGAAGAAATAACAAGTGGACTTTAATAGGTACCCCCATTGTGGAGAAAAAATGGGTACCTATTGGGATGAATTTCTTGAATAGGAAGTCCTCTCTCTCCTCTTTTTGCAGGTACCCCCCCCCCCATTGCCACATGGCAATGACATGTGCCACGTCAGCAACCAGTAGATGGCTGCCACGTGGCGAAGGCTTGGCAATGTTGAATATAGTGTCTTACTAAAAAAATAACAATGTTGGTTTACATGGGGTTTGAACCTAAGATCCCTTAGTAACATGAGATGCAACTTACCACTGGGCCACTTGATTATTTCAGAATTCTAGGCCAACGAAAAATATTTGTTACATAACTCTGAATATCATCATCATCTTCTACCTGCGAAATTCAACGAAATTGTAACAGATCTGAGAATCAACCATGAATATGTAAACGAAAATCAACGGCAACCAACGAAAATCAACCATGAATAACAGATCTGAGAATTTGTAAACGAAAATCTGAAAACATGGGTTTCGATTTTCGTTATGGGTTTCGATTTTAATTAATTTGAAGAACAAAAATTTCTGAGTAACTGATGAATCTGGTTATGGGTTTCGAAAATTTTCTGGTTATGGGTTTCAAAAATTTCTGGTAGTGGGTTTCGAAAATTTGGATTTTGGTTGTGGATTTAAATTTTCATTATGGAAGATGAAGACTGATGAATTTGTGATTTAAATAAGATTTCGATTTCGTTTGTGGATTTAAATTAGATTTGGTTTTCATTTTATGAAGATATGAAGAAAATGAATTTGTGATGATGGTTTTGGTTCTTGTTTTCACAGGTTGAAGATGATGATGATATGAAGAAGATGAAGTTCAAAGTTATGTAATTAATATTTTTTGTTGCTCTTCTACTCTCAAATAATCAACTGTTTAGTGGTAAGTGGCATGCACTGCTACTTACTGTGAACACCCAATTTTAGTCAGAATTGTTACTGTGAACACCCAATTTTAATCGGTGTATTTTTTTTATTTATTTATTTACTTATTTACTTTTCCTTTTACTAAAAAAAATAATAATAAAATAAATCCCTTTGAATAAATATTCGGTTTGTGTGCGTATTCGTCGCGTCGTTGTTTTAGCGTTTCATCGCGTTTAGTCCGACATGTTTTGTCGCGTTTCCTTTTAATTTCCCTTTGTTTAGTAATAACAATAGTAATATTAAAACAGGAGGTGTGTGAAATTTTTTTTTATTTACAAAGTATCTAGTTACACTTGGCCCAAGCATATGCCAAAGTTACAAAAAAAAGGGGCTCAAATGGGCCCAAAAAAATAATTACCTAACTGTCAAACAAAAAAAAGGGGATTTGGCCCAAAAAGGCCAACAGCTGCCATACGATTGCTTGTACTGCCGCCTCCAACCTTAACCTAATCTTGGTGAGCAAGCTTCTTCACAGCTGGCCAGGAACCTGAAATGGAAACAAGGGAAGGCTGAGTCAGCTACACACCAGTCACTAGCTGTCCAGGAGACAAGGCATTAACCAGTAATAATCAGTAATCAAAAACATTAATTTTTGGTTTCAAAAATATGGCTATAAAATGTTAATCTGAAAACCAAAAGGGGGGACACAGCAATTCAGAAAAAAAGTAATAACAAGTTCTAGAATTCTGGAAGGGAGAAAAGAGTAGCAGTAGTAGTAAAGTAAAGCAGCAGCAAAAAAACTCATTTTTTCGCACACCCACCAGGTTCTCTTTCTTTTTGTTTTGTTCTTTTCGCACTGTTTCAAATAGTTGTGATTGTAATTATAGTGCACATATTCAGGATCATTAGTGATAAACTTGGATAATTTAATGTCATAGCTTGTCAAAAATGTGATGAATCTGGATCTTTAGTCATTATCAACGGACTTTGTTCAAAGTTTGAAATAGGGCTCTAAGGGTTTAATAGATCTAAGATTTAAGTTGAGAAATGAAATAGATAAATTTTTTTTTTAATTATTAGAAGAGTAATAACTGAAGGCTCCCGTGATAATACTAAAAATAAACAATTTAAATAAACATTAGAAAAATCAGTAAATAGGTAGATAACAAAAAAAAAATTCTTTGCCGTCATAAGCGTAGGAGTTGTTGTTCTTGTTATATAAGAGTTGTTGTTGTTATTATGGGAACAGAACATGAGTGTTATTTTATGCTTCAAATGTAGTCTTACCAAGATTAGATTAGATGCATAAAAATCGAAAGAGCAAAGAACAAAAAGAAACCAAATCAGAAAAAAATAGAAATAGAAGAGAAGATGATAGAAGGAGATAAAAAAGGGGTTACAAGAGAGAGGTGTAGAACCGGACCTGCTGTGAATTCCGACCACCGTAGGTAGTGGTCGGCGCCGCAACAACCACCGTGGCCCCATCACTGTCGCGTTCTCGAAGCCTCCGCCGAAAACGTGCTTCGCCGTTCGCGTTCTGCTCCGGTGCTGTCACGTCGTCGTCGAGGGTGATGGTGCTGTAACCGCCGTCGTCCCTCCCCACGATCGTCGCCCCCGCCTGGAAGTGACCGGCCCTCCACGCACCACCCCCATGGGCCGTCGATCCCTCCTCCACCTCCGTTCTTCTTCTCCCCCTGCTCTCCCTTCCTTTCTCTTCTCTCCCTCTGTCTCGCGTTTTCCTCTCTTATTTTCTCTCTCCTCACAAAACTCTCTCTCTCCTTTCTAAATGGTTGCGGCTGCTGGAGAAGAGGATTGGAAAAATTAGGTTTAGTCTGAATGTTTGTTCCCTTTTATATGTCCTTTTGTTTGTTTATTTATTTATTTATTTTAATAAAAATATCTGATTAGTAATTACACCCACCTATTTTCATTACTACACCCCTGCGAGCCTAGATTGGCAAGCTCTGAATCCAAAACGACAATTGGGCTTATAGTTTTTTTCACACCCCCACTGTTAATAAAACAGCGCCCCCCCTAGTGGATAAATCTAATTTGCATGCAGGCCAAGGCCAAATGTGCGCTGGGCTGAAGCTTTTCCCACCCCCTTTTAGTAATACAACACCCTCTCTGTTAACTGCACCTCCATTTTACTATTTCACACCCTTTTCGTTTTTTTTATTATTATCTCTTCTCAAAATAATTTCTTTTTTTAAAAAATAAAAAACCTATAAAAGTAAATAAATAAATATTTCATTTTCAAAAAATGTAAATAGGGGACTAAATCGACTGTACAGTCGGGTTTGTTTGCTTTTTAGGTTACTAATGAACCGTTACGGATCATGTCCTAAAATCCCTATTTAAAGCAAACAATTTCTAAACCAAAATAAACACAAACATATTTCTTTCCATAAATCAAAAACTTCATTTTTCGAAAATAGGGGACTAAGCCGACTGTGCAGACGGGTTAGTCAGCATTCTAGGATAAATGAACCGTACGGTTCAAGAGTCCTAAAATCCCTATTCGAATAAAATCAAACCAACACACATCAAATCATTTTCCAAAACTCCAAAAACTCCATTTTTATAAAATAGGGGACTAAGTCGACTGTACAGACCGGTCACTCAGTGTTCTAGGATGGATGAGCTGTACAACTCAATAATCCTAAAACCCCTATATTAAAAAATACCAACCAACAAAATTTTTCAGAAAGAACTACGTGACTTTTGAGTTCCTCATTGCACCTGAGGATACGTAGGAGCGGGGCTTCCCCGTCAAGTCAAAATTAAATTTTCTTCAAATGGTCTTATGTTATTTCATTATAAATAATTACTTTTGATCAGTTTTAGGGGTATAACGATAGTTCATCACTCAATAATATTTTTGCACAACCAAATTTAGGGTAACTGTCTTAGGACAGATGTACTAGGGGTGCAGTGGAATTAGGTTTTCACCCTTCCCTATGCATAACCGACTCCCGAATCCAACCTAGTTTACGCAGACCAAATAACATTAAATGTGGATTTTTTCTCAATTTTTCCTATTAAATAAATTGGGTGGCGACTCCCTTAAATAATCAATTTTTGAGCCGTCTACGTCGTGATCACGGTCACGACAGATGGCGACTCTGCTGGGGACTATTAGTGAGAGTCAAGCCTTTTTTAATTTAAGCGTGCGAGTAATAATTTTAGTTACCCTTTACTGAATTATTGTATATAGTGTTTTACATTTTGCTTAAATATGAACCCTAGGGTAGAAGACCACTTTTCTGTATGTATGTTTGTTTGTTTTGCAGCTTGGGGGGTATTATTGATATTTTGCTCCTTCACACAGTCCACTATCACGCTTTTGCACACACGTGAGAATAGTCCTGTACCCGGACTGAAGAATAACCTAAGTTAGAACGAGACTGCGTAGTGATGGACTACTGGATGTTCGTCCTGTTGGGTGGTCACGAAAGTCTCACCTAGAGTTTGGTCCCTCTTGAGAATGCTGGCACTCCTAATAACTTGCCTATTGTTGTTGATCAGTGTTCTTAATTGGGGTTGTTGGCTCTAGCAACCAGCTTATAGAGGACTCTTTAGAGCTACCTTTTGAAAGGTTCACTCAATAGATGAGCCCTAGACCTATTCTCTAAGGAACCCTCGTAGGACACAAAGGAGCCTCATACCCCTGCATTCAAACAAACACATATACATTTTTCCGGTCTTCCTAAAAAAAATTACATTATTTTCAGCATACCTCATGCATTTTTTACTTATTCCTGTTCTTTTTTCGCATGACATAAATTTCTTTTTTTACATCAACATTTCATGCATTTCTATGACCGCCAGGAAATTGTAAGGTTTTCTTTCTGACAAGATGGATCAAACATTAAGACAAATGATACATTTGAAAATCAAGCAACCGAACCTAAGCAGTCTGCGAGACCTAAGCAATAAAATGGCGCCATGGCTTCGTGACTCCTTCACCGCCAAGTATGGGAATCTTTTAAGTCTTCTGAATATCAAGGTACAAGCTGAAGCTCTCACTGCATTGGGCCAGTATTATGATCCACCGTTACGGTGTTTCACCATTCAAGAGTATCAGCTGGCCCCGACCTTAGAAGAGTTTGAAAATATACTATGCTTCCCTCCAGCAAACAAAAAGCCATACCGATATGTGGAAAATTATCCTATAGCTGAAAAACTGTCTGAAATATTAAAAGTTCCAACATCAGAAAAAGCCTCGTTCTGGGCTGTAAAGAAAATTGGGCTACATTCATGGACGTCTTCGCTCTCATCATCTATGGGGTAGTTCTATTCCCCAATGACGACGGCTATATTGATTACACTGCAATGGACATTTTCTTAGCATTCAAACTCCGAGGACAAAATCCCACCTCAGTTGTTCTTGCTGACGTGTATTACACTATTCACGAACGTCACAAAAAACGATCAGGCTTGATCCTGTGCTGTTTGCCTGTATTATATCGCTGGTTCACTTCTCACATCTTCAAAAGAAATCATCATATAGAGCTCAGGGGCAAGACAGAATGGGCCCAATACATCGCCGGCCTCAAAGAGAGTGACATTTCTTGGTATTCTCGGGACCAAAATATAGAAGAAATCGTCTATCAGTGTGGTGATTTCCCAAATGTCCCCCTCATAGGGACTAAAGGCTGCATTAACTACAATCCCGCCATTGCTTTGAGGCAGCTGGGTTATCCTATGATGAATCCACCTCCGGAAGAATCTTTACTCTCATTTGTGCTAGAGAAGAGGGGTTCGGAAGATCTTGATATGCTAAGAAAGATTAGTCGGGCCTGGGGAAAAATATCCAGAAAAGGTCATGAACTAGGGCCCAGAGGCATTGATGCCAAAGAAAGCTACATTCAGTGGGTCAAATCTAGAGCCCAAGAAGTTGGACTACCATTCCGTCTAGCAGCTCCGGTCACCCCCGAGGTTCCTCCGCCTATACCTATACTCGATGAAGATCTAGAGAGACTCCAAGTCGCCTTGTCCAAAGCAGAACAAGAAAAGGCAAAATTGCAAGCTAAACTAGAGAAAGTGCTCCAAGAGAATGCTGATTTGCAACGAGAAAGTGCCATGAAAAGAAAGCACCTGGCTGAATGTGAGGGAACAGGCTGGGAAAGAAAAAATGCGCCGGATACAAGAAGGACTTGCGGGTGCAAATGAAGAACTCAAGGTGCGCAACCGGGAGAGGGACAGGGCCGTAAACAATGCTCATGTGTGGGAAAAGCATTTGACCAATGCCGCAGCAATTGAGAAAGCATTACGAAACCAACTTGATAGTATGAAAACTCAATTAGAAGGAAGGACCGCTGAATGTGAGGGTCGGCTGGTAGTGGAAAGGAAAGCCAGAGAGGTGATACAGAAGAATCTTGAAGAGTATCAGGAAGCCCTGTAAGAAGAGTGCAAAAAAGCAATTGACTTGAAGGCTTTTTCTGAATATCAAGACAAGATCTACGATGACCTTAACAATGAGCATGTGGTTCTTAAGGAGCATTATGTGAAGCTAAATGATGATTACGAGTATTGGAGGGAGAGATTCTCCCAACTAGCGGGGCTAGCCAATGAATCGGTCAGAGAGGTTCCCAAAAGCCTAATAGCAGCAGACATTGCCAGAGACGGGAACACACCAGTCGAGATTGCTCGATTTATTGATTTCTGCAAATACCTTGTACGAGTGTTCAAGATCAAAGGACGTTATCCTGGTGATGAGGATAAGAATGTAGTCCGCTAGTTTGCTTTATTTTCAAATGTAGTACCTTTTTTATTAATGAAGAACTCATTTGTTTCATTTTAATATTTGATCTCATCTCATTCTGAATTAAAGCTTACAATTCCCCGGCTCGATAAATAAAAGCTATGCATTCGCATTTCATCCACGTTCATTCATCTATTCATTCATGTACTCACGAGAAAGTCGCTACAGATTTAAGGAACTTAGCAACCATTGCTCGAACTAATAAAGAAAAGGCCAATCAAACTCGAGTGTACTTCACTAGATCTAGGGCAAGAATGGATGAGCAAGAGGAACAGCATGGAAGAAATTTGACCCAGGAAGTGGACGAAGTCAGAGAAAGAATGGGAGAAATGGCCGCGACCCAGGCACGGATGGAAGAAACCCTACAGGCAGTAAGGGAGACTATTGCTCTATTGACAACAAGGGTAATAGGAGTAATTGGGGGTGAGGGCAGAAGGTTCCCGAACCAAGGTGAGGGTCCACATAACATAGCGCTCGACATACCCGTCGGGATGGGCTATGAAGCTATGGGACCTACTGGGCCTGAAAACCAATACCTTGGGGACAGAGGTGGGGGACTATTCCACGTCGAAAATGGGGAAGGCAAAAGGCATGCAACGGCACTGCAGGGCAGATCCAGACAATCATGGTTGGATAAGATGGAGGAAAAGATCAAAGCAATCCAAGGATCGGGTGCTTTCGGGTCCTGGGGAATAGACGAACTCTGCCCTACTACTGACGTGGCCATACCTCAAGACTTCAAAGTGCCTGACTTCACGAAGTACGATGGAAGCACCATCCCTCTTCTGCATCTGAGAACCTATTGCACCAAAATGTCGATATGGTCCAAGGATGAAAAATTTCTCATTAGTTTTTTTCATGAGAGTTTGACGGGGCTGGCGTTGGAATGGTATATCCAAATGGACCACTCTAAGATTGATTGTTGGAAGGACCTCGCCGATGTTTTCATGAATCAGTACAGGTTTAATATGGATATGGCTCCAACCCGTGAGCAACTGGGAATCCTGCAGAAGAATAATGACGAGACCTTTAAGCAGTATGCCCAAAGGTGGAGAACTCTCGTTGCACAAGTCCAACCACCACTCACTATATCAGAGATGTGTTCCTATTTCTTGGGGACGTTAGGATCTCCCTATGTGGCAGCAATGGCAGGGGCCGCATACCGGGACTTCGCAAATTTAATATCTGTTGGAGAAAGAATTGAGATGCTGACAAGAGCTGGAAAACTTCAGGTGGAGCAATCGGAAGGCGGGCAAGCTAAAAAGAACTATACTCAAAAGAAGAAAGATCCAGAAATCAGTTACATCCGGGCACCACTGAATAATACCCCCAACAGCCATACTATAATAGACCCCGCCCGAACACACCTTACACAATGAACCCAAACACAAATCCCTCACCCATGCAAACACCTCCCGTAAACAGCATCCCAGGAACCTACGCACAACCACGGCCAAACTACCAGCAGACCCGTCCAAATTTCCGCCAAACACAAGTCAATTTCCCACCATTCCCTAAACTCTCCATTACCAACACCGAACTGTTCCAACGATTGGCAGACGCTCGCTTGATTGCAGGAGTCCCCGTGAAAGATTGGGAGCCTCCATTCCCAGCATGGTAAAATCCAAACTTAACTTGTAAGTACCAGATGGGGGCTGCAGGACATTCCATCGAGGATTGTGAGGCCTTCAAAACAGCTGTAAGAAGATTGATTGCTCATGGGAAGCTGGACATCCAGGAAGAGACGGGACCAAATATCAATAGCAACCCTCTCCACAATCACGATGGAAATAGGGCAGTGAGTATGTTCGAAGGAGACCAAAAGACTATCAAGAAGGTCTTGGGACTCCGGACCCCTATGATAGAAATATGGGAAGGATTACACCGGGTTGGCTATGAAGTGTTGGCACCAACAAAGGAGGTCGTAAAATATGCCATGTATAGCGAAAAGAAAAAGTGTGTGTACCACCATAGTTGTGAAGGCCATGATATTGAAGATTGTTGGGACTTCAAAGCTCGAGTTCAAAGCCTGATGTCACTAGGAGTGGTGCAAGCTAGGGGGTTTGTGTTTCAAGAGGAGATTGATGTTGAGGAACGTTTTGTGCTTAAAGTTCCACCGCTCAACCAACCTGCAGCACCTGAAAAGGTGGTAGTGACTATAAAGAAGCCCACGCCTTTTGCTTGGAAAGGCACTCATGCAATTCCCTGGAACTACAAGACCCGGGTCGAAGTTGTGGGAGGCGCCACTAAAAGTGAAATAGGCAAGAACAAGGGGGTAGCAGAATAACCCGGAGTGGGCGATATTTCGGTCCGAAAGAGTCCGAAAAGAAAAAGAAAGAGAAAGAGGCCGAAGAGCCATCAGAAGAAGAGTTCCTAAAAATCATGAAACAAAGTGAGTATGATGTGACTGAGCAACTGAAAAAGACTCCAGCTCGGATCTCGTTGCTTTCTCTCATCCTCTCTTCCGAGATACATAGGAAAGCTTTGTTGAGAACACTGGAAGAAGCTTTTGTGAAACCTGATGTGACTCCCCAAACGGTGGTCAACATGGTAGATCCAATGTAGCGAGTTAACCTGATTACATATGCTGAAAGTGAGGTACCCTATGTGGACAACACCGAAGAAGAAGTGACAAATATGTGCCACAGTTTCGAGGTGGATAAATCTGGAGTTACCGAAGGAGCCTTGTTGAGGCGCAGCGTGAATCAAGTGGTGGCCCGGATAATGACAAAAAATGGCTATGAAGAAGGAAAAGGTTTGGGTCATCACTTACAAGGAACTTGCACTCCCATCCCCGTGAAGCAGAAGTCAGACACCATGGGAATTGGCTATGAGGGGAACCTCGAGATGAAGTCAAAGAAACTGGCAATGGGTAAAGAGGAAATTCAGTTGATTCCACACTTGAGCGACACTTTCCCAGCACCGGCAAAAGTGCTAGCGCCTGAAGATATAGTCGGCACTTCGCACCGCCTTGTGATTAACATGATGGACAAAGATGGTTCGGGAGCGGGTGGCGTCATTCTCCCTTACAACAATCAAGAGTCACTGAGCAATTGGCAGGCTGAACCAGTTGTTGATGTTGTTACTTACATGTAATCGTCTTTTATTTTGTTGTTTTAGCCGTTTAAGGCTATAAGACCTTTGCTATTTTGCTTGAGACAAGAATTAAATGAATTCACATGCATTTCTATCCATTTGTGTTGTTACGTTTTGCATTTTCGCATTGTATCTCACATTCGTTTGTTTATCCCTTTTATTTTCATTTTCTATCATCATTTATTGTGTTTATCCCCCTCCAACCTCATTAACTACTCTCCAGGGATCCCAATTTCGCTAAAGCTTTGCCTCATTATGAGAACGTCGAGAACCTATCATCTGATCCCCTCACGACTTTTGGTGAAGACTATCTTGAGTCGAAAGAAGATAATGAAGCAATTGATAGGCTCTCTAAGCTGCTGGGGCACACTGAAAAGGAGTTTGGTTTGAACGATGACACGGTAGAAATCATTAATATGGGGACTGAAGAGGATAAGAAGGAGTTGAAGTTGGTCCACAACCCTGAACGGGATGAGATGATTACCTTGTTTAAAGAATATCTTGATGTTTTTGCATAGTCCTACAAAGATATGCTCGGGATTGACCCAAAGATAGCAGCACATAATATTCCTCTTTTTCCAGATGTAAAGCCAAAGAAACAAAAGCTGAGAAAGATGCATCCGGATATGTCTTTGAAAATCAAAGAGGAAGTGACTAAACAATGGGAGGCTGGATTTTTAGAGGTCTCAGTACATCCAGAATGGGTGGCCAAGATCGTCCCAGTACCCAAGAAGGATGGGAAAGTTAGGATGTGTGTGGATTACCGAGATCTAAACCAGGCTAGTCCGAAGGATGACTTTCCTCTTCCGCATATTGACTTGCTTGTTGACAATACTGCCAAGAACCACAGATTTTCCTTCATGGATGGTTCTGGATACAACCAAATTCCCATGAATACCGAAGATAAAGAAAATACGACATTCATTACCCCATGGGGAGCCTTTTGTTATAGGGTGATGCCTTTCGGTTTGAAAAACGCTGGGGCAACCTACCAGCGTGCCATGGTCGCACTTTTCCACGATTTGATGCATAAAGAGATCGAGGTGTATGTGGATGACATGGTGGCGAAATCTCAAGAGAAAGAAAGTCATGTGGCAGTACTGCAGAAGTTATTTGAAAGGCTCAGGAAATATAAAGTGCGTTTGAATCCCAATAAGTGTGTCTTCGGGGCATCCTCAGGAAAGTTACTCGGATTCATCGTAAGTAGGGATGGTATAAGGGTGGATCCTGATAAGATAAAGTCTATTTAAGCGATGCCTACCCCCAAAAGTGAACGTGAGGTAAGAAGCTTTTTGGGGAGGCTCAATTACATTGCAAGATTCATTGCTAACTTAACTAGTACATGCGAACCGATATTCAAGTTGTTGAGAAAGAACCAACTAGGTAAATGGGATGACAAATGTCAAGAAGCTTTTGATAGAATAAAGGATTATTTATCAAACCCTCCTGTTTTGGCGCCCACAACACCAGGGAGACCGTTGATTTTGTACTTGTGTGTTGCCATCATCCATGGGGGCAATGTTGGGGAAACATGACCCGTCACGGAAAGAGCAGGCCATCTACTATTTTAGTAAAAAATTCAATGACTGCGAAACCTGCTACATGGCAATTGAAAAGACGTGTTGTGCCTTAGTCTGGACCTCTAGAAGACTTCGCCAATACATGTTGTACTACACTACTTGTTTGATTTTGCGATTTGATCCACTAAAGTACATTTTTGAGAGCCCTCACGTTTCCTTAAGGGTTTCGAAATGACAAGTGATCTTATCGGAATACGACATCAAGTACGTGTCGCAAAAGTCTATCAAGGGAAGTACCATCGCCGACTATCTGGCCGATAACCCTCTCGCGGAAGGGAAATCCTCTAGTTTGGATGATATGGAAAGAGGAGTAATGGCAGCTAATGAAGATAAAGGAACAAAAGATGCCCGGAGAATGTACTTCGACGGAGCAGTCAACATGTATGGAAATGGTGTTGGGGCAGTAGTAATTTCACCGGAGGGTAAGCAATACCCTGTGGCCATCAAATTGAGTTTCGAATGCACCAACAACATCGCCGAGTATGAGGCATGCGCAAATGGACTACAGGTTGCAATCGACCTTGGTGTGAAAAGACTGGATGTGTTTGGAGATTCGGCACTCATCATTTACCAGGTAAAGGGCGAATGGCAAACCAAGGACTCAAAGTTAATACCTTATCAAAAACACTTAACCCAATTGGTAAAAATTTTTGAAGAAGTAACATTCACCCATCTGGCGCGAGATAAGAACCAATTTGCCGATGATTTGGCTACCTTGGCGGCGATGTTTAAACTGAATGTCAATACCGAGGTCCAACCCATCTGTATAGAAGTCAAGGATGAACCAGCTCACTGCACTAATGTGGAAGAAGAAGAGCCAGATAGCGAACCATGGTTGTGATATAAAGCGGTACATCCAACAGGGGGAGTACCCAACAGGGGCAAGTGAAGTAAACAAGAAAACAGTTAGAAAGCTAGCAATGAATTTCTTTTTGAGTGGTGAGATACTTTACAGGCGAAGCCAAGATGGTACTTTGTTGAGATGCGTAGATGCGCAAGAGGCTCGAAAAATCATGATTGAGGTACACAAAGGAATCTGTGGAACACATGCAAACGGGCACATGATGGCCTGCAAAGTCATGAGAAGTGGTTTTTATTGGACCACCGTGGAAACAGATTGCATAGTACATGTAAGAAAGTGCCTCAAGTGCCAGCTGAACGCCGACAGGATCAATGCACCTCCATTTCCTCTGCATAACCTAACGAGTCCTTGGCCATTTTCCATGTGGGGGATTGACGTGATTGGACCGATTAATCCGAAGGCATCCAATGGGCATCGATTCATATTGGTAGCAATTGACTATTGCACAAAGTGGGTAGAAGCATCCTCATATGCCAGCATCTCCCAAAAGGTGTTCGCCAAGTTCCCGAAGAAGGACATCATCTGCCGATATGGGATTCCTGAAAGGATAATCACGGACAATGCTCCTAACCTCAATGGCACTGAGATACAAAGGCTATGCGAAAACTTCAAGATCAAGCACCACAATTCAACTCCCTATAGACCCCAAATGAATGGTGCAGTGGAAGCAGCAAATAAGAACATCAAGAAAATCATCGCCAAAATGGTGATTAATTACAAAGATTGGCATGAGATGTTACCCTATGCTCTACGCGCTTATCGCACTAGCGTACGATCCAGCATTGGAGCAACGCCATTTTCGTTGGTGTATGGAATGGAAGCTGTGTCCCCCGTTGAAGTTGAAATACCATCCTTGAGAGTTTTAATGGAAGCAGATCTGGAAGAGTTGGAATGGGTAAAAACACGGTTTGAACAGTTGAATATGATCGAGGAAAAGAGATTGGCAGTTATTTGTCACGGGCAGTTATGCCAAAGTCGAATGGCCGGAGCCTTCAACAAGAAAGTCCGTCCAAAAGAGTTTCAACCTGGAGACCTGGTTTTGAAGAGATTACTGCCACACCAAGAAGACGCTCGTGGTAAGTGGGCGCCCAACTACGACGGGCCTTACGTGGTCAAGCATGCGTTTCCGGGTGGAGCCCTAGTCCTGCTCGACATGGAAGGACGTGATCTTCCAAAGCCAATAAACTCAGACGCTGTCAAGAAATTTTATGCCTAAAAAAAATTAGGGATAAGAAAGGCCCGGTAGATCGAAAACCCAAAAGGGCGGTCTAGGCAAAAATTAGGATCAACAAAAGTCTGCTAGATTGAAAACCCAAAAGGGCGGTCTAGGCAAAAATTAAGGCAAAAAGAGAAGAAGGGCATAACATGGCAGACTCAAAGGACTCACGAGCGCGCCTATGCTAGGGCAATATAACTGCATGGGAAGAAGTCAGAATCGGATTCCACTCTAATAGTCGCATTAAGCGTTCTCAAGAGGATCGGCCGGTAGGGGATTGATCTAATCATAAGGGGGCAAAGTTTGTGTGAAGTTTCCTACTTGTGACCTTCTTTCCTATCTGTAGTTTTTTTCTTCGTAATCAATACCACTATGTTCATGCATTTGCTACTTTTCATTTTTTTGTCCATGCATTCGTGACCTATTCGCCTAGCTCATTTCCTTTATTCTTTCATTCATAATTGACGCATTTAATCTATGTCTCAAGTAAAATGGTTTAAGTCTAGCAAACTTCAAGACGAATATGTCACTAACACATTAATAATTGAAAAAAAAAGAGAGAGGAAACTCAGTTGACTGGGGAGAGTAGACCCACACTTCTCACAAATCGCAAAGAGAGCGCAGAAGCTGGAAAGTCTCGAGGTTGTCCCTAATAAGATTGAAGGGGAATGCTTCCAATTAGATAAATAGAGGGATTGATGCTGTGAAAGAGCGACTACGGTTACAAGGAAGAGGTGAAGACAAAGAGACGAAAGTTTGATTGGTCAAAGATCCTTGGTTCGCAGCAATGGTTCTAGTACTAAAACAAAGGCATCCACAAGTAAACATGCATTACATTACGTTTTTCATGTTTTTTTTCTCTCGTGCTATCGGTCTCGCCCTGACATTGTTTTTAATTTTCATGCTATCGGTCTCGCCCTGGAATTGTCTTTAATTTTGTGCTATCGGTCTCACCCTGGCATTGTTTTTAATTTTCCTGCTATCGGTCTCGCCCTGGCATTGTTTTTAATTTTCATGCTATCGGTCTCGCCCTGACATTGTCTTTAATTTCATGCTATCGGTCTCGCCCTGACATTGTCTTTAATTTTCCTGCTAACGGCCTCGCCCTAGCATTGTCTTTAATTTTCATGCTATCGGTCTCGCCCTGGCATTGTTTTTAGTTTTCCTACTATCGGTCTCGCCTTGGCATTGTTTTTAATTTTCATGCTATCGGTCTCGCCCTGGCATTGTCTTTAATTTTCCTGCTATCGGTCTCGCCCTGGCATTGTTTTTAATTTTCATGCTATCGGTCTCGCCCTGGCGTTGTCTTTAATTCTCATGCTATCGGTCTCGCCCTGGCATTGTTTTCAATTTTCCTGCTATCGGTCTCGCCCTGGCATTTGTCTTTTAACTTTTCTGCTATCGGTCTCGCCCTGGCATTTGTTTTTAATTTTCTGCTATCGGTCTCGCCCTGGCATTTGTTTTTAATTTTTCGCTATCGGTCTCGCCCTGGCATTTGCTTTTAATTTTCTGCTATCGGTCTCGCCCTGGAATTTGCTTTTAATTTTTCGCTATCGGTCCAGCCCTGGCATTCGCTTATAATTTTTCTGCTATCGGTCTCGCCCTAGCATTTGTTTTGTGCTAATTTCGTGCTATCCGTTCAGCTTTGGCACTGTTACCCATTTTAACTTTAACAGTCAAAAGACACTTGTGCATATTCCACCGATTAAAATTGAGGTTCGTGTCTGCACTTACTCCTTACTTTGATAATGCAAAAAAACATGGTTTTATGTATTATCTCGTAAGAAAATAAGCACAGAGGGGCAACTGTGAACACCCAATTTTAACCGGTGTATTTATTTATTTATTTATTTACTTATTTACTTTTCCTTTTACTAAAAAAATAATAATAATAAAATAAATCCCTTTGAATAAATATTCGGTTTGTGTGTGTATTCGTCGCGTCGTTGTTTTAGCATTTCATCGCGTTTAGTCCGACATGTTTTGTCGCGTTTCCTTTTAATTTCCCTTTGTTTAGTAATAACAATAGTAATATTAAAACAGGAGGTGTGTGAATTTTTTATTTATTTACAAAGTATCTAGTTACACTTGGCCCAAGCATATGCCAAAGTTACAAAAAAAAAGGGGCTCAAATGGGCCCAAAAAAATAATTACCTAACTGTCAAAAAAAAAAGGGGATTTGGCCCAAAAATGCCAACAGCTGCCATACGACTGCTTGTACTGCCGCCTCCAACCTTAACCTAATCTTGGTGAGCAAGCTTCTTCACAGCTGGCCAGGAACTTGAAATGGAAACAAGGGAAGGCTGAGTCAGCTACACACCAGTCACTAGCTGTCCAGGAGACAAGGCATTAACCAGTAATAATCAGTAATCAAAAACATTAATTTTTGGTTTCAAAAATATGGCTATAAAATGTTAATCTGAAAACCAAAAGGGGGGACAATTTTGAGACAGAAAAATTCGCACACAACAATTCGGAAAAAATTAATAACAAGTTCTGGAATTATGGAAGGGAGAAAAGAGTAGCAGTAGCAGTAAAGTAAAGCAGCAGCAAAAAAACTCATTTTTTCGCACACCCACCAGGTTCTCTTTCTTTTTGTTTTGTTCTTTTCGCACTGTTTCAAATAGTTGTGAGTGTAACTGTAGTTATAGTGCACATATTCAGGATCATTAGTGATAAACTTGGATAATTTAATGTCATAGCTTGTCAAAAATGTGATGAATCTGGATCTTTAGTCATTATCAATGGACTTTGTTCAAAGTTTGAAATAGGCCTCTAAGGGTTTAATAGATCTAAGATTTAAGTTTAGAAATGAAATAGATAAAAAAAAAATTTAACTATTAGAAGAGTAATAACCGAAGGCTCCCGTGATAATACTAAAAAAAACAATTTAAAATAAACATTAGATAAATCAGTAAATAGGTAGATAACAAAAAAATAATAATTTTCTTTCCCGTCATAAGCGTAGGAGTTGTTGTTCTTGTTACATAAGAGTTGTTGTTGTTATTATGGGAACAGAACATGAGTGTTTTTTATCCTTCAAATGTAGTCTTACCTAGATTAGATTAGATGCATAAAAATCAAAAGAGCAAAGAACAAAAAGAAACCAAATCAGAAAAAAATAGAAATAGAAGAGAAGATGATAGAAGGAGATAAAAAAAAGGGGTTACAAGAGAGAGAGGTGTAGAACCGGACCTACTGTGAATTCCGACCACCGTAGGTGGTGGTCGGCGCTGCAACAACCACCGTGCCCCCCATCACTGTCGCGTTCTCGAAGCCTCCGCCGAAACGCACTTCACCGTTCGCGTTCTGCTCCGGTTCTGTCACGTCGCCGTCGAGGGTGATGGTGCTGTAACCGCCGCCGTCCCTCCCCACGATCGTCCCCCCCCCCCCCCCCCCGCCTGGAAGTGACCGGCCCTCCACGCACCACCCCCCTAGGCCGTTGATCCCTCCTCCACCTCCGTTCTTCATCTCCCCCTGCTCTCCCTTCCTTTCTTTTCTCTCCCTCTGTCTCGCGTTTTCCTCTCTGCTCACAAAACTCTCTCTCTCTCTCTCTCTCCTTTCTAAATGGTTGCGGCTGCTGGAGAAGAGGATTGGAAAAATTAGGTTTAGTCTGAATGTTTGTTCCCTTTTATAAGTCCTTTTGTTTATTTATTTATTTATTTTAATAAAAATATCAGATTAGTAATTACACCCACCTATTTTCATTACTACACCCTTGCGAGCCCAGATTGGCAAGCCCAGAATCCAAAACGAAAATTGGGCTTATAGTTTTTTTCACACCCCTACTGTTAATAAAACAGCGCCCCCCCTAGTGGACAAACCTGGTTTGCACGCGGGCCAAGTCCAAATGTGCGCTGGGCTGAAGCTTTTCCCACCCCCTTTTAGTAATACAACACCCTCTCTGTTAACTGCACCTCCATTTTACTATTTCACCCCCTTTTCGTTTTTTTTATTATTATCTCTTCTCAAAATAATTTCTTTTTTTAAAAAAAAAACCTATAAAATTAAATAAATAAATATTTCATTTTCAAAAAATGTAAATAGGGGACTAAATCGACTGTACAGTAGGGTTAGTTTGCTTTTTAGGTTACTAATGAACCGTTACGGATCATGTCCTAAAATCCCTATTTAAAGCAAACAATTTCTAAACCAAAATAAACACAAACATATTTCTTTCCATAAATCAAAAACTACATATTTCGAAAATAGGGGACTAAGCCGACTGTCCAGACGAGTTAGTCAGCATTCTAGGATAAATGAACCGTACGGTTCAAGAGTCCTAAAATCCCTATTCAAATAAAATCAAACCAACACACATCAAATCATTTTCCAAAACTCCAAAAACTCCATTTTTATAAAATAGGGGACTAAGTCGACTGTACAGACGGGTCAATTAGTGTTCTAGGATGGATGAGCTGTACAGCTCAATAATCCTAAAACCCCTATATTAAAAAATACCAACCAACAAAACTTTTCAGAAAGAACTACGTGGCTTTTGAGTTCCTCATTGCACCCGAGGATACGTAAGAGCGGGGCTTCCCCGTCAAGTCAAAATTAAATTTTCTTCAAATGGTCTTATGTTATTTCATTATAAATAATTACTTTTCATCAGTTTTAGGGGTATAACGATAGTTCATCACTCAATAATATTTTTGCACAACCAAATTTAGGGTAACTGTCTTAGGACAGATGTACTAGGGGTGCAGTGGAATTAGGTTTTAACCCTTCCCTATGCATAACCGACTCCCGAATCCAACCTAGTTTACGCAGACCAAATAACATTAAATGTGGGTTTTTCTCAATTTTATTAAATAAATTGGGTGGCGACTCCCTTAAATAATCAATTTTTGAGCCGTCTACGTCGAGATCACGGTCACGACAGTTACTTTTTTAGTAAGACACTATATTCCACATTGCAAATCCTTCACCATGTGGTAGCCATCTACTGGTTGTTGACGTGGCACATGTCAATGCCACGTGGCAGTTGTGACATGGGGTGTTGACGTGGCATGTCAGTGCCACGTGGCACAAAAGTCCAATAATTTGGTGACACATGGCAGTGACATCATTGCTGACGTCATCTCCGTTTGCCACATAATTTTTTTTAACAGAAAAGTTAACTGAGGGGGGGGGGGGTAACTAGAAACACTTAATATTTGCTAGGTGGTTTTTAAAAAAAAAAATTTACCGAGGGTAAATGGAAAATGAGGATATTTGTAGGGGGTAACATATATTTAAGCCATAAGTCCCAACAGATATGGCTGTTTTTTAAAAAAGTCCCTGCAATTTTTTTTAAATACACCCTGCAAAATATTTTTATTTTAAATACACCCTTTTGTTAACTCTCTGTTAACCAACTGCTGATGTGGCTAACTGTGACATTCGTGGCTGACGAGGGCGGGGAGTGATCGTCGGTGCTCAAAAAGTTGGCACGGACAAAGAGCGGCTCCTGGCAGCTTCTAGGCGAAAGGACACGTGAATGAACCGAATACGCACCGGAATGAGAGGGGTCCTGAATTGATTTGGACTACATATACCAACATGATGCATCTTCGTTTTGGGAGTCCTTCCCTTAAGAACTCCATAGTTAAGCTTGCTTGACATGGAGTAGTAGTGGGATGAGTGACCTTCTGGGAAGTTTCCTAGAAAGCATGCAAGTGAGGACAACACATGTTGGAAAGACATGTTGGTTTGTGGGGGCAGTCGATAGTTCTGGAAGCAGTCTGGGATGTTACAAATGGTATCAGAGCAGCAGACCTCTCTCAGTACGGTGTGGTTTGGGGAAGAACCAAGTGGAAACTTGTGGGCATGTGACATCTGTGGCTGACGAGGGCGGGGAATGATCGTCGGTGCTCAAAAAGTTGGCACGGACAAAGAGCGACTCCTGGAAGCTTCTAGACGAAGGGGCACGCGAATGAACCGAATACGCACTGGAATGAGAGGGATCCTGAGACAGTGCGGGTATGAGATTGTACAGTCGAAGGAAGACTTAAAAGAATCGATTTGAACTACCTATACCAACAAGATGCATCTTCTTTTCGGGAGCCCTTCCCATAAGAACTTCATAGTTAAGCGTGCTTGACTTGGAGTAGTAGTGGGATGGGTGACCTTCTAGGAAGTTTCCTAGAAAGCATGCAAGTGAGGACAACGCATGTTGGAAAGACATGTGTTGGTTTGTGGGGGCAATCGACAGTTCTAGAAGCAGTCTAGCATGTTACACTAACAGAGTGACACGTTGGATTTTTTTTATCTGATGTGGTTGACACATTGGATCGAAAATTTAGGGGTTCTCTTCATTTCACTCACTCTCTTCATTTAGAAACCCAGAGAAACCTAGAAAACCCTAGAGAGAGAAGATGAACCAGAGAGAGACGGCAAACCAGAGAGGAGCGAAGACGTAGACGACGACGAAGGCGAACACGAAGACGACAACGACACACAATATTGAAGTCGACACGACGGTGGAATGGAGCGAACTCGAAGGCAAAGGATAAGCTCACAAAGTATTGAAGGTAAACCTAAACCCTTTCTGTTTTGCAAATCGTTTACTAGGATCTGTGATTCTTAAAAAAAAACTTCGAATTTCAGGGTTTAGGATTTTGTGTTGTCTTTGTATTTAGCGTTTGCTACTATTTTAGAGTTTCGTTTTTATATGTTATGGCTTTCGAGATCTGCTGTTTTAGGGTTTTTATATGTTAGGGTGGTTTGTTTTCAAAAAGAAGTTTGAAAGCTACTATGTCTTCTTAACTTTGTCACATGGGGACCATGTTGTTGGGTATTGGGTAATGGGGACCATTTTGTCACATCTAATCTAATCTAATATCTATATATCTAATCTGTCTATCTAATATCTAAAATCCTATGAAATTATCAATTTGGATCTCTTATTAACAAGACCATATCTAATTTAAGGGTAAAAATGTCATTACCCTCTTTTTTTTCCTTTTTCTTCTTACACTCTCTTTCTTCCTTTTTTCTCTCTTTCTTCTTACACTCTCTTTCCTCCTTTTTCACTTTTCTCTTACACTCCATTTCTTCCTTTTCTTTTTACTTTACTTTTACTTTTCCCATAAACAATTCTTCTCTTTCTCTTATCATTTCATTTTAGTTTTTTTTAACTAAACTAGCAGTATACCCGGGCATACGCATGGGTGACATTGTGTTGTTTGTCTAAATAGAGTTGGACAGAAATTAATTAGTTCACACATACAATGATAAATTATAAGATTTAATGTCAAAAAAAGTATTAATTTACATCAAGAGTAAAATACATATATTTGGCGCGGTGAAAATAAATTTTTCAAGCAGATACATATACAGAATATACTAAAATGTGTAATTCAAGCAGAATAAAAAATCAATATTTTACAACATTTTCTTGTTAATGAAATTATTCCAACATGTAACATTTTTCGGTTGTAACTCAAAATTAGAATATAAAATAATTATTCTGACAATGTTTAGCATTCCACCAAATATTTTAAAAATAAATTTGAATATTAACAACCCAGATTTATTGAATGTACAACTGCGCCGAATGACGACTGCACGGGATCCGGATCCATAAAGTGTAGCATTGAGATTATTTCCAAAAATATTAAGTTTATCAACATGATTAAAGTATGCAAAATGAAAAATATTGAAAAGATGTTAGTTCTTGTTGATCATGTTTGTTTGGTGATTTATCTTTCCAGATGCGTGCTTATGCAAGAAGTGGAGAGAATCCGCCAGATGGATTTATGTGTCCAAGTGGATGGAAAGTTCTTGAATTTTTTGTAACATATTGAAATTGAATTATGTTTCTTTTCCTTATCAAGTTACTATGATTAAAGAATTTGATATGTTTCTTTCCAATTGTATTTTGTTTCTATTTATTTTGTTTTGACAAAATGAATGAATGGTTGAGAGTGTGTGAACTTTGGGTGTGACAAAAAACTCTGTTGGGAGGAGAGATTCACACGGGCACGCAAAGTCGGATACTCGTGGTCAGCCAGTTTTTTCGGTGTAGATTAGCCATCGGCAACCGGCAACCTGCGCACCAATGATAACCAAGCAAAGTTGTTGTTCTTCCTTTTACTTAAGCCTACTAGGATTGAAGAAAGCATGTTTTTGTACATTAGTCTTGTTTTTGCTCTTCCTTTTTTTACGTTCTGCACAATTTTTATCTTTAGTTTTTGTGATTTTTTTTAACTAAAAGAAAAGCACCTAACGCCAAGTGCACAGAGCTCATGTTTTTGTATTTTTTAATGTTTCATAGATTAATTTATTTTTGAAGCAAACCAGCCATTTCATTAATTATAAGAGTTGCAATACAATGAGGAATATAGAAATGAACATGGTGACTAGCAAAAGATTGAGTCACCCTAACAAGACTATGAGCAACACGATTGACTTTTCGCCAAATGAAACTGAGAGTACAATTGTTTAAAGAAGTAAAGAAGCCCCGACATGAAGATATAATCACACCAAGCTCCGTCGAGAGGTTGAGTCTTCCCTTGATAGCGTCAACAGCTTGCTTGCAATCTAGCTCAATATCAACGAGATATCCACCGTAAAGCCTCCAATAATCTAAGAGCCTCAATCTCCGGAGGTGATAAAAAGCCATCTATCCAAACAGTTTTGGCTGCTAGAAAAGAACCCGAATGATCTCTTAAACACATGCCAAGGCCACAACGATTTGCATCCTCAAACCAAGCTCCATCTACATTGCACTTTAATTGCCCGGAGTTCGGTTTCTGCCACTGGAGCTGCTGTTCGGGTCTGCTGTGCTGGTGGCGAGTGCTGTTACGGTGATGCAGGCAATCACCAACCCACTGTCGAGCCTCAAAAACTGTTGTACCGAATAGTTTATTCACCCCATTCCAAACAAGATTGTTGCGACGATGCCACAAACACCAAAGGATAACAGCAAAATCAATTTTGGCCCCGGATTCAAGTCTGTCCAGCAGAGAAAAAACCAACTCTGATGCACTTTCAGCCACCAGAAAATCAGCTACAATCAAATCCCACAAGTCAGCTTCTCTCCACACATCTTGAGCCTTCGTACATCCAAAGAATAGGTGCCATTCATTCTCCGGGTACTCACTACACATGGGGCACAAATCTGGACACGGAACTCGCCTTCATTGAAGGCTAGAACGCGTAGGTAAAAAACTACGCGCAATACGCCATATGAAAATTTTCAGCTTGTTTGGAACCTTTAATGACCAAATTTTACTCTAGCTTCCATTAACCCGAAGATGTGAATAATCCACAAGGCTGTCCATAGCGTGATAATATGCCGACTTGACCGAATATTCACCACTCCGGCTGAACCTCCAAATCATGTGATCTTCCTCAAGAGCTTCTGACCGAGGCATGTTATAATTTCCTTTGCATCATAATTATTAAAAGTATCATTGATGAGTGCTAAGTTCCAATCATTTGTGGAGGGATCCAATAAATGAGAGACAAAACACAAATTAGTATCCACCGGCATAGGAGAAGTAACATACACATTTGTTGAATTGCGAAGCCATGGGTCCTCCCAAATTCGAATATTAGAGCCATCACCAGCTCTCCATCTCAAACCTTCCTTGACAACTACCCGTGAAGCGTGGATGCTACGCCAAACAAAACTTGGGTTGTGGCCTATAGAAGCCCCCGAAAAATCCCCTATTGGGAAGTATTTAGCTTTGAAAACACGGGTTATAATAGCATCATGGTTGATAAGGATCTTCCAACCTTGCTTCCCTAGTATTGCCAAATTGAAGAGATGAAAATGGCGAAAGCCCATACCTCCATGCTCCTTTCGCATTGCTAATTTATCCCAACTTAGCCAATTAATTCCCCTTCATTGACTTCTATTCGAACCCCGCCAAAATGAGTTAATCATCCGCTCCATTTCCTCCCCAAGAGAAGTAGGGATGATAAATGTGCTCATACACTAGGTAGGAATGGATTGAGCCACTGACTTAACCAAGACTTCCCTGCCAGCTTTTGAGAGATGCTTGCTGGACCACCCTTGGATTTTATTCCAAAATCTATCCCGAAGATAACTAAAGATGGCCTTCTTTTTTCTACCTACCATAGAGGGCAAGCCTAAATATTTCCGTGTTCCCAAGCACTATGTTGCACCAAGAAGAGTGGACACCAACTGTGTCATATCTGGAGAGGTTTTTTTACTGAAGTAGATTTCAGACTTCTGGAAATTAATAGCTTGCCTTGATGCCAGCTCATAAGTGTTAAGAATATATTTCATGGTTCTAGACTCCTTCTCAGTGGCCCTGAAAAACAAGAAACAATCGTCAGCAAATAAAATGTGTGTAAGGACCGGGGCTCCCCTACACACTTTGATACCATGTACATCCCCTCTAGCCCCTCCGCACCGAGGATGAACAAGTAAGGAGAAAGTGGATCTCCTTGTTTAAGACCCCTGCAAGACTTAATAGGACCAACACTCTCATCATTAACAATAACTTGGTATTCGACTGTTTGCAAACGCAACATCATCCACCTCATCCAATTATCATGAAAACCAAACTTAAGTAAAATAGCCCTTAAATAGTCCCAGCTCACTCTGTCATAGGCTTTGCTAATGTCTATATTAAAGGCAACTTCTCCCTCCTTTCCCCCACTTTGCATTTCATGTGATGGATAGTTTCAATAGCAACCATTGCAGTATCCAAAATAGAACGATGCTCAACAAAAGCGGACTGTTCTAGGGATATACATTTGGAGAGTAGAGGCTTCAATCTATTAGCAAGAACTTTAGAAAGAATTTTGTAAACAACATTACAAAAGGAAATTGGCCGCAGGTCTCTCTCACAGAGGTTGGATTATGCTTTTTTAGAATCAAAACAATATTAGTATCATTAAAGTGAGAAGGAAAACAATATTAGTATCATAGATTAATTTATTGATTGACCACTCCTCAATATAATTATATTGGGATACATACTTGTCAAAAGAATGTAATTTATTAGAAAAGAAATTATTCATGGCATTATCTTTTTTAGGGGTCTTTGACCCCTCTCGTGTCCAGGGGAAAATGGTCTTGAATAATTCAGAGTTCGGTCTGAGGTAAGTAAAGTCTCGCTCCAAGTTGTTCCATCGTCGGGGATCGAACCCGAGTACCAGTCAAGTCCGTCCCTTAAGAAGGAGTGCATTAACCAGTTGCACCCAAGCTTGGAGTTATTCATGGCACTATTTAATAAATTACATCTGATTATATTATTCTTTTATCAAATCATAAAATTAACAGATTAACAAAGTAAAATATATCTTTAGTCAAATAGTAAGAGTTAGATACCAACAAGGGTTGGTCCGAGTGATAACCGGACTCAGATCCCACCTCAAGGTCTCGGGTTTAAATCTTGGGTGTGTCAAAAACTCTGTTGGGAGGGGGAACCACATGGGCCAGAAAAGTCAGGTACTCGTGGTCAGGCAGGTTCCCCGGTGTAGATTAGTCATCGGCAAAGCTGGTGGAAACTGCGCACCAATGACGTGGTAAACAAAAAAAATAGTAAGAGTTAGATTCTTGGATACTTTTTGTTTTAAAAATATATTCTTAATAATGTTTTTAAATAAGGGCAAAAAAGGAACAAAAAAGTTATAATTCATTCCGCTCTGTCCATTGTCCAAATGATGGAGTGAGAACTTTCTTCCATTCCATCATAAAATAACCAAATAATGGAATGAGATTTTTATTGTTACCAAGTGGCTTCAGTCTCAAGAGGGGGGGGGGGGTGAATTGAGATTTAAAACTTTTCAGATCTTTCGAAAACGTTTTTCCCCTTTTTCAATGACTTAGATCAATTTCGCGCAGGTTAAGTGGAAGCGAAGGAATTAGAATATAAAGCAGTAAAGCGGTATAACAGTAAAGTAAGAAAGCAGTAAAGCACGCAGAGATTTATTCTGGTTCGGTCACCTCCTAGTGACCTACGTCCAGTCCTCACACCCTTGTGAGATTTTCCACTAACCAAAACAACAAGGCTTACAGGTGCCTTGGAAAACCTTTACAGACTCAGGCACTCTCCTCCTAGGATACCCCACCTATGGAGAGCCCTCAAATCTAATATAACAATAACAAGAGATACCCCACCCCTGTTACAATCAGCTGCCCCAGAAAGATACCCCACTTCCTAGTACAAACAGCTACCCTAGAGAGATACCCCACTCCCTAGAACAAATCACAACAATTAAATAATAAAAAATTGTAAAGACAGAAATACCTCTAATGAAGGCAGATATTACAACTTGAAGAATGCAACCCCAACTAACTCTTAGCAACAGATCAGCTCAGACGGACCAACGGTGCGTGACGAGCAAAAGTAAAAGTGTAAAGAGTTTTTCTCAAAAGTTCTCTGATTCGTGAAATGGGTTGTTGTGTAAAAATGAACGTGAAGCACTGCCTATTTATAGGCTATGAAAAAATCAAGTTTACGTTAAAAATAGTGTAGGAATCGATTCTTTGTTGAATGCATTTGATCTAGGAATCGATTTATTTAAGTGAGGAATCGATTTATCTTTGTTTGAAAAATAGGGACAATCGATTCTTGAGTACCATGGAAGGCTAGGAATCGATTCTATACTTAGTGAAAACTTGTATGAATCGATTCTCAGCTTGCCTGAGATAAGTAGGAATCGATTCTTAGCTTAGTTTAAAAGAGAGTGAATCGATTCTTTGTTTGGAAATGTTTGGCCTGAAAATCGATTTATGCAATGAAACTACATGACCTGACAATCGATTCTTCCTTTTCTGATTTACCTGAAAATCGATTTTGATGTATGTTTATGCATGAGGAAATCGATTTTATGATTTTAAAGATGATAATAATGTTTACGTAAGTATGCATGCATCTTTAAAAAACTTTGTGAGTGTGTGAGACTTTGAGATACGAGCTGACCTTTGAAAGAGCTTACACTTTTTCCTAAGACACACCCAAACCCTAAGGACTACCCTTATATTTAAGGACTACCCTTAAACTTGAATCTTTAATTCTTGAGCTTGTTTGTCTTGGATTGTGACTTTGACGTTTAGTCACTTTTATTGACTTTGGCCGTCAACTTTACCTTTGTCTTTTTCATCATCAAAACATATCCTGCAATATTAGTTTACCTGCAATACAAGGTATCCACATTTATTCCCTTCGATCCACTCTGCTCCGTTCATTTTAAACTATGCAAACATACGCTTTGACATCGTGAAAAAACTTTTATTTTTCTTGTGTTCCTTTCTTTGTAATTCTTTAGCTGTTTCATAGTGGGATTTGCGGGTAATTTGAAGACTTCATATGTTGTGTACCTAGCAGCTTTATGGTAGGTTGCTATTGGTAGGTCTCTTGCTGCCCTAGCAGTAGGTCAGTGAGCGCCCGAGGGGGGGTACCTGCAAGCCACTCCGACGCTCAAGTTAGTATGAGAATAAGACAGTGTATTTTCAAAGGAAGAGTATGTACCTCGTGAATGGCTATGCGAGCCAAAATTTATAGGAAATTAATGTTCGTTGTGGATCGTCGGATCAGTGGAGGCGATCTGGACCCTCCAAGCGTATTGGGCTTGCATGTTGTGGATATGGGCCGAATCGATTGGGTCGATTCATATCCCTTTGCTAAACGCACCCCCTGGTATTGCTAAATGGACCTCTTGGTCCAGTCCAGAACAGTTGCCCCCCAAGCCGAGATTATTTCGGAGGATGGTCTTGGCTTGAAGGATTTTCGTCGATTTGCCGGATCTGTGAGGTTGCGCGGGACGCTATCTTCGTAACGACCGTGTTTTTATCATTTTCACTCTCTAGAGCAACAAGTAGAATTTTTTCTTCGTCGTGACGCGTTGCTCTGTCCGTCTTGTTGGGTCGTGTAAGATCACTTTGTTGCGACTATGACTCAGATCTCCTGTGGGTTAATCCTTATGCCAGGCGTCAAGCTAGGGTGCCGTATCCTGATGTTGGCGCCCTCCTGGTCTCCTTGTTCCAAGTGCTACGTTCTGCTGTTGGAGTCATTCTAGGCGCCTTGGGTGTTGTTCCTTGCTTGCTTGTGCTGACTGCCCCCTTGCGAATGATTTTCTTTCAGACTGCCCCCTGCCAGGCGCCCCTCCACTAGGCGCCCTGCCAGGTGCCCTCATGGGCGCCCTCCTGCTCCTGCCAGGCGCCCTCATGGGCGCTGGTTGCTTCATCATTGGCGCCCTGCCAGGCGCCCTTATGGGCGCTGCCTTGGTGCTTGGCGCCTTGCCAGGTGCCCTCATGGGCGCAGGTTGCTTCCTTGCCAGGCGCCCTCATGGGCGCTGGTTGCTATCTTGCCAGGCGCCCTCATGGGCGCTGGTTGCTATCTTGCCAGGCGCCCTCATGGGTGCTGGTTTCTCCCTTGCCAGGCGCCCTCCTTGTCAGGCGCCCCCTTGGGTGTTGACTTGTGTGGACGTGTGCTTGGCACTCTGCTTTATTTTTGTTGCTCGTTCTTTCTCTTAGCCTGTTTTCTTCTCGATGAAATTTCAGTGCTTGCTTGGTGCCGAGGGAAATCGCTTCTTTCGTCTTTACCATAATCTCGTTGACATTTCCACAATTTTTGCTGCTTCTAACTTACCAAGGTCATTCGGGCTGTCCTTCAGCTTATATTTCTAGCTTTTTTGTGTTCGAGCATGTCTTGTTTTGTTGGAGTCCCCAACCTTAGGGGAGGGGCTTGTCTACAAGTTTTCCCGTTTGTCTCGTGACTGCTTGTTCTGTCCCCTGTCCTGCAGGTTGAGAGGTGGCGAGCACGAAGATGCACCCTGGTGCCCCCTCTACTGTGGGGCGGTCTTTAACTTTGTTGTGTTGTTTCTCTCTTAATGCGGGGTGATCGAAGAGAGGGATCGACTTATCTTTAGATAAAAGCCGGCTTCCGGTAGATTTACACGAGGCGTTGGAATCTGCTTGCCACTATCAGAAGAAAATGGAGGAGCTCCAATCTGGAAGCTGTTCTTGAGTCGAGCATCTTTCGATTTGATCATGAGGCTGTTGACGTGAGGATTGTTAGATACCACTCCAAGGGGGGTTGACTTCGATGTCGTTGCCCCCTGATTATTTATGTTTCCTCTTTGCCTCGCTTGCTTCTCTTGATTATAACTGGCATGCGCCGGATGCCCTCGGGCGCAAGTCATCGTCTTGCGCATATGAATGAATAATCTTCTACTGCCTCGTGGCACAGTTAACTCTGGGGGCAGTTTATCAGAACTCGGTCTGAATTTAACTCCCGTCAGAGGTTGCGACGTGTCTAACGTCGCTTTGCACCTCGTGGGACTCTGGGGGAATTTATCAGATCTCGGTTTGAATTTAACTCCCGTCAGAGGTTGCGACCATATTCGATGCCGCTACGCACCTCGTGGGACTCTGGGGGAGTTTATCAGATCTCGGTCTGAATTTAACTCCCGTTAGAGGTTGCGACCATATTCGATGCCGCTTCGCACCTCGTGGGACTCTGGGGGAGTTTATCAGATCTCGGTCTGAATTTAACTCCCGTCAGAGATTGCGACCATATTCGATGCCGCTTCGCACCTCGTGGCAGAATTTGATATTGACCTGCGTCGGTCGGGGGATCTCCTCGATGGTGATCCCCAGTGGTGCCTCTGGTGAATATTGACCTGGTTCCCCCGTTGCCCCCCAAGTTGAGATTATCCTGGGGGATGGTCTTGACTTGACGTTGTCGTTTAGGATGCCCTCGTAGGTTAGGTCGCCCTTACGGCTTGTGCCGTCGTCGGGCCTGCTAATTCTGTCAGCTGATCGCCGCAATTTTCCTCTTCGTCTCTTGATAATTTTCGCTGCCTTGCCTTGATCGGGGTGGTTGATGGTAAGTAATTAACCAGTTGTTTTCTACCATGTGCAAGTAGGGGGAGGTTCCCTTTCTTCCGCAGGTGGCGCCCTGCTGGGCGCCTTCCTGGGTGCTGCCTGTGGCTGCCTTGGCGCTCTGCCAGGCGTCCTTCTGGGTGCTGCCTTACGTGCTCATGCACTATCTTATATCTTATTTTCTCCCATGCTCATGCACTATTTAATTTTCTCGGATGCTCATGCATCATTCTATTTTCCTAGATGCTCGTGCACTATTTCATTTTCTCATGTGCTCGCGCACTATGTTATTTGCTCACGTGCTCATGCACTATGTTTTTGGCTCACGTGCCCATGCACTCTTTATTTGCCCGTGTGCTCGTGCACTATGTCATTTTCTCACGGACTCGTGCACTCGCATGCTCATGCAACCTTTAATTTTCTTATGTTCTCATGCACTAGTTATTTGTCTTGTGCGCCATGCTGGCTGCCTTCGAAACAGGATTTGGCGCCCTCCTGGGCGCCTGGATGCCGTCTTGTGCTAGGCTGGGTGCAGCTTGTGAGTGGGGGTTTGGCGTCCTCCTGAGCGCTGGGTGGCACAGGCCTTGCCATGGTGCCGTCAGCTCGTTTCCCTTCCTGGGTGCGGAGACGTACGAATTGGATTTCGAGCTTATCGTGAGAATTGTAGCACTGCTTCTTAGCTTTCCAAAGCATACTCCCATGTCTCAGTTGGATAAACACAGATAAAGTTATGGTCTGCAGACTAGGAATCACCCTTGTAGGTGGGTATCTCCGGTGTCTGTGACCTCACGGTGTCGTGACCGGGGTCCCGACGTAGGCGGCCCAAAAGTCGATTATTTTAGGAGTCGCCACCCAATTTATTTAATAGGAAAAATTGAGAAAAACCTAACTAGAAGTTATTGATCTGCGTATACCAGATTGAATTCGGGAGTCGATTATGCATAGGGAAGGGCAGAAACTTAATCCCACTGCACCCCTAGTACATCTGTCCTAAGACAGTTACCCTAAATCCGATTGTGCAAATAATAATAAATTACGAGTTATTTGTCTACCCCAAAAATTAAGTAAAAAAAGAATTATTTAAAAATAAATAAAATAGGGACCAAATGAAGAAAATTTAATTTTGACTTGACGGGGAAGCCCCGCTCCTACGTATCCTCGGGTGCAATGAGGAACTCAAGAGTCACGTAGTTCTTCCTTGGAAAATTTTGTTAGTTGGTTGATTTTATTTTTTTGAAGGGGTTTAAGATCACCTAGCTGTACAGCTAAAGTCTCTTAGACCGGGATTGACAAGATGTCACATCTCAGTCAATCCTTTTTTGTATTTTTTAGAAAAATAAGTGTTAGAGAAAACAATGATTATTTATTGGGAAAAAAAATTAATTTAGCTTGATGGGGAAGCCCCGCTCCTACGTTTCTCCGAAGCGGAGAATCAAAGGCCACGTAGTTCTTCTCGAGAAAAAGTTTGTTTGTTTGTTGATTTTTATTTTTTGAATAGGTGGTTTAAGATCATCAAGCTGTACAACTCAGACGTCTTAAACCGGGATCGACAATATGTCACATCTCAGCCAATCCCATATTTTTGGTATCATAAAAAAGAAAGGGAGAAAGAAAATATTTTTTTATGTGAACTAGCATTTATTTTTATTTTTGTAGAATGATAACAATAATGATAATAATAATGGTAACTAGTAAAAAAAATAAAATAAAAATAATAAATGATAATATCAACAATAAGGAAAGCAACAAGAAATAAATAAATAACAAAACCAGGAAGGGGGTGCAGAACAGTAATGAAAAGGGGTGTAAACAGTAATCCTAGAGAAAAACATGAGGGGGGGTCGTATTTAAGAAAAGAGGGCGTGCAAGGAGTAAAACAGAAAAAAAGGAAATAAATACAAGCCCATGACCCTAGCGCCCATAAGAAAACCTAGTGTTTTCACATGACCTAATTCCATCCATTCTAAAACATGACAGCCGCACAACATATGATAGAGAAGAAATAAAAAAATCAATCTGAAAAATGAGAGGGAGAAAATCGTGGAGAGAGAGAAAGGAAGCAAAGAGGACGGAAGAGAGAGGAGTTGCGTGAAGGCCGGCAAGGGAAGGGTGGCGGTGCTACGGTGCTAATGGCGACGGTGGAAACGAGGACACGTTCGAGGGAGGCGACGGACGACGTGACAGAGTTGACGGCGTGTTTACGGCAACGATGGCGATGGTGGAAACGGGGTCGCGGAGGAAGTAGTGGCGACTTGTGGTGGTTCGCGGTGGGGATGTGGTTGTTTGCGAAAGGGAGGGTATGGTGGTTGTTGGGTGAAGGGAGAGGGGTGGCGACGGTGGTGCTCCGGTGGTTCATGGAGGTTTACGATGGTGGTGATGGGTGGCTCGCGGTGGTGACGTGGAGTTATGGTAGTGACAGTGAAATGGTAGTGACTGTTTGGTGGAGGTCGTGCACCGTGGTGGCTGGGGGTGTAGGAGGCGGCGGAGGTGGAGGGAGGTTCGCGGTGGTGGTGCCTTTTGGGTTAATTTATTTCTTCTGTTTTGAAATGCAATCCTATGTTTGTTCCTTTTTTTTCTTTCCTTCTGTAACAGTGCCCCCCTTTAATTACATTGCTTTCTCCTTTTTGATTTTTCCTCCTGTGTGTGTTGTGTTCTTAATTTTTTTTGTTCCCAGTATCCTCACGGTTCCCCCCTCCCTCATTGATTCTATTTTGAGTTTTTATAGAGCCAACTAGCATATTGAGACAAATTGGTTGTTGTGTTTTTGCAGGAAAAATCAGAGTAGTGGAGCAGCAACACTAATGCAAGGCTGTCTTTGTTGGAGCAAAAGGGGAAATGATCAAAGAGGATGAAGAAATGGGCTTTGGCATAATGCTCAAAGTGTTGCTGGCTGGTGGTGCAGCAAGCAATGGTTCATTTGGCAAAAAAAGGGGGGACAAGATAAAAGAGCTGTGGACTCCTAGCTCAAATTAGAAGATGCGCTATTTATATTTATTTATTATTATATATATTTTTTTATTATTTTTTTTTGTAATTTTCGTTTTCTATTTTTTTTGTAATTTTCGTTTTCTATTTTTTTTTAATTTTTAATGTGTAAAAAAAATAGAATAAAATAAAATAAAAAAAATTAATAATAATTTTTAATTCCAAAAAGATTTTTTTCATAAAGTTTTTACTTAAAAAAATTCTACTAATGATAATAATATTGATAAAAATGCAAAAAATCAACAATAAGCCCAAAATGACACGCAAAATCAATTAAAATTACAAAAATGCACAAAAACGATATTTTTTGGAATTTTCGCAAAAAAGACAAAAATGCCGGTTAAAATTGGGTGTTCACACACGGTCTCGTTATTTAGTTGACTTCCGCGCCTTTCTTGGCACCTGCTACCCAAGACCTCGTGGTCTCATGCTTTGCTAGTGGTTTCGCTCACGCTAGCCCAATACCTCATGGCCATCCGGCTCGGGCCTCTTCATATATGCTTGTCACCTTTGCCTCGTTCCACTCCTGACCATGGAGTTAGGCCTTTTTTCTCTCTTGATTTTAAGGAATTTTTCTTTGTAACAGGTGTTTTTGCAGTGAATAGGCTCCCTGCATGCGCCTCTATAGCGCATCATCAGGAAGAAGTGTGTCAGATGGCGGTCTGGATCTCTGGTGGTGCCTCCCGTGGGTATTGACCTTCTGTTGATAGCGCCCTCTTGGGTGCCTCGTTGTTGTTCGCTGTTGTTCTCGTAATTGTTGTTGATGGCGCCCTCATAGGCGCCCGGGTGCTTGGTTGTTATGCGTTGGATACTTGCCTATCAGGATTCGGCACCCTCCTGGGCGCCTTGGGTGCCTGCCTGCCCCAATCGGGGTGCCGCCCCGTGGAGCTGGATCTGGCGCCCTCGTGGGCGCCTTGGGTGTCTTGTCATGTTGGTCTGGCTGCCGCCTCTTGGGGCAGGATCTGGCGCCCTCGTGGGCGCCTTGGGCGTCTTGTTACGTTGCTAAGAGTTGGTTGGCTCCCTGATTTTGATGCCCTGCGCCATGTATCCTGATTTTGGCTCCCGCCTTGCGCAAAGACGCTGCTTTCTGCTGCCATGTATCCTGATTTTGGCGCCCTCTTGGGCGCCTTGCGCCAAGACGCTGCTTGCTGCTATTGGCGCCCTCATGGGCGCCCTGCGCCATGTATCCTGATTTTGGCGCCCTCCTGGGCGCCTTGCGCCAAGACGCTGCTTGCTGCTGTTGGCGCCCTCATGGGCGCCCTGCGCCATGTATCCTGATTTTGGCGCCCTCCTGGGCGCTTTGCGCCAAGATGCTGCGTCCTGGTGTTGGCGCCCCCTGGGCGCCCTTCCTGGGTTCGGAAACGTCCGAATTGGATTTTGAGCTCAACACGAGAATTGTAGCTCTGCTTCTTAGCTTTCCAACGCATGTTCACACGCCTCCATCGGATAAGCATGGATGAAGTTATGGACTTCCGACTAGAGCACCCTCCTGGGTGCCGGGTGCCAAACACCTTGCATGGTACCGGGTCATTCTTGTTGTTGGCGCCTTGGTGTTGGGCGCCTGGGTGCCAGTGCTAGGCACCCTCTATGGTGCGCCACTGAGTAGCAAGAGAAAAGTTGAAGGATGATGTGAAAGATAGAAACCTCCCATTGTGGTCGCCAATGTTCTGTACCTAGCAGCATTTTGGTAAGCAACTGTTGGTAGGTCTCTTGCTGCCCTGGCAGTAGGTCAGTGAGCGCCCCGGGGGGGTACCTGCAAGCCACTCCGACGCTCAAGTCAATATGAGAATAAGATAGTGTAGTTGCAAAGGAAGAGTATGTACCTCGTGAATGGCTATGCGAGCCGGAATTTATAGGAAATTGATGTTCGTTGTGGATCGTCGGATCAGTGGAGACAATCTGGACCCTCCAAGCGTATTGGGCTTGCATGTTGTGGATATGGGCTGAATCGATTGTGACATCCCTACTAAATGGACCTCGTGGTTCAGTCCAGAACAGTATTCTTCTACCGCCTCCTAAAGATTACCTACTTCAAGATGAAGTTTCATTCTTACATACCATGCTTCATACTCTTCACCATCGAAAATAGGTGGTGCAATTGTTTTGAACAATTTATCTCCTCCTATTATGATTTCTATCAACTCACAAGTGCTTTAGGATAAAAAAAATTTTATATATCAATTTGTTAACATTTTTTAATATAAAGAGAAGAATTTTTTTTTTTGTGAATAAGAGAAGAGAGATATGATATTTTGAATATTATATTATTATGATATTATGAAAAATGATGTGATACTAAAAGTACTGAATGCTTATGGCTACGAAACTCATAACCCTACTTAAATAGAGACTAGAAACAAGTGTAACTAAAAAAAAAGAGAAACTAGAAACAAATAAGCTTATAAAAAAACCTATAAATAAAGAATCATTGTTAGATAATAATCTAAAATAACAAACTATTATATATGGGATAATATCAAGATATGATAAGATTTTTTTTCTTCAAATATTCTAATAATTTTCCTAGTTTAGGAAAATAAATTAAGATTCAAAAAAAGGGTTAAATAGGCTATAGCTATAATATTTGGTCAACAAAAAGGCTATAGCTATAGCTATAATAAATATAGATATATGATACAATATTTTAAAATTTCAATGCACCCTCTCATTTTACTGTTTTGCACCTCTCAACTCTCTCTCTATATATAATATCATCTCTTCTCATCCCAAAGAAGAACCCTACAATTACACACATTCTCACCATGCGGCTAGAGGCTTGGACGATTGGGTGAGCTTCAATTTCTTAATTCTCTTTTTCTTCATTTTAAACTTCGAAGTTTGTAATTCTAAGGCTTAAGAGATTGATGATACTCATTCGTTCATATCGTTCCTTATCGACATTTTTTTCAGTTCTTATTAGTGAAAACATTGTGAGTTATAGTTTTCTTTTCCTTTTATCGAGTTCTTTGAGAAGCTTACTGTATCTTTTGTTAAAACAATTTTGGATGATAATTTATTCAAATTAGGGCTTACAATTGTGTGCTATATTTATTGAGGTAGTAAATCTGAGTGATTGATTGAGTGTTTACAGTTCCCTTTCCTCATATTCAGTGGATGAATTCACTTTGTGGTTGGAAAATTTGAATTTTGTTTTTGTTTTCAACACCAAGTCCAATTGCGGTGTTCGAATGAGCGCTGAAAGTGCTGAATTTGAGGCAGTTGCAGGCTTGCAGCATCTGATTGTGAATTTGTGATATTATCGTTGAAATTGATGGCCATATTTCAGCATCTGATTGTGAACTTTGTGTTTGCATGTTTATTATCCCTTGGATAAATATACCTCAGACTAATATCATCTCTTCTCATCCCATAGAAGAACCCTACAATTTCACACATTCTCACCATGCGGCTAGAGGCCTGGACGATTGGGTGAGCTTCGATTTCTTAATTCTCTGTTTCTTCATTTTAAACTTTGAAGTTTGTTATTCTAAGGATTAAGAAATTGATGATACTCAATCATTCATATTGTTCCTTATCGATATATTTTTTTCAGTTCTCATTATTGAAAACATTATGAGTTATAGTTTTTTTTTCTCCTTTCATCGAGTTCTTTGAAAAGCTTACTGTATCTTTTGTTAAAACAATTTTGGATGATGACTTATTCAAATTAGGGCTTGTTGTGTGAATCTGAGTGATTGATTTAGTATTTACAATTCCCTTTCCTCATATTCAGTGGATGAATTCACTTTGTGGCTGGAAAATTTGAATTTTGTTTTTGTTTGTTTTCAATACCAACTGTGGTGTTTGAATGAGCGCTGAAAGTGCTGAATTTTAGCATCTGCTTGTGGTATAAATGTGTTGATCTTGATTGCCTTATTTCATCTTCCAATGAGGATGTAATGGGAGATCTGCGTGTTATAAGCAACACAATGCTTGCAAGGCTTGATCTGAGTTTGGCATGTTTATCATTCCACGGATAAATATACCTCAGATTAAAATATTTCTTGATATCTAATTAGTTATCTCAGTATTTTATTTAGAAGAAGTAACCATAGTTCCTTTGGTTTCAGGTTGTTCTTCAGTTTCGGCAGATTGAAGGAGCATATGTGTGCAGTTTTGTAATGTACGTTTGGCTCAGAATCAGCTTTGGCAGAACCAAGATATGAGATATATACAAACAACACTTTTGACTTGCCTGCCGTTCGGAGTTTTGCTCGGAATGTGGCTATCGGAATCAGCGTTGTGTCTATATTTCATATCTTGATTCTGTTGAGTATTTAACGCCCCATGGAGTTTGGCTCAGAATGTGGCTATCCGAATCAGCGTTGACAGAACTGACATATGATATGTACACACAACGCTGTTGAGTTACCATTCAGAGTTTTGCTTGGAATGTGGCTATTCGAATCAGCGTTGTGTCTATATATCATATCTTGATTCTGCCAAGTATTTTATGCCTCAGCGAGTTTGGATCAGAATGTGGCTACCGGAATCAGTGCTGACAGAACCGACATATGAGATATATACACAACGCTGATGATGGCTTGCCATTCTGTGTTTGGCTATGAATGTGGCTATCCGAATCAGCATTGGGTACCTCTCCTCGCACCTTTGTTTTTCATGAGATATTGGTATTTTTCTTTTAACTTTTGTTTCGAATTGCTTTCTCCCTGTTTTGAGTTACTGTTTTTTTTTCTTTTCTAGAGTTCTTTAAGAAGTTTACTGTATCTTTTGTCGAAACAATTTTGGATAATGATTTATTCAAATTAGAGCTTACAATTGTGTGCTATATTTATTTATAGAGGTATTGAATTTGAGTGACCGATTATTATCTACAATCCCCTTTCCTCATATTCAGTGGATGGATTTACTTTGTGGCTGGAAAATTTAAATTTTGTCTTGTTTTTTAAAACACCAGGTGTGGTGTTAGAATTTGAGGCAGTTGCAGAATCTGCTTGTGAAGTTAATGTTGATGTTGATGGCCTTGTTTTATCATCCAATACGGATGTATTTGGAGATATGGGTGTTGTAAACAAAACAATGTTAGATTTTTACTTATTCTTGTTATTTGTTGTGTATTATTTGTTTTGGTCCCTTTTATTGTCAACGGTCCCTTTTTTGTCATGTGAAATCAATGGGTCACAGGCTCACAGCATATTAACTTGTCCCAACGGTTAGAAGAGCCCTAAAGCAGCAATGGCCCATGAAGGCCCAGAGTTCTAGTACTATACACTTGATACTATATCTTGATCTTGATTTTATTTGTGTGTTTATAGTGTGTGGTTACGTTTGAAGTGTGAATTGCCTCTTCTTTCAGTTGCGAGTGAGATCTTCGGATCAATTTCTTGACGACTTTGTTCTGGGGGCATACATGTATTTCCTGACCAAAATCTATGGGGGACTCATAATTTCCCAGATTTAAGTTTTCCGTTACTTCTGGATCCCCTGTTTTGGTTATATTTGGAGCTGCTAGCTTAGTGCCTTGGAGCTGATATAATTCAAGAAAATCACCATTGTGTCTATATTTCATATCTTGATTATGTCAAGTATTTTACGTCCTTGGGAGTTATGCTCAAAATGTGGCTATTTGAGTCATCGTTGATAGAACCGGGATATGAGATTATAAATATACACAATGCTGTTGACTTGTCATTCAGTGTTTGACTTAGAATGTGGCTATCTGAATCAGCTTTGTGTCTATATTTCATATCTTAATTCTGTCAAGTATTTTATGCATCAGTGAGTTCTGCTATTGGAATCAGTGCTGACTGTACTGACATATGAGATATATACACAGTGCTTATCTTTTACCATTCGGAGTTTTGGCTCGGCATGTGGCTATCTGAATCAACATTGTGTATCTCTTTGGACCGTTTTTTATCATGAGATATTGGTAGTTTTCTTTTAACTTTTGTTGCTGATTGCTTTCTCCCTGCTCTATTAGACCTCTATTAGAATGTACTCATATTGAGTTTATCTTTGTTTTAGAGTTAAATAAGTTTTTCGTCTATGTAAAATTTTTGAATTTGTATTCATTGAAGTGTGTACACAACTGGATGGAAACTGAAATTTTTCATTGAAATGAATAATGAATCTGATACAGATTATATAGAATATATATGTTGCTTCTTAACTCAGCATCTCACCGTAATTGAAAAGCAACTATAGTTAAGCTAAATAAACTAGCAACTAACTATACATTGTTTAATGTAATTAATTCCTAACTAGGCCGTAACTAAGTAGTTTAAGATTAACTAATTCATAGCTTCAATACTCCCCATAAAGTGGGATGGTTTATATCATGGAATCCTAACTTGGAAATGAGAGACATGAAGAGATGTTTGGGCATTGCCTTGGTCATGGGATCAACCACTTGATGCTTCGAAGGAACATGTATGAGCTTCAAAAAACCAGACATAACACGCTCTCTAATAAAATGGCAATCGACATCAATGTGTTTAGATTTAGCATGTCTATTTGATTGCTAGCCAACTGAATTGTAGATTGACTATCAAAAAATACAGTCCAAAATCAAGAACGAAACTGTCGCAAGATTATCAATCTCGAAAACCTGGAACTTAAGATGAAACGACACGACCCATCCCGAGGCAATTAATGATCAGGCGCTAGAATCTACGCAATCATTTATGACATGACGTTTCGTTTCAGTCAAACATCATTTAGGGACGCTTCTCTCATTTGTACCTCTCACTGACTTCTGATTGCTGACTTTGGCATCAAAGTTTCAGCAAGTACCCAACCTCGGAAGAAGGCGACACTGACGGTAACGACCCCAAAAGATATTTCGACTCTCGAGGTATTCTTTCGACCTCGTGCCTGGAAAGGACTACACCTAGAAGACAAGCTACCAACTGCTGATTCCGGATCTCAGATCCCGAGGCAAGGTACACAACCGGTAATCAAAATAAGTTTATTTTTTTTACTAGAGCTTTGTAATCAAAATAAGTTTTTTGTTGACAAAAATCAAAATAAGTTTATGGTTCTTCAATTACTAAAAAAACTTCCTTTTACTTATAAAAAAAATAATTATAAGCCTATAGATATCTAAGAAGAAACTTATTATGAGAGGTTTTAGAAAAATTGAGATGCAAATGTTATTACAAAGTATACACAAAATTATTAATAAAATGCTAACAAGAGTCTTTTAGGGCCTCTTTCAATTAGGTTATTGTGTTTATTTACGGACATAAATATTTATAGAAACAACTAATAACATGTTCTTGGTCAAAAAAAAGCTAATAACATGTTCATAAGTTGTTTTTAGCTTATTAAAATAACTTATATAAAAATAGTTTGATTTTATTTTATTTTTATAGAAATAGCTTATGTATAATCTACGCCAAAAACCTAACTGATGATGTGTTTATTCGGCTTTGTTGGTCCGCGTATTTAGCAGTGATATTTTTACTTCTTACTTTCACTAAAATTTTGTAATCAACTTAGTATTAATTTACTTTAACACAAACTAAAAATAATTACGTGTTTAATAAGTGTTGTCAAGACAATAATTTTACAGTTTTATATTAACTATTTTTAATCTGTTCTAATCACTTTCTAATTAATAAAAATTTACTTTTGTTGCTAAACAACCTTAATTCATGAGATATAAAAAATGAGAAAGTTGGAGATTTTTGTGTGTATTATTTGTATTTATTTTATTTTATTTAGGTCACAAACTAAGTTACTCCATCAAAGTTTAAAGTCATGTACACTTTGGTATTTCTAACTTAAAATTCCATAAAAATGACACCAAACTTAAAATTCCAGAAAAATACTCTTGGGGTGCGGGTTACGGAAACACTGGAAGGGTCTGTTTGATGATTGGAATAGGATAAGAGAGATAAATATAATAGGATATAAACATGATAAGTTGTTATTTTATCTTGTGTTTGATGGGCACCTCATAACAAAGATGTAGTACAAGTTGGACCATATCCACCCATTCTAGACAATACCATAATTGTATGGTTGCTCTCATTCACAAAAGGAGATGTGACTAAAAGAGCATAGTCATACGATAATGTTGGATTTCTTCCATGAAAGGGAAATAAATATAAAATAAAATTAATTACATTTAATTTTTTTATGAAAAATATGTGTCCTTTTAATCTCTTCATTTATTTTCAAGGCAATCAAGTCTTTTATTTTCAAAATCAAACAAATTTTGGCCTGTCACCAAATTTCTTCTTCTTAAAACCATCCTTTTTATCTAAATATTTAGGGATATATGATTAATTTTCAGTTTATAAGATAAAATTTCAAAGAAATTATATAATGTAAAATTAGGATTTAAAGGGAAACATTTGAAATTTTTAATGAAATTTGATATTTAGTTTGTAAACCTTAAGTGAAACCCGATTTAGAGTGATTTAATGGATTTAACTTTTTAAAATTGACAAAAGCTAAGATACCTCGTACAAATCCTAACTAATAACAAATAACAAATCCCTGGAGCCTCTTCAACAAATCCTAAGTAAATGTAGTTCAAATGATTTAGAGCAGTATTGAAGATACTTCCTACAGAAAGTAAAGTGATTTGTTTGAGTTAAGAATCAGGAAATTATGAACATATGATTCATTAAAAAGTTGATAAACATATAACTAACAAAATCCAAGAACAATTGTTGTGAAATCAACTATTATTCACAACAATACAGTGCATAATTACATAATTTCAATTGATGCTAGACATACATAACTTCTCCAACTAGTGACTCCACATACAAGTGTATGTCACAGTTATCCAACAATGTAAATTCAGCACACTTGGCAGCATCATTGTCCAACTTCAGTGACTTATAACCCCCTACATATTCTGGTGAATCAGAATTCCACCATAGGAGAAAATCTTCTTTGTATCCTAAGTCCCTAACAAGCCCAACAGCTTCAAAGAAGCTCCATCTATTAACATCATTGATGTTTGCAACAGCTATACCCCCCCCCCCCAATTATAACCCGTATTTTCCCCAACCTCAAAGTGACCCCCATGGTGAATTATGAGACTGAAACTCATCCCTATAAAATTGCCAAAAAAATACAATTTTCAAAAAGATCCCTATATTTTCAAGAAATACATTTTTCCGTTAAAAATTGACTTTGAAAAAGAATCATTCTTGTGGTCCCAATAACACATCCCTGTTGAACCAAGGACAAACACTCTTTGTTTTGTATGATAACAAATTACAATCTGTCTACTAATGGTTCAAGTTGAATAAAGTACAGGACATGAATCAAAGAGCAGGAAATATTAATGTGGAGCAGCTTGGAGAAGAAGCCACCTTAGAAGTCAAGACCTAATTGTTTATCCGCTTTCATTAGGACACAACAGTGTAAGGTCCTATCACTTAAGGTCTATGACATTTAGTAGCTGAGAGATGATTTTTCAAAACATGCATGTTGCATCAAAACAAGCTTTGAAAAATATTTTATAAAATTGCATGCATGCATAGGGTGGCACCTAAACCTAAAAACAATTTTGTGGAAAGCTTGAAATCGATTCCTATCATTTTCTAAAGCATGAAATTGATTTCCTAATCTATTAAAAAGCTTGAAATCGATTTCCTAATCTATTGTTGAAGCAAAGAATCGATTTCCTAATCCATTGTTAAGCATGAAATCGATTTCATAATCTATTGAGAAGCACATAATCGATTTGCTCCTATACTTAAGCCTAAGCAAAGAATCGATTATGAGCTTCATTCAACTAAGCATGAAATCGATTTCCATTATTTTCTAAAGACCAAGAATCAATTTCCTAATCCATTGTTAAGCATGAAATCGATTTCATAATCTATTGAGAAGCACATAATCGATTTGCTCCTATACTTAAGCCTAAGCAAAGAATCGATTATGAGCTTCATTCAACTAAGCATGAAATCGATTTCCATTATTTTCTAAAGGCCAAGAATCGATTACTCACTTCATTTAACTAAGCATGAAATCGATTCCTTTGATTTCTAAAGGCAAAGAATCGATTATCCCATGGTTTGCCTTCACACATAATCGATTTGCAAGCAACATTAATGATTCCTATCATTTTCCTAGGCCTATAAATAGGCAGGTGTGCCTCACTTTCAAAACAGACCTCAACACCACAATACACAACATCTCTCTACTTCTTACATACGATTTCTAGATCTGAGAAAAGAGAAAAAAGAGCTTTCATTGTCATATCTTTTTTAAAGCTCTTCTATTTTCCAAATCACTCATCTCTCTCTGTTACTATATTGTTATACTGCTTAAGTGATTGGATCATAGTTTCTCTATTGTAATCATCTATTGTTTGGTTATTGCGAAATCCTGGGAAATGTTCTTGGGTCGTTCATTCGGGAGATTGAAGTGGTTATTGTGAAATCCTGGGAAGCATTCTTGGGTCGTTCAATCGGGGAGATTGAAGTGGTTGCGAAATCCTGGGAAGTATTCTTGGGTCGTTCAATCAGGGAGATTGAAGTGGTTGCGAAATCCTTAGCGGGGAGCTCGGGTTCTCAATTTGGGTAAATTGAGATTAGCTATAGGGAAGTTGCTTGTTTGTAAAACATTGAAGAGGTTCTTCTCATATAGTGGTTGTCATCAAGTCCAAAGGTTGCAAAGCTGGAGGCCGAGGACATAGGTCTTTTATCCCGAACCTCGTAAAATTCACGGTGTATCTCTTTCCCTACTCTTTTACTTTACCGTTATATTTGTCTATTGTTATATCATTGCGCTGCATATAAATATCTGTTTATCGTGAATTTTGATAATAGTAGCGTTAGCATAATTTTGTACTGTGACTGGATTTGTGTTAAGTATAGCTTGCTTAGATATAGCATATAGTTTAAATCTTAGTTTCCGCATTTGATTTAAACGAGCATTGTTTTGAAAATTGAAAAGAATTCATTTTTAAGCATATAACCTTATTCACCCCCCTCTAAGGTTATCATATAGTCCAACAATTGGTATCAGTAGCCAGAAATTGCATATAGAGCTTAACATCTCGCAATTTTATTTTATTTATCAATATTTGATCATGGGTTCTTTTATGAAAGATGGGATGTCCTTCAATATGCCACCCCTGTTTGATGGGACTGACTATGACTATTGGAGTAGTCGAATGAAAAGTCATGTGCAGGCTCACTACAAGAATAATGGGATTTTCCGGCCAGGACTTTCCGGCGGATTTTATTCGCCGCAAACTTTTCCGGCGGATTTTGGGGTATTTCCGGCAGATTTTTTGGCATTTGCGGCGGATTTTTAAAAAAAAAAAATTTTAAAAATCCGCCGCAAATTTCAAAAATCCGCCACAACAGCCAAAAAAAAAATTTTTTTTTTAAAAAATCCGCCGCAAATGCCAAAAAATCCGCCGCAAAAGCCAAAAAAAATTTCAAAAAATCCGCCGGTAATTTCAAAAATCCGCCGGAAAATTCGGAGGGAAAAAACTCGCCTATAAATAAAAATTTCTCCTACACTCCTCTCATTCTCTCATTTCACTCTTTATTTCATTCTCATTCTCTTCTATATTTCTCTACATATCTCTCTTCTATATTTCTTATACTCTCATCTCCATAAATTTCTCTACATATCTCTCTTCTATATTTCTCCTTCCTTCTTCATTCTTTTTCATTCACTCCTTAATTCTTATTTCTTCTTACTTCTTTATTCACATTCTCTCCTATATCATTCTCTTCTAATATTCTCTTTCATTCTTATTCCTTCCTACTTCTACATTCTCATTCATTTATTTATTTTCATTCTTTTCTATATCATTTTTTCTCATATTCTACTTTATTTTCATTTTTTCTTACTTTTTATTAAAATACAAATTAAACAATAAAATTCGAAAAAATTGAAAAAAAAATTCAAAAATTCAAAAATTCAAATTTTTTACCGCCAGATTTTAAATTTTTTTTTTTTGGATTTTGCGGCGGATTTTAGCCATTTCCGGCGGTTTTTTAAAATTTTTTTTTGGCTTTTGCGGCGGATTTTTGGCATTTGCGGCGGATTTTTAAAAAAAAAAAAAAATATTTTTTCGAAAAATTTTTTTTTTTTTAAAATCCGCCGCAAATGCCTTTAAAATCCGCCGGAAAATTTCAAAAAAATTTTTTTTTTTTTTAAAAATCCGCCGCAAAATGCTTTTCCGGCGGATTTTCCGCCGGAAAGCGTTTGCTGCGAGCTGGCTACCGGCGACAAAAATCCGCCGCAAAGTCCAATTTTGCGGCGGAAATATGGCTTTTCCGGCGGATTTTGCCCGCCGGAAAATCCTGTTTTTCTTGTAGTGGCTATAGATTTCACTTTACGGAGGATCATTGTTGATGGACCACTTATTCTTATGAAAATCAAAATTACAAAACCTGGTGGTGCTGTTGACGGAGATACTACTAAATCTCAAGTTACTGGTAAAGCAGAGGAAGTACCTATTGAAGATATCTATTCTATTGACCTGAGTGAGCTGAGAAAGTCTGAATTAGATAAAATATCCTTAAATGCAAAGGCAATGAACATTCTTCACTTATCTCTATGTGAAGAAGAGTATGGAAGGGTAAAAGGTTGTCAGACAGCAAAAGAAATTTGGGATTGTTTGGAAGCTACAGATGTCGGCACGAGTCAGGTAAAAGATACAAAAATAAGAATTCTCACTTCCGAGTATGAAGCTTTCAAAATGAAGGAAGGTGAATCTGTCGCAGCTATGCACCAAAGATTGAATCTGATAGTAAACAACTTGAGAGCACTTGGGAAGAATTACTCAACAAAAGATCTAAATGGGAAGATTCTTGCATCCTTGACTAGTGAGTTCTTTCCTAAAACTTGTGCAATCACTGAAGCCAAAGATATTGGCACTTTACCTCAAGAATACTTGATTGGGTCACTTCTTGCATTTGAGGTGGTATTGGCCGCTAACAAGGTTCAAGAAAAAGAAGTGGTCAAAGAAAGGAAGTCTCTTGCTCTTGCTGGCAAAACTCCTAAGGTAGCAAGGAAAGAGGTTGAGTCTGATGAAGAATCCGATGATGAAGACATGGCTAAAATATTTGAAGAATTCATGAGATTCAAGAAGCTTGGGAAGGGTGACTACTCAAAGAAATCCAAGTACCCACAAAAGAAAGATAAGAAGGCTACATGGGACAATTCTTATACTGACAGTGAAACTGATGAAGAAGAGGAGGTTGCAAATGTTATTTGTTTTACGGCAAATGACACCCTTGAGGCTACATGGGACAATCTTCACACTGACAGTGAAACAGATGAAGAAGAGAAGACTGCCAATGTTGATCTTCTTAGGGCAACGGACACCCCTAAGGTAATCCTTGATAACCATAGTCTTTCTGATTCACTTGAGCATGATGATATGTATAGTAGTCAAGATTTGAGTGAGGCTTTTGAAGCTCTTTATTTTGAACATGAAACTCTTTTGTTAAAATCTAAGAAATTGACAAAGAGCAACAAAAGCATGCTCACTCAAATTGAGACCCTTGAGAATAAGGTAGCTAAGTTGAAGAATGAGCTACATAAAACTAAACCTTTCAACCTTGAGTTTCTTGAGCTTAAACAAAATTTTGAAAAAGTCAAGGTTGAAAATGATATTCTGAAAGAATCTTTAAAAAGGTTTGAGGTTGGTGAAAATACCTTAACCAAGATACTGCACTCCCAACATAAATATGTTGATAGGAGAGGTATTGGGTATGAAGGTAATTCCACCTCCTCTATTTTGAAAAAGAAAATGACTTTTGTAGCTTCTACTTCAAGTAAGACACCTACTATTTTCTCTTGTAGTTATTGTCAAAAAGGGAACCACTGCTCTCATAGATGCCCTATTCGTAGATTGTGTTAGCTCGGTACCCTTATACCTGCTTGCAAGAAACCAAGGTGGATTGTGAAAACAAACCCCTTGATGACTAACCCACAAGGACCCAAAGAGATTTGGGTATCAAAACTTTCAACTTGATTTTAGTGCAGGTATGTTTCAAGGTATGGGGGCCAGATTGGTACCTTGATAGCAGAGACTCGAAGCTCATGACTGGAGACGCAAAAAGTTTTTAATACTCACCCCCAGAAAAAGTGGTCATGTGACTTGTGATTATATCAATAGAGGAAGAATCCTCGGTGAAGGTTAGATCTATCTACCTCTATTGTAAATGTGTTATAGAGAAGAACTTAAATAACTCATCAAATATTAGACATGTATGTGAAAGAGTAATTTTTGTCTCATGCATCATTGAGAACAATATTTGTAAGGCATGTTAGAAAAATAGGAAACAAAGTAAACAACATCTTTCCAAAAAAAAAATTGAAAGTTGTTTTGGATACTATTGTGCTGAATCTTTGGTGAAATTTTTTTGAAGTTAAAATATGGTATACCTAGTTGAACCAATTATGATATATTATCTCATAGATATCCTATTTTCTTTAATATCTTATTTTTTAAACCGTGATGGTCCACTCTCTTTTGACATATAGAATTGTCTCTTTGTATTCTAGAATTAGTCATGGGGATCATCAAGTAAGGGGGGGCATAGCATTAAACTACATTTATGTGTCTTGTTATATCATATGCTATGTGCCTTGTGTGTTTTCCCTCCTTTTTGATGAAAACAAAGGGGGAGAAATACTTGCTATTTAGTAAATACTTGCTTCTTATGTTTATGCTTATGCTTAGGGGGAGCTTTTGCTATTGTTTCTTATTTATTACCTCCCTATGCATAATGTAATTTGTTATCATCAAAAAGGGGGAGTTTGTTGAACCAAGGACAAACACTCTTTGTTTTGTATGATAACAAATTACAATCTGTCTACTAATGGTTCAAGTTGAATAAAGTACAGGACATGAATCAAAGAGTAGGAAATATTAACGTGGAGCAGCTTGGAGAAGAAGCCACCTTAGAAGTCAAGACCTAATTGTTTATCCGCTTTCATTAGGACACATTGTAAGGTCCTATCACTTAAGGTCTATGACATTTAGTAGCTGAGAGATGATTTTTCAAAACATGCATGTTGCATCAAAACAAGCTTTGAAAAATATTTTATAAAATTGCATGCATGCATAGAGTGGCACCTAAACCTAAAAACAATTTTGTGGAAAGCTTGAAATCGATTCCTATCATTTTCTAAAGCATGAAATTGATTTCCTAATCTATTATAAAGCTTGAAATCGATTTCCTAATCTATTGTTGAAGCAAAGAATCGATTTCCTAATCCATTGTTAAGCATGAAATCGATTTCATAATCTATTGAGAAGCACATAATCGATTTGCTCCTATACTTAAGCCTAAGCAAAGAATCGATTATGAGCTTCATTCAACTAAGCATGAAATCGATTTCCATTATTTTCTAAAGGCCAAGAATCGATTTCCTAATCCATTGTTAAGCATGAAATCGATTTCATAATCTATTGAGAAGCACATAATCGATTTGCTCCTATACTTAAGCCTAAGCAGAGAATCGATTATGAGCTTCATTCAACTAAGCATGAAATCGATTTCCATTATTTTCTAAAGGCGAAGAATCGATTACTCACTTCATTTAACTAAGCATGAAATCGATTCCTTTGATTTCTAAAGGCAAAGAATCGATTATCCCATGGTTTGCCTTCTCACATAATCGATTTGCAAGCACCATTAATGATTCCTATCATTTTCCTAGGCCTATAAATAGGCAGGTGTGCCTCACTTTCAAAACAGACCTCAACACCACAATACACAACATCTCTCTACTTCTCACATACGATTTCTAGATCTGAGAAAAGAGAAAAAAGAGCTTTCATTGTCATATCTTTTTTAAAGCTCTTCTATTTTCCAAATCACTCATCTCTCTCCGTTACTATATTGTTATACTGCTTAAGTGATTGGATCATAGTTTCTCTATTGTAATCATCTATTGTTTGGTCATTGCTAAATCCTAGGAAGTGTTCTTGGGTCGTTCAATCGGGAGATTGAAGTGGTTATTGTGAAATCCTGGGAAGCATTCTTGGGTCGTTCAATCAGGGAGATTGAAGTGGTTGCGAAATCCTGGGAAGTATTCTTGGGTCGTTCAATCGGGGAGATTGAAGTGGTTGCGAAATCCTTAGCGGGGAGCTCGGGTTCTCAATTTGGGTAAATTGATATTAGCTATAGGGAAGTTGCTTGTTTGTAAAACATTGAAGAGGTTCTTCTCATATAGTGGTTGTCATCAACTCCAAAGGTTGCAAAGCTGGAGGCCGAGGACGTAGGGCTTTTATCCCGAACCTCGTAAAATTCACAGTGTATCTCTTTCCCTACTCTTTTACTTTACCGTTAAATTTGTCTATTGTTATATCATTGCGCTGCATATAAATATCTGTTTATCGTTAATTTTGATAATAGTAGCTTTAGCGTAATTTTGTACTGTGACTGGATTTGTGTTAAGTATAGCTTGCTTAGATATAGCATATAGTTTAAATCTTAGTTTCCGCATTTGATTTAAACGAGTATTGTTTTGAAAATTGAAAAGAATTCATTTTTAAGCATATAATCTTATTCACCCCCCTCTAAGGTTATCATATAGCCCAACAATCCCAACAACAGAAACACAATAAACAAAGCTACATTAAATACAAATCAACTGCAAAGACTGAGAAGTGTGGTCCAAAATGGTCAAATACTGTGAATAAAGCATAAAGGGACACATTGGTCTTATACTTGGTCTTTTGGAGTAAAATAAAGCACAATCACAACAATGACAAACACAGTAACACTTGGATGAACTGAACAAACGATTAACACTTCAACCAACGAAATTAAACAGAAAAACACATACCTACGAGCTTCCTTCTTCTTCGTCACACCAGAAAACCTTCAAAACGTTCGTCTTCTTCGTCGATTTTCCTTTCTCTCGCGCGATTCTCAAACTTCGTAAACCCTAGATTTCTCTCCTTCTACTTCGTTCTACAACTAATTCACTTCTTCTCTTCTGACCTTTGCACTTCATGTTTTCTTGTTTTAATCTTTTAATTTTTTTAAAATTTTGATTTTATGAATTAGTTTTTTATGTTTTTGGCGAGTCAACATGTACGGTCAGTATTTTTAAGACACATTGGCAGACACGTTGGTTTTTTTTGTAACGTCAGTGTAACAGAGCTTTAACAGAAGGACTTATACCAAAATAGTGTATTTTGCAAGGTTTTTTACTAAATTTTTTTTTTGCAGGGGCTTAAACCAAAACAAGCTATATTTGCAGGGGCCTAAAACATATTTAGGCCTATTATAAATTGAACAAATGTATTCATAATTACATACTTTCAATTGTTAGATTAGATTAGACAACAATGTCACCCACTGGCATGCAAAACTATTCGTGAGAAGTGAAATGGCCACTGAAATAAAAGAAAAGTAGTAAATATGAGAATAATATAAGATTTATATTGAAGAAAAGTACTAAAAGTAAAAAAAAAAGTTATGAATATGGTCTCACTCTCAGGAGCTTAATTATAAGCAACTAACACTAATTATAAAAACCATTAGATTTTTTTTTTGATGTTATAAAAACCATTAGATTTGGTATTGCATGAAGCAAGGAAAATTTCAACACAATTTATTTAGACAAATCCATCACACTAACATTTCTGTTCAAGTATAGCACACACCATATTCACTAAAATGCATGAAAGTTTCCCAATTTATTTAGACAAATCCATCACACTAACCTTTCTGTTCCAGTATAGCATATATCCTATTCACTAAAATGTAGTCCAAATGTATGAAAATTTTTCTCTTTAATCTCTTTTGGTTCCAAAATGTGTTGAGAGTTTTGAAGGTTCATTAGTATTTACCTAACAAACACGCATCCCAAAGCCTAACCCATAAACTCACAATATCATAGCCTCATATAGGCTTTGAACCACCTTGATCTCTTCCATTGGGTGTAAGCAAGTGAATATAACTATTGGAGGGAACAATACCACTATAAGCACAACAATCAAAGCTCAAGATTCGCAGTCATAAGTGAACTCAGTGAAGGACACTTCCCCTCTTAAAGTACTGTCAGCACCGGTGGCGGAGCTTGCCCAAAATATTGGGGGGTGCCGCAACTACTAACTAAAAAAACCATCACATTTTACCATACTCTTCATTATTTAATAATATATCTTTCATAACTCTACTAATTTATCTTTTCAAATGTTATTAATGAAGGTTAATTTGGTAAACTAACTCACAATTTCTCTACTAAAAAAGAAATTTTATTTTTTCTGGGGGTACCATAGTATCCTTCCGCTCCCACCATGCTCCGCTACTGATGTTGTTTTAGGGTAGAAGTATAGTAAAAAAAAATTCTTTTTTTTCTGGGGGGTACCACGGCTCCCTCCCGTCCCTATGAAGCTCCGCCACTGGTCAGCACCAAAGAAATCTGCAGGGGGGCAGCTATTCCTTGAATGCTGTCAAACAAAAAATTACCTCTTAAATGATTCGTCAACGATAATGTACACAATTGAAGATTCGATTCCAAATAAAAGTCACACAACCATTAAAGTTGGCTACCCTCCCTGAAACTATTATGTGGACGTATCTATAAGTCATTGCAGACATATGCAGACATAGAAATTCAAGTATTAAGTTCTTACTCATTTCTTGAAGCTTTTGTATCACGAGCAAACATCTTGTAGGATAGCAATTTTCCTTCTAATTTCTGCAAAAGCTGATTGACCTTTTATTTTCCTTTTATTTTCCTTTGAATTTTTTGGCAATTGATAATTCTATATCAAACATTAGCTTCACTGCAGATTATTTAAGAAAAATATTACTTCAGATACTGATATGACCCTTAGTTTTCCCGGTGCTGCGGCATTATTGTGAGTTTACCCCCAACCTCTTCCTCAACATAATCACCCAACAAAAACTCAGCTTGCAAATTCAATGAACATTTGCCAAATTTAATTCTATCATCCACTAAATCATACTCTGGAAACTTACTCTCAACTCAACAACATTCTTAAGAGGTGCCTCTAGAACAGAGGAATCAACTTTCACTCCTAATCCATATTCTTCCCCCACCAAATTCCATAACCTGGTAAAAATAGAAAACATAAGAACTAAAATAAAAATAGAAAGGACAGAATATGAAAAGATTACTAAGGTATCTAAGAGGAACCGCCAAAAGAAGCTTGTGTTTTGGCAATGGAAATCTAATGTTTATTGGATATTCAGACTCAAATATGGCAGGAGATGTGGATTCAAGGAGGTCAACATCAGGTTATCTGATTACTTTTGCAGGGGGAGTTGTTTCTTGGCAGTCAAAGCTTCAAAAATGTGTTCTGGATTCAAGGAGGTCAAAAATGTTTTGAAGTACCGTCCATCTAGCCAAGAACCCCATGTTCCATTCACGCTCAAAACATATTGACATCTGGTATCATTGGATACGAGAAGCGTCGGATGAAAAGAGATTGAAGATAGAGAAAATCCATACAGATTTGAATTGGTCTGATATGATTACTAAGTCACTACCAATCAAGAAGGTTGAAGATTGTTGAGCCCACGGAGCGGTAGGCTAAGCCGGAAAGAGAGAGAGCAGTTGGTTCTAGAATTGAAATAATGGAAATGCTCTGTCGTAGAGCTTCAAGGTGCTAGTATAGTGTTGCTCCCCAATTAAGTCAAGAAGGGGGAGATTTGTTGGAATTCCATCCTTAATTATGGTTCACAAGTCACAATGCATGGCAAAAGGGGATGAATATTCCAAGGTCTTCGAATTCATTTCTTTGACCTTGAGACATGCACATTCAACTTTGAAGAATGCATTGGGAATTTCTAGTTGTGGAAATTAATTAGCCTCCCTTAATCACTTTTTTTGGAGAAGCCACATTCTTCTCCTATAAATAGGAGAACTTGTGAAGAGTTTCACAACACATCCAAGTGAAGAAATCCTAAGAGAGTTAGAGAGTTTTTTTGTATTCCTCGTTGAGAGAGAGAGTTTCATAGAGAGAAAAATTTGAATATTATCCGAGAGGGTGAGATTCATAGAGAGATCCTCATAGATTGACAGAAACACTTTGTAATCCTACTTTTATAGTCGAGATCTTTTAACTGGACTAGATCCCGTGGTTTTTCCCGAGAGGGTTTTCCACGTAAAAATTCTGATGTCATTCTTCTTCTCTTCTCTTTTATTTTTATGCTTCCGCATAGTGCCCATTTTGCGTTCACAGAGGAGGGAATAGGTACTGTTGTTTCCCAATAGTTCGTAATTTTAGATTAGATTAGTTTTGTTTTGCTGTATGTTTTCTGTTTTTCTCTCTCTGTAGCTGGTGTTTTGGGGTGGCCCTTTGTGCTGTGATGATCCCCCGTGTACGCGGATTTTACTGTATTGGGTGTATTTTTTCCTGGTACTTTTAGCACATGATTGGACACCCTCTCAAACTCTTCATAGAAGGGGAGTGTATGTCAATAATGTTGAGCTATTTGGCTATTAGTGCAATATTCTCATTTATCAAAAATAAAAAGTGAGTTGGTACTTGTAAACATCGACGACGAACAAGGTAATGAGATGAAAACTCCTCAATCAACATATCCCTTCCAACTAGCTTTCCCAAACTGTTGAATTGAAAAATACTTGTATTGAGTTTTTCACACATGATGATGATAATGATGATGATGATGATGCACATATTGATCAGATGGAAATGATATCTGACCCTATACCATTCCCTTCAGATCTTGCAGTCACCAACCTCACTAGTGTCCCTCCCTACAGGAACGTAGTTAGATGAAACACCATCTGTATTTGTTGAACTTCATTTAAGATTAGAAGATGATCGATGAAAACACGAATTGTCTTATTGAAACTATAGCTGCGGAAGATGATGCAGCAAAATGACAAATAAACACTAACTGTATAAATGCAAAGTAGTTGACCTAGTTCATTTGTTTGTTTTTTTATGACAATAGTTGAAAGCGTTGGGACACTCCATGGGTAGCCAACAATGGTCCGAATAAAAAAAAACTATAGTTCATTTGTTAATAAGTATTATTATTATTATTATTATTATTTATTAAGTTACACTTCAATTATTTATTTAAGGGTTAAATGTATGTTTCGTCCCTGCAAATATCACAATAATCCAGTTTCGTCCCTGTAAAAAAAAAAGTTTTAAAACAGCCCTTGCAATTACCAAACGCTTCTAGTTTCGTCCCTGCTGTTAACTTTCCATCCAAAAAACTAACGGTAGCCACGTCATCAACCCTTGCCCAAAAAAAAGTTTTAAAACAACCATTGCAATTACCAAACGCTTCTAGTTTCGTCCCTGCTATTAACTATTCATCATCTTCAACCTCTTGATTGTCTTCTTCAAACCCAAATCTCATCAAATCTCCTTATTTCCTTACACAAAATCTCATTCTCACCACAAACACCAAATAATGACACAAAATCTCATTCTCACCCCAACAGCAACATCAACAACAATAGCAACGCTGAGGATCATTACAGGAATGAGGGTGGAGTAACTGTTCGTGCTAATGGGTCATCATCTTCTTCTTGATCTTTAATGAAAGAGAGGAAAAATAATATCTTGTTAGATAGGTTGAGACTTGAGTATCTATGGTATGCTACCGGTTAATTAATTAGTTACTTTTTTTTAATTTGTTTAGTTTTTATATTATCAGCTATCGATCGATGAGATGATGTTGATGTTAATGATGAACATGATCACCTTTGTTAACATGATGGGAATTTATTTTCTTTTAATTTTCTGAGTTGTTTGTTTAATTTGCTGCTATATGACTAGAGATTAAAATGGGTTTTATTCAAAATTCAAAATTAATTGGTGTTATGTTATGGGCAAGGGTTGTTTTAAGGAGATTTGATGGGATTTGGGTTTGAAGAAGACAATCAAGAGGTTGAAGATGATGAATAGTTAATAGCAGGGACGAAACTAGAAGCGTTTGGTAATTGCAAGGGTTGTTTTAAAACTTTTTTTTGGGCAAGGGTTGATGACGTGGCAACCGTTAGTTTTTTGGATGGAAAGTTAACAGCAGGGACGAAACTAGAAGCGTTTGGTAATTGCAAGGGCTGTTTTAAAACTTTTTTTTTTACAGGGACGAAACTGGATTATTGTGATATTTGCAGGGACGAAACATACCTTTAACCCTTTATTTAATTGCATTTTACTAATTGTTTTTAATTAGTTTGTTATTATCTTTTAGAGTTTGTTTAGAAGATAAATGGTAGTTAGAGAAGATAAATGGTACATTAGTATTATTTAAACTCAGCTCTACTAATCTTTTGATGTACGTTCAATTTCACTCATCAATCAATAAAATGAGACTTTCACTCTCAGTTCTCTGTTTCATATATAATTGACGTCACACTTTTAATATGGTATCAGATGGAAAAAAAATCAGGAGGTGATATAGCTTCCGCGTTCCTCTCTTCTCGGTGATTCCTCCATTGTCTTCTCGCGATTTTCTTCTTCCGGTTTGCGATTCATGAACAATGGTGCTCATCGTGCTACCAGAAGAAATTTCTTGATTTTTCTTCCACATGTTCTTGGAGATTCTTTGCGTTCATCATTCTTCATTTGTTCTTTGATCTGCTTGGTTGTTGTTCAACTAATCTCTGCCATGGCAAATCCTCCACAAAATTGTGATGACACATTCTACCTCCATCCTTCGGATAATCCCGATCTTGTGTTGGTATCTCAACATCTTCCTAAGGACAAATTCAGTCACTTCTTGCATGTGTTCAAGAAATTCATTGAAGCTTCTTCCTCGATCATCCCTCGAGTCAGCTTCATTATTATATAAATTTTTTGAAGCTTCTTCCTCGATCTTCCCCCGAGCCAGCTTCATCATTACTAAGTACTTATGTTGGTTATGATTCACAAATATCCATGCCTAAGCCTATTCTAGATTTTTTATTGGGCCAAGATCTCTATTATTCCACCTATTTTTTCATACTCCAGTTGTCTGGTCCTGGGTGCGAAGTGGTGTGTTGAGATCCTTGTTATTTCACCTGTATCAGTCAATGCTTCAGATGTCCAGTCCTGAGCGTGACGGGTGTGTTGAAGTCCCACATCGACTAGGGATATGGCATAAACAATCTTATTAGCTTGAGAATTCATAAAATCAAATGATTTTCAAGGGTATATTTGTGATGCAAAACAATTCCAAGACCCCTGTTCTCATAACTCATTGGCAAGATGAGAATGCTTGACATCTATTCTCCATCTTAAGGGGGTATTAAGTTACACTTCAATTATTTATTTATTTGCATTTTACTAATTGTTTTTAATTAGTTTGTTATTATCTTTTAGAGTTTGTTTAGAAGATAAATGGTAGTTAGAGAAGATAAATGGTACATTAGTATTATTTAAACTCAGATCTACTAAGCTTTTGATCTACGTTCAATTTCACTCATCAATCAATAAAATGAGACTTCTCTGTTTCATATATAATTTACGTCGCACTTTTAATATTATTAATACTTTGTCCACAACTTATGCAACCAATAGATACTACAAAAGTAAAATTTGTTATCAATTTTTTATTTATTTCTGCCGTGAGCACTGTCAAGGACAAGAGATTCCTTATTATATTATGAACCTTTTATCTCATTACCTTGTTCATACTTACTTCATGCATAGCATTATTAATTATTGACAATTACTGATCATATAATCATTTGAATAAAAACGTTTACCAATAATTTTGTACTTTAAAAGATGTTATTCAACCCCCTATTCCTAAGGGTTTTGTACTAGTAATTTATTATTTATATGCTTAAGCAGTTACTACATATCATTATTAAATTACGCAAGTTATTCTACTAAGTAATTGCTAGCTAGTTAGTTCAACACTGCTTCTGTTGTCTATGAGATCTATGTGATTCAAGAAGGAAGAATTCATATAAGTATATGTTTTGTTTCATTGATGTGTGAGCCAAAATTTTGTATTCAATTTGCAATCTATGTTTCACCACGATAAAAGTTGGAATATGGTAAAAATAAAATTGAAATAAGAATCGTAGATAATTTTTTTCTATTAAAAGTTTGAAATGTGATTCGTAGATAATGTTGCATAGATAGTAGAAGTTGGAGGCTTTAGAGTAAGCCCAATTGCTTCACTATATATACCCACCCACACTCCTAGACAATGCATGCTTTCTCCACTCCTCTCATATGCTCATTTCTATTATGGACTGACTTGGGCGTCAGAATGCTTGCAGGTGGCGGCCACTCTGGTTCTCACCGGAGCTCGGAACATTAAGCACCGAACCTCAAAATTCTTACAAGCAACACCCTTCACCCATGGATTGATTTACGACACACAAACGAATTCAGAAATAAAATAGCATCTAGTATCTAGCTGCTAACAACCTATTTATAATCCTAAGATGAAAACCTAATTAAGTTCAATGGGTTCTTAAACAAAAGCCTAATAAGAAAGATTAATTGGCTCGTAAACCCGTAATTGACTAAACTTCTTCAGTAATTCACAGTTTTGATCTCAAGGACATCCACACTGGGTTTTGGCTCAACAGAAGAATTGTAGATCGGCTCCTTAGCTTTCCAACGCATGTTTGCACGCCTCAATTGGATAAACACAGTCAAAGTTATGGCCTGTAGAGTGAACAATGGTCAATATTTAATTAAACCTAAAATTAATCAAGGAATTATAATATTAATGCTCAATTAAGACCCAAAGTCTAGAAACATGCTAGGACTCAAATATTAGGTGCAAAACACAACCAAAAACACCAAGTGCAATGCTATAAAGAATGCCTTAAAATGCATTGATCAATGAACTCACTTGTGAAGCACATTTCTTGATAGCAACAACCAAAGTTGTTCTTCACAGGACCAATATGAATTCCCAAAGTTTCACATCAACAATGTTGACCCCAAGGTTTTGTTTTTGCTATTTCTATCCCAAGGGAAACTCTATAAACTTAAATCCATGCTCAATCACCCACATGCAAGCTCCATATAGTTGGTTTCAGCTCTCCAAACTCTCGAGCAAGGTGAAATGAGGGAAATGGGGAGTCGTTTACAAACTCTGATTTTGGGTTTTTGGTGATGAAAATTCTGATTTTGGTGAATGTGATGAGTGATTGAAGATAGTAACTGAAGTTAGTTGAAGATTAGTGAAGGAATAAAGATGAAAGACTAACTTCCCTCAAGTTCTTCTCCCTCTTTCTTTCTTCCCTTCCATCGAATTCTCTCTCTCAACCCTAACTCTCTTCTTTCTTCTCTGTTTTCAGCTGAAGAGAAAATAAATAATGAAGTCTCTCCCTCCACTTTCTTATATTTCATAAGGGTCAACTAATAAAGTGTGGGTTTGGGCTTTTGGGTTGGGTCAAGTGCCCGGCCCATAAGGTAGTATAAGTATGATTTGTTGTATTTTATTGAAAATAAAAGGATATTTCAAAAGTGAGAAGTCCCACATTGCTTGGTTTTGGATTCACCAAAGTCTTCATATTCTAAAGCTTAATGAGAGCTAGTAAACAAGCAACTAAAAGGGACTCCCTCGCGCGCACAAGCAGGGACCAACATGGCTTGGTTCAGTGCGAATCTTTCGATTCCCCCCCCCCCCCTGCGCGCTCGACTGGCTTTGTACTAATTTTATTAAATGAAATATTACTTTTATCAGCCTTTCTGTATACGCCCAATCATGGGTCAAAATGTTTTATGAAATAATTTGTAACGGAAAGCTCAGGTCGAAAACTGCAAGTTGGTCGAACCGATTGGCAATACAATCTGGTCGAAAACTGAAAGTTGGTCGAACTGACTGGCGAAAAGATTTGGTCGAAAACTGAACCTTAATTCCCTTTATTTTGTAACTGTCAGTTTCTTCCAACGACTTCTTTTCTTTTAAACCCATTCATTCCGTAACCGCAGAGTTAAAACCTTTTGATTACAATTGATTTTCGAAACGGTTTTTGACTGGCTATTGATTGCTGGAGCCTATGTCTCTAACAGCATCATTCGACTACAGCCATATCAGCAATTTACGACAACATGATTTGATGAGGACACCCCCTTTTTCTTTTTCTTTTTTTTTGAAGGGAAAAAGCTTCATTCATTCAATAGCTAATAGACCATAAATACAAACAGGAATACAACCATACTGAATCACATGAGTTGGGACATTTTCCACCCAGAACCTAAGGTAATATCTAAGAGATAAGACCACCCAAGCATAATGGGCACTACACTTAGAGAAATCAGAAAGTATGAGAACAAGAACAACACAATCACAAGGATCTAACAACCAAACTATCAGTAGCTTCCGGTCATAGACATTGGCAATCAATGAGTGAGAATCCACAGTGTTATACCCTAATTTTGTCTGACCTTTTTTCTTAAAAAAAACGAAAAAAAAAAGAATTATTTTCTTTTAGAAAATAAAAGTACAAATTTTACTCTCATGTTATACATTACTTCCCATCTAGTTACTATAAGTCTTTGTATTTAAAAAGAAAACAAACTGAAAAAGCAAGAAAAGAGAAAAGGGGGCGATTAGTAAAATTGGGGTGTGGGTAGTGTTGTTTTTATTTTTTCTGTTGTAACTGATTTTGGGCCATTATTGGAGGCCCATGCGACTTAGGCCTGACCCGGATGGCATGTTTTCAGCTTTCACTCACAAAACCTAATTGCCTCCATATCAAACCCTATTTCCCATCACTTCCATCATCTCCTAAAAAGTCTCTCTCAACAATTAACCTCCCCAACACCCTAGCCGCCCCAATTCTCTCTCTCCCACGTCTCCTTCACCACCCCCAATTCTCTCTCTCTCTCCCACGTCTCCTTTACCACTCCCACACGCCTACCTTCACCATCCCTACACGTCTCCTACCTTCACAACCCCCCCCCCACGCCGCTACAGTGCACGAAACCTCCATTTTTGGCGCCTCTTTCTCTCCTCTCCCCACGCAAGCCCTTATTTTCGTCACCAGCCTTCAAAAAGCCAACGGTCCCATGATAAATCGTTGGTCCATGCGTTCTTCTCTCGGTTTTTCATAGGTGGCTTCGGTTTTAAAGAGAAAACATAGTGAGTTATACAGATTTTCAGATATGAGTGCAAGAACCAATGGAAAAAACGAAGGAGAAAGCGCACCACTATAGGTTTGATTTTCTAGTATAAATATTGTTCGAATCCTTGAAGGAAGGGGGGATTTGGAGAGGGAAGAGTTAGAAAGATCCGAATTTTGGAGAACAAGAATCGTGTTCGTGAGCAAGATCTTCAGAGACTTAATCGAAAGAGAGAAAGAGAGCAAGTTCTTCATTTTTATTTTTTTATTTCCCCTACTAAAATTATCAGAAAATTTTATTTCATTTTCTTTTATGTGAGATATGAGAGAAAGATTCATTATTCAAGCCTTGTGGTAATTTTTCTCTTAATCTTCTAGCTTGTTTGTATGATCTATTGAACTGTTTGCATTTTTTTTATTTCATACTCTTTGCAATTTTAGTTTGCTACCTATAAATCTTTCATTCTGTGTATCTCCATGTTTATGAGATTTTTGAATGTTGAAGAATACTGTTGTTGTACTGAAATCCTCTTTGATGTCAATAATTCATTTTGTTTCATCCTTGTGAAGGCCACGTTTTTTTTTGTTGTTGTTGAGTTGGAAATGTCATACTTTGGACTTTGGAGAAAGGTATTAATGCCTTTTCAATAACAATTATGATTGTCATCAAAATCATAATAATTAGACCCAATTTTTTTATAAAAATGAATCAATCAATTTTTTTAATTAAAAGGTGGATCTGAACCCTTTCAGTTGCTAACAAATGAATTCTAAAACCAAAAAATATTTCTTAAGTAAATTAATAAATCTTTCCATATATTACATATATCAAATGGTTTACTTTCTACACCCCCAAATTTACTGTTTCACGCCCTCTTTATCATTTTTTTTATAATAACCCTCTTTATCATTTTTTTTGACAATAACCCCATTTATCATTTTAAAACACTACTGATTGCACCCCCCTGTCCGCACCCCTCTGTTTTAATGATACAGCCCCTTTTTCAAAAACATCAGACTGCTGTTCACCCCCTGTATTTCTAATCATACAGTCCCTGTGTTTCTTAACAAAAAAAAACGGACATCTAATTGCACCCCCTCTTTTAATAAAACAACCACCCTGTTTAGGCCCTTTTTTAATAAAAAGTTTTTAAATAGGCCCTGTTCCTCCTTCTCTCTGTAACTTTGTGCGGCTGTATGTGAACCAAGTTTCACAAACCCTAGCCTTGTTATGTTTTTATATATATATTTCTCTTTTATAAATCCAATAATCAGATTTTTTAAAAAACAAAGCAAGGAAAACAAAGTGAAGAAGCTGATTCTTTGTTTACACACCCATGTTTCCATCGTAACCCCATCCCCTGATTCTTTATCCATTTTTTTTCTTTCTTTTTAGATAAATAATACTAAAAAAACTGATTTCTAAATACACCCCTTTTATATCCTGTGCCCCTCCCTCTATTTTAGTTTATAGCCCTCAATGCTTTTCAGTTTGGGCTCATTCTATTTTGGATCTGATGAAATTTAGACTTCTACTAAGTACACCCTATTTCATTTCTTATTCCTCATTCATTTTGTTATCTTTTCCTTATTCATCATTTTTTCTTTTCTTTTTAATAAACATTAGTTATTTTATATCATATCTTTTTATATTTCTAACTCACTTGAGTCTAGGTTTCACCCCACTCTTTTTACTTTTACAAATCAATGAGTCCAACTCATCCTCACACACTTTACTAAACAATGAGTCCAACTCATCTTCATACATTTTACAAACTAATGAGTCCAACTCATTTTCATACAATCTCGAATCTATTTTTTTAAAAATCATTTTTCCAAGTAAGCATTTTCAAATAATCAAGCACTCAATCACAAATCAGTTATTTGCAATGGTCACTCTGGGTTTAACTCGTTTGAACATTGTAAACACCTTCTTTTCCAACTAGGCTATTAGTGGTGACCACTCTGGATTTATCTGTTTGGTCATGATGAACGCCCTCCAGCTTCAAAAACATTCAAATATTAAAAAACACCAACGCACAAGCATTTTCTACCCAAGAACTACGTAGCTTTGATTTCTCCATCACACCTGGAGATACGTAGGAGCGGGGAACCCACTCCTGTCAAGCACAAAAAACTAAAATTCTTATTAGGTCCTCCTCTTCAATTTTGTAAATAATAAAAAAGGTAAATTAAAGTATTTTTTTCTTTCAAAATAACTTTCTTTCTACACATTAAATTAAATGGTAACCTTTCTTTTGAAAGGATGCCGTGGGGTGCTGGTACCTTCCCCACGCATAATCGACCCCCGAACCCAAAAATAAAGGTTTTTTTAATGTTTTCCTATTTAATAAATATTGATGGCGGCTTCATTGCAAAAATGACGAAGAATCCCTCCTTCGGATTTTTCGGTCGCTACACACAGTCTTTCTTCCAATCCAGTTACGGATAATTTTTCTGACCCTTACAAGCACATTTCGACTATTGTTGGTCTCTAGATTAGCCAATTTTCCCCATGTCTCGGAACTGGGTGATAATAGGAGAGAGCGATGCAAAAGTTTTCTGCCACATAATCTTTGACCCTCTCAGTGAGATGCCAACCTGCACAAAACAACCTATTCCAAAGGCCATATTTCTGATGAGGCATTTTCACAAACAATGAATGCAACATCAACATGAGAGTACAAAACAGAAGGAAGCAAAAGGCCCAACTTGCTGGAAATAGGAAATGCTAGGGACGGACTACACTCACAGAAGCTAGGCCATGGCGGTTTTGGGGGCGGCCGGATGGGCGTCGGAGCCGACAAAGAGGAGACAGCCACGGAAGGACTAAGGCTCAGAGGGTTAGCAGGAAACTCGGGTCCCCTCACCTCCTTCACACTTCTCGGTGGTGGCTCTGCCGGTGGTCGCAACTCGGGGAGGACAGACCCTCTTACGGGGCTCTTTAGAGAGAGGAGGTCTTCGGTGAGGGAGCTAAACTCCAATCGATAGGGCGGGCAGCAAATAAGAGGGTAGGAAGAGAAAACCAGAGTGCTTCCATGGTAGATCTGGGAGGGCTTTTGGTGCTGGTTGTTGGTCTGGGAGGTCGATGAAGAGAGTGGTGGAGGGATTGATGAGAGAGGGAAAGGGGAAAGAGATCGAGAGGGGTTAGGGTACTGGTGAGGGAGGATTTCGGTGAGGGTGAGCAGGGGATGAAGACAGAGGGGTTTGGGATACAATCGAGGGTGGGTTACGGTGGGGTTGAAGGAAGGCCGATGGATGAGAGCAAAGGGAAGCCCCAACCGGTGGGGAGGAGCATGGCCTCCATGGTGGAGGGGAGAGCCTCCAAGGAGGAGGGGCAAACCTCCATGGTGGAGGGGAGAGCCTCCACTAACCCTAGGGTTGGGATGAGAGAACATGATTTTAGAGAGAAGCTGGAGCCTCTCTCTCATCTCAGAGCTTCTCAGGACACCCCCTTTTTCTTAATAGAGCCTAACCCTTACTTTTCAATTAAAGGGCTATTCCATGAGATTACACAATTCTAATAACTTAATAAAATTACATTTACATTCAAGGCTTAAATATGTTTTAGGCCCCTGCAAATATAGGATGTTTTGGTTTAAGCCCCTGCAATTTTTTTTTTTGTTAAAAGCCCTTGCAAAATGAAATATTTTGTTATAAGCCCTTCTCAACATATCCAGCAATCATAGCATTCCATGTTAAGGCTAACATTTTAGTCATAGAAGCGCTTATAACAAAATATGTCATTTTGCAAGGGCTTTTAACAAATTTTTTTTTTTTGCAGGGGCTTAAACCAAAACACCCTATATTTGCAGGGGCCTAAAACATATTTAAGCCTACATTCAATATAAGACCATCAAAACAATTTATCAATCATCATATTTACACAACAATCAATGCGACACATAGTCCCATGAAATATTTTGCAATCATAAGGCATAGACAACTAAGTTAGCACAAATACTATTAAACCTTAACAATTGTAAAAAAAATTAGTACCATAAAAGTCCTTAAGTTCATAATTTGAACATATCAATCATAATCCATGATTTTTCCAAGACAATTGTACAAACTTGGTGTACAATTATAAATCCTTGATTCTATGATAGAGATTCACAGAAACAGTATACGAATCAACCGGAAAATAGAGTATTATTAATCAAAGGCAAATTGCCAACACAAAATATTAGAAGTAGGAACAAACAAGAGACAATAGGGTCGCCTCCTAGAGAGCAATCCCCAACCCTAGCCCAAAGCCTAGCCAAAATAAAACCTGCCTATTCTTTTCACAAACCCTACTTTTATTCCTAGGCAATTCAATCATTGCCAGCCAATCATCTAGGTATTCCACTTACTCGGAGCTAATGACTTTTTTGCCCCTCCTAACAAAAACATTACCAAACTTATTCCCCCTTGTTGCCGTAGCCTTCGCGTTGGCATCAATACTCCCCCCTAAAACATCCACCTTGTCCTCAAGGTGGAACTCTGGAAACTGGCTCTTCGTATCTTCCAAGTCCTCCCTGGAGTTCTCAAAGTCAGGTAGATGCTTCCACTTCACCAGAACTTCAAGCACATCGTTCTGAGCCTTCCTCACCGCTAGGATGTCTTCGGGCATGACCTGCAATTCAAGATTTTCAGCCAGGCACTTTGGTAGAGGTTGAACCACAATCGTAGGAGCAATGGCTTTCTTCAAGAGCGAAACATGAAACACTGGATGAACTCTGCTCTCTGGTGGTAGTTTCAGCTTGTAGGCAATTGTCCCAATCTTCTCCAATACCTCAAAAGGACCATAGAACCGTGGGCTGAGTTTTTGATTCAGTCTCTTGGCTAGTTGTTTCAGCTTGTAAGGTTGGATCTTCAAGTAGACCAACTCTCCAACCTCATAGGTCACCTCCCTCCTATGCTTATCCGCTTGTTGTTTCATACAGTTCTGGGCCTTGCTCAAATGGTTTCTCAGATCACGGAGCAACTCATTTCTCTCTTGAGTTAGCTATTGAACCTCATCCACAAAGCTAGTGTTTTCATCCCCCCTTACTAACGCCGGGGTCTCCTCCCATACAAGGCTTCAAACTGGGACATTTGAATGGAGGAGTGATTGTTGGTATTGTACCAATACTCAGCCCAGGGTAGCCATTTAACCCACTGTTTGGGTTTGCTTCCAGTCAACACCTCAAATAGGTCTCAACACACCTATTGACTACTTCTGTTTGGCCGTCTGTCTGAGGATGGTAGACTGAACTATATTTCAACTTGGACCCTGCAGCTGCAAACAACTCAGACCAGAATGCACTCGTGAAAACTCTATCTCTGTCAGACACAATGGAGCTTAGGAACCCATGTAGCATCACTATCTCCTTCATAAACACAAGAGCCACATCATTGGCATTGTACGGATGAGCCAGGGCTATGAAATGAGTGTATTTGGTAAGTCGATCAACAACTACCAGAATGGTATCCATCCCCGATGACTTGGGCAAGCCCCCAACGAAGTCCATAGACACATCACTCCAAACCTGAGTCGGTATTGGAAGTGGTTGGAGCAATCCCCCAGGGGTAAGAGCCTGATACTTGTTCTGTTGGCCTACAGCACAGGCCCGAACGTACTGCTGAATCCTCTTCCTCATTCCCTCCCAATACACCACACTTGATATTCTCTTGTAAGTTCTTAGAATCCCGGAGTGTCCACCCATAGCTGAGTCATGGAACTCCTCCAGAATCTTCCCAATCCGCGGGGAGTCCTTGGGAAGGACCAAGCGACCGTGATAGTACAATCGTCCATTCCTCAAGGCATAGCCCACATGAGTGTTCACCTTAGCAACTAGGTCTTGCACAATAAGTTTCAACTGATCATCAGCTTGTACCTCATCCTCTAAACCGTCCCACTCTTGGCATTGCACCATGGAAATGGCGCTGTAATTGTGATGCCTTGACAAGGCGTCGGCTGCTTTATTCTCGATTCCAGGCTTGTATTTGATCTCAAAATCAAAGCCCAGTAGTTTGATTATCCACTTTTGTTGCTCCTCCCCCATCAATCTCTGCTCCGTTAGGAACCTCAAACTCCTCTAGTCAGTGTGCACCACGAAATGCCTTCCTAAATGGTAATGTCTCCATTTCTGAACGGCTATCACAATTGCCATCAACTCTCTCCCATACACAGACTTGTTCTGAGCTCTATTGGACAAAGCTTGACTCATGTATGCCACAGGCCTCCCCTCCTGCATAAGAACTGCCCCCAACCCCTTCCCAGATGCATCAATCTCCACAATGAACTCCTTAGAGAGATCAGGCACGGCAAGAACTAGTAGTGTTGTCATGGCTACCTTCAACTTCTCAAAAGCTAATTGAGCACTCTCATCCCAACGGAAACTATCTTTCTTGAGTTGTTGCGTAAGAGGCCACGCAATTTTCCCATAGACCTTCACAAACCTTCTGTAATACCCAGTCAACCCAAGGAAACCTCTAAGGCTCATCACATCCCTTAGGCCAGTTATGTGAATATATGTCTTGACGGGAATAATCTGGTTCTGATGATTGACAAAAGAAGTTCAAAAAGGTCAAGATTGCAAAAAGCGGAAAATGAGATCAAGCTTTCAAGTCAAGAGTTGTTTATTGTATTGTGTGTGTTTAGGATATTTGTGTAAGTGGAAATAAAGCTCTATAAAATAAATCACACACTCACAATATTTTTCTTGCATGAAAATAATTTTTAAACAAATCTCATGCATGCATAAATGATTTTAGAAACAAACAATCGATTATAAGCATGCTACATTCAAGAACATAATCGATTTCCTTTCTCTTTTAAGGAAGCACATAATCGATTTCCTTTCTCTTTTAAGGAAGCACATAATCGTTTCTCTTTTAAGGAAGCACATAATCGATTTCCTTTCTCTTTTAAGGAAGCATATAATCGATTCTTCTAGTCATACATTCAAGCACATAATCGATTCCTATTATTTCCTATGAGACCATAATCGATTTCCCTCATGTTTTAAGGAAGCATACAATCGATTATGAACCTGTTATAAAGAGGCACATAATCGATTTCAAAGCAAACAATCGATTTATACTTCTAAACTCTTTAAGCACATAATCGATTGTTTTCTCTTAGTGTCAGATCTCATTCAACGGTCACATTTTTCTAAGCCTATAAATAGAGGCTTCACATTTCACTCTCAACACAACTCATTCTTGCATCTGAAACTCTATCATTCTTCTCATCACTCTCACTCTTCTTACACTTGCTAAAATATTTATTTGAGAGCTTTATATTCCATATAGTTTGAGTTGTATTACCGTGCTTCAATTTTTTCTATCCACACTATTGAGTGTGTTATCAAAATCTTTTGTATTTCTTATTGTTGGGTGTGATCCCAAGTTCTTCAAGAGAGGTGACATCTCTTGGTTTTGAAGGTCTTTTACATAGGGAGGTGATATCCCGGTACTGTAAGCTCTTTGGTTGTAAAGGTTTCTAGCTGACCCTGTTCTAAAAGCTAGTGATTGATTAAAATCCCTTGGAGTTTTCCTTGGGGACTAGACGTAGGCCTCAGGAGTGGCCGAACTAGGATAAAATCTCTGCGTGTCTTCTTCTTTCCCTTCATCTCTTTTATTTTCCTTGCAAGTTATTTTTATTGCATTATCGCTCTTATTCTAATCAAAACATTTTCTTAAGCGCTTTATTTTAAATACATTATTTTTTAATCGCTATTTTTAATTTCACAATTCACCCTCCCCCCCCCTCTTGTGTTTGAAGTCACTTGGTCAACAAGTTAACCATAGCTTCAACCTTGGAGGGATCGGCTGCCACCCCCTCTCCCGAAATGACGTGACCGAGGTATTCGATCTGACTCTGAGCAAAAGTGCATTTCTTTTGGTTTGCAACCAACTGATTACTTCTCAGAATATCCAACACACTCTTCAAGTGTTCCATATGACAATCCAAATCCTTGCTATAAACCAGAATATCATCAAAGAACACCAAAACATACTTCCTCAAGATCGGTTTCAGAATACGGTTCATCAAGGCTTGGAAGGTAGATGGGGCATTGGTCATCCCGAAAGGCATCACCAGGTATTCATAATGTCCCTCATGGGTTCTAAAAGCAGACTTGTGAATGTCTTCGCTTCTCATTCTAATCTGATGATACCCAGACTTCAAATCAAGTTTAGAGAATATCACAGCATTGCCAATTTCATCTAATAACTCATCGATGATAGGTATGGGAAACTTATCAGGCACCGTGTACTTGTTCAAGACCCTATAGTCAATGCAAAATCACCATCCACCGTCCTTTTTCTTAACCAACAACACAGGGGTAGAGAAATGACTGACACTAGGTCTAATGATACCGGCGGACAACATTTCATTAACAAATTTCTCTATCTCATCCTTTTGGTAATGGGGATACCTGTATGCCTGATGTTGGGAGTTGGTGCTCCGGGCTTGAGCACAATAGCATGGTCTTGCTCCCTCGTAGGAGGCAACTATGTGGGTGTTTGGAACACATCTGAGAATTCTTCCAGTACTGCCTCTACCTCGGGCAGCAGCTGCAATTCAGTCCCCCCACTCTACATTTCCCAATATTGGAGTAGGTACCTCTCCTCTTCACTTAATAGGGCCTTCTGCATGGATTTGAGTGAAACTTGTTGTTTGCTCAGTGACTGTTCTCCTCTAATCTTGAATTTCTGCCCTCCCTCTTTCCACTTGATGATCATGTTCTGGAAATTAGCTTTGATGTCACCCAAACTAGCCAACCAGTCCATACCAAGCACTAATTCAGTCTCTGCCAGAGTCATTAAATAGAATTTCTGAGTAAAGTTGATCCCCTACACTTGCACCTTGAGTCCCATGCAAACTCCCTTGTGCGTGATCTTCTCACCATTTCCCACCTCCACAGTATACTTAGGGGTGTCCTCCAAAGCCAATTTCAATTCCTCTACTAACTTGTAGGATATGAAATTGCTAGAAGCTACACAATCGATCAATATCAACACGTTCCTCCCATTAATAATCCCCCACACCTTGAAGGATTGGTTGGAAGTCAAGCCCTCTTTGCTCTTGAGTGAGAGCAATAGATTCTTTAGTTCACCTTCTACCTCCTCTATCTCCTCCTCGGTCCCCCCCCCCCTTTTCTCCATCTCCCTCACTTTCTTCATCATCAATCAACTCCACTCTAAAGTGTTTCATCTTACAAATGTGATCTTTGCCCCACCTTTCCCCACATTTAAAACAAAGCCCCTTCCTACTAAGATCCCTCAGCTCCTCCTGAGTGAGTTTCCTCCCCGCCCCTTGTTTCTTCTCCCCTTCTCCCCCTTGATTTTTCAATTCTTGAGAGTTGCTGCCACTACCTCCCCCAAACTCAAACTTGGGTTTGGTAATAACAGTTCTATGCTTCCACGGGTCACTTCCCGAACCCCACCCTCCATTGCTCCATCAAGTCCCTTCGCCCCTCTTCCCTCCTTCCTCCCTCAACGCCTTGTTCCTTTCCTCTATGAGTAATGCTCGATCCATCAAAGCATTCAATCCCCGAGTACTATGAAGTTTCAACTCAGTTTGTAATGAATAGAGTCCTCAAAAGGCCTATTCCAAAACAAACGCCCTATGAAATTTACAAAGGAAGAAAGCCAAATATCTCCCACTTTCACGTATTCGGATGTAAGTGCTTTGTTTTGAATAATGGGAAGGACAATTTTGGTAAGTTTGATGCTAAAGCTGATGAGGGCATTTTTCTTGGATATTCCAACTCTAGTAAAGCTTTTAGAATTTATAATAAAAGAATCTTGTCTATAGAAGAATCAGTGCATGTTACCTTTGATGAAACTAACCCCAAAATTGTGGTAGAAAAGAATGTTGATGACCTTGCAGAAATTTTGGGAAATAGTCTTCTAAAAGAACAGGACAAAAGCAAGGAAGATGAAGATCAATCACCTCATCAAGATCTACCTAAAGAATGGAGAATGTCAAAGGACCATCCTCTTGACAAAGTGATAGGTGATATCTCAAAAGGGGTAACTACTCGAAACTCTTTAAAGAATGCATGTAACCATATGGCTTCCATCTCTCAAATTGAACCAAACAATATTGATGAAGCTATTTTTGACGAACATTGGACCCTTGCCATGCAAGAGGAATTAAATCAATTTGAGAGAAACAATGTTTGGGAACTCGTTCCTAAACCTAAAGACCATCTAGTGATTGGAACCAAATGGATTTTTCGGAACAAGCTTGATGAAAACGGCATTATTATTAGAAATAAAGCAAGACTTGTTACCAAAGGTTACAATCAACAAGAGGGCATAGATTTTGATGAAACCTATGCCCCCGTGGCTAGGCTAGAAGCCATTCGCATGCTTCTTGCTTTCTATTGCATCATGGATTTTAAACTTTTTCAAATGGACGTAAAAAGTGCGTTTTTAAATGGTTATATTCAAGAAGAGGTATATGTTGATCAAACCCCGGGTTTCACAAATTTTGAGTTTCCCAATCACGTCTTCAAATTGAAAAAGGCATTGTATGGCTTGAAACAAGCACCTCGAGCTTGGTATGATCGCTTAAGCAAATTTCTACTTGAAAAAGGTTTTGAAAGAGGTAAAGTTGATACAACATTTTTCATCAAACATTCAAATCATGACATCTTACTTGTTCAAATTTACGTTGATGACATTATCTTTGGAACTACTAATGAATCTCTTTGTGAAGAATTTTCTAACATCATGCAAAGTGAATTTGAAATGTCCATGATGGGTGAGCTTCAATACTTCCTTGGATTACAAATCCATCAAACAAAGGAAGGAATCTTAATAAACCAATCCAAATACTGCAAAGAGCTCCTTAAGAAATTTGGAATGCACAATGCCAAAGAAATCTCAACTCCCATGAGTACATCATGCTCTCTTGACAAAGACGAGGAACGTAAGTCGGTGGAGGTAAGCAAGTATAGAGGTATGATTGGCTCTCTTCTCTATCTCACTGCTAGTCGTCCTGATATTATGTTTAGTGTTTGTATGTGTGCACGTTTTCAAGCTAATCCCAAAGAATCACATCTCTCTGCGGTCAAACACATCATGAGATACCTCATTGGCACACAAAACATGGGATTATGGTATCCTAAAGGGACGGATTGCACTTTGGTTGGGTACCCTGATTCTGACTTTGCAGGTTGTAAAATGGATCGAAAGAGTACCAGTGGAAGGTGTCACTTGCTTGGAAATGCCTTAGTGTCTTGGCACAGTAAGAAACAAGCAAGTGTAGCGCTATCCACCGCCGAAGCGGAATACGTTGCTGCAGGTAGTTGTTGTGCGCAAATAATTTGGATGAAACAACAATTAAGTGATTTTGGTATGGATCTCAAAACAGTCCCAATTAAATGCGACAACACCAGTGCCATAAATCTCACAAAAAATCTGGTTTATCACTCACGGACTAAACGCATTGAGATTAGACACCATTTTATCAGAGATCATGTCCAAAAAGGTGATTGCTTGATTGAGTTTGTGGAAACATCTAATCAACTTGCAGATATTTTTACTAAACCTTTGCCCAAAGAAAGTTTCTCTTTCATAAGAACAGAATTAGAAATTCTGAACCAATCGTGCATTGAGTGACTGTGTGTTTTTTTTACGTTTCAGGGGGAGCATTTTTTTAATGCTTGCATATTGAAAGGGAGAGTATAATCTGCGCTTATCTCTGATATATACATTATTTCTAAATATTTATATCCTGACCCTTTCATTGAGCAAATCCCTTCTAATGATGTTTGTCACCATCAAAAAGGGGGAGAATGTGAATATATGCCTTGACAGGAATAATCTGGTTTTGATGATTGACAAAAGAAGTTCAAAAAGGTCAAGATTGCAAAAAGCAGAAAATGAGATCAAGCTTTCAAGTCAAGAGTTGTTTATTGTATTGTGTGTGTTTAGGATATTTGTGTAAGTGGAAATAAAGCTCTCTAAAATAAATCACACACTCACAATATTTTTCTTGCATGAAAATAATTTTTAAACAAATCTCATGCATGCATAAACGATTTTAGAAACAAACAATCAATTATAAGCATGCTACATTCAAGAACATAATCGATTTCCTTTCTCTTTTAAGGAAGCACATAATCGATTTCCTTTCTCTTTTAAGGAAGCACATAATCGTTTCTCTTTTAAGGAAGCACATAATCGATTTCCTTTCTCTTTTAAGGAAGCATATAATCGATTCTTCTAGTCATACATTCAAGCACATAATCGATTCCTATTATTTCCTATGAGACCATAATCGATTTCCCTCATGTTTTAAGGAAGCATACAATCGATTATGAACCTGTTATAAAGAGGCACATAATCGATTTCAAAGCAAACAATCGATTTATACTTCTAAACTCTTTAAGCACATAATCGATTGTTTTCTCTTAGTGTCAGATCTCATTCAACGGTCACATTTTTCTAAGCCTATAAATAGAGGCTTCACATTTCACTCTCAACACAACTCATTCTTGCATCTGAAACTCTATCATTCTTCTCATCACTCTCACTCTTCTTACACTTGCTAAAATATTTATTTGAGAGCTTTATATTCCATATAGTTTGAGTTGTATTACCGTGCTTCAATTTTTTCTATCCACACTATTGAGTGTGTTATCAAAATCTTTTGTATTTCTTATTGTTGGGTGTGATCCCAAGTTCTTCAAGAGAGGTGACATCTCTTGGTTTTGAAGGTCTTTTACATAGGGAGGTGATATCCCGGTACTGTAAGCTCTTTGGTTGTAAAGGTTTCTAGCTGAACCTGTTCTAAAAGCTAGTGATTGATTAAAATCCCTTGGAGTTTTCCTTGGGGACTAGACGTAGGCCTCAGGAGTGGCCGAACTAGGATAAAATCTCTGCGTGTCTTCTTCTTTCCCTTCATCTCTTTTATTTTCCTTGCAAGTTATTTTTATTGCCTTATCGCTCTTATTCTAATCAAAACATTTTCTTAAGCGCTTTATTTTAAATACATTATCTTTTAATCGCTATTTTTAATTTCACAATTCACCCCCCCTCTTGTGTTTGAAGTCACTTGGTCAACAAGTTAACCATAGCTTCAACCTTGGAGGGATCGGCTGCCACCCCCTCTCCCGAAATGACGTGACCGAGGTATTCGATCTGACTCTGAGCAAAAGTGCATTTCTTTTGGTTTGCAACCAACTGATTACTTCTCAGAATATCCAACACACTCTTCAAGTGTTCCATATGACAATCCAAATCCTTGCTATAAACCAGAATATCATCAAAGAACACCAAAACATACTTCCTCAAGATCGGTTTCAGAATACGGTTCATCAAGGCTTGGAAGGTAGATGGGGCATTGGTCATCCCGAAAGGCATCACCAGGTATTCATAATGTCCCTCATGGGTTCTAAAAGCAGTCTTGTGAATGTCTTCGCTTCTCATTCTAATCTGATGATACCCAGACTTCAAATCAAGTTTAGAGAATATCACAACATTGCCAATTTCATCTAATAACTCATCGATGATAGGTATGGGAAATTTATCGGGCACCGTGTACTTTTTCAAGACCCTATAGTCAATGCAAAATCACCATCCACCGTCCTTTTTCTTAACCAACAACACAGGGGTAGAGAAATGACTGACACTAGGTCTAATGATACCGGCGGACAACATTTCATTAACAAATTTCTCTATCTCATTCTTTTGGTAATGGGGATACCTGTATGGCCTGATGTTGGGAGTTGGTGCTCCGGGCTTGAGCACAATAGCATGGTCTTGCTCCCTCGTAGGAGGCAACTATGTGGGTGATTGGAACACATCTGAGAATTCTTCCAGTACTGCCTCTACCTCGGGCAGCAGCTGCAATTCAGTCCCCCCACTCTACATTTCCCAATATTGGAGTAGGTACCTCTCCTCTTCACTTAATAGGGCCTTCCGCATGGATTTGAGTGAAACTTGTTGTTTGCTCAGTGACTGTTCTCCTCTAATCTTGAATTTCTGCCCTCCCTCTTTCCACTTGATGATCATGTTCTGGAAATTAGCTTTGATGTCACCCAAACTAGCCAACCAGTCCATACCAAGCACTAATTCAGTCCCTGCCAGAGTCATTAAATAGAATTTCTGAGTAAAGTTGATCCCCTGCACTTGCACCTTGAGTCCCATGCAAACTCTCTTGTGCGTGATCTTCTCACCATTTCCCACCTCCGTAGTATACTTAGGGGTGTCCTCCAAAGCCAATTTCAATTCCTCTACTAACTTGTAGGATATGAAATTGCTAGAAGCTACACAATCGATCAATATCAACACGTTCCTCCCATTAATAATCCCCCACACCTTGAAGGATTGGTTGGAAGTCAAGCCCTCTTTGCTCTTGAGTGAGAGCAATAGATTCTTTAGTTCACCTTCTACCTCCTCTATCTCCTCCTCGGTCCCCCCCCCCCCTTTTCTCCATCTCCCTCACTTTCTTCATCATCAATCAACTCCACTCTAAAGTGTTTCATCTTACAAATGTGATCTTTGCCCCACCTTTCCCCACATTTAAAACAAAGCCCCTTCCTACTAAGATCCCTCAGCTCCTCCTGAGTGAGTTTCCTCCCCGCCCCTTGTTTCTTCTCCCCTTCTCCCCCTTGATTTTTCAATTCTTGAGAGTTGCTGCCACTACCTCCCCCAAACTCAAACTTGGGTTTGGTAATAACAGTTCTATGCTTCCACGGGTCACTTCCCGAACCCCACCCTCCATTGCTCCATCAAGTCCCTTCGCCCCTCTTCCCTCCTTCCTCCCTCAACGCCTTGTTCCTTTCCTCTATGAGTAATGCTCGATCCATCAAAGCATTCAATCCCCGAGTACTATGAAGTTTCAACTCAGTTTGTATCTCCTCACGTAAACCATTGAGGAAAATGCTTTCCAACATTTCTCTGTCACGCCTCTTCAATGGAGCCATTAACATTTCAAAATTCTCACGGTATTCCATCACCGTCCCTGTTTGTTTAACACTCAGAATCGGTCCCAAAGGGTTGCTGACCAGACTGGGCTGAAAACGCTGTATGACGGCTTGTTTAAATTCATCCCACGTTGGTTCTGGGTGTTGTTCTTCCCACCATTGAAACCCGTTGAGGGCTCTCCCATCCAAAGCAATCATCACCGCCTCCAACATCTCCTCTTCTTCAACCCCATTAATTTTAAAATACCGTTCCACCTTGACGAGCCACCCATATGCTTCGCCCCCTTCAAAAATAGGGATTTCAAATTTCCGTCCCCGGTACCGGTGTCGCGCGCGAGGGCTATTCCCCCCGGAGTTCTCGGTTTCGGTGGAGGAATCACCACCGCCGTTCTCCTTTGCGCTAGGCGGCGCCGTTTCGCTGCCTCCTCACCGGCGGCGTCGTGTCTTCTTCAAACGGAGCTCCAGTCGTTCCATTCATTCGCGCATCGCTTCCCCCTGCGTGCGCACCTCTAGCGCGAGCCCTTCGAATTCTTGCTCGAGCCGTTCTTGGCGTTCTTCCCTGGCGGTCTTCTTCACCATCGTTCAAGCTCCGTGGGACAAGAGCTTTGATACCAATGATAGAGATTCACAGAAACAGTATACGAATCAACCGGAAAATAGAGTATTATTAATCAAAGGCAAATTGCCAACACAAAATATGAGAAGTAGGAACAAAGAAGAGACAATAGGATCGCCTCCTAGAGAGCAATCCCCAACCCTAGCCCAAAGCCTAGCCAAAATAAAACCTGCCTATTCTTTTCACAAACCCTACTTTTATTCCTAGGCAATACAATCATTGCCAGCCAATCATCTAGGTATTCCACTTACTCGGAGCTAATGACTCTTTTGCCCCTCCTAACAAAAACATTACCAAACTTATTCCCCCTTGTTGCCGTAGCCTTCGCGTTCGCATCATTCTATCACTTGAATATAACCAAACACGGTCCTTAAACTCATAATCTTGAACAATTAAATCATAACTTAACTTGAATTGATCCTGCTTTGGGATCTATACTCGACCTAGTAGGTTGAGTTTCAGGGTACTACATAGGTTAAGGATGGGAATACAATAGCTCTTGTAAAATAATGAAATCAATTGATACAAAGCTATGAGCACACTCTAAAAAACATACATAAAAAACGAGTTTCAATAACCAAACTCTCCTCTCTCGCTATATACTCCTCACCATTGTTATGCATGCATTCCCTGCTCTCTCCCGCTTCCAATTCAACAAATGGTTACAAATAAAATCAATTGTATTCTATTGTATTCTCTCTTAGCTATGATTTCCTACATCACATCCACAGTTTCCCTTCCATACATCTTATTTATTTATTTATTTATTTATGTTTTTCCTAACACAAACCAATTATGCCCCTCAAATTATCTACCTAATAAGATTATGTACGATTTTCAACTTAAAGGTAGCTCATGGGTAAAGGTCAGCCCGCGAACCCCTTCATCCAAACCAACTCAACCCGGATTTTAATTCTAGCCAATTAAGTTTCGGTCCAACTCGAACCAACCCATTCAAACCCAAATGTGTTTGGTTTGGGGGTAACAGATTTGACATTTTGAGCCTGCAAACCCAATCTGCTGACGTGAGATATATATTACTTATTTAAAATAAATATGTATCTCATAGCGAAAAACTAATTTTTTACTACAATTATAGTTTTTATTATTGTAAAAATTGAAGCTAAATCTAATTTGAGTGGTCTTCTTCATTCAAATTGGCACCTCATGACCCCTACATTTTTGTATTAATTAATATGTATTTTCTCATGGACTTGATTCATTGTGGATAAATTTCTAAACACGAATGATATCTTTATTCAATTTAAGTACTATAATTTTATGATTTTTTTAATGCTCAAGTACCATAAATGTGTTCATTGAGTTGCTTTTTTATTGGAATTTAAGAGTTACTTTTTATATGACATGCAAACCTAACCTAACCCAACATTTTGATGATTAGGTTGGTTTGATTCGGTTTTAGTGTTAAAAATACGGGTTGTGCATTTAACCCAAACCAAAGACAATAATTGGTTCGAGTATTGGGTTTCATCAAATTCAACCAAATCCAACTCGCGAACACCCCTACTTAAAAGAGGGCATGGAAAGCTACGTTTAAAGAACTACAATGTATTATCCAGGACATACAATTCCTCCAATCAAATTTTCTCAACTATGGTATTACCTGGGTTTGCTTGTAAGGGAGCGTAACGGCTCATCAGATCACCTCTCTCTGACTCAAGCTCTCTCCTTGTGTGTTGGATTTTCGGCCCTCCTGCTTCACTTCGCTAAACTCTGTTTAAAGATGCAATTGCTTTCCATTGATTTGGATTTCGGATTCAGGGGTTGGTTTAGGTTGATTTGGGTTTCTAATTCAGAGGTTGGGTTAGGTGCCTATGCAGCTCTCTTTTGGGAGATCTAGGGTTTCAATTGCTTTTGCTTTTCGTATTTGAGTTTCCTTTTTCTCAACATTTTTAGATTTAGTAGTACTTGTGTTTCAGTTTGATTTAACACTGTTGACCGGTTGTAGTGGGCCGGTTTTGCTTTGGGTTGTGTCTTTTAGCCTTATTTTGGCCTTGCCCACTTGTTTTAATAAATCAATACAGTCCTAAAAAAATGAGGGCATGGGTTTAAGAAAAATAGGAGGGTGATGATTTTTGCTATCTTTTTATTTTTTTGGTTTTACCCAGGGTATCCGCAGTGACTAATCCCCTCGCTAAATTGTAGGTGCCTCGAGGGGCAGGACAACTGGCCCAGAGTTTTAACACCTCTGTACCCAAGGTGGGGATCGAACCCCCGACCCTTGGTAAAGGGAGGATCAACCCCAACCGCTGAACCCCACGCTCTGGGCTAAGGGAATTGTAGGTGTCTCGAGTGACAGGACAGCTGGCCTAGAATTTTTGCTATCTTTTTATGAATGCGTTTAATAGTTTTGATAGAGGAAAATAAATAAATTGTAGATAGGTAGAAGCAAAATATTGCTTTTACTGTATCAAAAAATATTGCTTTTACTGAAATTAGAGACCCCTTTCTCTGACAGTTTGATAAGAGGAAGATAAAGGGACTAAACATGGAATTAAGCAAAAAATATTTGATAAGAGTTAGCCTATATTGCATCATATTTTCGTTTTGTAGATGTTTCGCACACACCATTGTTACAAACCCATTAAAAGCCACAACATCACAATGACATACAAATTTCAAAAGACCACCACACCATAGACAGAAACCTGTTTTGTCATTTTAACAAATGAACCTCATATATAGGGGGTTTCCATCCACAACGAATAGTAGAGCCTCAAAGAATACACATAAAATAAGACAAATTTGGATACTAAATTTAACAGAAGGGCACCTCTTCTTTCAGTTTCAAGGCTTCCATTGGGACTCTCATCCTTGAGAAAAAGGCAACCACTCTTGTTCATGTTTCTATGCATAAACATGAAACATGAACAAGGTTCTACGTTTGAGAACATGATCTAGTTATTGGACTTCATTGACAAAAGTCAGCTCACAGTTGATCCTTCTCAACCAATGCATGATGAATTTCCACAGAGTACCTATATTAGAACCAATTAAGTTCCTCTTCACCTTACTTCATTTTTGACCAAGCAAATGTGGTTTGAAGCCACAAAAAACAGGGGAAGAAATTTTGAAGCATTGAAAATACAAAGCAATCAAAAATGGACTTCATCTTTCATGGATGGAAAAGGAAAGATAACAATAACACAGTTAAAAATTCTCAAGACTCTAAATAAGAAACGGCTATTTATTGACTTGCAAAATATTATAAAGTGTTCTTAACCATTGAATTTTATATTCACAATAAAAAAAATGAATCTCTTTATTTAAGAGATTTGATAATGTAATTGAAGTTGATTCCTAATTTACAAATAATCAAATATATATACTAGAAAAGAGGGAAACCCCAAAACAAGTGTTTAACAATTTCTTTTTTTGGTTAAGAAACTTCAACAAAATGTTGTGTACTTCCCTTAAAGCACAACTTATGAACTAACTATTTGATAAGTTGTACAATATCTTCTTATGCACAAAGATTCATTGACGAGATAGTGCTCTGTCGCTTCTTCAGCTCCCTGCAAAGTTTGCATAGACATAAAGGAATAAATATTCACACACGGGATAGCCAATTAAAAAAAAGACATTATACTGTGAAATGAGAAAGTAACACACCTGCAACGTGGTGTGCAGCATTTCGAGTCTTCACAATTCCTCGAGTGAGCAATTAGTCCCCTCCATACCTTTTTACATAGCTGGCAGCCGCCAGAAGCTTGAATAGTGCACCGGTGGGCATGAGAGAACAGCTTTTTAACTTGAAGACAGCATGGATAAGAGCATGGTTTATCTCTAGTTGGGTGACATTGAGATGCATGTTGTATAGCTTGCAGGTAGTCCCGCATCTGCATGAAAAGAAATGGGGGAAAATAAAATTTATAGCCATTAACTTTTCGAAAACATTTTAATTTCTATTTAAAATTTACATTTATTTAAATTTGCAAACAATAAGGTGTAAGACTCATGTAGTTAACAACTGCGAAGGTGAGAACATGAAAGACTAGCTAGGGAGAATGCATATTTGAAAACAAGGAAACCATTTTTTTGACATTTAGCGAGTTTTAAGAAACGCTAGATCAGTTTTCTAAAATTGAAGCATAAAAAGGGAGAGAAAATTAATTCTTTAATGAAAGATCACTGTACACAACAGCTGTTAAAAGTGCTAACTTAATTCACATTGCATTGCAGTTTTGAGTAGTTGTAGTTTCTCTATTGTAGAAGACTAGCTTTTAACAGTTTTGTATAAACTATGCCAATGAGAGGCTTCAATCAGAAAGAACCAAGCAATGAAAATAATAAAGGCTGACAACTAAGCTCATACCACAGGTGATGTCTGCTTTGACTCCTGATTCCCAGAGAGACATAGTGTTATAGGATTCTTTAGATGATCGAGGATCATCATTGAAGAATACTTAGCACGGCGGAGTGTGTCAAATTGAAACCGATTCTTCTGGCAGAAGTTCAGAAAGTTATTTCTATCTTCAAAAAATTTATTGTGAAGGATGATATCATTCTCTTTAGTACTTGATGGGATATCCACGGAGACCTAAAAACAGCATGCAATTAAAAGTTGTATGTTATTTGTTATGAAACAATTGATGATTAGATAATCATATGAACTTAGCTTCAGGTTTAGGAAGCTACCTGACAAAGTGTATGCACCTCGCCACTTTCTGAAGTGTGGACGTCAGCAGTATGACATCTGAAATATTGAAATGAAAGCAATGAACAAAGCCCTTTTATTTCTCATTCGAACAATAAATCTTACTTAGCGTTTACTAGAAATAATAATATTGTGCAGGATAACATATATGAAATGAAACAAAAGACGCCCTTTTATTTCTCGTTCGAACAATAAATTTTACTTAGCGTTTACTAGAAATAATAATATCATGCAGGATAACATATATGAAATGAAACAAAAGATATTGTTTGCATTGATTGTGATTGAAATGGATATAAAACAAAATCATTAAGAGAATCATGACTATAATAACCTCATAATTGATGTATTCTATACCTCAGTTCCTTGCATACCAAATAAGAATCAAGGGGGTGATCATTTCAAATTACTAGACCATCACTTTGGGAAACAATTAAAACCTTACTCCTCTAGAACTCCATATAGTAACTAACTTTCAATTTTCAATGTCATGAAAGTGGATTTTTATAGTTTCATTCCATGTTCCTTGGAGAGAAAATGATACCATATATACTAAGAGTTTCCATTTAATGTTTTGCTAGCAGATTGAAGCATAGAAGCAAATGGACATTGATAACGTAATTGAAACTTAGAAGATATAAATGGGGCCATTGAAGTTTGGAAGTGTTTTGTGAAGAAAGCCAGAAAGTTATCACTTCACTTGCGTAGTAGTTCAATGAGAGAAAATGCTAGGTAAATGGAGAAGAACTTTATACCTACTTACAGGAACAAAGGAGTTAGACAAAAATTATGCAAAGTGCAAATAGAAGAGAGAAGAAAAGTGTGTCAAGCTATAGAAGGTTCTATTTAGACTAAGCAAAGCCAGTCCATACATAACCAAAAGACAAGTAAAAGCAAAAGAGTAAAAGCAGTTCAAATATGTACTTTTAAGTTGTCGTTAGTTACCTTTCACACTCTTGAAATTTCTTGCATTCAGTGCAAAACCATCTCTTCCCAGACACTATTACTTCACGACAATGCATGCATGGATGCTGCAAGTGAGCTACAATGAAGTCTTCTTTTGAAGGCAATATAATTTGGCCCAGCTGATCGATATTGGTGAAAAACAAAAAAGGAAGGAAGATCAGATTACACAAAACACATTATGTAAATGACTTCAAGTCAACTCATTAGAACAATGAACTGCGAGCCAGACTGTTTATATACATGGGTATTATATTGAGTTACAGATGCTTTAATACTCTTACAGAACATTACAGCGCTCCATTTACTTTAGTATAAAAGGTGAGTATATTACTTCTGGTGACTTGGAAAAATGTATATTGACTCGATTCCTATAGGCTTTACTTAAAATAAGCTAATTGAATAAGTTTCCATTAGGTATGGAATAGTAATACTTTTGTTTTGATAAAGACATGGTTAAACCATATGGGTTTCCCATTTTGATAAACAAAGGTATAAATTGATAATGGGGATAACTAGATGGTAAAATAAACACTTAGCAGCTTTATGAATTCTTCCCTTAATATCCTGAACATGAATAACATGTTGGAGATAACTAATTAGACATACTTTTTGCATCACCAGAATGTCTTTGGCATTGCTTTTCGAAAGATTTGTATGTCCCATGGCCTTTAAAGCTCTCTTTGTCACTAGTTTCTTCAATATCTTATCATAATCTCCTCCACTCTCTTTTTCAATGTCCCTGGCCAGATCCATAGCACGACCAGACCAATAGTCTCCATCAAAGTATGGCAAACGAGAAGCTGACACCTTGGAGTCCCGTTTTCCAGTAGTAACAAAAAAATAATCATATATGTTAGTTAAACCAACAACGATATTTTCCTTAGCAGCCTTTCTTAGCATTGAAAGATACCTGCATAGACAAATCATGTAATTAAAAAAATACCTGCATTGAAAGATACCTACATAAAAGTGCTAATATTTCAAAGAACAAGTGATACGGAAAAAAGAAAGAAAGAAAGATGCAATAAAATCTCTATAACATGAAAATTCAGCACAGAGATACACACACAAACAAGAAAAGAAAGACTAACCAGTGCCGTAGTTGATCATTCTTTGGAATTTTTTGAGTTTTGGGATGGCAATATAGTATATAATCATCCCCCTTTGGAGGACAGGCCCATATGTAGCAAGTCGTAAAACCTCGCTTCTTACAAAAATCAAGGTATCCAATCTAGTAGAAAAAAATAAATAAAAAAAACAGTAATTAATAGAACGAAAGGAAGGATTAAGGGTTCAATTTGTTAGCTTAACTTGTCTTAATGAACGAAAGGTTAAAAATGGGGTCTAATAAAGTAAGGTTGAAACTTGAAAGCAATTAACAACATAATTTAAAAGAAAAATACCAATATCTGATGATAAACAAAGGTGCGGAGAGCTTCTCCACTGCTAGACTCTCTTTGGGGCCTAAAATACTTGACAGAATCAAGATAAGACAAATATACATAACGCTGACTCGGATAGCCACATTTCGAGCCAAACTCCTGGACGTACATTCCAAAAATGCACACATCTGCTCCTTCGATCTTTTGAAACAGAAGAATAACCTATAACCAAAGGAACTGTGGTTACCTCTTTTGAATAAAATACAGAGATAATTGATTAGACATCAAGAGAAATTTTAGTCCAAGGATTATTTATTCAGAGATTAAGTTCTGAACTTACTCGTGATCTATAGGGGAATTCAGCAGGGTAAATCTCCTCCTCCGGAAGGATGTCCAGAAACTGCTTACTCACATTCAATTTTTTGTCCACAGATAACACTTCTCTAACAGAAAGACTTTCTGTTGCTAAAACCTAGCAATTTGGAGTCACGCATGGCAAGTCAAAAATTATAGAACTCTCAAACTAATGTACATTATTTCTTTTTAAAAAGGTCATTGTTAAAATCGATTGGAAAAGATCAATAATATTAACAACATGAAGAGAATAATATCGTATGTGTGGAACTACCTAAATTACAGCTGTTTGTAAGGTTGCAAACTTGCAATTTATGTAGTTTCACATATAAGTCTTTTCTCATCAAGAGCCTCATCTCTTACCTCATCAAGAGCCTCATTCCTTTCCACTTTTGCTGCTCTCTCTTGCACAAGTTGCTCAATAAGTCTTTTCTCAATGTGGTCACTAAGTGTGGTTCTTGGCAAGTCTTTAGCTCCAAACACAGCAGTCTTAGGTAGTGGAACATGCATTTCATTATCAATCTCCTCTATGCGGCATAGAGGACATATATACTCCGCACTGTTGACCAGATCTCTTTTATTGTTATAAAGTGCACATATTTGATGCTGCCAACTTTTGCATTTATCGCATTCAACCCACTGGAAAAAACAACAGTCATAAACAATGTGTTTATAGAACACTTCTCTACTATAAAGCTGAGTTTTTAGTTTGCATTGAATGTGATGTTAAAATAAAACTTACATGTTCTTCATCTACTTCATTGTTTTTCTTTTTTTCAAAGAGTATCGTGCGAACAGATCTCCCATCGACTGTGATGGACCCATCTTTAGATTTCTTAAAGCACGTGGAGCAAACAAAACTTTGTGCATCAAGTTCTTCGTCATTTCTATAGAAGTAATTTGCATTTTTCTTGATGCGTTTGTAACATAATAAGCAATTAATAGGTGTCGGTGTCATGAAGAGCTTTTCTTTTGTACACAGTCGGCATGTGTTAGCAGCAATTCCTGTTTCTTCCTTGGTTGTACTCTGTTAAAAGAAGCCTTAACTTATTTATTTTGCTTACAAAAATTCAAAAGCAAATGTATAATCCATAGGCATTTCCATGTTAAACATATAAACACATGTTGTACTTCTAGCTTAACTTTGCGATAGTTGATCTAGCAATAGTAACCAAGCAGATTGAACTAACAGAAAAAAAAACACTGGAAAGCGATGTAGAGTACTAACCTGAACATTTTGCTTTCTCAGACTCATAATATGTTCGTTAAGTTGATCACGTGTGAATGTATCAGGCAAGGAAACGGTATCCTTCACATTGTTCTTTTTCAATTGTACCATATTGCACTCTTTAACTTCAGAACAGGTAGATACTATCGGTTGCTGCATTTCTGAAAGTATTTCAGTAGGAAAAGATTGATCACTCATGTACTTCTGTTGACTAAAACTATCACCGATAGCCAAAGAGACACCGACTCCAGCTTCCTTTTTCCGTCTTTTGGCAGGGTGTAGCACGACTTCAGTACTAACAGAAGGGACATCATTAGCACGGCTTACCGGAAGTTGTGATGGATTCATTGTTTTCTTCTCTATTGTCTGACAATAATGTACACCCTCATCTCCAAAGCTTGAACCAGAATGGGGCAAAGAAGCTTTAGTACTATCAGAAGGGAATGTATTGGGCAAGGAAACAACGCCATTTACATTTTTCTTTTCCAATTGAACCATATTGCACTCTTTAATTTCTGAATAAGTAGATACAATCGGTTGCTGCATTTCCGAAGGTTTTTCAGAAGGAAAAGATTGATCCTTCAAGCACTTTGGTTGACTAAAACTTTCATCATTAACCAAAGAGACACGGAATCCAGTTTCCTTTTTCCGTCTTTTGGCAGGGTGTAGCACGACTTCAGTACTAACAGAAGGGACATCATTAGCACGGCTTACCGGAAGTTGTGATGGATTAATTGTTTTCTTCTCTATTGTCTGACAATAATGTACACCCTCATCTCCAAAGCTTGAACCAGAATGGGGCAAAGAAGCTTTAGTACTATCAGAAGGGAATGTATTGGGCAAGGAAACAACGCCATTTACATTTTTCTTTTCCAATTGAACCATATTGCACTCTTTAATTTCTGAATAAGTAGATACAATCGGTTGCTGCATTTCCGAAGGTTTTTCAGAAGGAAAAGATTGATCCTTCAAGCACTTTGGTTGACTAAAACTTTCATCATTAACCAAAGAAACACGGAATCCAGTTTCCTTTTTCCGTCTTTTGGCAGGGTGTAGCACGACTTCAGTACTAACAGAAGGGACGTCATTAGCACGGCTTACCGGAAGTTGTGATGGATTCATTGTTTTCTTCTCTATTGTCTGACAATAATGTACACCGTCATCTCCAAAGCTTGAACCAAAATGGGGCAAAGAAGGTTTAACAACAAGCTCATTTGGCTGCATAGCTTCCAGAATTCCCGCTGAGACAAATTAAGGCATCATAAAATCTAGAAATTCAGGTTGGAGGACAAATAAAGATTAAAAATTAAAAAAGAAATCCCAAGAGGTATCGAAACTTACAATCAGCTGCATGTAGCTGAGGGAAATACGAGCTTCCACCATCAGACTGGAGAAAAGAAGCCTCAACGCCAAGCTCATTTGGCTGCGTAAAATGCGCGGAAGCATCTGAAATTTCTGATGAGACAAGTGGAGGCATCATAAAATCTGGATTTTCAGATTTCAAGAATAGTTCGAATGGACCATGAAAGCCCATAGACTTGCTATTCTGGATATGCACTGAACAATCTTCGCGTTTAATCAGATCCGTCACCACTGCAAAAGTAGTCAAATAAATTGGGAAAACAATATATAATAGAAAAGGAAAACAAATCTAGCAAAGAAGGAAACAAAATCAAACACATAGCTGAAAAGGAAAAATCAAAAACGTAATTGAAACATACAATCATTTGTATGTTGCTGAGTAAAATAAGAGCTTCCACCACCAGAACCAAAGTTACAAGGCACGTCCATATTGAGTAGAGCTTCCACACGCTGTATCAAAGTCTCCCTGTTCATATACTCATCCTGGCAATGAAAAAATATGGCTAATCAACAAGATCGCATTTGATCTTATTGGCTTACTTAGGAAAGATGGATATATGAGCCATTTTTGCTTGTGATTTTTTTTAAAGGCTAGGTCTTATACGAGGCATTTTTGCTTTATAAAAATTAACAACAAAATATAAGGCCTAAATCTAGGGTTTGCTAACATGAAAGCATGTGTTAGGAAAAAATTGAGAAAAAAAAAACAAACCTTTGAAGCAGAATTCCTAAATAGTAAGGATTCCAGGAAATCTGAAATGTCAGATGGCAGCGGCGGTAATCGTAGTAGCTCGTTAGTGATTCCGTGAGTGACAAGTTTTGAACTGGAGTAAAATTAAATTAAGTTAATCTCAATCAATCAATCAATCAACAGCTAAATTACAATATTAGGTTTCAAATTTCAGGAATTAGTAACACTTACATTGTATTTCTATGTTCTTGACGGCGATGTGCGACTTCAGGACTTTGACGCCATTCTGCGTCCGTGTCTTTAAAGGAGTGCCCTAATTGATTTCTTTCACGTTGGTTTGATGAAGGATTTCGTCGCATATGAATTTCGCTGCGGTAGTAGTTGTCGTACTCGTTCGCATGCATCATCGTCTTTCTATAATAGATTACGTACGTCGATAGTGGCGCGACGGCGGAACAGCGCAGCGGAATAGCGCCAGCTGGCGGCGGCTACACTGCTGCGGTTACCAGGTGAGAGGAACGAAAGACGGAAGAGATGAATGAATGATCGAACGAATGAATGAATGAGAGGAAAGTGAAAACGGAGGAGAGGGGTGCCGCGTATTTTTGAATGAAAAAGGACGTTACCTCCTCTTTGACCTGAAGTGGAAGTGTGAGAGGGTACCGCGTATTTTTTTTTGTGTGCGTATATTCTAAAACCCTAATCCCTAATTACCAAAAAAGGCCATATTATTATTTCAAAAAAAAAAAGGCCATATTATTAGCCGAGTAATGTTATTTAGCCAAAATGTTCTAACCAAAAATTAGAAAAAATCAAGTTACAACACCGATTAACCAATTTTTATAGGCCATTAACCAACCTGCTTTTTCACAGTTTTAGTCAGTGGCCTAGAAAACTGTGAAAAAACAGGTTGGTTAATGGCTTATAAAACTTGGTTAATTGGTGTTATAACTTAGTTTTTGGTTATTTTTTTGCTGGAACATTTTAGCTAAATAACACTACTCTTATAAAGCATTCTTTTTTTGAATATTCTTATAAAGCATGTTTCATTTATACAACCAAGTTGTATAAATGTTTACCATAACGAGACACTCTTTTTCCTTCTTTGGTCTTTTTTTCATTGGGTTTTGGCCCTTGAAGGTTTTAACGATGCCCCAGGTATCGTTGTACATATGGGTGGAGTACCCCTTGTACTCCCATCAATAAAATTTCTTGCTTATCAAAAAAAAATGTTTGCCACAACTAGTGTTTATTACCGTCTATAAATTTTGGAAAAAAAAAATATTATACAATTTTGAAGCTTCTTGGGGTAAACATTTATATTCTTACACGAAGCTTCAAAGTTGTCATGATCCACCTTAATAGATTCAATGGAATGAGCTAAGACTTCTTTAAACTTTGAGTTTCTCTCATGTAGAGAACATGGCTCTTGCTCACCCACAAAGTTTGACATGGGCATAGAATTTAACTCAAAACACCCGTCTCATCTTCATCTCCATTAAAACAATGTAATTGAGCATTCTTTGCATGCATAGAGTAAAAATTCCAATGGTCCATGGCTTAAAGTGTTTTTTTCTCTCACAAAAACACCAAGCACAAATATCAATAGTAAAAACAACAAACAAAACACACTACAAACACAAAGCACTATACGAAATAGAAAAACAAATTCTTGAAAACAGAACACACTAAGTGAAGGATAATAAACTAACCCAACTTACTAACTAAACAATAGAAAATAACTATCACAATCTCCGGCAACGGCGCCAAAAACTTGTTGTGTGAAAACAATATGTGCAAGTATACACGGTGGCAACAAGTAATAAAGAGTAAGTAGAGATCATTCCCACGAGGATTGTTGAGTTCTTTTCTAAATTTAATTAGCAAGCAAGTTAGTGAGTAAAATACCAAGTTGTAGAACCCAATTTTATCAACAAACAGCAAGTAAAATAAAGGATTAGTAGAAATCCAGAATTAGAGTAAGTTGGGAATGCCTTCACTATGCAAATTCATAATAATGGTCTAATGTTGTATCTGATGCTGCAGCACTGGGTGTTGTAGCATATAGTATGTACTTTTCAGTCACTTTCCTACAGGGCTTCATCACAAGCACTTATGTCTAAGCTCTAAATAGGTCCACCATTGGCTATTACGCACCCACAGTATTCACCCTATGGAATTTGCCCTCCTATGTCTAAGTTTTAAGCAAAAATTATTAAAATGTCCTTTAATAACCACTATCCATATTATCCTTTGAGATCAAATGATAAACCATGTCTGAATCTATAAATGGTACTTATATTTAGGTGATCAGTTCTAAAATAAGTTTGAAAATAGTATTACGCAAAGGATAAAAATGCTAAACATCTAATACATGCATTAAACACACTAAGACTTCATTACATAGATCAAAGCATCCCAACTAAGAGTATTTAGCTCATGATGAGCAAACAACACAAAAAATACAACTAAAACATAATGTTTAAAGCCATAAATGTGAAGGTACAAAGAAGAAATATAGTAAAAAGTGGTATACTGAAGATTGATTCCAAGAACAGTAGCATGGAGGTTCAGATCAGCTCTCAAATCCACGAAAATCTTCAAGTAATTAAGCTTTTGTATTGCTGCAGCATCACTCCCAGCATCAGAATTTCCACTTTGGTATTTTAAAGGTAGCTTGTTACAAAAATGGAGGAAAAACTATTTCTATACTTTTCCTCCTCTGAACCATCCTCCAAAATGAGGAAGATGGGCTGCCTTAAATAGTAATAGGGTTTAGTGATCCAAGAAATATCTTTTGGAGGTACCATTTGCCATTACATGTTTCTAGGAGTACAATGTGCCTACAAAAAGGGAATATTTTGCGCATGACAGCCTGGTACCAACAGCAGGACGTGTCCGTCATTTTCTAATAGCTAGCAGGCGCTGAAATCAGTGCATCGGCGTTTCTCTCTCATTTGTCGCAAAATTGCGTTGCTGTGGCACCTATTACTGCAACAATGAAACACACACATAATAGCACAAATGGGGCACCAAAGTGCCAAATGACTCAAACCAGAACTAATTCTTATACTCTCTAAAACATCATATTTTAACTAATTAAACACAATATTACTTTAGAACTCACAACAATTTAAGCTAAGAAAGCATAAATAACTCTTATAAATAAGAGTTATTACACCCCCAAACTTAAACCATTGCTTGTCCTCAAGTAATGACGCTTGATAAAGAACAAACAACACAAAAACAAAGGGTTAGATAAGCTGCACAAATAATTCAAACTGATTTTCAAAGATGCTCTAATTGGCTCAATCTTTAGATTTTCACTCAACACACACACACCATTGCTTTTTACAACATCAAGAACTATTACTGCTCGATTGTGAGTGTGTGATTACTAGGCTTAGTTCAGTTCCCAGCTAGTTTCAAAATTTCACCTAGCCTTAGAAAGAATGGTCTTCTTTTGACTTTGCCAAAGAATTTTTCAAAAAGAAGAGTAGACTAACAACTTCCGCATAAGCAAGGGGGCTTCAAAGCATGACAGAGGGCTTGGTTAAGCATTCCAGATCTCAGACCAACGCATTTATTATTACATAGATACTTTCTCAATGCTGCAGCAAGTGATGCTGCAGCATTGGTGACTTAGTAACCAACTTGCTACATTACTACTTTGCTACTATGATGCAATGCCCTTATTGTTGAATGTATATATTTTTTTTTCTTTCTTTTTTTTTCTTCTTTTTTTTTCTTTTTATATTTGATGGGCAATTACAGCATTTTTCACTTATTACAGATTTTGGTACCTTACATACTAAACATCTAATACTATATGCACTAACCTTTCTATGTTCTTCATACTTAGCCTCAATATAATCGATGCACCCCAAATTTTGTTTCATATGCTACTCTAAGTTTTAGTAGAAACTTGGCAAAGTCTTGGTCCACCTAGACTAGCTTTAGCATCAGATCATTTCTAACTAACTAGGTTCCTACCTAAGCCTAGAGTTTAAGTGTAGAAGCAGCAATAAAACCAGTCATTAATCAAGCAAGGCTACACTACACATAAACACTCAATCATCATTAAATTCAGCCCAAAAAGAAGCACAATCTATTTCTGAATGAGCATTTAAAACAACTAATCATGCCTTTTATTTAACACAATCAACACATAAAAGGTTCTCCCCCCAACTTAAGACTCAATAGTGTCTTCACTGCTCATACAAAATACTACAGGGAGATGCCTTAGACACAATCAAAACAAAAATTAAACAATGAAGACAAACATGAAAACAATTCTAAACAACTATCGGATGCTATTATAGATGCTACAACAACTAGCATGATTATTGAAAGTAAAAACAACACAAACACCACAATAAACATAAAACAATGGCTAGTTAGGAGGGTTTCCTGATTTGGTCCTCTGACTTGTTCTTGTAGCTCCTCATATTAGGCCATTTTTCATCTGAGTTCACAGCAGATGCTGCAGCACTAAGACAGCATATGCACAAGAGTCTCAGTATCCGAAGTGGATGTTGCAGCATCAAGTGCTACCACATCACAGTTGAAGCTCACTTCACCAAAGCAAGTCAACAAACCTGCATATCACAAACAGAGCAAAAACACACTTATTAGTCTAAACTCTAGGTTACCTCCCAGTAGCGCTTGATTTAAGAGTCCTCAGTCAGACTAAGTCTTGTGCTAGATATCTTTACATAGACCTTTGACCCCTTATGAGGAGGTTCCTTGACATCATTCTTGGTGCTGCCTTTTGGTGCTGCAGTATTAACCTTTTTGCAAAACAACTTATTGAATTGAATATTTGGCCAATTGAGGCTCTGTGTAGGAGGAGGGATCCAATCATCTGTTATAACAGAATCAGGTTCCTCCACAACAGAATCAGTCACCTTTGGCCTCCTTGTGGCCACCATTTTTGTTCTTATAGCTTTCTTTGATGCTGCAGCACTGCCTTCTGACACTGATGCTATAGCACTACCTGTGACAACATCCACTCTCTGCACTTTTGTTTCCAATGACCTTGGTGTTTTCTCTGTTCTGGGTTGATTTTTGGGTGAATGTTTCTTTGGTGAGGGATGAGGTGGTTTTTGTTTTGGTGGGCGAGGTTGTTTGGCTGATAGGGACTTTTGTAAAGTGGATTGTTTTGGAGATAGGGAAGGTGTTGGGATAAGGACTAATGGTTTGGTTTGAGGTGGTGGATGAAGAGTAAGTAATGAAGGGTTGAAACTGTGGGAAGTGGGCTTTTGTGATGGAGAAGGTGTTTTAGGTGGAGCGGATGGTTCTTTGGTTGGTGACGGTTAGATGAAGGTGTGGTGGAAAGGTTTTCGGTGATTGGGGAAAAGATCGTTAACAAGGTTTAAACGATGAGAAAGAGAAAACACACTGCGAATTAGCACGGGTGACTGCCAAATATGCCACATTGGTATTTGAAACTCATTTTGACTCTTGCTCAACCTCTCGGCAACAGGTGCTGCAACACATGGTGCTACAGCACCAGAATTCTGCATAATTGACAACACATACCACAAGACCACGTATTTAGAACCTGAAAAAGTAAAAACAAAAACACACAAAACACAATTAGTCCTAAAAATCTGGGTTGCCTCCCAGTAGCGCTTAACTTCTAGTCTTTAGCTAGACTTGGCCTTCAAAACCCATGTTAGGGTGGATAATAGGACAAGTAGAAAATGTCATTCTTCCGCCTTCTCGTTTTTGTCAGAAATCCTATGTATTTGGCATAGGGAAGCAAGTGTTCCCATGCCCCAATCAATAAGAATTTGCGGAGGACTCTTTTCTTCAATTACCAAGGGTTGAGTCTCACTTGTCACGTGAATCTTTTCATACCTCAACCTTGGTTTTTCTTCCTTGTCACTATTTTTGAATTTTTCTTTTTCTACAACTACACAATTTTTTTGTTTTTCTTCCACTACTTCCAAACGACCACATTCATTTTCACACTCTTTTCTTCCTTTTGCTCAACCACCTCTTCACTACAACTTTCTTCTTTTAGATGCTCCATCATAGTCTTAATGTGAGCCTCTATATTCTTACATGAAGCTTCAAAGTTGTCATAATCCACCTTAATAGATTCAATGGAATGAGCTAAGAGTTCTTTAAACTTAGAGTTGCCCTCATGTAATCCTTCTGTTTGAGCTTGAGAACATGGCTCTTGCTCACACACAAAGTTTGACATGGGCATGGAATTTAACTCAAAACAGCCCCTCTCATCTTCATCTCCATTGAAACAATGTAGTTGAGCATTCTTTGCATACATAGAGTAAAAATTCCAATTTTCCATGGCTTAAAGTAATTTTTTCTCTCACAAAAACACCAAGCACAAATACCAATAGTAAAAACAACAAATAAAACACACTACAAACACAAAACACAATACGAAATAGGAAAAAAAAATTGCTGAAAACATAACACACTAAGTGAAGGAATATAAACTAACCCCACTTACTAATTAAACAATAGAAAATAACTATCACAATCTCCAGCAACGGCACCAAAAACTTGTTGTGTGAAAACAATATGTGTAAGCATACACAGTCGCAACAAGTAATAAAGAGTAAGTAGAGATCATTCCCACGAGAATTGTTGAGTTCTTTTCTATATCTAATTAGCAAGCAAGTAGTGAGTAAAAGCAAAGTAAAATAACAAGTTGTAGAACCCAATTTTATCAACAAACAGCAAGTAAAATAAAGGATTAGTAGAAATCCAGAATAAGACTAAGTTGGGAATGCCTTCACTATGCAAATTCATAATAATGGTCTAATATTGTATCTGATGTTGCAGCACTGGGTGCTGTAACATATAGTATGTACTTTTCAGTCACTTTTCTACAGAGCTTCATTACAAGCACTTATGTCTAATCTCTAAATAGGTCTACCCTTGGCTATTACGCATCCACAGTATTCACCCTATAGAATTTCCCTCCCATGTCTAGGTTTTAAGCAAGGATTATTAAAGTGTCATTTAATAACCATTATCCGTATTATCATTAGAGATCAATTTATAAACTATGTCTGAATATATAAATGGTACTTATATTTAGGTGATCAGCTCTAAAATAAGTTTGGAAATAGTATCACGCAAAGGATAACACTACAAAAAAAACGCATTTTTCCGGCGGTACGGTTCCGACGGAAATTTGGCATATCCGGCGGATTTATTCCGCCGGTGAATTTCCGGCGGAAAAAACAAGACTTTCCGGAGGATTTTTTAAAAAAATTATTTAATTTTTTTTTCGAAAAAAAATTCCGCCGGAAAAGTGCATTACCGGCGGAAGAAATGCACCGAAAATTACTAGCGAAAAAATCCGCCGGTAATGCGCATTACCGACGGATTTTTAAATTTTTTGTTTTTTTTTTTAAAATCCGCCGGAAATGTGCATTACCGGCAGATTTTTCCGCTGGAAATTTCCCGCGGAAAAAATCCGCCGGTAATGCACGTTTCCGGCGGATTTTTCAAAATATTATTTATTTATTTTTAAAAATCCGCGGGTAATGTACATTACCAGAGGATTTTTCCGCCGGAAATTTCCGACGAAAAAATCCGCCGGTAATGCACATTTCTGGTGGATTTTTCAAAAAATTATTTATTTATTTATTTTTAAAAATCCACCAGTACCGACGGATTTTTCCGACAAAAAAATCCGCCGGTAATGCACATTTCCGACAGATTTTTCAAAATAATATTTATTTATTTTTAAAAAGCCGCCGGTAATGCACATTTCCAGCGGATTTTTTAAAAAATTATTTATTTATTTATTTTTAAAAATCCGCCGAAAATCTACGTGACGGCAGGTTTTTGAAAAAACTATTTATTTATTTTTTAAAAAATCCGCCGGACATGTACATTACCGGCGGATTTTTTAGCATGAAATTTCCGATGAAAAATACCGTCGGTAATGCACATTTCCGACTGAAAAAGCCGCTGGTAAATCTGTCGGAACCGTTCAAAAATGCCTATAAATAAAACTTTCTCCTTCACTCTTCTCATTCTCTCATTTGAGTCTTTATTTGCTTCTCATTCTTTTCTACACTTTCCCTATCTTATCTTTCTTCTTCTTTTTCATACTCTCCAATCTCCATATATTTCTCTACACATCTCTCTTCTATATTTCCTCTTTCTTCTTCCTTCTCATTCATTCTTATTCCTTCTTACTTATTCATTCTTATTCTCTCTTATATTATTACTTTTCATACTCTCATTCATCCTTACTCCTTCTTACTGGTTCATTTTTATTCTCTCCAATATTATTTCTTCTCATACTCTTTTTCCTTCTTATTCATTCCTACTTCTCCATTCTCATTACTTTATTCCTTCTCATTCTGTTCTATATCATTTTTCTCATATTCTATTTCATTTTCATTTTTCTTACTTCTTATTAAATTACATACTAAATTCTAAAATTCAAAAAAATTTAAAAAAATATTATTTTTTTAAAAATAAAAAATCCGCCGGTAATGTGCATTTTCGGCGGATTTTTCAAAAAAATTTATTTTTTTAAAAAATCTGCCGGAAACTCCCATTACCGGCGGAAAAAATCCGCCGGAAATTACTGCCGGAAAAATCCGCCGGTAATGCGCGTTTTCGGTGGATTTTTCAAAAAAAAAATATTTTTTATTTAACAAAATTCCACAGAAATGTGCTTTACCGGCGCAAAAATCCGCCGGAAAGTACCGCCGAAAATTACCGGCGGAAATTCCACCGGAAAACATTACCTACGAGCGTTTTACCGGCAGAAAAAATCCGCCTGAATCGTCACTTTTCCGACGGATTTGGTGCATTTCCAGCGGATTTTTTCCGCCAGAAAAACGCATTTTTCTTGTAGTGTAAAAATGCTAAACATCAAATACATGGATTGAACACACTAAGACTTCGTTACATAGATCAAAGCATCCCAACTAAGAGTATTTAGCTCATGATGAGCAAACAAGGCAAAAAATACAACTTAAACATAATGTTTAAAGCCATAAATGCGAAAATACAAAGAAGAAATATAGTAAGAAGTGGTATACTGAAGATTGACTCCAAGAACAATAGCATGGGGGTTCAGATCAGCTCCCAAATCGACGAAAATCTTCAAGTAATTAAGTTTCTGTATTGTTGCAGCCTCACTCCCAACATCAGAATTTCCAATTTAGTATTTTAAAGGTAGCTTGGTTCAAAAATGGAGGAAAAACTATTTCTATACTTTTCTTCCTCTGAACCTCCAAAATGAGGAAGATGAGCTGCCTTAAATAGGAAGATGAGCTTGACAGCCTAGAATGATCCACCTTACTTTGGTTCTGCTTTGTCATTACATGTGCCTAGGAGTACAATGTGCCAACAAAAGGGAATATTCTGCGCATGACAGCCTGGTACCAGCAGCAGGACGTGTACGTCCTTTTCTGACATCTAGCAGGCGCTGAAATCAGTGCCTCGGCATTTCTCTCTCATCTGTCGCAGAAAAATGCGTTGCTGTGGCACCTATTTTTGCAACAATGAAACACCCACATGAAAGCACAAAAGGGGCACCAAAGTGTCAAATGACTCAAAACCAGAACTAATTCTTCTACTCTCTAAAAAATCGTATTTTAACTAATTAAACACAATATTACTTTAGAACTCACAACAGTTTAAGAAAAACTTCAAGATACTAAACATAAATTGATAGTGAGATCTTATGATTGCACTCATTGTTGGTCAAATCTGAAACATTACATAATCAAAAAGTGGATTTTAACCAGAATAACAGGAAATTGTTTGAAATCAGAACCTACACAATTTGTGTAAATGAGTGAAACACAGACACTAATTATAAATCTTCATGTTTCATAGAAATTGATTTTGTTTGAGCCTTAGGTTATTCACAGGTCAAGGATACATGGAAAGGATCACAACAGTTCAATTCTGAAAAACCCACTAATTAGCCAAAAAGGCTACCTATTGATAACATCATTTGTTTACACAACTTTGATCCTTAAAAGAAAATTTTATTTAATATTGAACCATTAAACCTTTGAATTCAAAAAGAAATCTGTAACATCCTAGTATTTCAACCTTGGAAGAAATATCGAGACTTCCATAAATAGCATACATCAGAGTACTAATCCTACTTTAAGACATTGAACAATTCTAAACTCGATGAAACATTCATCACAATATCCTTTAATTAACCAAAGTTTTCAAAAGGATTACTAAATGACATTAAACATAAGTTATATGTCATTAACATACACTTTAGTTCAATATCCCAAAGCAGAATCAAAATAAAAGCGACACATAACTTCGAATAAATCCCGAGTCACAATATCGACATACAACTCGGTTATATGAAATAAACCTAGGGCTAGCTAAGCAAAACATAAACTTTGATCACGAGGATCCTTCAAACTCAAGTAACTCAAGGTAATAGCTACTCTTTCTCTGTTTGCTTGGACTTTCCCTGCTTATCTGTAAAACACCACAAATTAAACAGTGAGATAAAATCTCAGTGAGACAAATTAAACACCATAAAATCCCTCACGACTCAACTCTCGGTGTTTTATTTATTTATTAACTTGTAGCCCAGTTCAGCAGCTACTCTATCCTCGTGCAGCCAAGTTCAGCAGCTACACATTTCTCTTGTAGCCCATTTTAGCAACTACAATATTTCTTATCTTAGCACAACACCAGACAACCATTGCACGGTTCCCCCGATGAACCCATACGCTAATAGCTATTAACGAGTTTGTTTCTTGGGCCTAAGTTTTTGGCTCATGACTTCCCTCCTCTAGTATGCTATTTGCTTGGGATCGTCATCCCCTTGGTGTTTTATTAATTATAGACTACCCTTACATATGGGCTAACATAGTTATCTCTCGCGTAGTTCACAAAACGATAACAATTCGATATCTCAACAAACAACCTATGAGCAGAAGTTTTCAACAAACATACCTATTCTTTGACGAATTAATTAACACATCAAACGCTAACGAAATTTAGCAAACGACCACTCTTTGGAAAGCTTAAAATGTCTAGTTTCTGAATACTATTTTTGTTTTGCAAATTTGTGAGTCATTTGGTACAGTTTCACAAAACAACCTACTTTATTTTAAAAACAGGGCAGCAGCTGTGACCTGAGTTGTGTCACGTTTTAAAATACCAAAACTCAGTCAAAAAACATGGAGTTTGAGCTCCAACTGAAGCAAAATGTGTCTAGTTTACAATGAGACAGAAATCATTCAAAATGAGTTCTATAGAAAACGTTATGCACAAAATAGTGAACCTATATCCGAAACGGTCCCAGAATTTTGACCTAACTTGTGACGATATTTTCTTCAGCTATACTTACTCAAAATCAGTCAAACCAGTGCCTAAAGTGAAGAGAATCGTGTCTAGTTTCTAACAAAACAAACCCCATAACATTTGGACATGCAGAGAATTCACAATCACAGAAAAACAGAACCTATACCAAAACGGGTTCAAACAGAATTTCAGCATATCAATTTCAACAACTCAACCCAATCAAACAAACATAGCTTCAGTCAAATTTATGCTAATAACACTCTAAAACCAGAATTTAACCATAGCAACTTAAAAAAATAGGGAAGAACTCACCTCAAAATCAGCTACACAATAGCAATCACATTTGAACTTGAACCTTGATCCCCAACACTCTCCTAAGCTCACCCACAAACCTTCTCAACTCGAATTCCAGCTCCTAGCCTTCTTCTAAGCACTTTAGATTGACAATGTATGTTCTGAAATACTCTTAGAAACCTCCTAGACTGACATGCACTTTGAAGTGGGAAGTTCTAATGCAAGAAGAATACCCCAAAAGCTCCAACAAAGCTTCAAAATTCTCCTACTCACCAAAACAAGCCCAAGCTCTCCCTTTTTGCTTACCAAACTCTAAAACCAGAACCATCAACCCTCAATCTAGCTCTTTGACCAACATGAAGAAGGATTGTTGATGAAGTGATTCATGGGTGAAAATTTTGTTTTTGGGGCTAGAATAGTAGAACATTTTGGGGGTTTTAATTTCTGGTTTGAGAGTGTATTTGAATAGATGGAGAGAAGAAGATTGGGTGTAGAAGAAGAAGAAATGTGGGAGGAATTTTGGGTAACACTTTCAGCTCATTCTTGCTTTTCTCTAGCTACTTCCTCTCACTCTCGATTCTTCCTTTGCTTTCTTATGTTTCACTTTGAGTTTCATGATGAGATGAAAGGGAGAGGAAGGATTTTCAGTTTTGTATTGCTGGTTGGGGTGAGTGTTTTTGAGTTGGTTCTCTCTTCTCTTCCTCTCTCTCTTCGCAACTACTCCCTCTCTCTTTTTCTCTTCTTTTGTTCTCTTAAAATGTGTGGTGTGTTGTTGTGGTGAGAATGAGTGAAATGAAGTGTGGGAGTGAGGGTGTAAGTGGGGGTTTGAGTTCAGCTGAGAGTGTTTTAAACGATTAGGAAATACCCCTTTTACCATTGTTACTCACACCCTTCTATTACTCATACACTACCCAATGCAACTTACTCAAAGTAGCACACAATTGCACTTAATTATGTGTTCAAACAATGTTTAAACAATGAATTCTTGACTCACACAACAATTAAACAACTTGAATAGCTATAATTTATTAAAATTATCAACTAATTACAAGAACTAAACTTAGCCACTTTGGGGATGTTACAAAATCCCATTACCTTATGTTTTAGGGTAAGAGATCAACTTCTTAGGTATTGGTTTATGATAAGTTGGGGAGAGAGTTTGGTGAGACAAAAAGGGTTCTAGGGCATAATTTTTTGTATATTTAAGAAAACATTCTTCTTGTTCAATCATTAAAGATTAAAAAACATGAAATGAAAAAGAACAAAAAGAGTAATGTGTTGTTAGTACATTTTATAATATATATATATATATATATATATATATATATATATATATATATAAAAGATATATGAGTGATTATAATTAATATGTAAATAGTAAATAGTGAATAAAATTCTTGGTTGCTCTTTTAATCCTAAAGTGTACTTTTTTATCCCAAAACAAATTAAGATTTATTGTAGCACAGCCTCATTACAACCCTGAAAAGACCCTAGTGAGATAGGTAACGAAATTGATTTCAATGATTTTGTAAATGATAAGAGAGAAACACTCCTTCTACTTGGTTAGTTGAGAGAACCATACACTTTTGTGAAAAATGTGTTGATCCTGATTGAAAGACAATGAATTGTGTAATAGGTTAACTTGCATGATGATACAACAATTATATTTTGATTGATACTGTCAGTCCTGGGCATCATAAATCTTTGTTGAATTGATTGTTTTCACTTGCAAGCGATATTGATGAGAGTTTATGTGAAATGAGTTTGATTGATTGAAAACAATAATCATTGTTGAAATTTCTTTCGGTTGAGAGTATACAAGTTGTTGGAAATACTATTATGAATTGGACTTATGTTTAAGAACAAACAAAGTTCTAAGTCGGAGAGAAAGTTCTAAGTCGGAGAGAATTTGATAAGTGTCAATAATACTTATTTTATGATTCAAAAGATTGACAGTTATTGAACTATTTGTTATGAATTGAAAATGTTTTGCCCCAAAAAGAGTTAACTTCAGCAAATTTAAATCTAGGAATTAGAAGTTTAAGTTTAGAAGTCTTTGTTGCATTTTAATTCTTTTTTGTGGTTTTAAACAGATTGGAATTGAAGTGGAACAATTGTGAAAAGAATCCAAGTGAAGTTGAGGGAAGAAGGAAGAGAAAAAGTTTTTGGAAGTTGAAGTTTTTTCTGGCCCTCTATTTTTTAAGGGTTGGAAAAATATCCAAAAGAAATGAAATATGCCACTTCAAAATATTTTGGCAGTTGAAGGTTTTGACTGATGGGGCGTTGATTTTATTGGACCATTGCCCACATCCTATTTCTAATGAATACATTTTAGTGACAGATGATTATGTTTCTAAGGGGGTTGAAGTCATTTCCTGTCCCAGAGATGATGGCAAAACAGTTGTCAAATTTCTAAAGAAAAACATTTCTAACCGTTTTGGTACTACTAGAGTACTCATCAGAGATGGGATCTTATATTTGCAATTCCTAATATTTAGCAAAGGCTTTAGAACACTATGGAGTTAGGCACGAGGTAGCTTCACCCTACTATCCTCAGGCCAATGGTCAGACCGAGGTATCAAATAGGGAGATTAAAAAGGTTCTGGAGAAAACAAGTTCAATTTCTAGAAAAGATTGGTGTTAAGTTGGATGAAGCATTGTGGACATAATATATGACATCATTTATATCACCAATAGACCTTACACCATTCTAATTGGTATATGGAAAACTTTTCCACCTTCTGATGGAATTGGAACATAAGGCCTATTGGGCCTTAAAGCTGTTAAATGTTGATTTAAATAATGCAAGTGGGAAAAGAAAACTGCAGGCACATGAACTTGAAGAACTTAGGTGTCAAGCCTATGAATATTCAAAGTTGTATAAGGAAAATGTGAAGAAATATCATGACAAGAAGCTCGTCAAGAGGGACCTTAGGCCAGAACAACAGGTTTTATTGTTCAAGTCCAGGTTGAGATTATTCCCTAGAAAGCTGAAATCAAAGTGGCCAAACCCCTTTGTGATGAAAGAAGACGGGCCATATATGGTCCAATTTTAATTGAGGATCCATCCTCAAAAAGGTCTTGGGTAGTTAATGGCCAAAGACTCAAACCTTACTTTGAAGGTGACTTTGAGAGGATTACCATGGTGATCCAATTAAAGAATCCATAAAGTTAACCGGCGTCAAGCTAATGACGTAAAAGAAGCGTTTATTGGGAGGTAACCCTTTTTCTGAACTTTCACTTTGCTATTTAAGTTTTGTGATTTTTAAATTTTTTGGTTTGTTTGTTTTGATTTATGTTAAAGTAGATACCGAGAAGGATAGAATTGTTTTGTTGTGTTGTGACAATTTGATTAAAATAGGTCAAACTTTATCTCTCTCACAAAACAACACAACTCTATCTCTCTCTCTTACAAGCCGTCTCTCCGACTCACGATTTTTCATCTCTTGGTTCCTTTCATCCCATTCTCATCTCTTGTAAGTTGGGTTCATGAAATTTGGGGATTGGGTTTTTGAGAAGCATGAATGTTTGTAATAGAATCTCTAACACTCCATAAATGAATGATATACGATGTTCTTCATTATGGTATATGATGTTCTTCATTTTCTAACGTGGGATCTAGGGATTTCATCAGGAAAACTTGTGATTCTTGAACTTGTGTTTTGGCTTTGATTGCATGATATTGAAGAACGATTTAGGGCCTATTTCAGGCGTATTTGCTACTTCAAATGAGAAAATGGTTCATTCCTTATTCTATTCCTTATTCATTTTTTTAAAATGAGATTTGTGAAGATTAATGAGAAAAGGGTTCATTCCAACAAAGAAGTGAAGATTAAGGAACTATGGAAGGCAACAAAGAAGTATTTTTTTAATGAGATTAATGAGCAAAGAATAAGGAACTATGGAAGACAACAAAGAAGTAAAGATTAACTCTAGGGAAGCTTGGAAAAGTGGTAACTAGATTATTCTTCAGTTCCTTTCGTAATCCTTGAAAGCTTCCATGAAAATGGATAGCTAAACCCTTTTTATTGAGATTAGATGTAATCAATCTCTCGTTTATGTATGTAAACTGATCTTAAGTTATTATATGTTTAACCTATGTATTGGTTTAGCGACTTCATCTCATGTTTATTGCTTTGATAGCATGATCACCTATTGAATGATTTATAATAAGTCATAAAGTTGGAAAACTATGTATTGTGTTTGATTTAGTTGAAATCACCTATATCATTGATTATCTAGGAATAGAATTGATGTTATAGTTTTGTTACATAATCTTAATGCTACTATTTATTCAATTGAATGAGGAATCATCATTTGTCTAATTCAATAGATATTTCCACTTTGATTAAGGAATTAACATTGTTGGATGAAATGGTAAAATAAATCATTACTAAGATTGATATAGAATTGATGAAGGATCATATACATACCTCTAGATAGGGTTGATGAAATCTAATCTTAATGCACTACAAGAAAAACACGTATTTCCTGCGGACTTTTTCTGGAAATGTACGGACAGGAAAAAAAATCCACCAGAAATGCCAAAAATCCGTCGGAAATGTACCGACGGAAACAATCCACCGGAAATACGTATTTTTCTTGTAGTGTAGGATCAAATGAATGAATTTTTGTTACCTCATAAGTACCTTCTGCTATTGGGAAACAACGGTACCTATTTCCTCCTTTGTGAACGCAAAATGGGCACTAAGCGGAAGCGTAAAAATAAAAGAGTGAAGAGAAGAAGAATGACACCAAAACTTTTACGTGGAAAACCCTCCCGGGGAAAAACCACGGGACCTAGTCCAGTTAAAAGATCTCCACTATAAAAGTAGGATTACAAAGTGTTTCTCTCAATCTCCGAAAATCTCTCTATGAATCTCACCCTCTTGGATGGTATACAAATTTTTCCCTCTATGCAACTCTCTCTCTCAAAGAGGAATACAAAAGAACTCTCTAACTCTCTTAGGATCTTCACTTGAATATGATGTGAAACTCTTCACAAGTTATCCTATTTATAAGAGAAGAATGTGGCTTGTAACATCCCCTAACTTGCTAATTTAGTTTATTTAAATTAGCGAAAAAGATTAAAGCGAATTGTAGGCTAAATGGGAATTTTAGTACAAGAGGATTATTATCTTTTGCTTAATTGGGTATGATTTAAATTACTATGAAAGAGTATCAATGATATAAATAATTGTTGGTGTCTAAGTTTTCGAAAATTTGACTAAATGGGTAGCTTAGGCTTTGTCATAAGTGATAGGAAAGGATTAAGAGCTGAGGGGCAGTTTTGTAAATTCCTAGGGGAGTGAGTCAGTTGGTTCCCTTATTACCCAGCCAACACACTCATTTGAACAAAAACCAGAAAAGAAGAAAAATTAGAAAGAGGAGAGAATAGAGAGGAGAGTTGCGAGAGAGGGGAAGAGAAGGAGAGGGAAGAAGAAATTCAGGACCTTGATGCATGTTTCGATTTCCACCACCACAATGATTAGTTTCTCCTCCTCTATCCATTGATACAAATTTCGTGACCCAACCTCCTCCCAACTCAGATTCACCATTTGTCATACATTTGAAGCTCCAAGCTCAAAAATGGAGTGTTGATGCTCCAAATAGTTTGCATGTCCTTGTTATAGTCCTATATTCAGTACCAAAGCTCACATCCAAGCAACAAACCTGTTCGAAGCTCATTTGGGTAGCTGGAATTCGAGTCTTGCTGCTGTTCAGTCAATCTTGGGTAGCTGGGTTGTCGTTGGATAGGATTTGAGAAGGTTCGTGAGGCTACTCGAACGTGGCAGCTGCTAGATTCGTCGTTTGAGTGATTTTCATCACTTCGGGTGAGTTCTATACTCGCTTAGGGACGTTTTGTTGTCGAGTCATGTTATTTTCTGAAATGATACTATGGAAAATCTGCTTTGTGAAAACTTAACGAAAACGTTTTTATCGAAAAACCGTAAATCGCATAATTGCTCGGATTGATTGGATTATCGATTTATGATATATATTGTTTGACTGTTTAATCGCTTTCGCTGGTCTGGAATAATAACTGTTATGTTGGGATATCGATCGGAACGAAATTGGAATCGGAACGGAATGGAATTTACTCATGAAAAGTCTGTTTTCTGGAAAACGGATGGAGACGCACGGATCGTGTGCCTTTGTGCACGGGTCGTGCGCCCCCATCTGATGTTACACGAACTGAGTTTTTAAACACACACGGATCGTGCGCCTAGTCGCACGGGTCGTGTGTATCCTTCTGAAACTTTTATTCAACAACGCCCGGATCGTGCGCCTAGTCGCACGAGTCGTGCGTATCTTTCTGGAAATCTTTTACATCTTTGTTCAACAGCGCACGGGTCGTGCGCCTACACGCACGGGTCGTGTGAGACCTTCTGATCTTCAAATTCAAAGTACCTTTTTATCCGTTCCAAATGATTCCAATTCCCTTCTAATCCATTCCCCAAGGTCCCCCAACAATGTAAAGATATCGATGCCATGAGATTGAACATGTTTACTAGAAAACTTGTGTATTATGAACAAAATGGAAGACCGTACTTAGAGAACGCGAGAGAACATATGTCAAGAAATAATAATAATACACGGTACTTGACTGATATGATACACGGTACTTGACTGATATTATACACGGTACTTGGCTGATATGATACACGGTACTTGACTGATATGATACACGGTACTTGACTGATATTATACACGGTACTTGACTGAAATGACTAACAGCCCATTGCGGGTACATGGATATATAATGTATAATAAATACAAGAGGAAAAAGGGTGACGACCCTTAGAGGTTAGCATACTAGGGGAGGGGAAGTCATGAGCCCCAAAACCTAGACTCAAGAATGTTTCGCCCACTAGAAATAGCGGGATGGGTTCACCAAAGTCAAAGAAGTGCCTATAAAATAGGTAGACTGAGGTGTTATGCTAAAAACATGGAACAAAAGATTGTATGCTGCATGTGTCGCTTAGGAGGGCCATGAGCATAAAGGTTACAGGAACTTAATATATTTCCACGTGGTTGCTTTTTAGGGCCACGAGTTCAAAGCAAAGCATAATGAACCGCTAGAGTTAGTAAGGGGTCTCGATAGGACTCACTGAGTTAATGTTTATCTCACCCTTCATATTTGTGGTTTTTACAGAGAAATAGGGGAAAGCAAAGGCGACGAAACACGGTTAGCCGGTGCGACTCTTGGAGTCATTGAGGATTGATTATCATGTCTTAGACCTTTGTCCCATTTATTGTTTCTATGTTATCGATTGTATAACTTTCATTGTTTAAGTTGTAAAATCGTTTCCGCTACTTTATGTTTTGAGTATTGAACACCAGGATTGTGTATAAGTCTTAAGTTTTGAAACTTAAGCATTTTCATGAAGTTTATGAGGTTCAGAGAACTGTTTGATATGTATTATCAAAAGTTTTAGTCGTGTTCAATATTTCAATAACATGAAGTTACTCTGATGTATGCCATTTAGTGCACTTCGGTAATTCTATATGTTAGAATTTATCGGGGTGTTACATTATGGTATCAGAGCAGTTCGACCTAGTCGGGCTTAGACAGTTAGGGTGGTTTTGTTCCTCGAGTAATTCTGCTATCTTGCTTCTTGTGATGCTAAGAGACATTGAGACTGATCAACTTAATACTTGGTGTATCATTTGCAGAATTATGGCAGGAGGATCGAGGAATAACCCACCGATTGATCCGCATTCTGCATGGATGCAGAACGTGATCGAGAGACAACAGAAGATGATGGAAGATATGTTGCAAATGCAACAGAATGCTCAAGCTCAGCCTCAACAAGTCCCCGAGCCTCAAGTTGACCCAAGGAGGGTTTTCTCTGAATTCCTGAAAATGAAGCCGTCCGAGTTCAGAGGAGGACCGGATGTCATGGAAGCCCAGCATTGGCTAGATGATATAGAGAAGATTTTCGTAGCTATGCAAGTCACTGATGATGACAAGCTGAGATTGGCGACACATATGCTGAAAGGTGAAGCTAACAACTGGTGGACTAATGCCAAAGCCATGATGGTAACTATGGATACTCCCCAGACTTGGGAACATTTCAAGCAGGTATTTTTGGAGCAGTTCTTTCCAACAGCCATGAGGTTCAACAAGGAGAACGAGTTTCTGACTCTCACTCAAGGAAGTTCAACTGTGGGTCAGTACGCAGCTAAGTTTGAAGAGTTATATCAATTCTTCGGTTTGGCCGGGTATGCTCCCAATGACAAGTGGAAAACCGAAAGGTTCAAGTATGGGCTAAGGGAAGACATTGCTCAGAGTTTGAGTTCTTTTGCTTATACTAACTATGCCGCCATGGTTCAACAAGCACACATAGCTGAGAGTGACTTGAAGAGGTTATATGCAAGCAGGAAGGTATTCCATCAGAATAAGAAAAGTGTTGGATCATCCAACAATCAGACGGGTCCCAGGCGCAACTCCAACAAGGGTAAGCAGGTTCAGTCGTCGAACTCCTCAAGGTTCAGTACATGTTCCAACTGTGGAAAGTATCATCAGGGTAAATGCCAGATGGGATCCAACCAATGTTATTTCTGCAAGAAAGAAGGTCATTATGCACGGGACTGCCCAGAGAAGGAGAAGAGTCAAGGAAGTAACCCTTCTGCTACTACAACTCATGGGAGAGTTTACACCTTGGACGCCCAGAAGGTCACACCGTCAGATAATCTACTAAGGGGTATGGGATCTCTTTTTAATAACTCCGTTAGTATTTTATATGATTCAGGTGCGACCCATTGTTTTATATCTCAAGTTTGTGTCGAACGGTTGGGATTGGCTTTAACTCCTTTGCCTCAACCAATCTCCATTAAGACTGCTGCTGAGGGTAGTGTTCAGACCCAAGCGATATGTGAAAATTGTCTTCTATCCATTGGAGACAGGAATTTTGTAGTAGACTTCATTTGTTTACCAATGTAAGGCATGGACGTCGTCCTAGGCATGAGTTGGATGACGGCCAACCATGTAACTATAGATTGCTTCCATCGAACTATCGGTTTCGCCTCCGAGTCAGTGGAGCTACAACCGCCCAATTCTGAAGCTGTTATTTCTTTCACTTCGGCCAGTAACTATCTGTTCCAAGGCGCAGAAGCTTATGTCATGATGCTGTCTGCATCCACGGAGACAGGTCAGGATTTATCTTCTGTGCAAGTTGTTAATGAATTTCTTGATGTGTTTCCCGATTAAGTTCCTTCGTTTCCTCCGGATCGTGAGGTGGAATTCTCTATAGAGTTGGTTCCAGGCACTGGACCTATTTCTATAGCCCCGTATAGAATGTCGCCGTTAGAGTTGAGGGAATTGAAAGTTCAACTGGAAGAGCTAATTTCCAAACGGTTCATCCGGCCGAGTGCCTCACCATGGGGTGCTCCAGTGTTGCTTGTCAAGAAGAAGGACGGAAGTATGAGATTGTGTATTGATTATCGTCAGTTGAATAAGGTGACTGTCAAGAACAAGTACCCTCTACCGAGAATTGATGATTTGCTAGATCAGTTGAGGGGAGCTTCTGTATTTTCGAAGATTGATTTGAGGTCCGGCTATCACCAAATCAGGGTGCGAGCTTTGGACGTCCCGAAGACCGCTTTCCGTACGAGGTATGGACACTATGAATTCGTAGTGATGCCATTCGGTTTGACCAATGCTCCAGCCGTATTCATGGATTATATGAATCAGATTTTTAATCCTTATCTGGATCGATTTGTGGTAGTGTTCATTGATGATATCTTGGTGTTCTCTAAGACAACTGAGGAGCATGTGCAACATCTCCGAATTGTTCTGAACGTACTCCGAGAGAAAAAGTTGTATGCTAAGCCATCCAAATGTGATTTTTGGATGCCCGAAGTTAAGTTTCTGGGTCATGTGATATCTCAGGCAGGTGTTGTAGTGGATCCAAGTAAGATTGAAACTGTGGTAGACTGGGAACAGCCGTCTACGGTTACGAAGGTGAGAAGTTTCTTGGGATTAGCTGGATATTATCGAAGGTTCATTCAAGGATTTTCCCAGCTGGTTCTTCCACTCACGCGGTTAACTCGCAATGGTCAGCCGTTTGTTTGGAACTCGGATTGTGATAATTGTTTCGCAGAATTGAAGAATCGTTTGACTTCTGCACCTGTCCTGATTCTTCCAGATCCGTCCGTAGGATTCCAAATCTATTGCGACGCCTCTGGTAAGGGTTTGGGATGTGTCCTAATGCAGAATCAACAAGTGGTTGCTTATGCCTCCAGACATTTGAAGCCGCATGAAGAGAATTACCCAACTCATGATTTAGAGTTGGCGGCGATTGTGTTTGCCCTGAAGATTTGGAGACATTACCTGTATGGGTCTGGTTTCGAAGTCTTTAGTGACCACAAGAGCCTTAAGTATTTGTTTGACCAAAATGAGCTGAACAACAGACAGAGGATATGGGTAGAATTCCTGAAAGATTATGATTTTGAATTAAAGTACCATCCTGGTAAGGCTAACGTTGTGGCCGATGCTTTAAGTAGAAAGTCTATCCATACTGCAGAGTTAATGATGCACGAGATGTCCTTGTTGGAATCGTTCAGAGACCTTAATTTGAGAGTGAAGTCAAGAAGGAACAGGTTGGTGTTGAGTCACATTCGGATTTCAAGTCCCTTGAGAAATCTAATTCGCTCAGCCCAAGAAGGTGATGTAGAGCTGCAAGCGCAGAAGAGATTGCGGAATTACACCGAAGACCGTGATGGCGTAATTTGCTTTGATGGTAGAATTTGTGTGCCGAATGATGAGAATGTGAAGAAGCAAGTTTTAGAGGAGGCTCACAAGAGTCGGTTCTCGGTACATCCTGGGTCTACCAAGATGTATCGAGATTTGAAGCAATTGTATTGGTGGCCGGGTATGAAAGTAGATATTGCAGAGTTTGTGTCTCGATGCTTGACTTGCCAAAGGGTTAAGATAGAGCACCAGAAGCCAGGTGGCCAGTTGCAACCGTTGAAGATACCTGAATGGAAATGGGAAAGCATATCTATGGATTTTGTCATGGGATTGCCACGGTCCCAAGCTGGAAATGATTCTATTTGGGTAGTGGTGGATCGCCTGACCAAGTCCGCCCATTTTATTCCAGTGCGTTCGAATCACAAGGTTGCTAAGTTAGCAGATGAGTATCTCAAGAATATTGTGAAGTTGCATGGAATCCCTACAAGTATCATCTGTGATCGAGATCCCAAGTTCACATCTCGATTTTGGAGAGCATTGAACATGGCGTTGGGAACAAAGGTGTGTGTTAGCACCGCTTACCATCCACAGACAGACGGGCAGACTGAGAGGACAATCCAGACATTGGAGGATATGTTGAGGGCGTGTGTACTCGATAGTGGAGGCAGATGGGAGGATCATCTTCCATTGGTGGAGTTTTCATACAACAACAGTTACCATTCTAGTATCGGAATGGCTCCATATGAAGCATTGTATGGAAGGAAGTGCAGAACACCATTGTGTTGGTGGGATGTAGGTGAGCAGAGATTGTTGGGACCGGATTTGGTCCGTGAGACTACGGAAAAGATTCGTCAGATAAGAGAAAGGATGAAAGCCGCGCAGAGTCGACAAAAGAGTTATGCGGATAAGAGAAGAAGGCCGTTAGAATTTGAAGAAGGAGACCATGTCTTTTTGAGACTTTCTCCAACTATCGGGACCGGTATCGCTTTACGAGCGAAGAAGCTCAGTCCTCGGTATGTCGGACCCTTCCAGATTATCGAGCGAGTTGGGCCGGTAGCGTATCGCATTGCATTACCTCCAGAATTGTCCAGATTACATGATGTGTTTCATGTATCGCAGTTAAGGAAGTATATTCATGATCCGAATCAACCATTAAGTTATGAATCGATTGACATCAGACCGGATTTGTCTTATCAGCCTACTCCAATCAGGATCATCGAACATGGCGAGAAAACGCTCCGAACGAGATCAATTCCTATTGTCAAGGTGCTTTGGGACGGTGCCTCACCCGACGAAGCGACATGGGAAGTAGAGGAGGACATGCGGGTGAAATATCCCCATATTTTCGACTGAGGTACGTTTTGTCAATTTTGAGGACAAAATTTTAAAAGTTGGGGTGATTGTAACATCCCCTAACTTGCTAATTTAGTTTATTTAAATTAGCGAAAAAGATTAAAGCGAATTGTAGGCTAAATGGGATTTTTGGTACAAGAGGATTATTATCTTTTGCTTAATTGGGTATGATTTAAATTACTATGAAAGAGTATCAATGATATAAATAATTGTTGGTGTCTAAGTTCTCGAAAATTTGACTAAATGGGTAGCTTAGGCTTTGTCATAAGTGATAGGAAAGGATTAAGAGCTGAGGGGCAGTTTTGTAAATTCCTAGGGGAGTGAGTCAGTTGGTTCCCTTATTACCCAGCCAACACACTCATTTGAACAAAAACCAGAAAAGAAGAAAAATTAGAAAGAGGAGAGAATAGAGAGGAGAGTTGCGAGAGAGGGGAAGAGAAGGAGAGGGAAGAAGAAATTCAGGACCTTGATGCATGTTTCGATTTCCACCACCACAATGATTAGTTTCTCCTCCTCTATCCATTGATACAAATTTCGTGACCCAACCTCCTCCCAACTCAGATTCACCATTTGTCATACATTTGAAGCTCCAAGCTCAAAAATGGAGTGTTGATGCTCCAAATAGTTTGCATGTCCTTGTTATAGTCCTATATTCAGTACCAAAGCTCACATCCAAGCAACAAACCTGTTCGAAGCTCATTTGGGTAGCTGGAATTCGAGTCTTGCTGCTGTTCAGTCAATCTTGGGTAGCTGGGTTGTCGTTGGATAGGATTTGAGAAGGTTCGTGAGGCTACTCGAACGTGGCAGCTGCTAGATTCGTCGTTTGAGTGATTTTCATCACTTCGGGTGAGTTCTATACTCGCTTAGGGACGTTTTGTTGTCGAGTCATGTTATTTTCTGAAATGATACTATGGAAAATCTGCTTTGTGAAAACTTAACGAAAACGTTTTTATCGAAAAACCGTAAATCGCATAATTGCTCGGATTGATTGGATTGTCGATTTATGATATATATTGTTTGACTGTTTAATCGCTTTCGCTAGTCTGGAATAATAACTGTTATGTTGGGATATCGATCGGAACGAAATTGGAATCGGAATGGAATTTACTCATGAAAAGTCTGTTTTCTGGAAAACGGATGGAGACGCACGGATCGTGTGCCTCTGTGCACGGGTCGTGCGCCCCCATCTGATGTTACACGAACTGAGTTTTTAAACACACACGGATCGTGCGCCTAGTCGCACGGGTCGTGTGTATCCTTCTGGAACTTTTATTCAACAACGCCCGGATCGTGCGCCTAGTCGCACGAGTCGTGCGTATCTTTCTGGAAATCTTTTACATCTTTGTTCAACAGTGCACGGGTCGTGCGCCTACACGCACGGGTCGTGTGAGACCTTCTGATCTTCAAATTCAAAGTACCTTTTTATCCGTTCCAAATGATTCCAATTCCCTTCTAATCCATTCCCCAAGGTCCCCCAACAATGTAAAGATATCGATGCCATGAGATTGAACATGTTTACTAGAAAACTTGTGTATTATGAACAAAATGGAAGACCGTACTTAGAGAACGCGAGAGAACATATGTCAAGAAATAATAATAATACACAGTACTTGACTGATATGATACACGGTACTTGACTGATATTATACACGGTACTTGGCTGATATGATACACGGTACTTGACTGATATGATACACGGTACTTGACTGATATTATACACGGTACTTGACTGAAATGACTAACAGCCCATTGCGGGTACATGGATATATAATGTATAATAAATACAAGAGGAAAAAGGGTGACGACCCTTAGAGGTTAGCATACTAGGGGAGGGGAAGTCATGAGCCCCAAAACCTAGACTCAAGAATGTTTCGCCCACTAGAAATAGCGGGATGGGTTCACCAAAGTCAAAGAAGTGCCTATAAAATAGGTAGACTGAGGTGTTATGCTAAAAACATGGAACAAAAGATTGTATGCTGCATGTGTCGCTTAGGAGGGCCATGAGCATAAAGGTTACAGGAACTTAATATATTTCCACGTGGTTGCTTTTTAGGGCCACGAGTTCAAAGCAAAGCATAATGAACCGCTAGAGTTAGTAAGGGGTCTCGATAGGACTCACTGAGTTAATGTTTATCTCACCCTTCATATTTGTGGTTTTTACAGAGAAACAGGGGAAAGCAAAGGCGACGAAGCACGGTTAGCCGGTGCGACTCTTGGAGTCATTGAGGATTGATTATCATGTCTTAGACCTTTGTCCCATTTATTGTTTCTATGTTATCGATTGTATAACTTTCATTGTTTAAGTTGTAAAATCGTTTCCGCTACTTTATTTTTTGAGTATTGAACACCAGGATTGTGTATAAGTCTTACGTTTTGAAACTTAAGCATTTTCATGAAGTTTATGAGGTTCAGAGAACCGTTTGATATGTATTATCGAAAGTTTTAGTCGTGTTCAATATTTCAATAACATGAAGTTACTCTGATGTATGCCATTTAGTGCACTTCGGTAATTCTATATGTTAGAATTTATCGGGGTGTTACATGGCTTCTCCAAAAAGAGTGATTAATGTCGCTTCTCCTATTTGTAAGAGAAGAATGTTGCTTCCACAGCTAAAAACTCCCATTGCATTCTTCAAAGTTGAATGTCCATGTCTCAAGGTCAAAGAAATAAATTCTAAGACCTTGGAATATTCATTCCTCTTTCCCATACATTGTGACTTGTGATCCACAATTAAGGAGGGGATTCCAACCGTTTTACCACATTTAATAGAAAATCAAAGTTAGACTCATCGCTGCCTTTTGTTACCTCTTTTGAGTTTTAAACAAATGCATTTGTTACTGGTTTAAGTTTGAAAAACTGTATTTATTAAATAATTTCAAAATCTAGTTACATATTTTGTGAGAAAAATGATATTTTTCCCAACAAACCGATTATTGAGTAACTAACTTCGCATAATTAAATAGTTAATATTTTTCCGAACTCATAAGAACCCCAAGGGATGTTTGTTTTGGGTTTTTGTTGTGAATCAAGGGTAAAATTAGAAGTTTATGAAAATTTGGGAGATATTGGGTCCAATGGGTATGAAATTAAAACACAAAAAAATATCACTATATAAAGTTAATAATTACCCCTACTATAATGATTAATACTATCTATAGGTGTTAGACACCTACTTATCAACTTGTATTTTTTGATATTTAAAAAAATCAAAAAAAATATTCTACTCAAGGAAACTTTGGCGCCTAAATTTCAATTCCAAAATTACTTACATTCACTTTTGGCTTAAGGGTTTAAGACAATGTTTTTAAAATCGGACCGGTCGGTTGAACTGATTGGACCGGGAACCGGATATGTCTACGGTTCGGTTATGCTCTATTAACCCGCTGGAGGCAAGAACCGGGAAAAAACCGGAAAAACCGCTTTGAACCGGCCTAAAACCGGAAAACCGGAGAACCGGGGGCGGTTATAGAAAACCGGACGGTTCATTTTTAGCACTTGTGTGGTACCTTATTTTTTACTTTTTCTCCACATTTTGCTTCCTTTTCTCCCTGTTCATTCACGCTTGGTACTGATAACATTAAGTTTGATGGAAATATTTGTTTATATTATTTTAAGGTGCTTCCTCAGTAGTAGTCTTTGGAACTTGGAATATAAAAATATAACCACTCCACCTGTATTATTTTTTTTGCTATTAATTTTATGAAGTTTATAATTTTATTTGTTTAATTATGTTCGGTACCGTATCTCCGGCTATGTATCCGGTCTTGGATAAGTAGTCTGGTCCGAGATAGTTGGTACTTTTGTCCTTGGTCAGTCCGAGTTGGTGCTCCGATCCGAGGTGGGGTGGTACCTGCAATGACACTCCGACGCTCAAGTCAGTGAGTGAGTCAATTACAAGTGAGAGTATGTGAGAGATGAGTACCATTAATGATAGCAACCAATGCTTATTTATAGATATCTGGAGTGGAGGAGGGCCATTGGATCTAGGTCTGCGATCTCCACCGTTGAATGAATTGGGTCCTTTGCTATTGGGCCTTTTTGGTGGATTGGCCATTGAGGCCCAATCCGTAACAGTAGCCCCCCAAGTCGGGTCGCCTTAAGGTGAGCTAGACTTGATGCTTTAGAGTTCGTGTCGCCCCTCCCAAACTCCGGGGTGAGGGACTCACGTCATACTGGGACGATCTGAGGGACTCAGTTCGTTTGGATGGATTCCAGTCATGGCGGGGTCAAGAGACCGGGGCGAGCCGAGAGAAACGAAGCGATCCGGCATAGCTGTGTCTTGATTTCTGTGCCAGCTAGCAACGTCATTGATGGGATGCGTCGTTCGAGGATGATTAGGGTAATGATGGCGCTTGGAACGACGCGCCTGCCTAGGGGCTAGCTTTGGAAAACGTAGCCTAGTCCCAGGACCATCTGTGGCCTTCTTGCTTCCTATAAATAGAAGGGGGGATTCCCCTTATTTTGGACTGTTTTCTGCGAATTGCTCCGCTTCCGATCTTAAAGTCGTTCCGGAGCTTATTTCGCCTTTTAGAGTTGTGCTGAGTCTCGGTGAGACCTTTGATGTTCGCGACCTGCTTCAAGTGTTCGGCGAGCTTCCTTTTTCACAAGGTTAGTTTCCTCCTTTTCTTTATTGCTTCCGGATTTAGATCACGGCCGGGTTCTCTCCGGACCCGTATTTATAGATACAGAGTGGGGGTCGTCAGGTCGGGTTCCGACTTGGTTGTGGACCCACTGTTTACTTATCAACCTGACTCGTCAAGCCCCCATTTCTGCAGGATCGATCTGGCGAGGACAAAACAAACCCGTCGGGTTGCTGACTCAGATCGCCCTAATCTCGCAAAAACAATGGCTTCCGGTATTGGAGAGTCGATGGAAATTCGTGCTAGTCCCCCCGGGTCGGTTGTTCCCGAGGTTCAAGACGACTTGGGCTCTGCTCCTACTCACGCAGAAGACCGCTCTCCCGGGGTTCCCAGCAACAAGCCGGTGGATGAAGATAACACAGAGGTAGTGGTCCTTGATTCGGAGGATTCTGACGTCGAGCTCGACTGTGAAGAACAGGGAAGTACTAGCTGGAGCTCGGATGAGAGTGAGGCGGAGGTTGCTGAGAGTCGCAATAATGAAGACGGTCTTGGGCATCGCGGGGACCCTGCGTATGAAGAAGGTGATTCCGACCAATACCCACGAGCCGGAGTAGGGCCGGTCGATGTTCTCTTGTCCCAACCTCTCACTGTTCCCCGGGAGTATTCATGGGTGTCGGAGACGTTGAGGGGGATTCCGTCCCTCTATAGGACCGAGGATGATATGAGTTTCTTTGTCAACCGCCTTTCCCGGAAGGATCAGATCTGGAACGTGGAGGGAATGGCTGAAGACCAACACGTAGCTGTCTGGCCGAAAGCTCTGAAATTTGTTATGTACGGGGTGACGATCCTTGATATGCATATTAGCCCCCCTTTCACCGCCTTTCAGTAAGAGGCTTTGGAGATCTTGAACCTCGCTCCTTCCCAACTACATCCCAACTCATGGGCGTTCCTCCGGGCTTTCGAGTTGATGTGCATTCATTTGGGGAGGCCAATCTCCTGCGACCTGTTCTTCCACCTTTTTGAGGTCAACCGGAGGCATGAGGATGGCACCAAGGATCGGTGGGAGCACGTGTGCTTCCGGGCTAGGAGGGGCGTAAAGATTTTCATGCCCTATTCCGATTCTCTGAAGAACTGGAAGAACAAGTACTTTTTTGTCGAGCCCGTGAACGAGGAGGCAGTGAGGCACGTCGGCCAATATTCTGCGGACGGGAAATCACTGGAGTTCACTAAGTTTCAACTAGGGTGGTCTCTTTCTCATTTCAACCGGCGACCTCATTCCTACACCGTCAGCTTAGGGCGGCTATCCCCGGTTGATAAGGACTCGCTGGCGATCTTGACGAATTTCGCCGACCTGATTGTCTACCGGGATCCCAAAAAATTCGAGGTTGACGTGGCTCGATTGGTTGGGGCCGGATCGAAATCTCAAGTGGCCGCCGTTCTTGGTAGGTTTTTGGTAGATAACCCCGCCCATAATTTTTTGACTGCCGTTTCTTTTAACATTGTTTATTTTCCTTATTTTGCAGATAGCATGGGGCCTGACAAGTTCTCCCGCTTGGCGGCTCTTGCGGAAAGGAAAGCCGGGGTTCAGCAGGAAAAGCCCGTTGCTGCCGTTCCGATCAATACAATCCCGGAGGCCAGCTTGGCTGGTGTAGAGGATCAGGCAGCGGATCTCTTACATTGGAAAAGGGAGTGTCGCCTGCCGCAAGCAGACCCTGCTTCTACTTCACATGCTCCGGCCGCCCGGGCTTCTAAAAAGGGTCGTCATGGGAAGCACCGAACTTCTAGGTCTTCCGGTATTTCGATTGACGCCGACTTCCTGCAGAAGCACGTGGAGGATTCCCGGGTCGACCCGGTCGAGGCGGCTCTCAGGTTATTTCGGTATCTGGCCGATATGTCCAAGCTTCAGAGGGTCGAGGCTTAGAGTCAGGCAAAAGGTGACACCAAGTTCCGAGGTGTACTCTTTGATTTTTCTTTTTGGTTATTTCTGTTCTTGACTTCCTTGTTTTTGCTATCACAGGGACCAGACCGTGCTCAAGGCGGTTGCGGGAAAACTTGAAAAGGAGAGGGAATCTGCCCTTAATTTGTGCATGGAACATGAGGTCCGAATCTCAGACCTTGAGAGTCAAGAAAGGCGGTCTGAAGAGGTGGTTTCTTCCCTGAAGGCCCGGATTTATGAACTCGAGGCCAATCTTGTGAAAGCGAGGCAGGCCCAGGTCGGGTCTAGCGTCGATTCCTCACCTCGGATTGCTGAACTGGAAAAAGAGCTCCAGGAGGCGCTCGCCAAAGCCGAGGCCGTGGAGAACGAGATGGTGGAGGTGGCCCAGATGGCAGTGGAAGTGGCTGGGGAGATTTTCGAAAAAGCGCTCGCTCAAGTCGCTGTTATCCATCCATCTCTGCCTTTGGACCGGGGGATTCTTCGTTTGGACCATACCGTAGAAGGCGGGCGTGTTGTCAAGCCCTACCCTGACTCTGAAGCGTTTGAGGTCATTTACCCTCCCCCTTCCTTGCCGTGACTGTTGTTGATGGGGAAGCTCTGGATTAGCTGCTTTTTGGGTTCCGGGTGGAACCGGTGGGGGAGAAAAGCCCCGGGTTCCGGGCGGAACCGGAATTTGTAATATGTCACCACCTTTTTTGAACTAGAGGACCCGGCCGTATCCGGGGTAATTTGTAATAGAAATGTATTTTAATGTGCCTCCGGTTTCATTTACCTCGGTTTAGTCTTTATACTGTTGTTTTACATTCGTGCATTTGCGTTTGATTCGCTCAAGTGGTAAGCGTCGCCTTAGGGGCAGTTTACCGGGACTCGGCCCAAATCGAACTCGTCCCTTAAGGTTGTGGCAACCTCGGCCAACTAGTTGTTTTACGTAACGATGATCGCCTTCAGGGCAGTTTACCGGGACTCGGCCCAGATCGAACTCACCCCTTAGGTAGCGACAACCTCGGTCAGCTAAAAGAAGATAAAATAGGTGATAAAATCGGTAGACACCGCAAACATAATTGATAACATCGGTATACACCGTTCTTTAGATAAGATGATTTATACCATCGGTATACACCGTTCTCCAGATAAAATGAGTTACAACGTCGGTATACACCGTTCTTCAGATAAAATGAGTTACAACGTCGGTATACACCGTTCTTTAGGTAAGATGAGAGTCAGCTGTAGTACTTTTTTAGTTTAGTGGCGTTCCAAGTTCTTGGGATCGCCTTCCCGGCCAAGGTCTCCAATTCGTAGGCACCTCTGCCGGTTTTAGATAAAACTCGGTAAGGTCCTTCCCAGTTGGGGGCGAGCTTGCCCTGCGCGGCGTTCTTCAAACCGACATCGGCTCTTCGCAAAACTAAATCACCGACCTCAAGGTCCCTAGGGATCACTTTCGAGTTATATCGTACTGCTACCCTCTGTTTTATTATTGCTTCTTTAAGGGAAGCCTGGCCTCGGACCTCATCGACGAGGTCGAGGTTTTCTTTCAACGCCTGGCTATTGTCCTCCGGAGGTTTCGGGTGGAGTGTCCTCCAGCTCAGCTCCCCCCGATCTCTACCGGGATTACCGCCTCCGTCTCGTACGAAAGCCGGAAAGGGGTCTCACCCGTTGAGCTCTGCGGGGTGGTTCTGTAGGCCCACAGCACGTAGGGTAGCTCTTCAACCCAGTTTCCTTTTGCTTCATCGAGCCGCTTCCGCAGTCCATTGAGGAGGACCTTGTTGGCGGCCTCGGCCTGTCCGTTCGTCTGAGGGTGTTCTACCGAGGTAAACCGGTGTTTGATTTTGAGGTCAGACATGAGTTTTCTGAAGCCTTTGTCGGTGAACTGCGTTCCGTTGTCAGTGACTACAACCTCGGGGATCCCGAATCTAGTCATTATATTCTTTTTGAAGAATTTGATGCAATTCTTAGCGCTGATGATGGCCAAAGGCTCGGCTTCGATCCATTTGGTGGAGTAATCCACCGCCACTATGAGGTATTTGATCTGGCCAGGGGCAGTTGGGAATGGTCCCAAGAGATCTATTCCCCACCACGCAAATGGCCATGGCGAGCTTAAGCTGGTGAGCTCCGTAGGGGGCGCTATGTGGACCTTGGCGTGGATCTGACACTTACTGCACTTCTTTACATAGTTTCTTGCATCGGTCTCCATGGTTGGCCAGAAATATCCCGCCCTTAATGCCTTTCGAGCCAGGGATCGACCTCCAAGGTGTTGCCCGCAGATTCCCTCGTGGATCTCGGCTAAGACGTAGTCCGCCTCTCCTCCTTCAATGCATTTCAACAGTGGTGCGGACAAGCTTCTTCTGTAGAGGTTTCCATTGATTATGGAAAAAGATGAGGCCTTCTTCGCTCGGGTCCGGAGGCTCGTTCCCCGTTCTGATATAGTCTATTAACGGCGCGATCCAACCCTGGCTTTCTTCAACTACATTAACAGAAAAATTTGCTTCCGGGTTCAGGATTACGCTCGGCTTACTCAGTGTTTCCTGGATTATCGACCGATGGTTCCCCGGAATTTTGGTGCTGGCAAGCTTGGAAAGTATGTCTGCCCTGATATTTTCCGATCTTGGAACGTGTTTCACTTCCGTGAATGTAAAAAGGGAGAGCAGCTCCTGCACACGGGTTAGGTACCTCTGCAAGATCGGATCTTTAGCTTCGTATTGTTTCCCGATTTGGGATACCACCAATAATGAGTCGGTATTTAGGGAAAGCCGGGAGACCCTGAGGTCGATCGCAAGCCGGAGTCCAGCTATGCATGCCTCGTATTCTGCCTGGTTGTTTGAGGTAGGGAAACCGAACGTGAGTGATACTTCGATTATGACGCCCGTCGGGCTTTCGAGCATTAGCCCTGCACCACTTCCTTTTGGGTTTGAGGACCCGTCCACGTGGAGTGTCCACAACCCGTCCTCCGGGTCGGCGGGTGCCATCTCCGTGATAAAGTCGGCAAGTATCTGAGCTTTCATGGCCGGTCTCATTTCGTATTTGATTCCGAACTCGGAGAGTTCTACTGCCCATTTGATCATTCGTCCCGCTAAGTCGGGTCGGTGCAGGATCTGCCGAATTGGATAATTAGTCCGTACCACGATTTGATGGGCGACGAAGTAAGGTCGGAGACGGCGTGCCGAGATGAGTAGAGCAAAGGCGATTTTCTCTATTTTCTGATATCTCAATTCTGATCCATGCAAAGCTTTACTTACGAAGTATACCGGGCTTTGACCAGTTTCGGTCTCCCTGATAAGCACGGCTCCGATGGCCTCATCCGAGATGGCCAGATACAAAAATAGGTCTTCCCCTGGGCTTGGCCGACTTAGTATGGGCGGTTCGGATAGGACCTTTTTGAGCCGGGAGAGTGCCTCGTCCCGCTCTGGGGTCCATTCGAAAGTTGCTTCTTTCTTAAGCAGTTTAAACAATGAGAGTGATTTGAAGGCGGCGTTGGAAATGAAACGAGATAGTGCAGCTATCATACCGTTGAGTTTTTGGAGCTTTTTCTTAGTGGACGGGGTCCGCATTTCTGTTACCGCTCGGCATTTATCCGGGTTGGCTTCAATGCCCCTTTCGGTGAGATAGAAACCCAGGAATTTTCCAGCCCGGACCCCGAAAGTGCATTTTTTCGGGTTTAACCTCATATTGTTTCTTCGGATTTCAGTAAAAATCTCTTCCAGGTCGGATATGTGGAGGTCTTCCCTTTCGCTTTTTGCAATCATATCGTCGAGGTAGACTTCCACATTACGGTCGATCTGATTTCGGAATACCTTGTTCATCATCCTTTGATAAGTGGCCCCCGCATTTTTTAAACCGAATGGCATGACCCGGTAGCAGAAATTACCGCGGTCAGTCATAAAGGCCGTCTTCTCTTGGTCGGGGGGAAACATCGAAATTTGGTTATATCCGGAATAAGCATCCATAAACGATAGTAAACGAAAACCTGAAGCATTATCGACGAGCCGATCAATGCTAGGAACAGGGAAGACGTCCTTAGGACAGGCCTTATTAAGATCGGTATAGTCAACGCACATTCGCCAGTTTCCATTGCTTTTCTTAACAAGTACAGGGTTTGAGAGCCAAGTTGTATACTTGACCTCTTTTACAAAATCAGCTTTAATTAAATCTTCTACGACCTTGGCCGTAGCAGCTGCTTTTTCCTGGCTTTGAGCTCTTTTGCGTTGGGCGACCCATTTTGCCCCGGGGTTAACCGCTAGCTGGTGACAGGCGACCTCAGGGGGAATCCCGGGCATGTCTTTTGCTGACCACACGAAGAGATCGGCGTGAGATTTTAGGCAGAGGGTGAGCTTTGCTTTTACTTCGTCGGGGAGATCGGATCCGATCTGGACAGTTTGGGTCGGGTCCTCTCCCAGCTGGATTTGCATGAACTGTCCATCAGGTTGAGGTCGCCTAATTTTCTTTTTTAGTTCCCGTGCTAACTCGTCGTCGCTTTCTTCCTCGGAGCTGTCCGGGTCGTACCTTGCATCGAGGTCTGTGACGTTGACCTCGGCCGCTGGACCAGTTCTTTTCTTCTTTGGACTTTTCTGAGTCCTTGCTTCTATGGGGGGAACCCCCTCCTCTGAGGCCTGTCTATCTGCCTTGACGTGAAGATAAAAACATATTTGGGCGGACTCTAAGTCGGCATCAAGGGTGATGATTTGGTCACTCAATGAATAGAACTTCATCTTGAGGTGAACCGTTGAAGTTACGGCTCCGAGCCTTCCAAGGGTGGGCCTCCCGATGATACAATTGTAGACCGAGGGGCACGGCAGTACCAAGAATTTGGTCTTGACCGTCCTTTCTAGTGGCTCCTCTCCATAGGTGACCATCATTTCCAGATAACCGAGAGGTTTGGTCTGGGACCCGTTGAAGCCCGAAAGATCCGATCCTCGGTAAGGGGTGAAGTCTTCCTCTGAGATCTGTAGTTTTCTTACAAGGTCGATGAAGATGATATCAGCGGAGCTCCCTTGGTCGACCAGAATCCTTCTTATCTCATGGTTTGCCATGACCGCCCTGATTATGAGGGGTATGTGCTTATTTGGCTTGCCATCCAATAAGTCTCGGTCGCTGAATGCCAAGGGTTGGCGCTCCGGGCCTGAGCTAATCGCAGAGGTGGAAGCGGCACACATGACTTCCTTCCATTTTCTTTTCATCGTTTTGCCCGACGCCTCGTCGGGGTAGCCCCCAGATATCATCATCATTACAGGTCGGCCCCTTTGATTTTCAAAAATCGCGCTCGTCCTCTGAGCTCTCTTCTCGTTTTTGTGGGGCTTTACCCTTCCGTTTCGGATCGGCTTCCTCTTCCTTAACCTCGGCCTCGTGCCTAGGTGTCTTAGCCACGTACTGGCTCAATTTTCCTTTCTTAATCAGGTCCTCAATGTCATCCTTCAAAGCATTGCACCGATTGGTGTCGTGCCCTTTGCTCCGGTGATACCGGCAGTACTTGTTGGATCTCTGCCCCGGCCTGTGCGGAAGCGGATCGGGGAACTTGACTTCTTTGAACTCAGCGTTCATACATTCCGCCAGAATCCTGGCCCTTGTTTCATTTAGGTCGGAATATTGCTGGTGTCGGTTCCGAGGTCGGAGCCTACTGTCGTTCCGAGTCTCCCTTTCATACCGGGCCTCTCCTACCTGACGCACCAGAGCCTCTTTTTCATACCGAGGCTTGCTCGTTCCGGGGTCGGCGTCTGACTTTCTTGCAACAGCGTCTTCTTCATGATCAATGTATTTCTGAGATCGCTGGAGGAACTCGGCAAGCGACTCAGTTTGGTTGATACCGACATCAATCTGAAATAGACTTCCTTCCCGAAGACCGGCTTCCATGAAGAACAGTCGAAACGAATCGTCCAAGTTCCGGACCTGAGCCGCTTCCTTGTTGAATCTTTCGATGTAGTCTCGGAGAGACTCATTCTCTCCTTGCCGGATGGCTTGTAAGACTTTCTGAGACTTTGGTTTCATTTTGGAGTGGGCGAACTGGGCCGAGAATAGCTTTGCAAGCTGGTCCCAAGATGATATCGAGTTTGGCTTGAGGGCTCTGAACCAGCCCAAAGCCAATTTCTCAAGGGTAAGAGGGAAGATTCGGCATTTGATCTCCTCTGGGACATTCCGGTATTGCATCATCGTGTCGAAGTAATCTAGGTGTCGGTCGGGATCGCCCGTCCCGTCATGCATCTTTAAACTCTCCGGGGGCTTCTCTAAGTGCTTGGGTACCGGAAAATAGTCGATTTCCGCTGTAAAGGGTCCCTTCCGCGTCGTGGACCTTTCCCTCGGAGGAGGCCTCCTGATAGGGCGTCAGACAGGGGATTCGGGAGACCGAGGGCGCCGACGTTCATGCCTCGGGGGACTTCCCCGGCTTATAGAACGCCGCCTTGGGGACGAAGATGCTAATGATGAGCTTTGGTGAGTTGAGTCCCCAGGGTAATAAGTCTCGTCCTGAGTCTCGGTTGTGGGAGTTCCAGATCCTCGCCTCCCTCTTCGGCGCGGTGGCGAGCGATGGTGGTGCCTCCTCCAAGCAGGGGATCGGTGACGTCTTTTACTGGAGGTTCTTCTGCTAGGAGAGTAGGTTTGAGGGGAAGACGGGTCCGGGATATCTCGGGCCCGGACTTCGGCCATCTCGGCCTCCAGCTGGGAGTAACGCTGACTCCTTTGATCAGCCACGGCCTGCCTTGTCAGCAGTTGGATGAGCTGTTGGACAGCATCGATCGGTACCGGGACAGTCGGGGCTGGAGGTGGAAACTGGTTTCTAGCGGAGCTTATAGGAATCATCGCCCTGGATGAGTTCCGGTCGTGGGCCGAGCTGCGAAGGAGAGTAACCGCTACCCCCTCAGGGGTTTCCTGTTGCTGGTCGGGTCTAACCACGACGTTGGATACGTTTCTCCGTCGTAATTCCGGAGCCATTGCTGACCAAGGAGGTTGGGGGAAAGACTAGAGTATAAGGCTCTCCCACTGTGGTTGCCAATGTTCGGTACCGTATCTCCGGCTATGTATCCGGTCTTGGATAAGTAGTCCGGTCCGAGATAGTTGGTACTTTTGTCCTTGGTCAGTCCGAGTTGGTGCTCCGATCCGAGGTGGGGTGGTACCTGCAATGACACTCCGACGCTCAAGTCAGTGAGTGAGTCAATTACAAGTGAGAGTATGTGAGAGATGAGTACCATTAATGATAGCAACCAATGCTTATTTATAGATATCTGGAGTGGAGGAGGGCCATTGGATCTAGGTCTGCGATCTCCACCGTTGAATGAATTGGGTCCTTTGCTATTGGGCCTTTTTGGTGGATTGGCCATTGAGGCCCAATCCGTAACAGTAGCCCCCCAAGTCGGGTCGCCTTAAGGTGAGCTAGACTTGATGCTTTAGAGTTCGTGTCGCCCCTCCCAAACTCCGGGGTGAGGGACTCACGTCATACTGGGACGATCTGAGGGACTCAGTTCGTTTGGATGGATTCCAGTCATGGCGGGGTCAAGAGACCGGGGCGAGCCGAGAGAAACGAAGCGATCCGGCATAGCTGTGTCTTGATTTCTGTGCCAGCTAGCAACGTCATTGATGGGTCCAAACATGTAAGTCATATACTCCATATAAAATTAAATCAAACACTTTAAAATTTATTTCTGTTTTATGAAAAGGAACATTTTCATATTAGTTATTTATCACATAACTAATAATACATGTATCACAAATTCTAAGTCTCAAATTTCAATTTCATGTATATATATGTTCCATGGTAAAACAAAATAATAATTACATTAGAAAACAACCAATGAACCAATATCATTAATATTTTCAATCACTTTCCTCCATGAACATTTTTTAAACTTACAATAATTTAAAACATTCCCAAATTATTTTCAATATTTAAGATAACTAACAAATTAACAATTACTTTCATATTTAAATAATACAACGTATAATAATTAACTTTGTATTCACAATCTTGTCACACATGGTTTAGAGTTCTCACTTTATGAAAATTATTTCCAAAACACAATTTTTTTTTAGTTTAAACAAACCATTTTCATAAATAAACTTGAATTAGAATTCATTAATACATGTGTTTATGAATTTAGACCATCAAGCATATCATATGTATTTACTTAGAGGAATTGTGTACCTTTCACCGTACTAAAAAGTTGTTACCATTAATCATCTTCGTTTTTAATATATATGAACTATGAAGTCATCTCTTTCAAGTTGTAAGTAGAAAATATCTTCTTTTAAAGTTGCAGTCATCATTCAGCACAAATGCAAAATCGAACCTAAAGACTGTGAGAACAATATGTTGGGGAAGATGCTGCAACACTCGAACAATGATGAAGATGATGAGACCGCACTTAATTCTAAAGCGTGTGTAAACACACTAACCTTTAGGTTCGATTTACCCCCACCAATTCTAATCAATTAAATGCAATAGGGTAACCTTCGAATCCCCTTCAGGATACTTTAGAAACCTTGATGTGTCTTGCACAACCACACCAAGTCTATCTTTCAATAATACCTTACGGAATAAAGTCTTCGTACTCACTCTTGTGCACCAGAGAAGCAAAGAGATGAATTAGAATAATAAAAATGATGAAACTTTGTGTTGGAGAGAAGTTGAAATTCGTATTTTTTATGAGTTCAGAAAGTCTCTTTATATAGAAAAATTTGTGCCTTTTAACGAAAGAAAACAACCTTTGGAAAAACAATTCTATCACTTAAACGGTTATATATCATTAGGTTTCGTATAAAATCTCAAAAATTGTGTTGGTTTGATGGTTGGGTGTTGTGCTTATTCTATTTGGTGATCCGAGTTTGAATCCGTTGGATTCCAATTTGACACCCTTTCATTCCTTTTTGCCCGTTAAATAAATCATGCACAAAAATAAAAACTGCCACCAAATGGATTCGAACTTTTGACCTTCACTTCACACTAGATGCACCCAATCACATACAATTGTTATACAATTTCACATTTATTTAATCAGTAGCAAAATACTTCAAATAAATATTTTGAATATTTCTCCTACACATATTTCATAGATTTGCAGTTTGCACACACCATTGTCACAAACCCAATTAAAAGCCACAACAACACAAAAAATACAAAAGACCAAGCCATAGACAGAAAACTGTTGTCATTTTAACAAATGAATTTCATATATATGGGTTTCCACAACGAATAGTAGAGCCTCAAAGAACACACACAAAATAAGACAATTTTGGATACTAAATTTCACAGAAGGGAACCTCTTCTTTCAGTTTCAAGGCTTCCATTGGGACTCTCATCCTTGAGAAAAAGGCAACCACTCTTGGCATACACTGCTCAGAAACCCATGGGGGAGATGGGTCTTAAGGAAAGATAACAATAACATAATTAAAAATGGGCTTCATCTTTCATGAATGGAAAAGGAAAGATAACAATAACACAGTTCAAAATTCTCAAGCCTCTAAAAAAGAAACAGCTATTTATTGACGTGCAAAGAATATATTTTTGTCAATAATACAAAGTGTTCTTAACCATTGAATTTTATATTCACAATAAGAAAATGAATCTCTTTAAGAGATTTGATAATGTAATTGAAGTTGATCCTTAATCTATAAATATACATAATCAAATATATATACTAGAAAAGAGGGAAACCTCAAAACACGTGCTTGGCAGTTTCTTTATTTGGTTAAGAAACTACAACAAAATGTTGTGTTAGGATCCAATGTCACAATAAGGGGTTACCAAAAACCTGAAACAAAACAGAAAACAGACAAATGTGGAATGCTGTCACAGTGCAGTGCTATATAGCACTAGCTCGAAGCACTGAAACGTAAAACAGAAAAATACAAGATAACAGTAAAGAAAGAGATAAAGGATAGAACAATGAACACCAAGATTGGTAACCCAGTTCGGAGATACTTCTCCTACTCTGGGGGACAGGATCCGAGCCAAATCTTCACTATTCTTGATCAAGAGTTACTCCATGCCATGGTACATTCAAAGCATATATATGAACCCAACCACCCAAAGTGTTTCCCACTCTCTGATCTCTCTTTTTTCTCTCACAAGTGTTTCCCATTTCAACTCTAAATTGTGATAATGAAGTTGTTGCCACCTAAATGGAGCTTTATAAACTAGCTCATAACTACCTATAACCAATTGAATGCTGTTACAATATATTCTTATTGACAAAGATTCTTTCATGAGTTAGTACCCTGTCGCTCCCTCGGCTCCTTGCAAACTTTGCATAGACATGGAATACATAGTCCCCATTGTGCCTTAAGACACCTGCAGCGTGGTATGCAACATTCCAAGTCTTCACAATTTCTCGAGTGAGCAATTATTCCCCGCCATACCTTTTCACATAGCTGGCAGCCACCAGAAACTCGAATAGTGCACCGCTCGGCATGTTTGAACAGCTTTTTAACTTGAAGGCAGCGTGGATAAGAGCATGGTTTATCTCTAGTTGAGTGACATTGAGATGCATGTTGTATAACTTGCAGGTATTCCAGCATCTGCATGAAAAGGAAAGAGGGAAAACAAAATTTATGGCCATTTACTTTCCAAAAACATTTTAATTTCTATATTTTAAATTTAAATTGCTAATAATAAGGTGTAAGACTCATGTAGTTAACAACTGTGACAGTGAGAATATTAAAGACTAACTAGAGAGAATGCATATTTTAAACAATGAAACAGTTTTTTTTACAGTCTAAAAGAAACAAGCAATGACAACAGTAAAGCCTGACAATTAACTTCATACCTGAGGTGAGAGACATAGTGTAGTATTATTCTTTAGATGATCGAGGATCATCATTGAAGAATACTTGGCACGGCGCAGAGCATCAAATTGAAGTTGATTCTTCTGGCAGAAGCTCAGAAAGGTATTTCTATCTTCAAATAATTTATTGTTTAGGGTGATATCATTGTCTTCAGTATTTGATGGGATATCCACGGGGACCTAAAAACAGGATACAATTCAAATATGTTATTTGACATGAAACAACTGACGATTAGAAAATCATATGAACTTAGGCAGCTACCTGACAAAGTGTATGCACCTCCTCACTTTCTGAAATGTGGAAGTCTGCAGTATGACAACTGAAATATTGAAATGAAAGTCAATGACAAAAGCCCTTTTATTTCTCAGCCTAAAAATAAATCTTACTTAGCATTTACTAGAAATAATAATATTGCGCAGCAGAACGTCTATGAAATGAAACAAAATATATTGTTTGCATTGATTTTGATGATTGAAAGGAAGGATATTAAACAAAATCATAAAGAGAATCATGAGTATCAACCAAAATACAAGTAAAAGGAAAGGAGTAAATACAGTTCACATATGTATTTCTTAGTTGTCATTACTCATTACCTTTCACACTCTTGAAATTTCTTGCATTTAGTGCAACACCATCTCTTCCCAGACAAAATTACTTTACGACAGTGCATGCATGAATGCTGCAAGTGAACTACGATGAAGTCTTCTTTGGAAGGTAATATACTTTCGCCCAGCTGATCGAAATATGGTGAAAAATAAATAAAAGGAAGAAAGATCAGATTACACAAAAAACATATAATGTAAATACTCTTACAGAACTTGAATAACATGTTGAAGATAACTAATTAGACATACTTTTTGCATCACCAGAATGTCTTTGACATTGCCTTTTGAAGGATTTGTATGTCCCATGGCCTTTAAACCTCTCTTTGTCACTAGTTTCTTCAATATCTTTTCATAATCTCCTCCGCTCTCTTTTGCAATGTCCCAGGCTAGATCCATAGCACGACCAGACCAATAGTCTCCATCAAAATATGGCAAACGAGAAGCTGTCACCTTGGAGTCCCGACTTCCAGTAGTAACAAAAAAATAATCATACATGTTGGTTAAACCAACAACAATATTTTCCTTAGCAGCCTTTTCAAGCATTGAAAGATACCTGCATAAACAAACCATGTAATTACTCAATGGCTACATATAAGTGCTAATATTTCAAAGAACATATGATAAGGAAAAAATAAGAAAGAAAGAAGCAATAAACTCTTTATAACATGAAAATTATAAAAATTCAGCACAGAGACACACAAACAAAGACTAACCAGTGCCGTAATTGATCATTCTTTGGAATCTTCTGAGTCTTGGGATGGCAATATAGTATATAATCATCTCCCTTTGGAGGACAGGACCATATGTAGCAAGTTGTAAAACCTCGCTTCTTACAAAAATCAAGGTATCCAATCTGGTAGAAAAAATTAAAAAAAATATAAAGAAATTAATAGAATGAAAGGAAGGATTGAGTGTTCATTTTGTTAGCTCAATTGACTTAATGAACGAAAGGTTAAAAATGAGGTCTAATAAAAAAAGGTAGAAAGCAATTAACAACATAATTTAAAAGAAAAATACCAATATCTCATGATAAACAAAGGTGCGAAGAGCTTCTCCACCGATAAACTTTCTTTGGGGCCTAAAATACTTGACAGAATCAAGATAGGATATGTACACACAACGTTGACTCGGATAGCCACATTTCGAGCCAAACTCCTGTACGTACATTACAAAAATGCACACATCTGCCCCTTCAATCTTCTGAAACAGAAGAATAACCTGAAACCAAAGGAACTGCAGTTACTTCTTTTGAATAAAATAAAAAGATAATTGATTAGACATCAAGAGAAATTTTAGTCCAAGGTATATTTATTCAGAGATTAACTTCTGAACTTACTCTTGATCTATAAGGGAATTCAGCAGGGTAAATCTCCTCCTCCGGAAGGATGTCCAGAAACTGCTTACTCACATTCAATTTTTTGTCCACAGAGAACACTTCTCTAACAGAAAGACTTTCTGCTGCAAAAACCTAGCAATTGAAGTCACACATGGCAAGTCAGAAAATATAGAACTCTCACATTAATGTACATTTTTGCTTTTAAAAAGGTCATATTTAAAATAGATTGGAATAGATCAATAATTTTAATAACATGAATAGAATAATATCTTACGTGTGTAACTACCTAAATTACAGTTGTTTGTAAGTTTGCAATTTAGGTAGTTTCACACATAAGACCTGCAACCTGTTTAATTTAATAATATTCTTCATCTCTTACCTCATCAAGATTCTCATTCCTTTCCACTTCTGCCCAATCTACTTGCTTGAGACAATCACGAAGTCTTTTCTCTATGTGGTCACTAAGTGTGGTTGTTGGCAAGTCCTCAGCTCCAAAAACAGCAGTCTTAGGTAAGGGAACATGCATTCCATTATCAATTTCCTCTATGCGGCATAGAGGACATATATACTCAGCACTGTTGTCCAAATCTCTTTTATTGTTATAGAGTCCACATATTTGATGCTGCCAACTTTTGCATTTATCACATTCAACCCACTGGAAGAAACAACAGTCATAAACAATGTGTTTATAGCCCGCTTCTCTACTATAAAGCTGAGTTTTTAGTTTGCATTCAATGTGATGTTAAAATAAAACTTACCGGTTCTTCATTTACTTCATCGTTTTTCATTCTTTCAAAAACTGTTGTGCGAACAGATCTCTCATTGACTGTGATGGATCCATCTTTAGATTTCTTAAAGCACGCAGAGCAAACGAAACTTTCTGCATGAAGTTCTTCGTCATTTCTATAAAAGTAGTTTGCATTTTGCTTGATGCGTTTGTAGCATAATAAGCAATTAATTGGTGTCGGTGTCATGAAAAGCTTTTCTTTTGTACACAGTTGGCATGTGTTAGCAGCAATTCCCATTTCTTCCTCAGTTGTACCCTGTTAAAATAAGAGTTGACTTGTTTATTTTGCTTAGAAAAATACAAAAGCAAATGAATAATCCAGAAGCATTTCCATGTTAAACATATAAATACATGTACTTCTGGCTTAATTTTTGGGATAGTTGGTTCCTAGCAATAGTACCCAAACAGATGAAAAACACAAAAAAGCGGTGTAGAGTACTAACCTGAACAAATTGCTTTCTCAGACTCATAATATGTTCGTTTAGTTGATCACGTGTGAATGTATCAGGCAAGGAAACAACACCCTTCACATTGTTCTTTTTCATTTGTACCATATTGCACTCTTTAACTTCAGAACGAGTAGATACTTTTGGTTGCTGCATTTCTGAACGTATCTCAGAAGGAAAAGATTGATCCTTCAAGCACTTTCGTTGACTAAAACTTTCATCGTTAACCAAAGAGACACCGTATCCAGCTTCCGTTTTCCGTCTTTTGGCAGAGTATAGCATGGCTTTAGTACTACCAGAAGGGAATGTATCAGGCAAGGAAACAGCATCCTTCACATTGTTCTTTTTCAATTGTACCATATTGCGCTCTTTAACTTCACAACAAGTAGATACTATCGGTTGCTGCATTTCTGGACGTATTTCAGAAGGAAAAGATCGATCCTTCAAGCACTTCGGTTGACTAAAACTTTCATTGTTAACCAAAGAGACACCGAATCCAGCTTCCTTTTTCTGTCTTTTGGCAGGGTGTAGCACGGCTTCTGTACTATCAGAAGGGATATCATTAGCACGGCTTACAGGTAGTTGTGATGGATTCATTGTTTTCTTCCCTATTATATGACAATAATGTTCACCCCGATCTCTAAAGCTTGAACCAGACTGGGGCAAAGAAGCTTTAACACCAAGCTCATTTGGCTGCTTAAAATGTGTGGAAGCTTCCCGAATTTCCGCTGAGGCAAATTGAGGCATCATAAAATCAAGAAATTCAGGTTGGAGGACAAATAAGGATAGAAACTTAAGAAGAAATCCCAAGAGTTATCAAAACTTACAATCATTTGGATGTAGCTGAGGTAAATAGGAGCTTCCACCACCAGACTGGAGAAAAGAAGCTTTAACACTGAGCTCATTTGGCTGCGTCAAATGTGTGGAAGCTTCCAAAGTTTCCAATGAGACAAGTGGGGGCATCATAAAATCTGGATTGCCAAAGCAGTCAATTAAATTGGTAATTAAATTGGTAAAACAATATATTATAGAAAAGGAAAACAAGTCTCGCAAAGAAGGAAACAAAATCAAAGTAATTAAAACATACAATCATCTGCATGTTGCTGAGTAAAAGAGCTTCCACCACCAGAAACAAAGAAGTTACAAGGCAAGTCCAGTAAATTGAGTAGAGCTTCCACACGCTGTTTCAAAGTCTCCCGGTTCATATACTCTTCCTGCCAATCAAAACATGTCTTCTTATTTGGTTTGTTTACTAGGAGAGCATATATATGAATATATATATATATATATATATATATATATATATATATATATATATATATATATAGACAAGTTGAGAAGAAACCAGTACAAATTTCTCATGCATATGTTGTTACATGCAGGACTATTGCCGTCAGTGGCGGACATGTGTGTAGTAGTTGAGGGATTCACTTCAACCCCCTAAAAAATGTTCTATTTACCTCCTATATAATTTTTTTTTAAACTCTTTAAAATTTTAAATTTGCACTAATACTCCTAAATTTGCACCTAATTGCACCCAAGATACAATTTGAACTCCATGATCCCGGGTCCTGAATCCTCCGCCATGGAGGTGAATAACATTTATTGCCTCCCTTTGGTCAAAAAGAAAAAACATTTATCGTCTCCCAACCCAACATTAAAATGGGTTAGTTTCATTATTAGTGAAACAGTACTTCATATGAATATGATATATATATATATATATATATATATATATATATATATATATATATATATATATATAATTGATACAAACTTGTCAATAAAATGCAACAAAGAAGCATAGAAAAATGAGTAATAAATACCTTATATATAAAAGAGCCAAGCTCGTAATAAAAAAAGAGAAACAAACAAACCTTTGAAGCAGCTTTTTCAAATAAGAAGGATTCAACTAATTCTGGAATGATAGGTGGCGGTGCGAGTGATCGTATTCGCACTATCTCCTTAGGGATTCTGGGAGTGAAAAGTCTTGAACTGAAGAAAAATTAAATTTTGTTAGTCTCAATCAATCAATAAACAACTCAATTACAATATTTCGTTTCAAATTTCATGAAAGCAATAACACTTACATTGTGTTTCTATAGTCTTGACGGCATTTTGTGACTTCAGGACTTTGACGCCAGTCGTTGTTGTTCTCAAGAAAAGAACTCGCGGCGATGGCGTTCGCGTTTGCATGCATCATGTTGCTTTTTACTGAAAGTACAAGTCTTTTACATAAGTACGAGAATGCATGTCTTTTTGCTAGTAAAAAACTAATGATAAAATATGAGGATTAAATTAGGGTTTTAATATTTTTACCTTTTAGGTTGTTGTTGGCTACACTGATGATGCTTCTTCCTTCGAGAATAGGAAACGAAATCGGAAGAGTTAATGAAATCGCAGTAAAAAAAGAGAAAGACGGCGATTGAGTGATTCGTTTATGGAATAGGTGCTGTTGCTTAGGTGAAAATGAAAAGTAAAGGAGAAAGGGAAAAGTTCATTGGCGGTATTTTTCTAATCTTGAGTTTGATTCTTGATTCGGCGGCGTTATTCCTAAATAGAAGGACCGTATGTGTGTGTTTTGGTGTTTAAAATGTCCGAAATAATACTAGTAGAGTGAACTTCAATAACTCAATAGTAAAACAAGCCTAGGGCTTAGGTAACTCAATAGTAAAACAAGCCAAGGGCTTGGGCCGAAGATACTAGACCAACAAAGATAAAAAAGAAGATACTAGAATCACAAAACGAAGATACTAGACCAACAAAGATAAAAAAGAAGAGCAATGCAAGTTTTTATAGGGCTTGGGCCGATAAAATCAAGCCTGTTTTTAGAGTCGGGCTTTTTAGTCTGGTCTTAAAAAGCCCGAGCTCATGCCGGTTAGTCCAATCGGGCCTTAGATAGCCCATGAGCCTGCATGTTAAACAAAAAATTTCATAGGTGCTATTAGAAAGCGAGAAGTTCATGAGCCCGCAAGGTAAACAAAAAATTTCGTTTAAAGTGCTATTAGAAATTTACCAACCTACTGTCAAAAAAAAAAGAAATTTACCAACCTAATATATTCGGTGTCATTACACTAATTCACTATCTCACTTTGAGGTTTGCAGATCACTCTAATAGTTTCACACTTCAGCCTGCGTTCAATGAAATTTATCTCTCGGTTATTTAGCCCCTACTCGAGGAATCGCCCTTGCTCAGATCACATCTGTTAACTTTATCTCTTACAAAAGTGAATGCAATAGTTTACTTTGATATTGAAATATCTGCCTACATAACTTATAAACAATATTTTAAAGTTTTTTGTGATATTTGTCTTGATAGTCCTTAATGTTATTTTTTTTAGGCTTAAATACAGTTTTGGTCCCCCTATTTTAACCAATTCACGATTTTGGTCCCCAAAGTTTTAATTTGACGATTTTGGTCCCCCTATTTTCCCAATTTGAAAAATCATAGTCCCCCTCTTAAGTTGGTCAAAACTGAATTCAATTTTGACTTATTGTCCTACGTGGCAGTCCACGTGGACTGCCACCTAGGCGCACCCCAACCCCCACCCCCCCCCCACTGTTCCCCTTCGCCCCTCCCACCCCACACCCCACACCCACACCGTGAACCCCCCATCCCCACCGTGAACCCCCCCCCCTTTCCCCTTCCCCTTCACCGAATCTGCGAGAGAGAGAGAGAGAGAGAGAGAGACGCGGAGAGAGAGAGCGACGGTGAGCGAGAGAGAGCGACGGTGAGCGAGAGAGAGGGAAAGCGAGGGTGAGATGCGAAGGAGAGAGGGAGAGAGAGAGCGACGGTGAGCGAGAGAGAGGGAAATCGAGGGGGGAGGGGAGAGACGGTGAGCGAGAGAGAGAGGGAAATCGAGGGGATAGGGGAGAGACGGTGAGCGAGAGAGAGAGAGGGAAATCGAGGGGGAGGGGAGAGACGGAGAGCGAGAGAGAGGGAGGTGCGAAGGGAGGGGGTCACGGTGGGGGGGTGGGAGGGGTGGGGTGGGGAAGAGGGGAAGATGCGAAGGAGAGAGAGATTTGGTTGTGGGGGGGTTCACGGTGGGGGGTGGGAGGGGGTCACGGTGGGGGACGGGGGAGGGGAAGATGAACAGTGGGGGGTGGGGGTGGGGGTGCCACGTAGGCTGCCACATAGGACAATAAGTCAAAATTGAGTTTCAATTTTGACTTATTTAAGAGGGGGACTATGATTTTTCAAATTGGGAAAATAGGGGGACCAAAATCGTCAAATTAAAACTTTGGGGACCAAAATCGTGAATTGATTAAAATAGGGGGACCAAAACTGTATTTAAGCCTTTTTTTAATGCTTCATTTTTAATAAGCAATACTTATTAAAAGATCAATGACAAATATTTAAAAGCATATTATCCTACTGTAAGGGTATGAAAAATGATTGACATTGATACTGCAAAAATGGCACACCACGCACTAGTGGCCAAGTCATTAAGAATTTTAAAATTGTTCAAAAGTATACAAAGAAAATGAAATCCTAGGCTGCTCTGGTGTCTTCTCCTTCCTCGACTGACAAATCCCCATCTGTGGTCTTGGCCGAGGCATGGCTCAGCTCAATCAAGGGCGAAGGCACAACCTCTTTCTCTCCCACTCAGAGTACTTCTTTCTTCCCTTTGTAGCAACTTCTTTACTCTGACCTTCGACTGTTCATGTACCCTCTTCCGGATTAGGAGTTGTTGTTACGTTCTCTTTGGATACCTCAACCAAAGACGGGGAACTAGTCCATCATAGTGGGGTTTAAATGAAATAAGGTCCTGATGACCTCCAATGGTGTTAGGGATTTGATAGGTGTTGATGCCAAGTGAGGCCCCAAAGTTCTTGCTGTCAGGAGAGGATTAGTCGAGGAGCCTGCAGAGAGAAAGTCCTTGAAGTAAAGTTGGGCCTAGAACTTTGGGGCCTCAGTTGGCAGCAACACCTATCAAATGGGATCCTGAATCTTGCTTATTGATTGATGCGTCTGAATTTGGTCAAGTAGGCAAGCCAAGAACAAAGGCCCCCATGAATGAACCGTACCACTAAGCATCTTGGCAACATATGGCTGAAGTTCTTAAACCACTCCCATAGAAGTTGACCCTAGAAGCACCTGCTAAAGAAGTACATCAAGAATGTTGCGTGCTCGACATCATTAATATCACCTTATGTCCTTGCATTCTACTTGATAAAAGTGGAGTAAATACCTTATGTGTGCATGTAGCTGAAATTAGTCTTCTTTGGCTGGGCATAGGCATGCAAGTGTCTTCCCGTGAGTGGGAGGCCAAGGATGGCCGCCACATCCAGGAGAGTAGGAGTAACCATATCCCATGGAAGTATGAAGGTGTTGAGTTGAGTCGACCAAAAGCCTAGGAGAGGCAAGAGAATGTCATAGCGGGAGGTTATGGAAGTGGCAAAAAGAGAAATCATGTCATATAGTCCCCATGCTTTCCAAAGGTCCGACTTGACAAGGGCCATTATTTTAACCCAGGCTTGGTATTTTGGAGTCGGTTTTTCCCAACCTCGAGTCTTAGTGACCTTGGCATCAACGGTAAACCATCTGCAAGTGATTGGCAAACCAGTTGGGTAAGGTGTGGGCTTAAAAATGCGCTTGAAAGAATCAAATACTTCACGAACTTTGGAGGTGAATAGTTGAAGGGCCACGCCACCCTCAATGATCGCCATGGTCCCGTGACTAGTGAGGGCAAGTAAAGAAGAGGCATCATCTTCTAGCTAGGATCCCAAGTGAGTCAAGAGAGGTGGAGGAAGACGACTCGACAAGACTGTTCTCGCCTTCATAGTTGTGTTCTTCGTTTTATGAATCAGAGTTAGAGAACATGATTGTGATGAGGGTAAAGATTCAATGAAATGAAGATGCAAAGAAGGAAAATGGACGAAAGCCGAAATGAATATCAATTAGGAGTTTAACAGAGTTTCAACAAAAGCGAATGAGAGGTAACAATGAACTCGATCGAAACGATTGATGGAAAGGATACTTATAGCTAATGGGTATAATGATTGAGGCGCAAGTGAAACGTCACATCATCGCATTGATTCACTACAAGAAAAATTGGATTTTTCGGCGGGCAAAATCCGCCGGAAAAGCCAAAAATCCACCAAAAATGTGGACTTTCCGGCAGATTTTTGGCGCCGGTAGCCAGCTCGCAGTAAACGCTTTCCGGCGGATTATCCGCCGGAAATTCCGACGGATTTCGTGGCGCCGAAAAATCCGCCGGATAATCCGCCGAAAAGCCAAAAAAAATTCGCAAAACATTACGGAAAAACCCTTTTTTTTAAAAAAAATCCGCCGGAAATTAATTTTCGTTTTATTTAAAAAATTAATATTATTTTATTAAAAACTTTAATTAATTATTTTAGTAAAAGCTTTAATTATTGATATTAAAATAAAAGTTAATAATTAATTTAATAATTAATTAATTTACTAATTAAAAAAATAAAAATTAGGAATGAAAATTAATAATTAATTTAAATAAAACAAAAAAATAAATATCCATACAACAAAAAAAATATCCATTCAACAAAATAAAATAATCCAAAGCTACTAGGGTGGCTGCTGGTCTGACTCATCACCATGATAATAAGTATCATCTGATGCAAGAAAAGCACTAATCGCATCGATATTATGATCGATGTTTGAGTTGGGCTGCTGGGGTGACCGCTGCTGGGGGTGCCGGTATGGCTGGTTTGGCTGGTGGGGTGACTGCTGTTGGGACTGCTTGTATGGCTGCTGCGGTGGATACTGCTGGGAATACTGGGGTGCATACTGCTGGGAATACTAGGGTGCATACTGCTGCTGAGACCACGACTGAAATGCACCGCCGAAATGCCGCTGCGGCAGTTAGGATGGCATATGTGATGATGATGGATTACTTGGGTGCTGAGACATCAGCTGATCCTGCAAAAGCTTAAAGCGCTCCTCATTTAGCCTAGCCTGCTCCACAGCTACCCTAGCCTGCTCCGCAGCTAGCCTAGCCTGCTCCTCCATGCGCTCCTCAGCTATCCTAGCTTTCTCCCGAAGCGCCTGCACTTCCCGTTCATTTTGCTCCTGCCGCTCGACAAACTGACGCTGGGCCTCGTTCAGTTGCTGGGTCAATTGCGTAGCAACATTCAACTCACTAGAATTGGGAACATAAGAGCGACCAGTACTCTCTGATCCAGAATGTGAAGCTGATAGACTCGGAATCATGCTTGTTTGGAAAGCAGCCGGTCCAATACCACCAGATCCTACCATACAATTACTCTTTTGGGGACCAACTGCTCTCTCCTAAATATCACGAGCTACTCTAGCCTCCTCCACAGGATCGATATCTGTCCCACTGCTCTGCTGTGACTCATGGTACTGAGCCAGCCCATCTTGGAAGCTCTCCTGAAAAAAATAACCCAACAAAGAAAAAAATAACTAATTATTAATAATATATAATATAATAAAAACAATATATATATAAAGATAAATATAAATAATAAACATTAATATATAATTGTAAAAGTAGTTTTACCTGAATATTCCTCGGCCGATCTGTAGCAAACTCACCAGTGTCCTCCCGCATATGAAGGTAGCAATGCAACTCGGGCAAAGTGATTGTCCTTTGATGCATTGCCTCCTATATATATACATATTATTACTTAATACACATGAAAATGACTAGTTAATTATAAATAATTAATTAATCAAGTAATAAAGTAATAAATTTACCAAACGCATGTGATGCGTTGCAGTATTAACACTCCCCCCCTGTGTGTGTGCAGCCACCTTTTTCAGAAGCACGGTTCTTCATGGCTTTCTCACAATAATTCCTAAATTCTGGTGTCTCCCAATACTCTCTGAACGAAGCCCAAGTTGAGTCTCTCATATAAGATAGCTCTGCATTCTTATTGCGCGCATCCCGCAGTAATTCAGAATAGCGATGAGAACATCTCTTATGGAACACTCTCTCAACTTCTCTCTGCTGCCTAGGCAACCATGTACATTTTTCCTATTTAAGAAATTTACAATAATATTGTTAATAAGACAAATTAATTAATCAAGTCAATAAGATAATACACAAAATTAATTATTTCGTAGAACAACTTACCAAGAATGATCTTAACATCCTCGCAATTGCCTCTTGATCTTTTCTAACCGCCGTCCAATTCTTCCAGCTGCCGGTGAAATTCTCCTTAATTGTTTTTGTGATGGCGGTAGTTGTAGCCTTCGAAGGAAGAAACCTGTATTACATTAAAAAAAGATGAATTTTATTACACCAAATTATATAAGTTATATAAAAGGCAACAAAAATAAATTAATAAATAATAATAATATATATACTTACGGATCGCCAGCAGTCTCCAATATGATACGACCATCAGCTGTATACCTCACCACCTCCTGGTTAACAGTGAATGTGCGTACCCCATCTGCATCAACATCTGTCGGGGCTAAGCCCTCGGTACCATCAGGAATCACTAGGTGCCCTGCAGTACTACTACTAGCACCTTCAGACCCAGGTGGTGGCAAATATCTGCCACCAGAAACAACAACACGAGCAGGCTGACGCCTCCGCCCTAAGCGAGTAGAAGTCTTCCTCCTGCTAGTGCTGGCTCCCGTGACAGGTGGAGGAACATATGTGTCGTCATGATCGGATCCTGAGTGAGACGATGCCATGACCGTATCTAGACATATACATTTAAACAAACAAACATATACTAAACAGGTTAAAATATATAAACATACTAATTAAACAAACATAAATTACATCCTTGATTAAAAATAGGTTAACATATATTGTTGAAACATATATAACTAATTGGAATCCCATTCATTCTCAAAATCATCATCATCAGAGGGGTGAATTCTTGATACACCAATGTGGTCTGTTGCATCTTCATCAGCATCTTTTTCGTCATCAACTTCATCGCCGGTGTTTGGCTCATCACATAAACGAGTAATGGGTTCAACTTGAATCACTTCATTTATATTAGACATCTCTTCCATTTGATATGGCACATCTTCCACCGTGTCATCATTTGTCCCAATGCAGCCTCTTGGTTTGGTTTTAATTGCGACACACCAACCACGCCTATCAGTCCGCGTTGATGGATAAGGGGAGATAATAGACTTGTCTCACATTTTGTGCAATGACGAACGGATCATACAGTCGATATCTACCATTCATTTTGATGTCCACTGTATTTGACTTTGGATTCACATTTGTTCCTCGAGCAGACGGATCAAACCAATTACAATAAAAAACCACTACCTTCTGACTAAAATCTAGATGGGGGTACGAAAGTTCATATATGTGTTGAACCACACCATAAAAATCATCTTCACCTCCTCCAGTGACACCCTTCATGCACACTCCACTATTGACTGTCTCTCTGCCATGTGTCCATTCATTGGTGTGAAATTTCTATCCATTGACAAAGTATGTGTGCCATTCTTTAACACATCTCCGAGGACCGTCTGATATGTTCCTCAAGTGTTGGTTGGTAGGAGTTGGTGAGAGGGCATAAACATGTTTCCTAAACCACGTTGGAAAATGTGCATTAATATGAGCAGAAGATTGTTGCTCACTTACGTCCTCTGATGACAAGAATTCCCTAAAAAGAAATAATTAATTGTTACACATTTGTCTACTTTATATTAACTAATTAAGATCGATAGTTAATGTTGAGGAACATACTCAATAAATGGTTGCACCTCAGTACAGTTTATCAACACATGAACATGTGCTGAACTTAACTCTTCATCTGTTAGCCAGTGAATTGACTCCTTCCCAAATGGACGACCGGGTAGACAAAAGACAGACAAAGCTAAATGATGTCTAGAACATTCAGTATCCATTTCATTTCGACTGCTTCCAGGAGCAAACTCATTCTTGAAATAATAAGAACAAAAATGGGTTGTTTCACGGTGTAAGTAAGAAGAACATATCGATCCTTCAACTCTAGCTTTGTTTTTCACCGATCTTTTTGAATCACCCATGAACCTAGAGAAAATGATATTAATTAACATAATAATCATCTATTTTAAACTTGTTTCTTATATTATAAAAATTAACTGACCTTTCAAACTGATACATCCATCTGTATTGGCAGGTCTGCCAAATTTAGCTTCATATGCGAGATGCACCGGTAGATGCTCCATAGAATCAAAGAAACCAGGCGGAAATAATCTCTCCAACTTGCATAAGATAAGTGGGATGTCTTGTTCTATTTTTGAAAGATCATCAGCTTTTAGCGTTGCAGAACACAAATTTTTAAAGTATTGACTTATTTCAATGAGCGGATTCAAAACGTGTGTTGGCAACGAACTAAAAGCGATAGGAAGTAAGCAGGCCATGAATACATGACAATCATGGCTCTTCATCCCATGCAACCTCCCATTATCCACATCCGCACATCTAGATAAATTGGAAGAATAACCGTCTGGCATTTTCAACTCTTTTATCCACTGATAAACTGCTTTCACTTGTTCGGTAGATAAAGTATAATTGGCTTTGGGTTTCAAAGTCCTAGTACCTTGCTCAACCAACAACAAATCATTTCGTCTACAGTAATGATCTATATCCTTCCTAGCTTTCTCATTGTCTTTCTTTTTGCCTTTCACGTTCATGACAGTGTTAAATATGTTGTCAAAAAAATTCTTTTCTATATGCATTACATCGAGATTGTGTCTCAATAGATTATCTTTCCAATAGGGAAGTTCCCAAAAAATACTTTTTTGTCCAATTGTGCCATTGTCCATAGCCATCTGGACGAGAAACAACACCCGCTACGACTTCCACAGGAGGGATATCCCTAACACTATTCCAAACTTCCTCTGGTGTCAACCTACGAGGAGGTCCAACTGTTTCAACATTTCCCTTGATGAATGCATATTTCTGGTTTCTAAATGGGTGATTCATAGGTAAGAACCTACGATGCGAGTCAAACCATGAAGTTTTTCCTCCGTATTTAAGACTAAAAGCCTTTGTGTCAACCATGCAAATCGGACATGCCATCTTACCATGTGTCCCCCATCCAGACAACATTCCATAGGCAGGGAAGTCATTAATGGTCCACATCGAAGCCGCCCTCATCTCAAAATTTTGTTTGCGTGCTGCATCATAAGTTAAAACACCAGTCCACAACCTTTTTAGGTCATCAATCAAATGTTGCAAATATATGTCAATACCAGCTGTTGGATTACTTGGCCCAGGAATAATAGAATTTAAAAACATGTATGGTTTAGACATACACATTTATGGAGGAATGTTGTATGGGGTAACAATAACTGGCCAACATGAATATGGTGTTGCCGAGGCTTGAATATATGTTGTGAAACCATCAGAGCATAAACCAAGCCGAACATTGCGTGGATCACTGGCAAAATCTGGATGAACACGATCAAAATGCTTCCAAGCTTCACCATCAGATGGGTGACGTAATTCACCAGAATTATTTCTATTTTGATGGTGCCACATCATTTTACCCGCGGTCTCCATTGAAGTAAACATCCTCTATAGCCTTGGTATAAGCGGCAGATAGAACATTGATTTTCGTGGAACCGGTTTACCTCTGCTCATCCCTTTCCTACTGACACGATAGCGTGGCTCTCAACACAACTTGCATTCCGACAACTCTCCATCATTTATGCCAAACTCATTGTTATAATAGAGCATGCAACCAGACACACAACAATCAATTCTTTTAGATTTTAAGCCAAGCTTCAATACCAGTTTTTAGCTTCATAATAACTTTGCGGCAAAAGCCCTCTAATGGGGGTTGCATCCAACATCATTTTGGCCATATATTCCATGCACAACTCAGCAACATTAAATTGAGACTTAAGACCCAACAACCGAACACACATTGATAATTTTGAGTCTTTAGATCCTTCAAATAATGGTTTATTTGTCTCACTCAAATACATGTAAAACCTTTGAGCTTCCTCATTTGAAACTTCTTCATCATCATATTCTGGTTCTTCAAAATCCAAATTTACTCCAACAGCGTCAGATATCATTCCCTGATAAACATCTAATGGTTGTATAATTTGGCCAGCAGATGTCGTAGTCGTCGCTGGATAACTACTTGATGTGGGAGCTACGACTTCAACCGGAACATTAACCGCAGGAACTGCAGCTACCCCTGGTCCTACTTCCCCGTGACGACTCCATATCCAATAATTTGGCCTAAACCCATTATTGTACAAATCAAGTCTAACTTCTTCTTCATTTTTTATAAATCGAAATGAACATTTCAAGCACGGGCATCTTATTCCGCCTTGTCGCGCAAATTCTTCATGACACTTAGCATAAAAAATAAACTCTTCTACTCCTTCTACAAACCGTCGCTTTAAACCGGATCTTCCAGGAAACAATCGATCATACATCCAACTACGATCCATAATTTCAAGATCTATGTACTACACTAAGGTGTAAATCAAATAAACTATCAAATATTACTTTTTGATATATATTGATATATTAATTACTATCAAATAAATTCGGGTTTTTGGTTTTTAGTCCCTCATGACTTTAATATATCGCTTCATGACTTTTAATAGCGTTTTTATGACATTTTATAAGCGTTATTAAAAGTCACCAAGGACTAAAAGAAAAAATCTAAATTTTACGGTGACCAAAAGTTGGTAAAAATTTTTGAGACACTAAAAACAAAAAATTCATATATATATATATATATATATATATATATATATATATATATATATATATATATATATATATATTGATATATTAATTACTTTATTTTGATATATTAATAAACTATCAATTACTATCAAATAAACTATCAATTACAAAGCAAATGAAATAAACTATCAAATATTACTTTTTGATATATATTGATATATTAATTACTTTATTTTGTATAAACTAATATATTATAATATTAATATTAATATATTATAATATTTTATAAACTAATAAAATCAATAACGTTTTATACCAACTAATGACTTTGATAACTAACCGTAGTGAAGAGTTGGCTCAGACTTGAAGCGTATCCCCAACTCAAACAAAGAGGAAAAAATAGGAAACCAAACTCAAACAATACCTAAACAAACAACACCACAATTAGTAACTAACTCATATTATAAAATAATTCATAAACTAAAACTATTAACTCATGTTACAAACATACCTTAGATTGAAGAAATTTGCCAAAGAGAGGAAGAGATTTAGTAGAGAGAAGAAGAGAATTCGTAGGGAGGAAGAGAGGAATTTCAAGAAGAGATTTAGTAGAGAGAAGAAGAGAATTCGTAGGGGTGTGAATAAGAAGTGTGGAGAAGATATTTATATAGGAAGATAGGAAGAAGGGAAGCGAAACGGTCAAATATTCACAAATCCGCCGAAAATGTCATCTACCGGCGGATTTAATATGTTTTTGGCGGATCAGGGAGTTTCCGGCGGATTTTTAAAAATTAAATCTCCAGCATTTTTCAAAACTATCCGCCGGAAATGACGTTTCCGGCGGATTTTAGTCGGGTTGTCATTTTCGTCGGATTTTCAAATTTCGCGCTTCATTTATTGATCCGCCGGAAATGACCTTACCGGCGGATTTTGTTTTTAAAAAAAAAAAATTGCAAACATAAAATCCGCCGGAAATGTTGTGGAGGATAAAAAATCGCCAGAAAATCCAACCAATCCGGTAATGTTTCGGCGGATAAAATCCGTCGGTAAATTCTAAAATCCGCCAGAAATGTTTCGGCGGATAAAAATCCGCCGGAAAAATCAATTATTCTTTTAGTGATTAACTCTAAACAGGTTGTTTTGAGTCTAATCAATACTATAACGGCTAGTTTAGCTTTCATAATGATGCTAAGTCTTCAGTTCATTTTCTCGTTGCTAAAGTTACCAACTTTCTCGGCTAGATAACAACACAAAAAGGGATGGCCGGGGAAGGATTTAGCGAAGGCGAGGACATGGCCGAGTGGATGTTAAGTCGAGTCGCTCAAATATTGAGTAAGCAGGAGGGCATATCGCCTAATGGGCTTGATTTACCCTTTTCTCCCAACTCTTTCTTGTTATTTCTAATAAGAGCAACCACATATTCAATGGTGGTAGCCTTAGTGGAATATGGTCAAGGAGATAAGGGTATGTGTTGAACAGAGAGTTCTCTTTATGTAGTAGAAGCCATTAGTTACGGGAAAAACTAAATTATGGTGAAGCTAGCTATGAACATCAATGAAGCAACGCTTGCTGACGAAGGCAAGAAATAGCTAAGGGCAAAGAAATTTGGCAGAAAAATCTAAGTAAAGGTGCTTAAAGACAAATCATTGGATAAAACGCCAAAGGTACGATGAAGATTGCTGAGCAGCAGCAACTCAGCTAAGGAATAGCTCGGCTAGAAGGTGACTCCATTGAGGAGGCAGTAGCCGAGAACAAAACAGGTTGCAAAGCTAAGGATGTTTTGGCTGAGGTGAAGAGTTTGTGTCAGAAGCAAATATTCAATGCATGTGGACACTTGGAACGCTGGAGCGGTTGAAGGAAATGCGAGGAAGTGCTACAGAAAAAGGAGCGAAGATATTTTACCCTACTCTGCGTGCAATTGGACGTTGTGGAATGACTCAACTAGATTTTAGGGTGCATTGCGCATTATTGTAGATTGATCTTAGCCGATCTAATGGTAGTAAACACACATCAATCAATCAAAAATCTACATTTTTTAGTCTTTTACTTTCTATTTACTTGCGTTTTTAGTTTATACTAGCTAGTAGATAATCCTACACGTCCATCTCACCTAACCTAACACTCTTTGGAGAAGTTAGGGAAACAATAACTGAGGAACATAGTTCATTTCTTTGTGAAATTGCATGAAGAAAAAGGAATCAAAGGTCAAGCTACTTGTCGATTCTCGGCTAAGACAAAGTTCAACAACAACAACTAGAGATTTTTTCACTTTGGAGCATTGGTAAGTAATGTCCCATGTTTTGAATCTTTTTTTCCTTCAACAACTTGTAGAAAAGGGCAATAGAACAAACCTTGTTGGGAACTATACACAAAATGAACTGAAGGTTGATGGTCATCAACAGTAATTTGGGCTCTTATAGTGCCTAAAATTGTTAGATTTGTTATACATGAAAACAGAATGATAAAATGGTTATTAATGTAAATAAGGACAAAATCATGAGATCGTAGACCTGAATGCAGAAAATACAAAGAAAAGAAACAATAGAAGAGGTGTCGAAAGCAAGAAGATACAAATCTAGGCAAATTCGAGAGTGCCTAATTCTCTCTAAGTCCTAATCAGTTTCTATGTTGTCTGCGTAATCAGGGATGGAGGCACAGCTACAGGTGGGGTGCCCCCTGTTATTATAATAACTAGCGTTTTTACCTATGTGGTTCACGAGACAAAAGTTTTATTTAAAACATAAATATTGTAGTATTGTTTCAGTGTAAATTAAATTAACTATATTTTGTAGAAGTATGTGACAGTATATACTACAGTTAAAAAATCACTTTTAATTATAAAGATATAAAATGTTATATTGTGGGGCCAAGTTTTTTTAATGAATGATACCGACCAAGTGAAGGTACGAAATCTTTACTTTTTAATTATATAATATAAAAACAAAAAAAGAAACCATTCTTGGCTATCCACAAATTGTCTCAACGCTTTTAACGAAAGGCTAATATTCGCTCGTGCTTAGGAGCAAATTTCACATTGGCCAACATCGAGCTTGTCCACTGCGGAAATCGAACTCAGGAGCACCGGATCGACCCCTGTGTCTTAGGAAGCTTATGCGACTGGGCCAATAGTGTTGGTTTACAAATTATATATTCTAATAACTGTGAATAAAAATTAAATTATAACATTAACAAAGACATTGAAATTGAACATCCATAGATACTAAGAAGAAAAAGGCTAAAGAATTTTAATAGCATAATCCATATTCATCAAATGTAAATATAAAAACCAATTTAAGTATGACCCTAATATCTGGGTGCAAACTGACCAAAATAAATAAGACAATAGAAAGCAAGAAGATACAAATCTAGGCAAATTCGAGAGTGCCTAATTCTCTCTCAAGTCCTAATCAGTTTCTATATAATCTGCGTAATCAGGGATGGAGGCACAACTATAGGTGGGGTGCCCCCTGTTATTATAATAGCTAGCGTTTTTACCTCTGTGGTTCACGCGACAAAAGTTTTATTTAAAACATAAATATTGTAGTATTGTATGAGTGTAAATTAAATTAACTATATCTTGTAGAAGTATGTGACAGTATATACTATAGTTTTTGGGTAAACCCGGGTATTCACCGCACGGACAGCAGGGACTAATCTCTCGCTCATTGTAGGTGCCTCGATGGGCAGGACAGCTGGCCCAGAGTTTTAACGCTGCTCCGTACCCAAAGCGGGGATCGAACCCCCGACCCTTGGTTAAAGGGAGGTTCAGCCCCAACCGCTAAACCTCACGCTCTGGGTTAGTATATACTATAGTTAAAAAATCACTTTTAATTATAAATATATAAAATGTTATATTGTGTGGCCAAGTTTTTTTTATGAATGATACCGGCCTAAGTGAAGGGAGGAAATCTTTACTTTTTAATTATATAATATAAAAACGAAAAAAGAAACCATTCTTGGATATCCACAAATTGTCTCAATGTTTTTAACGAAAGACTAATATTCGCTCGTGCTTAGGAGCAAATTTTGCATTGGCCAACATCGAGCTTGTCCACTGCGGAAATCGAACTCAGGAGCACCGGGTCGACCCTTGTGTCTCAGGAAGCTTATGCCACTGGGCCAACAGTGTTGGTTTGCAAATTATATACTCTAATAACTGTGAATAAAAATTAAATTATAACATTAACAAAGACATTGAAATTGAACATCCATAGATACTAAGAAGAAAAAGTCTAAAGAATTTTAATAGCATAATCCATATTCATCAAATGTAAATATAAAAACCAATTTAAGTATGACCCTAATACCTGTTGGTGCAAACTGACCAAAATAAAGAAGCCAACACAAATAGAAAGTGAACACATGGGTATTATGCATGGTTGGATGAAAATCGCCAATAAAATAGAAGCACTTATACAAAGTTGAAAAAAAATATGGAGGTTTTATTGTAAATGTGGCTGAAGTTTTCGTGATAAAAAATAAATAAGAAGATTATAAAATTGAAAGAAGATGATGGGGTTCTAATGTAATTGTGGTTGAAGTTCCTACACAAGTAAGTATCTATGGCATATCATATTTTGCAAGACAAAAAACTCTCCATAATGATGGATGAAACCAAACATGAAGAGAGGAGTTATTCCTATAAACCGTAAATTCTAAAAAATTAAAAAAATATATTTGTGATTTGGTTGTGACCGAATGATAATTCTTATTTATGCATTCTAGACTTAAATTATTGTAGGTATCTCAATAATATTGTTGTGTAAATGAGTAATTATGTGTTCAATAGTGACATTAAAGGTTAGAATGGTGATAATTTGGTGCTTTTAGATTTCTTGCGGTAGTTTATGTGTTTGTTCAACGCTACAGCATTCGATGCCACAACATCAGCGTGCCCACGTCATCATGAAAGAGAAAGTCAGAAAATAGAGATTTGGTGCTCCTAAATTGGATCACGTCAGCGTCACTCTATGTGACATCCAGCTGACGCGCTCACTAACCAAAGATCTTTTGAAGGACGCTTGTCCACTTGTGAATGGAAAGGTACTCATAGTTGGTGGGTTGTCACTTCTTACTTTTGGAGACACAATGGATAAAAGCAAAATGGGACTTTCTTCACCAACACACTCTCGACCACACCCCATACTATCCACTTGATATTTTTGCTATTTTAAACTTCAAATAGAGAGAGTTTTTGACACACTCTCTTCTCCATTTTTATCACAAAAGAAAGTTTCATCTCCATAGATAAAAGTTTCTGCACTTCAATGCTGCGAAGTGATGCTGCAGCATTACCAGACTCATGCAAATGAGTTTCAGTATATTTTCTATTCTATTTTCTTTCCTTTGTATTTTCGGTGATATGAATATGGTTTCTATCATAGTTTATATCTTTTTAGTTAATGCTCAACATGAGTTAAACGCTTTGTAGTTGGGATGTTAGAAACTTTGTAATGACTTTTTTTATGTTTGCATTTTAATCACTTTGTAATGACTTTTTAATAACTTAATGTTATATGTTGATATTTGCATTTTAATCACTACAAGAAAACCGCGTATTACCAGCGGATTTTTTCAGTGGGTACGGTTTCGGCGGATATTTGACATTTCTGGCGGATTTTTTCCCTCGGTAAAGTTCCGGCGGAAAAAATAGACTTTTTGGCGGATTTAAAAATATATATAATAAAATTTATTTATTTTTTTTAAAAAATCTGCCAGTTTAAAAAATAAATTTAAATCCGCCGGTATATTTTTAGCGACAGAAATATCCTCCATAACCGTTTGAAAATGTCTATAAATAAAACTTTCACCTACACTCTTCTCATTTTCTCATTTCACTCTTTATTTCCGCCTCGTTCTCTTCTACATTTTTCCTATTTTAACTTTCTTCTTTTTTCTCATACTCTCCAATCTCCATATATCTATCTTCTACATTTTCCCCTTTGTTCTTCATTCTCACTCTTTCATTCTTATTCGTTCTTACTTCTTCATTCTCAATCTCTCTTATATTATTTCTTCTCATACCCTCCTTCTTTCTTATTCCTTCTTGCTTCTTCATTGTTATTCTCTTCTGTATTATTTTTTCTCATACTCTCTCATTTATTCCTATTTCTTCTTACTTCTTCATTCTCATTCTTCCATTCATTCTCATTCTCTCCTATATCATTTCTTCTCATATCATGACTCGCACGGGTCATGCGAGCTGTGGCACGAATCGTGCGAGCTGTGGCACGGATCGTGCCACGTTTTCTGTTGCGAACTGCACAATTTTCTCCAGTACGCACGGGTTGTGCCAACCTTTATTTTTATTCTTTTTTACTTACACATTATCATTCTCTCATAATTATTTCTTATTAAATTAAATATTCAATTAAAAAATTTGAAAATTAAAAAAAATATTATTACTTTTATTTTAAAAATCCGCTGGTAAATCCGGATTTTAAAAAAAAATTAAAAATCCGCTGGTAATGTTTTACCGACGGAAAAATCCGATGATACGTTGCCGGCCAAAAAATCCGCCGAAAAATCCGTCGATAACGTTACCAACAAAAAATCCGCCGGAAATTACCGACGAAATATTCGCTGGAAAACATTACCTACAAGCGTTTTACTGACGGCCAAAATCTGCGGTAATGTGACATTTCCGGCGGATTGCGTGTGTTTTCGGCAGATTTTTTTTGCTGATAATACACGTGTTTCTTGTAGTGAATCCTTACTTTAAACTACTTTCAAACCTGTTTTGGGATTGGCCAACTAAAATGGGTACATTCATAAATGTAGACATGGTTTATGATTCAAACCCAAGGGTTTAATGTGTGTGAGTGGTTGTTAAAGGAGACTTTGTCAACACATGCTTAAACTTAGACATAAGCCATTATAGTGAAACTCTGATGTTAGTGACTGAAAGACACACATGATATGCATAAGCATCTAATGCTACGGCATCGTATATAGCATTATTTTGTTTTGAATGATTTACTTAGTAGAAAGCATCTCATCTATATTTTACTTGACTTTTCACAACACCTTTACTGATTTGTTTACTATTCTATTAATCTAAATTATTGTAGTCACAAAAACTTGTTACTTGGTTACACTTCACTTGTGGGTACGATCCTTACTTTTCACTATATTACTTGTTGCGAATGTGTTAGTTCCACAACATCTTTTTGTACAACACCGAACTAAATGGATTTTATAGACATTTCGGATTCGGAAATATAAGAAGAAAAAGAAGTATAAAAATTAATTATTTGTTTAGAGGTACAAAATAAAAAGAGAAGAAGTATAAAAAGAGGTTGATTTTTAAAGCGGTGTAATCGGTAATAGGGTGAGTTGCACGAGTTAATGTCACGAAATTATTATTATTTTTTACCAAACTAGTTATTGGGGAATGTACTTTGAATATTTGAACAGTTTAAATTTTTTCGGAATGCTAAAGTACCCTAAAACACACCGCTTAGCATTGCACTTTATTATTTTGTCACAAAGTTATTTTTTCGCCAAAACACACTGCTTAGCATTTCACTTTCCGTATTTTGTTACGAAATTATTTTTTTTCCATCAAACCGGATATTAAGGAACAAACTTTGCGTACTTGAACAATTAAAATTAAGTTTTTCCGAACGTTAAAGGCCCCCAAAACAAAATGTTTAGCATCACACTTTACGTATCTTGTCTGGATTTTTTTTACCAAACCGGTTATTGAGGAACAAACTTTGCGTACTTGAATAGTTAAAATTTTTTCGAACACTAAAGTACCCCAAAAGACACTACTTAGCATCACACTTTACGTATTTTGTCACCAAATCATATTTTTCACCCGATCGATTCTTGAGGAACATTCCCTTGGCTATGATTCCCTACATCACACTCATACATCTTATTTATTTACCCCCTAAGTTCAAATAAAGCCATACATATTATAAACACAGATCAATAATGCCCCCTCCAATTATCTGCATAATGTGATCATATACAATTTTCAACCTTAAAGGAGGGTATGGATTTTTGTTGCAATCTTTTTATGAAAGTATTAAATAGTTCCGATAGAGGCACTACAACATTTTAACTCTAAGGCAACGTTTGAAAACCGTTGTCTAAACCCGAAAAACCGTTGTATTTACTTTCGGCAACGGTTTTAAAACCGTTGTTTCTGTGGGCGTTGCCTAAACTATAGGAAACGGTTTTTTGTGACCAAAGGCAACGTAACCCTAAAACTGTTGCCGATGACAGCTTAAACGCAACGGTTTTTATTTTCACACAAAGGCAACAGGCTAAAACCGTTGCTAGTTATAGCAACATTTAAAAATCGTTGCCAAATAAGGCAACACTAAAAAACCGTTGCGTTAGTTATAACCGTTGTCTATAATCAGCACAGACCACGGTTCAAAATCGTTGCCATAGATAATAAAAAAGTAAAAAAAAATATTAGATTCATGCACTATATACATATGTACATACACTAAGGATACTAAGGAATCAACAATATTAGAGTGTTTTTTTGAACAAACCAGAACATATAAACAGACCAGAATATATTGGTATATGAATCAACAATACTAAGAAATCAACAATATTAGAGTGCATCTAAGGAAGTATGCTCCAATCAACAACAATACTACATCTATAAATTAGCGGTAATGTTATACAGTTCCCATCCCTGATGAGAAGAATATGATATAGAGTGCCAACCCAACCAATGCAAGCCAACCCCATTTGCTGGGACATCCTTGTGTGTACCATGCCCTCTTGTCTTTATGACACTCTTTCTTTGACGCGTCATTCGCTATCAAACATGCCCCGGGTGAGAGCTGCATATAAGATTAGATAGAATCATGTCAGTTTGGACAAACTTATTTAAGCTTATCATGTGTGTTTTGAAGGTGTGCGGATCCTTTGCTCACGCAGAATGGTGATGGGCCAATGTTGGCCGTCCAATCTAAAGAGGAATCACTTATCTCTCTTGATATGACGGTCTACACCGGCGCAACACCATTTTGCGCGCAGCAGAGGATCTTGACCCGATTTTCAATTTATCAGAAATGCTTATATGCTAAGTGCTTATTGAGTAAAAGTTTAATTAAGTTGTTTAACAAAACACAACGTGTGTGATAAGATAAGATAAGATAAGATGTTGTATAAGAATCAATGTGAAGGGGGAGAGGAACAAATTTACCTTATTAGATCCATCTGCACAAAAACCACAAGTTGGTGAAGCCTTAAGGCACTTGGTGCAATCCCATGAATAAGGTTTCGCAACTGTGGTGAAACTGGAGCAGGTTTGGTTGTGAAAACTAAAGCTTTCTGGTGGACTAACAATTGGAGAATGAGTTTGAGCCTGACGAAAAGTGACAGTAAGAAGAACCAGGGAGAAAACAACACCACACAAACTTATCAAAGCAAGTTTCTTTCTCCCAGTCTTGTCAATGAAATATATGCTCAAAATCGAACCAAATGCATTCAAGCCAGCAGTGATTAGAGACAGAAGAAGTGCTGTCTGATTAGATGCAAAACCAGCTAACTGAACAATTGAAGGACTGTAGTACATGACAGTATTGATTCCCACAAATTGTTGGAAGATTTGGAGTCCCATTCCTGCATATAAACCTCTTCTCACAGATGTAGTTTTCAGAAGGCTTATTATGCTTATCTTTCCAGATTCTTCAGCTTCCTTCAGTTCCAAAGTAACGGATTCTTTTAGAGCTTGAATCTCAGCTTCAACTTCCTCAGCTGGGTAAATCTTTCTCAGAATTGCTTTTGCTTCTTCCTCCTTTCCCTGTTACACAAAACAGAACAAAATTAAAAAAGACTTAGTTTATCACAAAAATGTAAAATCAAGTGTATATGAAACATAAAAAGTTAGTTAGTTAGGGATTGATGTGATAGTTGGTTAATTAGGTAGTTAGTTAGGGATTGATGATGTAACTAACCTTACGGAACAACCAACGAGGTGATTCAGGGAGCCAAAACATAAGCAACAATTGTATGACAGCAGGTGCTGCTGCTACCCCAAGCATCCACCTCCATGTTCCAGGTGCCTTAGTGAAGGCTATGTTGATGAGATAGGAGAGAAACTGTCCACCAGTGATGAGAAAACTGTTGAGACTAACAAGTGCACCTCGAACTCTAGCTGGAGAAGCTTCAGAAATGTAGAGTGGAGATGCCATTGAAGCCATTCCAACACCAAGTCCAACAAACACACGACCTACAATCAGAATAGCAGGACTTCTTGCTGCAGCCATGATTGCTGACCCAATAAAAAATAGGGTATCTGCTATTACTATCGATCTTTTCCTTCCATATCTATCGTTTATGCATCCACCAACTGCAACACCTATAATTGCTCCAGCAAGTGCAGTGCTCACTATAGCTTGACAACTCGCACAACAGACTTTATTCTCATAACTCATAAGCCTAATTAGATAAATCTAAAGGCCAAATAGACATCATTATTCAATCAAGAAACAATAACAATGAGGAATTGCAATATGCATATTCACAATTAGAGTGGTGCTGAGGTCAACAGCATGCACTTGGAAGACAAGGCAGGCCAATGAGAACAGTTGAAGTAGAGAAACACAACATGAGTCCTTAGATAACCTCATTTTCTGTTCACAAGTTGTGTAATTGAAATTGAAATTAACAAGAATTCCAGATTGCTTTTACTGAAATTAGATACCTCTTGCTCTGATAGTTTGATAAGAGGAAGATGAAGGGACTAAACATGGAATTAAGCAAAAATATATGATAGAGTTGGCCTACATTGCAGTTTATATTCACAATACAAGAAATGAATCTCTTTATTTAAGAGATTAATGTAATTGAAGTTGATTCCTAATCTATAAATATACATAATAAAATATATATATATATATATATATATATATATATATATATATATATATATCATAACTATACACATTCAAGAATGTGTACACATAAGCATGACACATCACTATTTTAAAATTCCACTTAAGCACTACAAAAAAGCCATCTCAGCGTCCAACATGCTATGTGTATTCCAACTCACCATTTTGAACAATCTGGACAGCTCAAAATCACTCTCAAAATTTAACCCAATCTGGACGGCTCACAATGGTTAAAATTGCGGCTGCTACTTTTTCAAAAAAAAAATTGAAATCATCATTAATAATTATGACTTATAATGACTTATAATTTCTTGCCTTATACGTTTATGGTCAACTTATATTTTAAAAGAATAAAATTAATTATATTAAAACTATATTAAATTTTGTTTTGAATATTGCAATTAAGTTCAAATATTTCAATTTAGTTTTGATTTTGGATGTTATTCTCTTTTTTTTTCTTTTTCTAAATCTCACCTCCAATTAACATTCAAGAGACTAACAGTATATGAGAATTTGAAGAATGAAAGTTGTTATTATGATATTGAGTCTTGGCTTGCATTTTTTTCCTATTGATATTGTTGAAGCTTGACTACCGTGAATATGTTTGCATTCTATTTTCTAAAGCACTTTTGGGGTTGACATCTTTTCCGGTTTGACCCATCTCTTATGGGGTATGATAAAATTTGCTTATTTTTCTTTTTCGATTTGGAATACTTTTCATTAACATACTTAAAGGTTGTTATAAGTTGTATTGGTGTTCATAATGTTGCAAACTTGGAGCAAAGTTATTTAATCAAGCCACATGTTATCTAAAATATGTTTCTTCTGTTTATCTAAAATATTTTGTATATTTTATTGTATGGTGAAGTGGTCATTGAGCATTTGCATGTTCTAGCTTTAGGTAACTAAATTATTTAATTCATGAATATAATGACATGCTTTCAGTTTTAAGAAAATTTAGTTACATGGCACAATCAAAAATATAATAATTGTTTTTTCTGAGAAAGATCTACAAATTCAAAACATCTGTGTTTATCAATTTTTCAAAATTTTCTTCATTTCCTGTTTCCTATACTTCTTTTCTTTGATTATTTCCTTCTCCTTCTTCTTTTCTATTTCCTTGATTCTCATCTGTCAGATCTTTTTAATATGTATTTAGATGTCAGCTCTTTTATAGAAATGTAAGGTAAAATTATAGGGAGACGATGAGGTCAAATTGGGCGGCTAGACTTTAATAACATATTATATAAATAAATATATATAGTCATTTACATATATATAAAGGAGACTTGCACTCCTTTTTTTTGAAAACTTCAAGTGTCAACTATCAACTTTAAAGTAAATTAATATGGAAAATAAATGATCATTACTTCCACCAAAATAAATAAATATATAGTCATTTACTTTAATAGAAGAAAGGCTTTTCATATTACATCTATGCTAAAGAAAATAGTACAGTCTAAAAAGTATAATATTGTATACCTCAAAAATGTATAATATTATATAATTAAGCAATATAATATTTATTCTCCAGCTGAGTTCAAAATTAACATTAAAATATGACAATACCAATAAACAAATATATTTATGTTTATACTACTTGCTTATTTTTATTTCTTATATACGAGTTCGAAGGTAGAATGACATATGCACCATGCCTCATTAGAATGACAAAATGAACATATATTATGTCAACTATTTAAGTTTTTAAGACAAAATGACTATTATTCTCCTACTGATATATTATGTCTTGGGTACGGAGCAGCATAAAAACTCTGGGCCAACTGTCCTGCCCCTCGAGCCACATACAATGAGCGAGGAATTAGTACTGTTGTCCGTGGGATTAGTCTCAGCAGAGTTTTATCAATTTGTGCCCAGAGTTTTAACAATTTAATCATTATGTAAACATTATAATCTTTTTGTGTTTGTCTTCTTCTTTATCGGTTCTTGAATAAATGGAACTATAGGGTTTCGGTATTCATTATAGCTTACAAGGAAATACCAAAAATAACCCTAATTTTTTTTGTAAAGACAGAAATACCCCTATTCGTAAATAAACTTATATATTTTGTTCCACGTGGTCTGGAAACTATGTTGTATATTATATTGAGTATTGAAATATCTTTTTTCATGGTAAATGTTTAATAAACTATTTTGATAAAAAAAATATATATGTTTTTAATAGAGATATGTTTTATAGAGTGAGTTAAAAAGAGAATGTAAGATATATAATTAGTTTTAGAAATATATTCTTTAAACGAGTTCAATAACACAATGTGTCCAATAACACAATGCATTTTAAACGAATTCAAATATATTTATTTCATCAAAATTGTTTCGTCAACAAATAAGACAATTCTTTTATAACTATTTTACGAAATTAAGTTCACACAAAATATGTTATACCCATTTTTTATATCTAACATAATACACATAATTATCTATTTTAAGTTCAACCAAAACTATATTACAAAATAACTTAACAGAAAATGTCTATTTTTACATCAGCCTTTTTTGTGTATCACCACTTAACATAATCTCAATATCGTATTTATTTTTTAAATTCGAATAATCAAATATACACCTATAATTTTTTAAATATTAATTATTAATACATAATTATAAACATCCCAAATAAATACAGACAATGCTTTAAACATACAAATTGATTAATAAAATACTTTAAAATTAAATTAAAAAAAGAATATGTATATTTCAATCCCCTTACAGATATATTTATATATTATTTAACATACTCATTATTTTAATATACATACTTCTGTTTAATATGATACAATTATATATTTAACCAATTTTGTTATTTTCACTCAAAGTAAACATATTTTAAAATTAAAATTACAAAAAAATTCAAAAAAAATGTATACCCGTGCAGCGCACGGGTCATACATACTAGTATATATATATATATATATATATATATATATATATATATATATATATATATATATATATATATATATACTAGAAAAGAAGGAAACCTCAAAACACGTATTTGAAAGTTTCTTTTTTTGGTTAAGAAACTACAACAAAATGTTGAGTACTTGCTTAAAGCACAACTTATGAACTAAATATGATAAATTGTACAATATCTTCTTATGCACAAAGATTCTTTCATGAGTTAGTGCTCTGTGGCTCCCTCGCCTCCCTGCAAAAATTGCATAGACATTGAAGGCAATGTGGATAAGAGCATGGTTTATCTCTAGTTGGGTGACATTGAGATGCATGTTGTATAACTTGCAGGTATTCCAGCATCATCTGCATGAAAAGGAAAGACTCATGTGTAGTTAACAACTGTGACAGTGAGAATATTAAAGACTAGCTAGGGAGAATGCATATTTGAAAACAATGAGAAAATGAAAATGATACAGAAGAGAGTCAAACTCTCCTACAATGGTTATTCACCCCTTCACCACTCAAGAATGAAAGAATTTTCAAATTGACAAAAGATACAGAAGAGAGACGTCAAACTCTCCAACAACGTTTATTCAGTCACTGCTTAACCACTCAAGATTTCTCAAATTGACAAAAGATACTTTCAAAGAGAATGGAAGCCTTTATAAATGGATTGGATAGGATCTAAGGCCATCTTAACAACCTAACAGAATATTACAACTAACTCCCCTAACCACCTAACAAACTTACCAAACCTAACAAAGACTAAGCCTTTTTCTCATTTCCCTCAACTGTAGCCCAGTGTGCCTTGAGGGCCATCCAGACAGACTCACCTATCCAAGTGGGCCTCTGATCTATAATCCGCACTTTCCTAAGCATGTCTGTGAGACAGCGGCCCACTATATATCGCTTAAAAATCTTCCTTACGTCTTTCTTTTCCTCGGGCTTCCACACCACTCTCATCTTTATTAAGCAAAATCAAAATATGTATTAGTAACTATATTAAACATTAAACAATAAATTAAAGTTAACAATATAGGTAATGACATTATTACCCGGATCGAGAGATTAGTCTCTACAGTTGCACGCAGAGGATACCCGATTTATACTAAAAAGATAATGACATTATTGATACTTACCTTAAATAAATCAAAAAAACCCTTCTCATCATCGACACTCACAGCTGACCATTTTGACCAGAATTGTAGATACTTTTTCTTAATTACATGGGTGATTGCCTTAATTCGAAGCTGTCATCGAATGAAGCAACTTGTATAATAAAAGGGATAATATCAAACAATCAAACACATATATAAGTCGTAGCATAATTAAATCTACTATTTATATAAGAAAACAATAGGCGATTAAATTACAAAATTGCGCTTTATTTTCTTATATATATATATATATATATATATATATATATATATATATATATATATATATATATCGTAGATATACTTTACCTCTCTCTTAATTAACTTTTTCTCTTACTTTCACGCATTTCTATACTTCATTCTAATTTTAATTATTTTTAATTCACCTTCTCACCGGTGGCGGAGCTAGCATAAATTTTATGGGGTGGCCAAATAAAGAAGTTTAGTTGCATTTTTTATCACCCAACTTTGATCCCCACTTTTCCAAAATTCAAAATTTTTGGGTACCAAAAGTGCAAATAATCCATCTTTTTGAGGGTGAAAATTGTCAAATTAAGAAAATTGGGGACCAAAATTGTCGAAAGTAAAATGGAGGGACCAAAATCACCAGCTTAACAAAAATCACCATATTTGTTGGGGATAATGATAGACTAATGAATTTAAACCAATCGACTTGTTGTTAATCATTTACCTCCTTAGACAAACAAATTTGATTGAAAAAGCTAAATAATATATTATCGGGGTAGCTAAATTTAAAATATACCTATTTATTAAAATACATATATTATTTTTGGGTAGTCAGGACTACCCCAATGTTACACTAGGAGCCGTCCCTATTTCTCACTTTCTTATCATTTTTAATTTTTTTTAAACTTTAACATGCATGTATTATTTATAATCTATCTACCATTCTGCTATGTATCATCACCCCTCTTTCTCATCTCCTCCTTCTTTTAATTTTTAAGTTTTTCATTGACATGTGTTAAGTCGCCGTATTGATGTGACGTTTGATTGAACCGAGGTGTCTTATCATAATGATTGCCTAGTTTTCAGTGCTCGTTCATCAATTGCCTTGAAAGGGGTGTGACGGTTCACCTTCCGAGCTCAGGGTCTCTATAAATAGGGAGGAGCTCATCCCTTCAATTACTTTGAATTTCCGGATCAGGTTGTTTTCTCCCGACCTTGTACTCTGGCGACCCGACATTAACAAAGTCGCGTCTGACTTCGCTCTCCTGCCAACCAATGTTGAAGATTTAGCCACCAATCTGACACCTCGGCCGTTGTCTATTTTGGTTCCGGTGACGGGTTCTTGATCGTACTCGTCCGAGCTTGTTCCAGATCCTTCAAGTTCAGCTTTCTTTGAGGTTAGTCTTTTACATTTTTTCTTTGCATTTTTTGTTGTCACTTTTACTCGAGCTAATGTACCCGAGCCCGCCTCCACCCTATCTTGGTGAGGAAGATAGTCAGGTACTGCTTCGACCTTGCCGAAGCCGAGTCTCTTTTCTTTGTGCGCCCCTGACCTCATCTTCCCCCTGCAGGTAAATCTGGCAAAGACTAAAGAAACTGTGAGACCTTGTAATTACGTTCCCCCAGGGAAGTCAGTCTTAAAAATGTCTGCGGATGCAGAACCAATCCCAATTGACGACAAAGGTTCCGGCTCTACTCGATCGGTGCAGTTCCTTGAGGCTAGTGGATCTGCTGCTACTCCTTCTGCTAGGAGGTCGGGTCGTCAACCGAGGCCTTGGTTCAGGGCGGCCCGAAACCGAGGAGGGAAGAAGTGGAGGTGGTGGATCCTCATAGGTGGGTCTCCAAGGACATACGTGAGATCAGAACGATATACGCGCCCGACGCAGATTTATCCGACTTCAAGAAGTATGCCGGCGGCCCAAGACAGGAATGGGAGCTTGAGGGAGTGACTGACTCTGAGGCCATTTGTGAAGCCGTCTCGGAGTTGAAATTTTTTGTTTACTCTGCTATGCTGGATAAGATGATGATACATGTTCCTCTCAGCCCCTTCCGAACTCGGGTGCTGAGGTACTTGAAACTCGCCCCATCCCAGCTCAAACCAAATGCGTGGGGTTTCATCAAGACTTTCGAGATCGGGATGGGGAATTTTGGCAGGCGTTGTACCCTCAAAATTTTCTTTACACTTTTTGAGGTATTCCGTCAACCCGAAATCGAATCTGGTGGGGAGAGGCAAGGTCACGTTGGAATCCGGGGTAATCGGAAACACAACTTGTTCTCTCCCGTGATTGACTCGGTGAAGGATTTCAAGTACCGGTTCTTCTACGTGAAGCCGGTGAACGATGCCGCGAAGAGAGAGTTGGTCGAGCTCGACGAGGAAGGGGGGTCTTGAGCCGCAAGTTTCGTTTTCATGGACTGAGGATCACTTTAAGTACTAGGGGTCTGAGCACGCTTGACAAGAGGGGAAGCTCGTCGGAGAGGATGCTCGGACCCTGCGCATGCTCACCAAGTGGGTGAAAAAGTTTACTACCAGGCTCGATAAGATTGACTACCGAGCTCTCCTTCAGGCCGAGGTCGAGTCTCCTACAGCCCTTACGACCCGCTCTTGGTAGATTGAGATTCCCTTACATGTCTTGTTTAAGCTTTCTTTATCTGATATTCTGACTTGGCTTCATTTTTTGTTTCAGATAAGATGACTACTTTGTTTAGCTTTGCTAGCCTTGCAGCTATGGTTGGGGAGGAGCACGACGAGGTGCAAATCCTACTTCCGGTCAACACAAATGCAGCCGGTTCTAGCTCGTCCCCTGCCGTTTCTTCGTCTGCCATCAGGGTTGTCGATGCTGGGGCCACCCCTCTTCGCCAACAAACGGAGAAACTAAAGAAACTAAAAGGAGGTAATGCTAAGGGAACCCGCGCTGAAAAGCTGGGGCAGGATTTGTTCATCAAATGGAATGCCGACGCCGCCGAAAGGGAGAAAGGTAATCTCCTTGAAGCTAAGAACTTATGGCTCGAAGGTGAGTTGTTGGATAAAGAAGATAAGTTAAAATGTGTCTGTGATGTGCTTCTTGTAGAGACTCGGGAGGAACGGGACCGACTTAAAAAGGGGAGGGATACCCTACTGGCAAAGCTGAACAGCCTGACCTCGGCAGAGGAGGAAGTTGAAAGATTGAAAAAGTCTTAATCCGAGGCCGAATCTGCCAGGAAGGCTGCTGAGGAAAAGGTCCAAGTTGTTGAGAAGGTCCTCGAGCTGGAGCGGAAAATTACCGAGCTCGGCACAGAAAATCAAGGGCTCAAGAATCAACTTTCAGAGGTCTCGGGCCAGAAGAAAGTTCTTGAGGGTAGTTTGAAGTTGGGCGAGGAGTCTCGGGATCGGGCAGTCTCTTTCAGCCAGGATGCTGCTAAGCAGGGCCTGCCAATAGCTAGGGAGGCATTTCAAAACGCTGTCAATCAAGTTGTGCCGCTCAATCTCGACCTTGACCTCGCCCTGGTGAAGCCTTGGCACGAGGTCCGTGACGGAAAGATCATCAAGCCACGCCGGGACGGGGCTGGCTATGATGTGATCTACCACTTCCCTTTGATGTTTTTTGTAATGAATTAACTGGTTATATTTTTTTTGTAGGCGAGGTCTCGGTCGGATCCGGGGACATTTTTATGTAATTCAAACTCGAGGTGTCGTTCGTGTCTGGTTTTAACTTTTTATCTTTATATATATCTCGCTCATTGTTCGACGTCGGTAGATTGCCAACTTCGTTTCGCTGTGATTGTTGCAATTTTTCTTAGCATAAAATGCAATTTTTACCGAGTCGCTCTCATTCAATCCGACCTTGCAAGCGATTTACTACCTCCTTTGATCCAGTTTACCAAGTGCTCGACTTGGACTGAACTTCAGATCAAAGAGGCTCGATAGGCCTTATTAGGCCCGACCTCGCGGGTGATTTATTACCTGCTTTGATCTAGTTTACCAAGTGCTCGGCTTGGATTGAACTCGAATCAAAGAGGTTCGGATGGTCTCGTTAGACCCGACCTCACGAGTGATGTATTACCTACTTTGATCCAGTTTGCCAAGTGCTCGGCTTGGATTGAACTCGGATCAAAGAGGTTCATATGGTCTTGTTAGACCCGACCTCGCGAGTGATTGATTACCTGCTTTGATCCAGTTTACCAAGTGCTCGGCTTGGATTGAACTCGGATCAAAGAGGTTCGGATGGTCTCGTTAGACCCGACTTCATGAGTGATGTATTACCTGCTTTGATCCATTTTACCAAGTGCTCGACTTGGATTGAACTCGGATCAAAGAGGATCGGATGGCGGGGTTGGACCCCAGCTCACGCTTGGATTGAACTCTGAGAGAAGAGGTTCGATGGGCGAGGTCGGGTAGAGGCTTTTACCCTCGTTCCCTGGTCTGTCAATTCAGTAGAATGATTTTATTTCAAAGGACTCATTGGTCCGATTGTGTTACATCTCAAAATTATATTTGTTACATCTCAACTGTAATATCATATGAGCTTTGATCCATTCCAGGTTCGGGGAACCAGAGTCTTCTCTAGTGTCTCGAGGTGGTAGGCACCTTTCCTGGTCTTGACTATTACCCTATAATGGCCTTCCCAGTTTGGAGCCAGTTTTCCTTGGGTGGTATTCCTTCCTCCGACATCGGCACGTCGCAAGATGAGATCCTCGACCTCAAAGTCGCGAGGACTGACCTTCGCATTGAAGCGTTTAGAGATTCTCCACTTAACCACAGACTCGACAAGAGCAGCCTGGTCTCGAATTTCTTGAGCAAGGTCAAGCTCCTGTCGAATTGCCTGGTCATTGTCTTCCCTGCTCAGGGGATGCAGAGCCCTCCAAGTTAGCTCACCTATTTCGACAGAAATGCCAGCCTCGGTGCCGAATGTTTGGCGGAAGGGTGTTTCGCCTATAGTCGAGTGTGGTGTGGTTCGATACGCCCAAAGCACGTAGGGGAGCTCCTCGACCCACGCAAAATGACTCTGTTGGCGGCCTCGGCCTGCCCATTGGTCTGTGGGTGTTTGACTGAGGTGAAATTATGTTTGATGTCGAGGTCCTTCATGAGTTTACGAAACGCTTTGTCTTCAAACTGGGTCCCGTTATCTGTAATGACGACCTCAAGGATGCCGAATCGGACCATGAGATTCTCTTTGAAAAACTTGATGCAGGCTTTTGCCGTGATGTTGGCGAGTGGTTCGACCTCGATCCATTTGGTGAAGTAGTCTACTGCCACGATCAAATACTTGACTTGCCTTGGTGCCAGAGGAAAGGGGGCCAGGAGGTCGATCCTCCACCGGGAAAAAGGCCACAGGCCGACATTGAGGTTAGCTCGGCTGGGGGGAGAGATGGAGATCGGTATGACGCTGGCACTTATCACACTTCTTGACCAAATCGGAGGCGTCTATGGATATGCTAGGCCAGTAATACCCTGCTCTGAGTGCCTTCTTGGCCAGGACTCGTGCTCCTAGGTGGTGCCCACAGATTCCTTCGTGAAATTCTGTGAGAACATAGTCAACCTCGTCCCCTTCAATACAATTGAGCAAAGGGGTTGAGAAGTGTAACACCCCCTTCTAAGTTAACTATTATTTAATATATAGATCAGAGTTTTTTTTCGAAAAGAATATAATTCATTGAAGAAGGTGTCACATTTTCGACGCTTATAAAAACAGCCAACTTATAATCGAGTGACATAAGTCAACAAACAACAGCACGATATATAGCACGAATAGTTTGGGGACGGGCCCACAACACCTGTTTTAGTTTACAGCACATAAATAAAATAGCCTCAACACAGCGGAATGGTATCAATACATCAAAACGACAATAATAATGCTACTACGCCCTCCCCCTGGTGCTACATATCAGAGCTGACACACTACTAGAAAAGAGGCATAAGGATGCCCTCACTCTCGATCACCTGCAAGTTGCCGACATAAGAAGCAACAAAGGCAGTAGGGTGAGTCTCTTTACACAAATAATAATGATTAAGAAAAGCGTTATAATAAGGAAGGCAGCAAGCAAACTAAGTCATATCAATTCACCACATTATCAACAACAATAAGCATATTCATAATTCATCCATAACTCATCGAATGCTTGACTAATGCATGTAATGCAATATGCATGTGGATCCATCATCACCGCTATTAGCCTAGAGGGCACTCACCGCTTTGGCCGAAGCCACCGCACCGCTTTGGCCGAAGCCGACACACCGCTTTATGCAACATGAGTCATGCGACACTATGACTATGCACCACAACACCACACATAATCCATAATAATTATTAAACTCACCGCTTTACATTTCTCAACTTAATATAATCAACATAAAGCTCTTAAGGTTATCGCACCGCTTTGGACCGGAGTCCCTCACCGCTTCCACATCTCCAATTAATTACAACTCCGTACACACCGCTTTATATCCTTAGGCTAGTAATCTAATTTTTACAATTACACTTGCTCATCAAAACCATCAACAGTAGCCTTTATTTAACGTTCAACTAACTTAATTCATCAACTACTTAATTCATCAAACTAATCCAATCAGTAGCAATTATTTAACTATCAAACTATAATAATGCTTAACAACAAGTTCAACATTTCGACTAGAACACCAACAGTAACATAATTTACACAATTTTTAAACTAACTTATTTCATCCACATATATATTACACAACATTCACAAATCAACCCATCTCACTAAAACAACCAAACAGTAGCCATTATTTTCAATTTCTAACTAAACCCCTTTCCTTAACATATATACTAACATATGGTAGAGGGATTAGAAAAAGATGACAATTATACTCCTAAGAAAATTTGTCCAGCACATTGTATAATTTTTATATAACTTAACAATACAAACTTAGGCAATTGTGTTGGCTTGAACATTAAACTAGGAATTACAGCAATTTACAAATTCATTTATCTAAAAACTTAGAATTTATAAACTCATTTGTTAAAAGAAATAACAACAACTCATTCAATTATGTTTCCAGATTAACAACAACCAGAATTGTGACAATGATAGAGTGATAAAAAAAAATGAGTACACGCTGAATCAACAATAGAACTAATCAGAGAATAGCCAGCAGTCATAACAACAACAATTTCGACCCATCTCACTCAAGCAACCAAAACAGTAGCAATTTGTTCAATCATCTCACCAAAAACAACAAATTCAGCCTATATCACTACAACAACCCAACTTAAGCATTATTATAGGTATAAATAGAGCCCCCTAACCTTGATGATTGAAGAACTCAGCCACTCTCAAGCCACAAAAACGAAATTGGCAGCAGCTCCTTTCCTCTCCTCTTACGCGAAACTGGGTTTCCATCAGCCATTGGGGAAAACAACATAACAATGGAAGGAATAAGGGATTGAAACTTCAACTTGAAAAAGGAAGAAAAATGGAAAGGGAAAGGATCAAAGGCACTTACCTACAGCCAAGATGAATCAAAACCCTTCTTTTCTTCTTGCTAGAAATCGCGACCCACTTCTCCTCTAACTCTCTCAGTCGCTGCTTTTCTTTCTTTCTTGATAATGAGAGCTAATTCTTAGGTTTTTGGAACAATTGGAATGGGCTTGGGTCACTTAAGTGGCTTGGGCCCATTTTTTACACCACCCCTATTAATTCATCTCACCCCCTGAAATAAAACAATTCCAATTTAATTATTCCACTTAAATAATTTTGTAATCTCTCAAATAACTTAATTAATTAATTTAATTAAATTATTTTAGGGCGTTACAACTCTCCCCCACTTAGAGAATTTCGTCCTCGAAATTACCTGAATCAAATAACTCTGGATAGGCTCCTTTCATCTTACTTTCCAATTCCCACGTCATACTCTCGCCCACGGCTCCCAACCAAACCACTTTCACTAAATTGATCTCTTTGCCTCTTAACACCTTTACCTCCCGGTCTTCAATTCTAACTGGCATAGTCTCCATGGTGAGGTTCTCCCTCACCTCTACATTATCCATCTGGATTACGTGCGACGGATCAGGTACATACTTCCGCAACTGAGATACATGGAACACGTCATGCAGATTGGACAAATTAGGTGGCAATGCCACCCGATAGGCAACTTTCCCAACTCTTTCCAAAATCTGGTATGGGCCAATAAAACGAGGGGTTAGCTTCTTAGATTTCAAGGCACGACCCACACCTGTCACCGGAGTGACTCTCAAGAATACATGGTCACCGGCTTGAAACTCTAGATCCTTTCTTCTCTTATCATGATAGCTCTTCTGCCTACTCTGCGAGGCTTTCATCTTCTCTCGAATCATCTTCACCTTCTCTGTAGTCTCCCGCACAATCTCAGGGCCTAACACCACACTCTCCCCTGATTCATACCAACACAAGGGTGTCCTGCACCTCCTACCATACAATGCCTCGAAAGGCGCCATCCCAATACTCGCATGAAAACTATTATTATAAGTAAATTCAATCAATGGCAAATGGGAATCCCATGAACCTCCTTGTTCAAGAACACATGCCCGCAACAAATCCTCTAGCGACTGGATAGTTCTTTCCGTCTGCCCATCTGTCTGGGGATGATAAGCGGAACTCAATCTCAATTTAGAACCTAAGGCCTCTTGCAAGCTTTTCCAAAATTCAGAAGTAAATCTAGGATCCCGATCGGACACGATACTCAAAGGAACGCCATGCAGCTTCACAATAGTCTTAACATAAATATCTGCCAACCTCGGAACCGGATAAGTCATATTAATCGGCAAAAAGTGCGCAGATTTCGTCAACCTGTCCACAATCACCCATATAGCATCAAATCCTCTAACTGTACTCGGCAACCCAGTTACAAAATCCATGGAGATACTATCCCACTTCCATTCCGGAACATCCAATGGCTGCATCAACCCTGCTGGCTTCTGATGCTCTACCTTAGATTTCTGACATGTCAAACAAGCACACACGAATTGGGCTACATCTCGCTTCATGCCAGGCCACCAAAATAGTTTCTTCAAATCTTGGTACATCTTTGTGGCTCCTGGGTGGATACTCAACTTACTCCGATGACCCTCTTCAAGGATTGCCTTCTTAATTTCTTCGTCATCTGGGATACAAATTCTTCCACGGTGTCTCAACACATCTTGTGCATCTATCTCATAATCCTTATTCTCGGAATGATCAATCCCAACTGCCGCTTCAACTAACTTAATATCTTGTTTCTGAGCCTCTCTAATAACATCTAAGAATTCATTGTGAATCTTCAACATTCCCAGTCTCACACTCTTATGCGTTACTTCACAGACCAAACTTAAATCCCGAAACTGCTCAATCAGTTCGAGCTCCTTCACCATCATTGCAGACACATGAAGGGACTTCCTACTCAAAGCGTCGGCTACAACATTAGCCTTCCCCGGATGGTAGTTCAAACTAAAGTCGTAGTCCTTCAATAATTCTAGCCACCTCCTTTGTCTCATATTCAGCTCTTTCTGATCAAATAAATACTGCAACCCCTTATGGTCACTGAACACCTCAAACTTAGCACCATACAAATAGTGTCTCCAAATCTTCAAAGCAAAGACAATTGCCGCAAGCTCCAAATCATGAGTAGGGTAGTTCTTCTCGTGAATTCTCAACTTCCTAGACGCATAGGCTACTACCTTACCATCTTGCATCAGCACACCTCCTAAACCCATCTTGGAAGCATCGCAATACACTACAAACGGTTGCTCTGGAATGGGCAATACCAAAATAGGAGATGTGGTCAACCTCTTCTTCAACTCATTGAAGCTCTCTTCACACCGGGCATCCCACACAAAAGCCTTTCCCTTACACGTCAATTGAGTCAACGGAAGGGCTAGCTTAGAGAAACCCTCTATAAACCTCCTGTAGTAACCGGCTAAACCCAAGAAACTCCTTATCTCAGTCACTGACTTTGGGCTCTCCCACTGTAACACAGCATCAACCTTGACTGGGTCTACAGCTATACCGTCACCAGAAATCACATGGCCAAGAAAACTCACTTTATGCAACCAGAACTCGCACTTTGACAATTTTGCATAAAGCTTCTTTTCCTTCAATACTTCTAGCACTAACCTCAAGTGCTCTGCGTGCTCTTCTTCCGTCTTGGAATACACCAGAATATCATCTATAAATACCACTACAAAACGATCCAAGTAGCTATGGAAGGTACGGTTCATGTACTCCATAAACACTCCGGGTGCGTTTGTAACACCAAACGGCATTACAGAATATTCATAGTGCCCATATCTAGTTCTGAAAGCCGTCTTCTGCACGTCATCATCCTTCACCTTGATTTGGTGATAACCCGACCTCAAGTCGATCTTGCTAAACACCTTAGCACCCACCAACTGGTCCATTAAGTCATCAATTCTCGGAAGCGGATACCTGTTTTTGATTGTCACTTTATTCAATTGTCTATAGTCCACGCAAAGCCTCATGCTCCCATCCTTCTTCTTCACTAATAACACAGGTGCTCCCCAAGGCGACACACTAGGCCTTATGAACTTATTCTCAAGTAACTCTTCTAGCTGACTCTTCAATTCAGATAATTCAGACGCCGACATCCGGTACGGTGCCATAGACACAGGCCTCGTACCCGGCACAAGATCAATAGCAAATTCAATCTCCTTCTCTGGCGGAACACTCGGAATCTCATCAGGGAACACTTCCGGAAACTCGCACACTACCTTCAACCCCTCAATAATATCTTGACTTTCAACAGACAGAGAAGCCATCAAGGCAAATAGATGGACTTCTTCCTTCATTAACCTACGCAATTGACCAGCAGGCAGCAAGGCAGATTCTTCTTCCTCAGGGACAAGGAAACTCACTGATCTCTCGAAGCAATTGATATGCACATGGTTATCAACTAACCAGTCCATACCAAGGATAACGTCCAATCCCTCCAAAGGCAAACAAATAAGGTTCACAAGAAAATCTCTGCCGAAGACTGACAGAGGACACTTAGCACACACTAGGGAGGTAGTTACCGACCCCTTAGCTGGAGTATCAATAACCATCTCTCTCATCATAGAAGACAATTCAAGACCCAATTTTTCAGCACATAATGAAGCAATGAAAGAATGAGTAGCACCGGTATCTACTATAGCAATCACAGGAATACCATAAATAATGCAAGTACCTTTAATCTCGTTAGCATCCTCGGATCCTGCCAGCGCAAACACTTTCCCTTTAGCTCTCTCCCTCTTGGGTTTAGGACAATTAGCACTCACATGCCCCACTTCTTCACAATTATAGCAGACAATCCCTTTCTTTTCACAGTTAGCAGCTTTATGGCCCTTCTGACCACACTTGAAACAATTGGCCTCGGGGCACTCATTACTCTTATGACCAGGCTTCTTACAAGAATAACACACAATGTCCGAAGGGGCACCTCCCCCACTTGACTTCTGACCAGTACCTGCTTTCCACTTACCTTTACTTCCAGCAACATCATAGGGCTTTGCCCTAAACTGAGAATTCCTATTTTCCTTCACAGCCTTGTAAGCAGCATTACTGTCTTCCTCATAGATCCTACACTTATCAACCAATCTAGCAAAATCCCGAATCTCTTGATACCCAATTGCTTTCTTTATATCAGGGCGCAGACCACTCTCAAATTTGACACACTTGGAGAACTCTGAATCGGCATCATTGGCATAGTAAGGACAGAATTTGGCCAACTCCGCAAACTTGGCGGCATACTCAGCTACCGTCTTGTTTCCCTGCTTCAGCTCTAGAAATTCCACTTCCTTTTTAGCTCGCACATTCTCAGGGTAGTACTTTCTCTTGAACTCCCTCGTGAAAACCTCCCAAGTAACTTCCACACCAGCATTTTCTAATCTTCGCAGCATTCCCAACCACCAGTCGTCAGCTTCCTCTGCTAACATATGAGTTCCCAATTTCACTTTCTGAGCAGCAGAATACTCCATGACACGGAAGATCCGCTCTATCTCCTTTAACCAGGCCAAGGCTCCATCGGGGTCATACCGACCCTTGAAGGTGGGTGGATTTTCCCTCTGGAACGTTGCTAAGTTACGAGCATTAGCATCAGCAGCCGTGTGCTGATTCCCAACAGCTTGAGCTATGGCTTGCAGAGCAGCAGCCAAAGCAGCGTCATCACGTCTTGCCATCGAATCGGATTTCTACACAAATAAACATAATTAGATACAACATACATAACACCTAGACACTTGGTCGGACAGACCAACTTCAGCTCTGATACCACTAATGTAACACCCCCTTCTAAGTTAACTATTATTTAATATATAGATCAGAGTTTTTTTTTGAAAAGAATATAATTCATTGAAGAAGGTGTCACATTTTCGGCGCTTATAAAAACAGCCAACTTATAATCGAGTGACATAAGTCAACAAACAACAGCATGATATATAGCACGAATAGTTTGGGGACGGGCCCACAACACCTGTTTTAGTTTACAGCACATAAATAAAATAGCCTCAACACAGCGGAATGGTATCAATACATCAAAACGACAATAATAATGCTACTACGCCCTCCCCCTGGTGCTACATATCAGAGCTGACACACTACTAGAAAAGAGGCATAAGGATGCCCTCACTCTCGATCACCTGCAAGTTGCCGACATAAGAAGCAACAAAGGCAGTAGGGTGAGTCTCTTTACACAAATAATAATGATTAAGAAAAGCGTTATAATAAGGAAGGCAGCAAGCAAACTAAGTCATATCAATTCACCACATTATCAACAACAATAATCATATTCATAATTCATCCATAACTCATCGAATGCTTGACTAATGCATGTAATGCAACATGCATGTGGATCCATCATCACCGCTATTAGCCTGAAGGGCACTCACCGCTTTGGCCGAAGCCACCGCACCGCTTTGGCCGAAGCCGACACACCGCTTTATGCAACATGAGTCATGCGACACTATGACTATGCACCACAACACCACACATAATCCATAATAATTATTAAACTCACCGCTTTACATTTCTCAACTTAATATAATCAACATAAAGCTCTTAAGGTTATCGCACCGCTTTGGACCGGAGTCCCTCACCGCTTCCACATCTCCAATTAATTACAACTCCGTACACACCGCTTTATATCCTTAGGCTAGTAATCTAATTTTTACAATTACACTTGCTCATCAAAACCATCAACAGTAGCCTTTATTTAACGTTCAACTAACTTAATTCATCAACTACTTAATTCATCAAACTAATCCAATCAGTAGCAATTATTTAACTATCAAACTATAATAATGCTTAACAACAAGTTCAACATTTCGACTAGAACACCAACAGTAACATAATTTACACAATTTTTAAACTAACTTATTTCATCCACATATATATTACACAACATTCACAAATCAACCCAACTCACTAAAACAACCAAACAGTAGCCATTATTTTCAATTTCTAACTAAACCCCTTTCCTTAACATATATACTAACATATGGTAGAGGGATTAGAAAAAGATGACAATTATACTCCTAAGAAAATTTGTCTAGCACATTGTATAATTTTTATATAACTTAACAATACAAACTTAGGCAATTGTGTTGGCTTGAACATTAAACTAGGAATTACAGCAATTTACAAATTCATTTATCTAAAAACTTAGAATTTATAAACTCATTTGTTAAAAGAAATAACAACAACTCATTCAATTATGTTTCCAGATTAACAACAACCAGAATTGTGACAATGATAGAATGATAAAAAAAAAATGAGTACACGCTGAATCAACAATAGAACTAATCAGAGAATAGCCAGCAGTCATAACAACAACAATTTCGACCCATCTCACTCAAGCAACCAAAACAGTAGCAATTTGTTCAATCATCTCACCAAAAACAACAAAGTCAGCCTATATCACTACAACAACCCAACTTAAGCATTATTATAGGTATAAATAGAGCCCCCTAACCTTGATGATTGAAGAACTCAGCCACTCTCAAGCCACAAAAACGAAATTGGCAGCAGCTCCTTTCCTCTCCTCTTACGCGAAACTGGGCTTCCATCAGCCATTGGGGAAAACAACATAACAATGGAAGGAATAAGGGATTGAAACTTCAACTTGAAAAAGGAAGAAAAATGGAAAGGGAAAGGATCAAAGGCACTTACCTACAGCCAAGATGAATCAAAACCCTTCTTTTCTTCTTGCTGGAAATCGCGACCCACTTCTCCTCTAACTCTCTCAGTCGCTGCTTTTCTTTCTTTCTTGATAATGAGAGCTAATTCTTAGGTTTTTGGAACAATTGGAATGGGCTTGGGTCACTTAAGTGGCTTGGGCCCATTTTTTACACCACCCCTATTAATTCATCTCACCCCCTGAAATAAAACAATTCCAATTTAATTATTCCACTTAAATAATTTTGTAATCTCTCAAATAACTTAATTAATTAATTTAATTAAATTATTTTAGGGCGTTACAAGAAGCCACTATGGAACAGATTTCCTTCAATTACGGAGTACGACGTCGCCCACCTTCTGACGAGGGCGGCCTCCTTTGGGTTAGGCAGTTCTCTGCCGAGTTCGATGTAATCTTTTATAGATGAGATTTAGCTATGCTCTGGATTGTTGACGCAAACGACCGAGGTCGACCCAGGCATCAATTTCACGCTAGGGTGAGTTAAGGTTTCTTGAATCAGACTTCAGTGGTTTCCTGTTGGTTTGGTGCTGGCCAACTTAGCTAGAACATCGACTCTAGCATTCTCTGCTCGGGGTACAAGCTTCACCTCGGCTTGGAGCAAGAGCTGCAACAACTCCCTACCCTAGCTAGGTACTTGTATAAGATAACATCTTTAGTACTGAAGTATTCTTTAATCTGAGACACCACCAACATGGATTCCCGTGCTAGTTGGAGTCTGGTGATGCATGCCTCATACTCAGCTTGATTGTTTGACAACTGGAATGAGAAACTGATGGAGACTTCTATCACCAGCCCCTCATTGTTCTCCAGAATGAGGTCGGCCTCGCTCCCTTTGCTATTGGAGGAGCCATCCACGTGAAGTTTCCAGTTTAGGGCCTCGTCTTCAAGTGGGGGCGGCGTCATCTCAGCGACGAAGTCAGCCAACACCTGAGCCTTGGGTGCCGACCTGGATTCATAATTGATGCCAAATTCAGAAAGTTCCACTACCCAATTGATTATTCTCCCGGCGAGGTCGGGTCGGTGCAGGATTTGCCTAATCGGCTGGTTCGTTCTTACAACCACTTGGTGTGCCACAAAATGTGGTCTCAATCTTCGGGCTGCTATTACCAATGCCAAGGCTACCTTCTCGATATTCTGGTACCTTGTTTCCGGACTTTGAAGCACTTTGCTGACAAAGTAGACAGGTCTTTGTCCGACCTCGGTTTCTTTGATCAGTACTGCGGTCAGAATCTCCTCGGACACTGCCAGGTAAGGGTAAACAGTCTCCCCCCTACTGGTCTCGTGAGGATTGGAGGCTCCATGAGGATTTGCTTTAGCTCGGAGAGGGTGTTTTGACATTCTGGGGTCCATTCAAACTCGACCCCTTTCTTCAATTTTTTGAAAAATGGTAAGGATCTGTTGGAGCCCTTGGAGACGAACCTTGACAAAGCAGCAATCATCCCTGTCAATTTTTGAACCTCCTTCTTTGAAGTCAGGGGCCGCATGTCTACCACAACCATGCATTTATCCGGGTTGGCCTCAATCCCTCGCTCTGTCAAACATAACCCAAGGATTTTTCCAGCTCGGACCCCGAAGATGCACTTCTCTGGATTGAATCTGAGACTGTTCTTTCTTGCCTCGACAAATACTTTTGAGGTCGGCCAGGTGGCCTTGGTTGGACTTACTTTTGACGATCATATCATCCAGATAGATGATATACCTTGTTCATCATACGTTGGTAGGTGGCTCCAGTGTTCTTCATTCCAAAAGGCATGACTCGATAGTAGTAGTTACCTTTGTCTGTCATAAAGTCGGTCTTCTCTTGGCCAGGAGGATACATTGGTTTCTGATTATACATGGAATAAGCATCCAAAAATGATAATAGGCAAAACCCGGATGCGCTGTTTACCAGCTTGTCCACACTCGGGGGCCGAAAATGCTTCCTTGTGGCATGCTTTGTTCAAGCCAGTGTAGTCTACGCACATTCACCACTTGTCGTTGCTTTTCTTGACAAGGACGACATTAGAGAGCCATGTTGTGTACTTGACCTCCTTGACGAAGCCTGTGGAGATCAGATCAGAGACGGCTTTTGAGGCGGCCTCGACCTTTTCCTCCTTCTGAACTCGTGTTTGCTGGGCTACCCACTTTGCCTCTGGAATCACCGCAAGATGGTGGCAGGCGACCTCGGGCGGAACGCCAGGCATGTCTGCTTCGCACCAAGCGAATAGGTCGACATGCTCGCGAAGGCAACTAGTGAGATCCTTTTTCACCTCCTCGGAAAAGTCGGCCCCGAGCTTTACTACCTTTGTCGAGTCGTCTCCCAACGGCACTTCAATGAACTCTCCATCCGGCTCGGGTTGCTTGATTCTCTTCGTCAGCTCCTTGGTGAGCTCATCATCATGTTCGTCTTTTGAACTATCTGGATCGTAACGTGCATCGAGGTCAGCCAGGTTAACCTCGGCCTCCTCATGCACTACCTTAGGTGGTCTTTTCTCCGCCTTCTGTTCTGATTTGATGGAGAGGTAATGACATCTTTTTGCTGCTTCCAGATCGGTAGCCACTGTGATTATTTCGTTTTTCAATGAGTAGAACTTCATCTTTAGCTGGAGAGTGGATGCAACTACGCCCAATCTGCCTAAGGTCGGCCTCCCGATGATGCAATTGTAGGGAGATTTGCAGGGTAGGACAAGGAACTGTGTTTTTATTTAACGGGAGAGGTTGTCTTCGTCGTACGTCACCATGAGCTCGACGTATCTCAACGGTTGGGTCACGGCTCCGTTGAAACCGGGCAAATCAGTACCTCGGAAGGGGGCGAGGTCGCTTTCTACAATCTTCAGTTTTCGGCGGAGGTCTATGAACATTATGTCTGCCGAGCTGCCCTGGTCTACAAGCATTCTTTGGACCTCGACATTGGCCATCACGGCTGAGACTGTCAGAGGCACGTACTTGTTAGGTTTCCCATCCAGTAAATCTTGGTCGGAGAAGGTCAATGGGGGACCGTCGGGGTCGGGTTGTTGGCATCGTTCATGATTTCTTTCCACTTTCTCTTCATGGATCGATTCGTTTCCCCTGCATCGAGGGAATATCCACCAATTATTACCATAGCCACAGACCGAGATCGCTGATTTCTAGGCCCGTCTTCTTCAGGTGAATCAATGGTCTCTTCCTTGGAAGGCTTGGCTACTTCATTGACTACGGCCTTGCCCTTCCGAGGTCACCGAGATCGTTTTCTCTCTTCATCCTTCTTAACGTACTGAGTGAGTTTTCCCTTTTCAGATCATCTCCTCAATATCGTCTTTCAAAGCGTTGCACTGGTTGGTGTCATGGCCATGACTTCGGTGGTAACGACAGTACTTTCACTTGTTTACACCCTCTTTTTGTGCCAGCAGAGGTGGCCACTTAACGTCTCAGAACTCGGTGTTGGCGCACTCCGCCAATATTTTTGCTCTGGGAGCGCTCAACTCTGTGTGCTCTGTGAATCTGCGTCGAGGTTCACGTTGGCCTCCCCCAAATTCTTTCTTGGGGCGATTAGCTTTCCGTTCTTGGTCCTTGGCCGGGACTGAGCTTTGGCCGACTTGGCCCGCTAGATCATCCTCCTCGTAGTCGATGTACTTCTGGGCCCATCGTAAGAATTCCTCCAGGTTACGAGGTCGATTTACGCCGACGTCGACCTGGAAGAGACTCCCCCTTCCGCAACCCGTGTCTCAAAAAGAGTAGCCTGATTTTGTCTTCAAGGTTCCGAATGTTAACTGCTTCTTTAATGAACCTTTCAATATAGTCTCGCAGCATATCGGTTTAGGTTTCACCCTGGTGTATCGCTCTCAAAACATCCCCGGACTTCGGTTTGTGCCTAGAAGCGATAAATCGGGTTGAGAACACGCGGACGAGCTGGTCCCATGATGAGATTGAAGCCGGCTCGAGGTCTCTGAACCATGCCAATGCTGCCACACTCAGGGATACGGGAAAAATTTTGCATTTGACGTCGTCGCTGGCGTTCCTGTACTGCAACATGAGGTAGAATGTATCAATATGTTCGTCCGGGTCTCCCGAGCCATCATAGATGTTCAGCCATGGGGGCTTTTCAAGCGACCTCGGGATACAACATTCAACAATTTTACGTATGAATAATGGACTCGGGGCGGGGAGAATGATGCTTCCTTCTTGGAGGAGACCTCGCCCTTTGACGAGATCGACTGCGGTATGATGATGATCCGAGAGAAGAGCTTCTTTTGGGACTCGAGCTTGGAGAGGTTGGCGAAGTCCGGGACCCTCGGCCTCGCCCTCCCCGACGGGGTGGAGAGCGGTGGTGGAGTCGGCGCCGAGGCGGGGAACGATGGCGTCTCGACGCCACAGTCTGCTAAGCCGGAGACTTGGCGAGATCCCGCCTTGATACTGCGATAGTGTTAGCTCGGTTAGCTGTGACTTTTTCCTCCATCTGAGTCTGCCGCAATTCCTGCTGTGCTATTTCTTTGCTTCTGCAATCTAGGATGTCCAGTAGCTGGTTCATTGCGTTCGCCGGGACCGGGATGGCCTCGGCGAGCGGTGGGGGAGGAGGCAACAGTGCTGATTGCGCTTCCTCCACGGGGAGAGTCAGAACATGCCCATGGACGTTTGGTCAGGCTGGGGCAGCGCCTTGATAACACTCTGTGGTCGAGATTGACCTCGGGTCTGCGGTTGACCTCGTGGAGCCATGGAAAGGCGAGAGTCTAAAGAGAGCTGATGAGCCCCAACTGTGGTCGTCAATGTTCAGTACTTTGCTCTGAGTTGGGTATCTGAGGTGAGCAGGAGGTAGGATAGTTGTTGAAGTCGTCCTCACCAGGGTTGAGATCGGTCGGGGGGTTGATACCTGCAGACACTCTGATGCCAAAGTCAGCAAGTGGAAGTCAAGAGGAGGTACAAATGAATGAGGCGTACCTGATTTCAGGGGGGTTTTGCTGTATGTATAGACGCGGGGAACGAGTCATCCTTAGCCTTGGTCGAATCTGAGCCGTGGAATCAGCTAGGGTCGATCCGGGCCGTTGATCTCAACGCCTCCTGTAGTAGTTAACGGGTGGACTGGATCTTGGACCGTTTCTCATCCGGATTGGGCCTGGCCCAGTCCGGAACACTTGGATTGTTGGTGACTCTTCCAATTCCCATCAAGACAAAAAGACTTTGTGAAAGCGAAACACCCGCATCACACGATTAGGGGAGTAAGAAGAAATGAAAATTCACACCCACCCCGCTCTTACATAACCAAGAAGATAAAGAAGAAGATTCATAGAATCTTATATTATTGATTATTAATTATATGCACATCTGAATTTCATTGCATAGAATCCAATTCGGAAAAAAACATGTCTCGTTATTCTTCTTCTAATCCCTTTGCAACCACTCACTCCGATTCCGATTCCGATTCCGACTCACTGAGTTGCATCGTCACCGATCTCTTCGAATCTCGTTCTTCCTCCTCACCCGATCTTTCTCCCCATTGTTCCTGCAACAACATCAACATAAACCCCTTCTCCGACATCATTTGCGATCTTCATGATCCTCTTGACGAGGAACACGCGTTAGAGTTAGGGTTAGGGTTTGGAGATGAAATTGAATCTCAAAACAACGATAACTACGATGCAGTTTTCGATTTCGGTGATTCGGGTGGGCTTACTGTTGCTCGATTTGGTTCCGATTCGGATTCCGGTGGTGAGGAAGGAGAATTCGAAGCTCAGAGAAACGATGATGATGATGATGATAGTGATGTTCATTTGTGTTGGGATAGTTTCTGTTTAGACGATCATAGGAGTATCAATGAATGGGAGGATGTGCTAGAGGAGAGGTTGAATGAGATTGATGAGGTTGAAGTTGAGGTTGAGGTTGAGGTTGAGGTTGATGGGCAATCAGAATCAGGGGCATCGGGGTTTGAGGACCCCGATCCCGACCCTGGAGAAGAGGCATTTAGGTACCCTGAGTGGGAGATTCTATTGGCAGTTAACAATTTGGAAAGGAATGTTGAATTAGAATATGAAGATGAGAATATTGCTGATTTGTATTTAGCAATTCATGATGGTTTTATATCTACAACTGAATATGATGTTCTATTTGGACAGTTATTGGAGAATGATAGTGCAATGAAGGGTAGTCCTCCTGCGGCTAAGAGTTTCGTGGAGAATCTTCCTTTGGTTGAGTTAACGGAGGAGGAACTGCGGGGAAAGGATGTGGCCTGTGCTATTTGTAAAGATGATATAATGTTGGAGGAGAAGGTGAGGAGGTTACCTTGCTCACATTGTTATCATGGAGATTGTATTATGCCGTGGTTGAACATGCGAAACACGTGTCCTGTTTGTCGGTTCGAGTTGCCCACAGATGATGCTGATTATGAGGAGAGTAAGATCCATAGGGCAGCTAGAGGTCTGTTGCAGCTTGCTGCTACACATATGTAGTTTCATTTGTTTCACTTCAGGTTATGTTACACCCTCAAAATTATGTAAATAGCAGTTGACTTTGTCTCTTATCCAAATGATGATGATGAGAACAAATACTTTGTAATTAGTTATCATGTTGTAGTGGTTTTGGAATAAGTTTGTTTTATACTGTATTGCGTGCACTGAGTACTCTAGAAATGGATACCTGTTAATGCTCAAGTTCATATGAAAAAAAAGAAGTAAAGTGTATCACAAGTAGGATCATGTTGATGGGTTAGTATTTCTTTTTGTATATTTGTAAATATTGGATTTAAGCATCTCTATGTTCGGCATCACACGATGTATAAAATGTTGATCTTCTGTAATCCGTAGTTTACCTATGTTATAACTCATTTTCTAAAGAGTTGCATTTCTAAAGAATAGGTAACACAGATATTAATCTTATTCCTTAGTTGAATGGTCTTGTAACCTTATACAAGTGAACATGGTTGCTATTCATTTTTGATCCCTTTATTTTTTTCTTTGTGTAAAGAAAGTTGTTATTCCATGATTTTCATCCGTATGTACGCCGAGATATTTCCTTCTTTTCCTTTTATTTTTCAATGTTCCTGGTTAGTTTTCTTGGACAAACATGCTATATTTTTATCTATGGCATGCTAAAATATGTAGGACCATAAGTTTATGCATTATTGTTTCTCCATAAGAAATCTGTTAGTAATGTATGGTATCCTACATAGTAGAATGTGGCTTCTGAAGCATCATTCTTTTTCTTTCAGCTGTTAAATTACTTAGTTATGCTGTTATCTCAACCTTTTTTGTGTCTTTTTCCTTTACACTTCCTTTTCTGCGCGCTAACATGGACAGACAGCTTCTTGTTTTTGTTTCTCTTATATAAAATATTCATCTTTGCATTGTCTTCTTGCATAATATACATTTGGGTTGCAGGTTTTGTCTTTCTTTCTCTAGTTATTTGAACTCGCATCAGGTTGATTTTAGTTATGCTTCATCTTTTGCACACTTCACAATTTAGTGAGGCCAGATTACTGCTTGATACTCATGTTGCCCAATGATTTTTACCTTGTTTATTCTTTATACATTTCGTAGTGTCCTGTAACTGTAGTTCAGATTAGCACTTGACATCTAAAATTATTTCACCTGTCGATACTCAAATTTTGAGTATTGGCGTATATCTTAAAAGTCGAGCTAGCCTAGCAGGAGAAATGCCTGTTTGTTTGTTTATTTTATTTGTGCAACCTAAAGGCTTTCAAAAATCTGGCAAGCTTTGAAAAATGCATGATGTTTAGTTCGATTACAGGGCATAGGAAAGCTTCCTTAGAGTCAAACAGTCGTGTAAGACCTTAAGCCAATTGATAGTTCATTAATACAGTAGATGTTTTATGTGCACAAGTCCTTTTTTCCTCACTACTAGACTAGGCACTGAGGAACTCGTTCACTTCTCAATCATTGGTTCCCTAATATTCCTAGCAACAGAGGAAACCCTTTGCATTTCTGGTACATACTCAATCTTCTGATCTCATGCATATTACCGATTACGTAGAGAACTTAGCATTGAGGCACAGCTCTTTATTTGGCTATATTTTAATTTGTGTATATCAAGTCGTCACCATTCTTGGACGGAGCCTTGATGCGATGGCCGGGGTTGCTACTGTGTGACTCAAGTTGTGGAATCAAGGCTTTACCCATTTTCTCAACCAAAACATGGTTTTGAAAGGAAGATTTATCGAGGTATGTCTTAGTTTTGATGCTGGTTTTGGGGTACTACTAAATATTATAAGATGACTATTCCGTAATAATTTTGAAAGTACTCTGGTGGATGGACTGTGCTCTCATAATTTATCCCATATTACCTGTTGGAAAGCTGGTTTAGTGTCCTTACCTAGGACAATAAATAGCGTTCAGTAATGGAAAGTAAGATTCACATTGTTAGGCATGAATGAATGTGATAGATGCCTTTAGTTAGTTGTTTGTTAGTTAGTTAGTAAAGGGGTTGGGAGTTGAGGTCTATAGATAGCAGTTAGGGCAGAATCACCAGGGGGTTGGAGAATTGAGGAGCTCTCAAACCATTCTCATGAGTGTGTTTAGTCTCTGTGTCACCTATGATCGAGACCCATCAATAAAGCAATCTTTCTTTTTCTGATTCTGTTTGAATTTCTTTCTTCCTTCTCAATCAACTGGTATCAGAGATTCATGGTTAAGAGGTGGATGGATATGCTATAGGAATTGCAAGAAACAAAGGCAAGGTTGCAAGCATTGTTGCAATCTTCAATACAACAATTGAAGGAGGAGAGGTTTCAAGCAATATATAGTGCCACAGATGAGGGAGATTATGGGTGTGCATACATGCATGGGCAACCTAAATGGAGGGGAGATACATGATAAACCCGATTCTTGGAGGGAGTGGTGGAGGGCTCCCAAAACTCGGGGAAGGCAGGCGTGATGGAAATCCTAATCTTGATGGGAACAGTGGAGGCAGCAGGAATTCATTCGACAACTATAGTTGACTGATGTAGAACGGGGATACGACAGTTGGACTGGAATTACCAACATTCTCAGTCAGGCGAAGGAGCACCACAATGGAATGCAATTTCTGTTTGAAAGAGCTGACAGAGGAAGAGAAAATGAAAAAAATGGAAGGAGCTGATGGAATCTTGCAATGCAGAACCTAACTGAGAAGAGCTTAGAGCAAGAAGGTTCTGTCCGCGAGTACGGGGAGCCATTTGAGGTATTATCTGGGCCATGTAAAACTTCTCAACCAGAATACGTATGTGGAATTGTTTGTGTGAATTTCTCTTTCTTCCTTCTAAATTACCAGTTGATTCTATCAGAATGTTAAGCTGGTTTGGTTATCCTTGGCTTTTGGTTAAGCTTGAGTCTTTTACTCATCATCATCCATGATTTCTCGCTGTTACATCATTTGATTCGGTAAAGATACATGTATTATTTTGCAATCTATCAAAAATGTCTTGTAGAAAATATAATACTACTGCATAGATGTGAATGCATTTAAGTAGGACATTTATTAGATCTTACAGTTACTGATTATTTTTATGGAAGACTAAAATAGACCTGATGAATTTATATAGTCAACTGATTTTGAAGTGAATCGGATTAATGTTTGTATGTTTTTATAAGCTTGATGAAAGCTTTCTATCAAAGTTAAACTGAGAATTTGATTCAAAGTAACAAAACATCTAAAGCATTATAGGAATCAGAATCAATCTTGACAGTTTTTATTGTGAATCTATACACACACTTGAAGACAAGAATTGCAAAATAGTTATGCTCTTCATGCTAAAATTATTAGGGTTATGTTGGCTATAGAGATTGCTTTTGATAAAGGTTGGAAATTTCTGTGGTTGGAGTGTGATTATCAGTTGGTGGTTTCCTCCTTCAAGAATTGCAAAATAGTTCATTGGATGCTTAGAAATAGAAGGAATAACTGCTTATATTTGACGAGACAAATGAATTTTGTTTGCACTCATATTTATAGAGAAGACAATATTTTGTTGATAAGCTTGCTGGGCATAGAGCTAACATAAGTGGTTTTGTCTGGTGCGATCTTCCTCCTAGTTTCATTGCGGACGATTTCTCCAGAAATAGGGTAGGTTTGCCTAGCTATAGGTTCTGCTGATTATCTGTTCGATGGTTCCAGTCTCCTTCCGACTTCCGTTATTTGTGTGCTGCAAATGATTTTTAGTGACTTTGGAGCCAACCTGGTTGGGATGAGAGTCATTATAGTGATGCCTTTGCATGCCAACTTTAACTTTCTTTTGTCTAGATTTCTTTTAATAGGATTGTTATTTCTTCCTTTTGGATGTAATGTTGTTCTTTTCATGGGTTTTGGCCTTGTCACCCGTGTCTTTTGTATATTTTTTGTTTTTTTATCAATATGTAGGGGGAGTATTCTTTTTCCTTCTTTATGTTTTTTTTCCCTAATGAGAGTTTTGCTTTAGAAGGTTTTAACGAGGCTCCATAACATCCATTTCTTTTGCAAAAAAAAAAGAACAGCGAAAAAAGGTTATAATGAATGGACATCTCTCACCTTACTAACTGATTTTGTGGGTTGAGGTGGGTCCGAAAAATAGAAGATGGTATAGAGTCAATTCTAAATTCGCTAATGGCCCCTATCGCTATTATTCATGCTCCAAGGCCAATAGTTCTAGACATGAGGGATTATATTAGAAAACTCATATCCTACACAAAACTAGATTAGAGATAAGGGGCCTTAAAATTTAAGAAATGTGTCATATATTTACAAATTAAAGTAAATGACAGTTGTTCGGATTAACTTATTTTGACCAAATGACCAGTTTTTTTTTTTAATTTTAACTTGTATGAAAATACTTCATGAGAAATCAAATAATAGAAAGAAATCATGCATGTGCACAGCTTTTGTGTAAAAAAATCATTGAAGTGATGTTATTTATTTTAGCAAATGATTGAGGTGGTACTAGAAGATCCATTTGGGGCTAAGCCCCCATCTTATACAAAAAAAAGATCCATAGAATCTTATTTTATTATTGATTATTAAATTTCTATACACATTTGCTTTTCATTGCATAGAATCCAATCCGAAAAGAAAAAAAACATGTCGTTATTCTTCTTCCAATCCCTTAGCAACCACTCACTCTCTTCGCATTGAATCCAATTCAAAAAGAGAAAATCATGTCAAAAACATAAATTCAGAATTAAAGAAAAATACATTTCGGAGTTATCTCAAAACTTAAATTCAGGAGTCTTTTAATTGCATTTCACCACTTTTAGTGATAGTTTCTTTCCGTAGGTAAAAGTTAATTTTTTTTAAAACACATAATTCTAGAAAAATTCATCAAAATACGTTCTGAATTCATCTAGTAGGAGATAAATCCTGAAATTGCTTCAAGGGTAAAATTGGAAGTTTGGTTTATTTAGGGGGATATAAAGCCAAAATTTTCACCCTAGAAAATAAAGAAAAGAAGATCCATTTGGGGCTAAGCCCGTTAAATAAAAAAAAATCCACAGAATCTTATATTATTATTGATTATTAAATTTCTATACACATTTGCATTTCATTGCATAGAATCCAATTCGAAAAGAAAAAAAATGTCTCATGATCCTCTTGACGAGGAACATGCATTAGAGTTAGGGTTAGGGTTTGGAGATGAAATTGAATCCCAAAACAGCGATAACTACGATGCAGTTTTCAATTTCGGTGGTGATTCCGGTGGGCTTACGGTTGCCCGATTTGGTTCTGATTCGGATTCCGGTGGTGAGGAAGGAGAATTCGAAGCTCCGAGAAACGATGATGATGTTCATTTGTGTTGGGATAGTGTCTGTTTGGAGGATCATAGGAGTATCAATGAATGGGAGGATGTGCTAGAGGAGAGGTTGAATGAGATTGATGAGGTTGAAGTTAAAGTTGAGGTCGTGGTTGATGGGCAATCGGAATCAGCTGCGAACAATTCGGAGAGGAATGTTGAATTGGAATTTGAAGATGAAAATGTTACTGATTTGTATTCAGCATTAGCAGTTCCAGATGATTTTATATATACAACTGAATTTGATGTTCTAGTTGGGCAATTATTGGAGAATGATAGTGAAATGAATGGTAGTCTTCTATTTGGGCAATTATTGGAGAATGGTAGTCCACCGGTGGCTAAGAGTTTCGCGGAGAATCACCCTTTGGTGGAGTTGACGGAGGAAGAGTTACGAGCAAAGGATGTGGCGTGTGCTATTTGTAAAAATGAAATAATGTTGGAGGAGAAGGTGAGGAGGTTACCTTGTTCACATTGTTACCATGGAGATTGTATTATGCCGTGGTTGAATATGCGAAACACGTGTCCTATTTGCCGGTTCGAGTTGCCCACAGATGATGCTGATTATGAGGAGAGTAAGATCCATAGGGCAGCTAGAGGTCTGTTGGAGCTTGCTGCTACACATATGTAGTTTCACTTCAGGTTATATTACACCCTTAAAATTATGTAAATAGTAGTTGACTTTGTCTCTGAACCAAATGATGATGATGAGAACAAATCTTTTTTAATTAGTTTCCATGTTTTGGTTGTTTTGGAATAAGTTTGTTTTTTACCGTTTTGCGTGCACGGAATACTCTAGAAATGGATACATGTCAATACTCAAGTTTATATGAAAAAAAAGTGAAGTGTATCACAAGTAGGATCATGTTGATGGGTAAGTATTTCTTTTCACATATTTGTAAATATCGGATTTAAGCATCTCTATATTTGGCATCACGATGTGTAAAATGTTGATCTTCTGTAAGTCTTAGTTTACCTATGCTAACCCTTTTTCTAAAGAGTTGCATTTCTAAGGAATAGGAAACACAGACATTAGTCTTATTCCTTTGTTGAATGGTCTTGTAACCTTATACAGGTCAACATGGTTGGTATTTATTTATGATCCTTTTATTTATTTTTCGTTGTGTAAAGAAAGTTCTTGTTATTCCATGATTTCATCCATATGTATGCTGAGATTTTTCCTTCTTTTCCTTTTCTTTTTCAATGGTCTAGGTTAGTTACCTTGGACGAACATGCTATATTTTCATGTATGACATGCAAAATATGTGGACCATAAGTTTAGGCATTATTGTTTCTTCATAAGAAATCTGTTAGTAATGTATGGTATACTACATAGTAGGATGGAAATACCATGTTGGAATGTTGCTTCTGAAGCATCATTCTTTTTCGTTCAACTGTTAAATTACTTAGTTATGCTGTTATCTCACCCTTTTTTGTGTCTTTTGACATTTTCCTTTGCACTTCCTTCTCTGTGCCCTGACATCAGAGACATACAGGCAGCTTCTCTTATATATATATATATATATATATATATATATATATATACATATAAACTATTCATCTTTGCATTGTCTTCTTGCATAATATACATTTGGGTTATATAGGTTTTGTCTTTCCTTTCTCTAGTTATTTGAATCTGCATCAGGTTGATTTTAGTAATGCTTAATGAATTAATCTTTTGCACACTTGACATTTTAGTGAGGTCAGATTAATGCTTGATACTCTTGTTGCCCAATGATTTTTACCTTAGTCTTATTTGCGTGTAGTTTTATGTACAATCACAGTTGTGACTCAAATTTTGAGTATTGGGCATATATCTTGAACGTCCAGCTAGCCTAGGAGGAGAAATGCCTGTTTGTTTGTTTATTTTATTTTACATCCTAAAGGCTTTCAAAAATCTGGCAAGCTTTGAAATTTGCATGATGTTTAGTTTGATTACAGGGTATAGGAAAGCTTCCTTATAGTCAAACAGCCATGTAAGACCTATAAGCCAATTGCTACTGTGTGACTCAAGTTGTGGAATCAAGGCTTTACCCATTCCCTCAACCAAAACATGGTTTTGAAAGGGAGATTTGTCAGGGCACCTCTGAATGCTGGGTGACATAAAATACTATTCCGTAATAATTTTAAAATTATTTTGGAGGATGGGCTGTGGTTTCATAATTTATTCCATATTACCTGTTGTAAAGCTGGTTTAGTGTCCTTACCTAGTACAATAATTAGCGTTAGGTTATGGAAAGTTAGATTTACATTGTTAGGCATGAGTGAATGTGTTAGATGCTTTAGTTAGTTAGTTGTTAGCTAGTTAGTTAGTAAAGGGGTAAGGAGGTAAGGTCTATAAATAGCAATTAAGCCAGAATCACCGGAGGTTGGAGAGTTGAGGAGCTCTCAAACCATCCAGTTGATAATCAACTCCTATCAGAGCAGTTCTGATAGGGAAGATTCATGGTTAAGAGGAGGATGGGTATGCTATCGGAATTGCAAGAAACAGGCAAGTTTGCAAGCATTGTTTCAATCTTCAATACAACAATTGAAGGAGGAGATGTTGCAAGCAATAGTGCCACAAGTGAGGGAGATTATGGGTGCATACAAACCCGATTCTTGGAGGGAGTGGTGGAGGGCTCCCAAATCTCGGGGACCCAAATCTTGATGGGAACAGTGGAGGCAGCAGGAATTCATTCGACAACAGTTGTTGACTGATGTAGAACGAGGACACGGCAGTTGGATTGGAATTACCAACATTCTCAGTCGAGCAAAGGAGGACCACAATGGAATGCAATTTCTGTTTGAAGGAGCTGACAGAGGAAGAAAAAAATGATAAAATGGAAGGAGCTGATGGGAATCTTGCAATGCAGAACCTAACTGAAAAGAGCTTAGAGCAAGAAGGTTCTGTCCGCGAATACAGGGAGCCATTTGAGGTATTATCCGGGCCATGTAAAACTTCCCAACCAGAATACCTATGTGGAATTGTTTCTCTGTGAATTTCTCTTTCTTCCTTCCTTCCTTCTCAATTACTAGTTGATTCTATCAGAATGTTAAGCTGGTTTGGTTATCCTTGGCTTTTGGTTAAGCTTTTGAGTCTTTTACGCATCATCATCCATGATTTCTCGCTGTTACACCATTTGATTCGGTAAAGATACATGTATTATTTTGCAATCTATCAAAAATGTCTTGTAGAAAATATAATACTACTGCATAGATGTGAATGCATTTAAGTAGGATATTTATCAGAATTAACGGTAGCACTTGATAATCTTACAGTTACTGATTATTTTTATGGAAGACTAAAATAGACCTGATATCTGAAGTTATAATAAAAATATTTCCACTCACAAACCTTGCTGCAAAATCAAGTTCCAACAAGGCTGAATGGATTTAAATATTATCTCTATAAATTTGCGCCTGATAAAAACAGATGATCTTATTCCTTCTGCAAAGGTTATTGAAGGTCACAAACCTGGTAGGGATATTTGCCCCTGATAAAATATTTCCACTCACAAACCTGGTTGTAGCATGAAGATACACAACCACTTGTAGGGATATTTTGCCCCCTGATAAAAACAGATGATCTTATTCCTTCTGCGAAGGTTATTGAAGGTCAAAATTGTCTTGTAATTGCCATTTTTGGTAGTCTTTCATTCGTTTTGTTGATTGTTTCTTACTTCATTATGTGCCAACACAGCTAGTTTCTGGTGATTGTATTTTGGTATCCAATAGTGTTGAAATATTTGCAATTTAGCAATGAATACTTCCTATTAAATTAATTGGTAAACTTAAAAAACTAGACAAATGCGACTTTAAATCAACTAACTTGGTTTTGTAAAATTTATGCAGTTAATTGATTTTGAAGTGAATCGATTAATGTTTGTATTTATAAGTTTGATGAAAGCTTATAAAGTTTTTTCTATCAAAGATTTTGATTCAAAGTAACGAAACATCTAAAGCAATTTCATAGGAATCATCAATCTTGACACTGTACTGTGAATCCATACACACTTCAAGACAAGATAAGGGTTTCTTGGTTCAAGTATGCGGAGTTATAAGACAAAATGGACATTGATTTCCTGTAGAGTTTTGTTAGAATATGGTCTATTTACCAACGAGTGTTGGTCTCAACGGTAACTGAGTTTGAATCCCATCTTAAGGTTTTGAGCTCGATTCTTGTGTGTGGTAAAAACTCGATTGAGAGAGAAGAACCACACGGACCGGTGAAACCGAGTACATGTGGGCAGCAAGGTTCCCTGGCGTAGATTAATCACGAGCAAACACAATAGATTAGATTGACTTATTTGAGTTTATCTACTAGTATAAGCACTTGTGAGACTATCCAAGGGAGCTTATGAAAGCAACTTATGACATGTCCATAAGTTGTTTTAAGCTTATTTTCATAAGCTCTTTTGAATAACTTTTGAAAATAGTTCGACTTTATTTTATGTTTTATTTTAGAAATATCACAAGTACAGGGGTTAATTAAACTGATTATTCAAACAAGGTTTAAAGTAAAAAAATCAAACATTTTAAAGCAGATGAAAAATCTTTTCCAAAAAGAAAAAGCAGATGAAAAATAGGATAACTGGTCAAGAGAAATGCAACATTGTAAGGCAGATGAAAACAATAGAATAAATAGTACTATTTTTACCCATCATTCTTACTTTTGCTATTAGTAAGAACTTGCAACTCTTAGTTAGCCATCAAAACTTAAAAGGGAAGCAAAATACCTCCTAAATACTACCTACGGTCTTTTATATATGTAAAAAGTTATAACTTTAACCTTTTACTAATATAAAAGACCAGAGGTAGTAAATCATAATGTACTGTGTTTCACTAGCAACTAGTACTTTACCCGTGCATCCGCACGTGTGACACTATATTTGTTATAATTTGCTATAATATTATAAATACGTTTAAAATTGCAAAATTTAATAAAAGAAAAAGAAAAAACTTGATAAAAAGGCTATTTTAACTTGATTAAAATACCTGTGTTGCAAAAAGTAAAAAAAAAAATAGGTATCTTCTTCTAATCTTAACAATGGCATAAAAATTAGAAAAAAAGAAAATGAGATTTAATATAAGATATGCACCCCGTTGCCGCTCCCTTTGCCTCTCTCATGTTGCCTATCCCGTTGCCGATCCCATTGTCAGTCTCTCGTTGGCGCTCGCGTTGACGCTCACGTTGGCGCTCCCATTGGCGCTCCCGTTGCCACTCTCCTGTTGTCAATCCCATTGTCAGTCTCTCGTTACCGCTCCCGTTGTCAGCCTTCCGTTGCCGCTCCCGTTGTCAGTCTCCCCATTGTCGCTCCCGTTCTAGACAGTTTAATATTAATTTAAATATCTTAATTAAATTATTAAAAAACATTTATTTTAGAATTTTTGATCATAGTTAAATTGACAACAATTTCTTTTTATATTTGAAAGTAAAAGAATAAAAATGATTCATAAAAATTAAGAATTGTGTAATGTGAAGTAATAAAAAATTTAAGCAAAAGACAAAATGAAAGTAAAATGTGAGAGAAAGAGAAAAAATAAAGAAGTAATAAAACAAAAAGAGAAAAAAGGAGAGAGGGAGAGAGAACAAAAAGAGTAAAAGACATCGTAAAAGAAAAATAGAAAGAGAGAGAAAGAGGAAGAGAAAGAGAAAAAGAGAGAGGGGGACGTGGAAAGAAAAGTAAGAGGGAGGGAGAGAGAGATAAAAGTGAAATGAGGTTGAAAGAAAAGGAAAAGAGGGAGAGAGAAAAAAATAGTGAAAAAGTAAAAAGTTGTAATATTTTTGGCATTTAGTGAGTAATTTACATTTTTGTCTAAAATCCAGGACACGTGGCAAGTTTAGAAGAAGTCTATTATAGTATAGATCATTGTCATCATACAAATTATTATTTCCCATGTAAGTGATACTTTTTTTTTGGACTAAACCATGTAACTATAAATGATACTTAAAAGCATTACCCATAGAAGCTTGAAGCATAACACCAGTATTAGATGATAATCACTTTTCCGGTTACTAATTAAAATTTTGAACTTTAGTGGCGTAGATAAGAACAATTTTTTTTTTATAATGAGTGGACACCTCTCACCTTACTAGCCAATTTTGTCGGTTGAGGTAGGTTTAAAAATAGAAGATGGTTTAGATCTAATATAAATTTTTCTAATATAAATTTCTACCATTACTACTCCACTAAAATTCACTATCGACACATTTGCCACACTCAACAAGTGTCAATATTTAGGGTAGAAAAGTCATTCATATCCAATCAATCTTTTAAACCTTCCCTCTCTTTCTATCCCTTTTTTAATTTGAACTTCAATTTCAATTTTTGCCTCTCTTCCTAACCCCATCATCTAATATAAATTTATACCATTACCACTCCACTAAAATTCCCTATTGGCCCGGTTGGCACACATGACAAGTGTCAATATTTTGGACTTCAATTTCAATTTTCACTCTCTTCCTAACCCCATCATCTATCTCTCATCTAATATAAATTTATATCATTACTACTCCACTACTTATGGTACATGTATAAGTATTTCTACATTTGAAGTCTCTTTTGTAGTTTCTACAATATGGCGGATATGATAGCTTAAAATGTTGTTCTACTTAATTTGGTGTTAAATTGTTTGTGTTTTGTTACTTAAAAATTTAAGAACAAAACAATTTCATAATTTAGTTTTTCTTAAGGCATGATATGAAATCAAACACATCATCACGCTGTTAATAAAATTATTATTTAAATCGAAATCATCACTGTTTTCTAAAAAATACTTTTATTGGTCATTTGTCTTATTTACAATCTCCATTTTAATTACATTCATTTACCTCCTTTTTTATAATTTTGAACTTTCAAAATTAGAATTTTTATTTGGGTACTAATCATATCAAGTAATGTGATCAGCCCATACAAATGCACGGGTATGTTATTAGTTCTATTCTAAATTCGTTAATGGCCCCTACCGTTATTATCCATGCTCCAAGCTCAATACTCCTGGACATGAGGGAGTATATAAGAAATCATCCTACAGAGACTAGAATGGAGATAAGGCCTCAAAATTTAAGAAATGTGTCATATATTTACAAATAAAAGTAAATGACAGTTGTTCATATTAACTTATTTTGACCAAATGACCAGTTTTTTTTTAATTTTATTTTGTATGAAAATATTTCATGAGAAATCGAATAATAGAAAAAAAATCATGCATGTGCACAACTTTTGTGTAAAAAAATCATTGAAGTGGTATTATTTTTTAGCAAATGATTGAGGTGGTACTAAAAGTGAAACTTTCAAATGGGCCATACATTAGCAAATTAATGCTTGTAAAATGACGCATGTTTAGTTTAATTTACTTTGTGAAATGATAAGTTATTTTTTTGTAATTTCTTAAAAACACATTTTATTAAAGAAATATATCTTTAAAAATGATGTAAGAAATCAATGAAGTGTATAGTTGTGGGAGAGCTTTGCCGCCCGTTGTGGTCCTACCTAGCTCGAGAGATTAGTCTCCACAGTTGCGTGCAGAGGATACTCGGTTTATAAAAAAAGGAAACAATGAAGTGTTAAATTGAACTATTAATAAAAGTGCTTAATCAATACCTTAGTGTTTTAGTAAAAGCCCAAAGTTGTGATAGCCTAGTAGCTAGTAAAGGAAAAAAAAAGTCCACTTTTTCCACGTTGAATGGCCTTAGTGATTAGATGGTCAAATTTATCATCTTATGAGCTGAGATAATTGAAAAAGGAAAGATATATATGGTAGACAAATTAAAGCGAAAAAAGGAGCAAAGCAATCGTGTGATAAAGATCAATAAAAATAGAGGAGACAAAAAAAGGACTTGAACTCACTCTATGCCTCATCTTGGCCATGTTATTTTACTCTTTGATAGTCAAAAGCTGCAAATGCGTGACCAAGCTTTCTGACCCCATAAGATTTATCAAGGACTAAAAGATGATCCTCAAAAGACAACCTTAAGAGAAGGCTATTGTCCTAAAATGGAAAGGAGGTTTTTCCTTGTTTAGAATGTATATATTAGGGTTAGGATCTATATATCTATCATTGAAGTTTTTAATCGCTTTTAGTTAAACAACTTAATTAAGAGCTTATTGAATATGTATTTATCAAAAAAGGATCATTTCAAAACAACAAAGAAATGAGACCGCAATGGTATAAGTTGCAACATAAGAGATCATTTTGAAACAAAAAGTAAAAGAGAACAAAGTAATAATCTGGAAAGTAACTCCCTTAAGGTAATATTATGAATTAAAAAATACATTCTAGGAGATAACTTTCATGCAGGGGGAATTTTTGGAAAAAATATGAATTAACTCGAGTGTTGTAATAGCAAAAATGGGACATTGTGTGCATGTGCGTGTGTGTCTGTGTGTGCGTGTGCGTGTGGATTGCATCTCAATTTCTTTCTTTTTCTTTTTCTTTTTAATTTGGAACCAACTGTAATCAGGGTCTTTGACATCCCCATGAACTTGGGTTATCCCCACAACTTCGACCATTTGAATCGACTATGAGATTAATACCTGGTTCGATTGATTGAGCATGTTTTACCCCATAGTTCTCCACCTACCGATAGAAGTGTCTCCATAAAGATTCAAATCCAAGTTTCCCAAGTTAATTTTCTTATGGGGTGATTTGCTTCCACTCAACCAACCTTGATCGGTATATATTTTGAGCTCACTCTCCTTCCATATATATGTGCTTTTCTCCTTGAATAGTATGTCTAAAATTGACAACTTGCCCTATTTTGTTATCCGCGGAATGACAAATATCACCTGTCACGTAGAAAGTGTAGATCTCAGATTCGAATTAGAATAATCATAAAAAAATATATTAGACCTTACGGGTAGAACTTACCCTATTAAAGATTGTTTTTCATTTTTTCCTTAATATCATCCAATATATAGGTGTATATATTAAAAAGAACAGCCTATGTCCGGCCATTTATGTCATCAATGTTAACTTTTTACTTAGGATTAAAGTAATGCTAACATCTTTTTGGGCTCTATGATTGGTGGAAATAATGTCATGGTCATGCTATATTGCATAATTCTAAAAGCATCTTTAAATGGTTAAGATTGAAATGGATGTCCCTTTTAACAGCAGTAAACCAAGGAATCTTGATGACTTGTCTCTATCATTGTAGGCAATCTATACAAGAAGTGAAAAATGAAATTATCTGATCAAAGATCATTCAATTTTTTTTCACCATGAGTTGGAGTAACATCACTAGAGAAACACTCAATAGACAAAGGAAAAAGAAAGAAACAAAACAAACTTATCATTTTCATTAATGGAGAGAAGGTGCGCTTCGATTCGATTCTCGAGAGTACCAATGAAAGACACCACTTTGCATTGAGAGCGTCTTTGGTTCAAAATTTCTACCAAGTAATGCTAGCCGCTTCTAGGGGTGTCAATTTGGACACAATCTAATGGCCCGTTCAATGACCCAGTGTTTGTGGTTAGGTCACTAAATAGCGGCCTAGAAAAGAATTGAGCCATTTTGACTCGGCCTAGTTGGCTTATGGGCCAGAATGAGCCATTTTTTTAATGATTTTTTAATATATATATTTTTTGTTTCTTTTATTAAAAGTTGGACCGAGTTGGGAAAACCACAGACTCAGAGTTTTGGGTTAAGCTATAAAAAGCCCAACCCAATAAACAATTGTGCTAGTCTAACCCAACCAGTGACGGATCGAGAAAATTTTACTAGTGGGGGCAAAAAATTACTCTATAATATTTTCTCAAAAAAATATTGTAAAGTTTTACAAAATACATAATTTCTTTACATAAAAATTATAAAATACCTAATTTTTTATGTTTAATTTCTATGTTTAATTAGTACGAACTTATTCTCTTTTTTATTTATATCTTGTGAATTTCTATGTTTAATTTAAAAAATTATGTTATAAGGGCAACCCTTAATTTTTTATGGGAGCAAAATAAATTTGCTATATATAACTCTAACCAAAATAATTTTTCAAGTGGGGGCAAATGCCCCCAATTAAGTACATGTAAATTCGTCCCTGAACCCAACCCGCTTTTGTGTTTTGGCCCGGTCGATCTTTTCTTTTGATAAGCCAAGTAATTTTATTAAGGGGAAGGGATACTCCAAGCCATACATGGGCAGCCCAATTTGTCTGCTTTGGCAGTTTCCAATGCAGTCTAGAGGATTTTTTTTAAGGCTAAGTGGTGACTAAGAATTATTATTACTTCAATCATTATTGGTTTGAAAAAAAATTATATGGTCTTTTGAGCTAGTGTCCCTTTATTAGCTTTCTTTATTTTCTTTAGCTTAATCTTTCCCTACTTGTTCCGGCTAGGCTACCAATTTTGTCCTATTCAAGGAAGCACATACATTTCAAACTAAAATAATATTGGATATGGATAGCACTTTAGGTACCAAATACTCTCTCTTTCCCTTAAAAAAAGTTGAGGAAAGTGAGCAATTACTCCAAATTTATTAGGAATAAATTGGAACACAAAGTTTTCCCTCAATTTTTATTAGCAATTACTACAAGTTTTGCTAATTTATTTCTTGGGCTAAGTGTTCTTCATTTTGATGGATTAGATTTTCCTTTGGCTTCTTATTTTTGGTGTGCTGCAAATGATTGTTAATGGCTTTGTTGCCAACCTGGCTGGGACCGAGAGTCATTATTGTGATATTGTTGTATACCTTTATATGATTATTTTTATTTTCTTTCGGTTATATTGTTGTTTATGCTCATGAGTATCAGTTTAGTCCCCCATATTTTCAGTTTGTTTTCCCTTTTTTATCCGTAAAATTTAGGGAGAGTACTCTTTTTCCTTTTTGATATTTTTCCCCTAAGAAGAGCTTTGTATCAGAATGTTTTAACGAGACTCCATATTCATTTCTTTTTCTTTAAAAAAGACTTAGTAGCTAGAGTCGGCCCAAGAGTAAGACCAAGTAAACCCTTACTTTAAGTCCAACCGTTAAAAAGTCTCTATGTATTGGATTAGTTTTGGATTATAAAGAAAATCGAAGTAAAAAAATCTCATCTAGAAAAAATAGATTAACATACAAAATTATGACATTTTCAGTAAAATTACGTTATTATCGATCTGTGATTATAAATACCGATGAAACTATGGTACACCCATTCGATTAACTGAACCGTAGACAGTGTCAGTTCATAGTTTAACCAATTGGTTCAGTTAGTTCGGCTTTTAAAACACCCAATTAGACGTGCGCCCGATATTCAAATCGTGAAATCAAACATACCACAAGTAGTCCAATTTTTGATTTTATGGTCTAATTTCACTCGAAAATATTTTGGATATATATCCAAAAAACAGAACTCTACCTAGTATTAATTAATTATATATATATATATATATATATATATATATATATATATATATATATATATATATATATATTTGCTTAGTGCAGCATTATAGTTGCATGTACAGTAACAAATTAAAAATATATGGCTTACGTACTTCTTGGAAGGTTTTGGGCCACTAGAAATGATGTGGATAAGAAAGATAGTGGTTCTTTTTAAATGCAAATTGGCCATATAGAACAACAGTATCTCCAATTTTCTATTGGGGGTACACAAAAAATGTCCAAAACGTCATCAAAGTTAGTTCTCATTTATATATGTACGTAGTTGATGTTGCTGTTACTGAGGATTATCCAATAGTAGTTTATAAGCTCTTGATGTCTGTTGGGGTATTTGCAGTGGTAGATTTTTAATTATGATAGATTTTGATTTTAATATAATTGCCACTCCCATTTAATAACTTAATTTTCAATGGTACTTTTAAAAACCCAATGTACAATTCTCCCAATTTTTCCAAATATACCATTTATATTTTTGAGTCTTTTAGAGTCCCAAAGTATGAATTAATTGTCTCAAGACTCTTTTATTTTGATTTAAATTATCCCAAGACAACTATATATAAATGGGGTATTTTAGTATTTAGCCAAGGCAAATTAATTGTACCTTAATATGTGTGTAACAAACCAAAAGTACCAAAGATTAGGAACGGAGGGAGTAGCATGGGTTTGGCACTATGGTATACAAATATTTTGATAAATTACATATATTATATATTATGTAAATACTATGTGCTTTTTATATATACAAATATAAATACTATATATGCTTAAGTTTATATTAAATGTCTTTAATATTTTTTCATCTTATTTAAAAAGGATGCTTTAAATAAGATTAGGCATACACCAATTAAGTATTTAGTTGGTGAACCACTAAAATTGACAATAGTATATACTCTAATATTTCATAAATGGTTGACATTTAATACTGACCGAATCAATCTTTACTGTTCATAGTATTTTACACAATATCTTACGGTCAATTTTAATGGTATACCAGTGAGGGACAAAAAAAAAATTCCTTAGGAAGATTATGTCACTACTTATTTTAGATACAAATTTAAATAGAACACTTTGATACTCTACAGTTTTGTTGGGTATGTGTCCAACATCCAATCACTTAATGACATAACATTTTTTTTTATAATTTATTAGTTTAAAATAAATTTAAATCTTAAGTCAATTTTTCCTAAATGTCTCGATACCCAACAAAATTCAAGGATATCATATAATAATCATCTTAAATTTAATAATCATACATACAAATTGTATAAAAAAAATAAAATACCAAAGAACAAATTAATTTGGATACCATTGAAAATTAAGTTATTAAATAAGTCAAATATAATAATCAATCAGGATATCTTAATAATAACTACGTATATTTTGTGTTTTTATATAATGTTTTATTCCATGGGTGTAAGAGAGGAACAAACCATTACAACCAGCAATATCCATGTTTTTAATTCAAAATTAACACTAAGTTATAACTAAGCATGAGCTTTTTTCGTACCACTGCTTAACAGAATTCCAATATCGTATTTATGTTTTAAATTCGAATAACTCAATATACCTATATAACTTTTTTTATATTAATTATTATTACATAATTATAAACATCCAAAATAAATAAACACAATACTTTAAACACACACATATATATTTATATACATACAAATTTATTAATTAAATACTTTAAAATTAAGTTAAAAAAAGAACATGTATACTCATGCAGCGCACGGGTCATACATACTAGTTACTACAAAATATGAAACTTTTATAAATAACTCAACCAATTTAAAAAGTAGTATTTTATAAGGTATAGTACTGTTGAGTTCTATATTACGGTAAATGTCTAAAACAAGACGAGGATATATGAAGCATCGACACATATATGGACACGACATTGATCTGGACAGATAGACATCGAAAATAGTTTGATAAAATGAAAGTGATTGAAGGATGTCAATATCGGTATCTTATGCAAGCGAAGAGGTTGTTTCCAAGATTTGAGGCTGAGACCTCCCGATGAAAAGACAGTAACCTTATCGTTACGTCAAGACTCACCCTGATTTCGATGAAGGTGTAACAACGGACAATTAGCTATCATGTATGGATTAAAAGTAGAGGTATGCTACCATGTTAGAACCTAAAGCTCAAATTGATAACATTGTATTTGCATGATGAAGAGAAAAAAAAATTCTCAACCATTTGGTGAAAACATCATTAGCCAAAACAAAAGCAAGGTAAACTCAATTAATAGAAGCATCATATATGGGTGACACACTTTTTCTTTTCACTCCAACCATGAGATGACATATTGACACCCTATATACTTGAATCCCAAATTGAAATATAAAATGCTATAATAACATGGAATTATTAGTATAAGATATGCTATGATATGCACCCTCTTGAGGATTTCTTTCACTGTTTTGTTCTTTCATGTCACTTCTAGTCTGTCTCTTTGCTTCCTCTGATTTTGTTTTTATCTGTCTTCCCTTCAACATTGCCTGTGATCATGTCTATGCCATCAGCTCAACCAAATTGTTCATATAAACTCAGTGCTTTCTTGACCTAAAATTCTTGTCGTGGCTCGGCTATGAAACACAAAGATTGAACAAGATTCTGGGGCTGAAAGGATAAGCCTTTTGGCTTTTGCTTTTCTTTGCTTTGCCTAACATATAAGAATGAATAAACTTATATATAGGTAATGTTTTTTGTTATTTTATAATTTTGAGTCAAATGTGCTTATTGGTGGGCTACACAGGTCAATGTTTTACTGTACATGAAGATTCCTATGCAATATAATGAACTCAACAAGGAGCAGGTTCATGTTGAGTGTGCCTCAAGTATGACACTTTTTAATACTCATCTTTCAACACACTCTTTCTCATTGGTTGAAATTCAAATAAGTTTCACTAAATCATGTGGCTCTCATGTAAATTTGGTGAAACCTATGCAAATTTTAACCAATAAAAGAGAACGAAAAGAGTGTGTTAGAGAGTTTGATGCTAGTACTTCTTATAGTTAAATTGGTATATACCAACCTAATCCGTAAGACATGTGGAGCAGTACTATATATATCAATAAAAAATGCATCATAGGGGTGCCACTCTTCTGTGCACTTATGATTTTGATGCGTGTAAAGTAATCTCTCCTATAAGTCTAAGGTCGACCCAATATAATAAAGGGCTTAAAGCAAAAGATTAGGCTTTTGCTCAACGGATTTTGCAAAGAAACGGGATTTTGACTGTATTTATAATTAGGGATCAATCTGTTCAATGGTTTAAAGTGATTGTACTATGACCTATAAGTCTCACCGATTCAATATTTAGTTCGGTTTTCAAAACATTGGTTTGTGACTTTGTTCACATGATTTCAGAGAAGCTCCACCAGCTAGTTTCTACTTCACCTTGAAAAAATTGCCATGATTTTGATCTGTCGTTAAAATCCACCGCTCATCCAAACGATTTTAGTGAAAAAGTGAAGTCCATTGCACGAGGCTCCCAAGCCCCGTGCACGAAGCTCCCACAAGATGAGGACTTGAGATTGTAGATGTACACCGTTTTATCTTCACAAGTAAAAAAAATCCGTTTGTCGAAATAAACTCGTAATTTTCAAGTCACAAGGCAGCGGCTTTAGCACAGCAAGACTCACCCTCACTTGACTCATTGACGCTCAAGTAAATAAAAATGTACAAGATGTTCAACTTAAATAATCATTGGTGAATTTCAGACATTAACTAGTTGGTGTGGCCCTTGAAGTATATAGGATATGCTGCTTATTATGTTTGGATAATAGGGATACCTTTTCACATGCTTATGAACACAAAGTATACAAAATGCAATATACCTTTGAGATTCTTGCTGAAAAATTGTCCTATGGAAAAGCTGATAAAGTCCCAAATTAAAGTACTATATATCCAATATCATAGATTCTATGTCTTGATCATCTTTCTCTGAATTTTGTAAAATTGGCTTTATGTTTGGTCTTTAGCTCAACAATGGGTGATGCTTGGGGTAATTTTGTTTGATGTAAAGGAAAGAAATGAATTGATTGATTAAATGTTTGTGTATATTTGATGAAATCTCAACCTTTCTTTGTCACACACAAAGAGAAAAGAAAATGTGGTTGTCTTTTGTGGGGTGCACATACATAATTTCCAAGTGACATCTCTAACCCATGCTTACTCTAGTCCCTATCCTATATAGTGTATACCCCAGATTTTAAAAAGGAGAAATTTAAGACCCCACAAAATTAAAACACTTTTTTTGGTGACACAAAAACAAAAATATAATACAAAATAAAAAATAATGAATATATAGAAGGGGTAAATATGTTTTTGATCCCTATAAAATTTGGGTTTTAAGTCTTTCAAAAGGTTTTTACAAACTTTTGGTCCCTATAAAATTTGGGTTTTTTGCTTTTAGTCCCTCTTGACTTTTAATAACGCTTCATGACTTTTAATAACGCTTCATGATTTTTTTTACCTTTTATAAGTGCTATTAAAAGTCATGAAAGACTAAAAGCAAAAAACCCAAATTTTATAGGGACCAAAAGTTGGTGAAATTTTTTTAGGAACTAAAACAAAAAAACTCAAATATTATAAGGGACCAAAAACATATTTAACCCTATCTAGAAAAGAATAAATATATGACAGTCACTCGTTTGTAAAGCCTAACACAATTGGTAAAATCGATATTGATAGGCTGAACATTTTCCGTAGTTATCTATATTCAAATCCAGGATCTCTACTTTGTATGCGTGAGTTTACCAACGGCGTTACTACTAAAAAAAAATATGACAATGGCACTGAAGTATAAGTTAATTTTTATAAGGAAAATACCATATAGTATATTTTTAAGATTTTATTAAGAGTAGAATAAAAGCACCGAAGTATTTTTTGTAAAAAAAAAAGCACTGAAGCACATGCGCGCCGTCATCGTACGATATAGTGAAAGTGGGAAATATTTTTTTTTTGGTTACTTATCTACTTTTTGGTTAGAAAAGTGGGAAATATATGATTGCCCTTGGGCTCCTGAGTTTCTTTTCTTAAAAAAAAAAAAATACTGAAGTGGACTTTTAAATAGGCCTTGTCAGGCTTTCATAAAGGTCAGACTAGGCCTAAAAAATGGGCCTACGGCAGGATATATGCCAGAATCAGGCCTAACATTTTCATCGCAGGCCAGACCCAACCTACTTCCACCTCTATCTCCAAGGAAATGATTTGATACGATCAACAACACCCCACCCCGACTTAGGCACCCCAGAGAATGTGTACCTATTTCAGGATTTTAAATAACCCATAAATAAGAGAATAAAGTGACTAGGTCCATATCAATGCATCAAATGCAAACTCCAACCAATCTACTATGGCATATCACGTTCTCAGCGACGGATTCAGAAATTTTTACTAGTGAGTGTAAAAAATTGTTCTATAATAATTTCTCAAAAAAAAGTTTAAGCTTTTACGGATTACATGTTTCATGAAAAAAATCCTAAAATACCTAAGTTTTTCCAAATTACAGAGCTAAAAAGGTGAAATAACTAATACCAATTTATTTTCTCTTTTATCAATAGTAGATTTCAACATTTCTTCAAAAAAAAGTAAATTTCAACATTTATTTAAAAAGAATTATCTTGTTGTGGCCACACCTATTTTTATGTGGGATCAAAATAAAACTATTATATTTATTTCTAAGTCATTTAAGTTAACCAGGGCCGGCCATATGTTTCGTGTGGGCTGTGCTACCGCACAGAGCCCCAGTCCAATACCATTTTTTAGGGCAAAAAATATTGGAAATATTTACAAAATATGGTGTGATGGTTGGAAGTTTGTGGTGCGTGCACTTGCTACTGAGTTCGAATCCTAGAGTTGGAAGTTTTGATTTTTGCGGCCATTATGGGATCAAACCCTTGAGACAAAACGATATATAATATTTTGTATTTGATACAAAATTATATTTTTAATGAAATTGTAATAGTTTTTTATTATATTTGGTACAAAATTATATTTTTAATAATTTTTGTGGATATAATAAGTAATTATATCCACAAAAATACATATAGTTTACCCAAGAGCGCTTAGATGAGATAGTGTGGGTCTCTTCCAGTTTAACCAAAGTTCTAACCAAAGTTCTGGTTTCAAATTCAGCCTTGGGAATGGAGCCGGCTTGGGGGATTAGTCTCTGCAGTTGCGCTTAGAGGATACCCGGTTCACACAAAAAAAATACATATTGTTTTTTTAAGAAGACAAATTATTGATAAATTTCTTATGTGGATTTTAATTTATCTTTTTTTTTTATCAACTCGGTCGGTTTTTTCATTAATGAATTGGGCCAAGCCACAAACCGAAACAGAACATAATAGTCAAGAAGAATTGGGCCAACATGATAAGCCCAACCCTCACCACCAATACAACGCAGGAACAATAAACGAAACTACGATCGTAATAGGCCAACAAAGGGAACCCGGACCACAACCCGATCAACAAAGAAAGTCATCACCCCTCAATACTCGAATTCAGTAAAGAAAGTATTTCCACACTCTAACCCTAATTCAGCAAAGAAAGTCATCACCCCTCAATCAGAGAATCAATTCGTCCAAGTCCAACCACCACAGCAATTACCACATCCTCCTCATCTCCCACCAATTACACCCTTTCTGACTCAATGAATATTGACAGTAACACTAGAGGGCATAAAACCCAATTGCTAGCAAACGATCCAGAAGCAACTAGTTTCGCCCCCATGTCCGCAACAAAGTTTCCACTTCGCTTCGTCCAAAGAAAACCCAACCAGGTAAACTTGTTTCTCATGTTCTTGATATCTTCAATAATGTGATGGATCTCCCTTCTCATTCTATTGCCTCTGCACACTTCGATTAGATCTTGACAATCAGACTCAACGACAACATTGGAGAGGTTTAAGTGCACCGCTTCTCTATGCACCAGGGCTTCAGCAACCAGGGTGGAATTTGCATAGATCCTCGAGGTAAGACCTGAAATTAGTTTGCCTTTGTCATCTCTGCACACAACACCACAAAAACCTATTCCTGTGCTCACATCGAATTGAGCATCAGAGTTCAATTTTACAAAGTTTATCCAGGGGGTCTCTAATTGCAAGAGTACTCTTCACCGAGAGTCGATAAGGGAGGTCTAATTATTTGGGTAGGTTTAGACGATATATATACTCTGAACTCACATGCTTAATTGAGAACATTACCTCATATGGGTTAGGATTTGTGTCCTCAAAGATTTTGAGGTTCCTAGCTTTCCAGATGTACCATAGAGTAGTGATAGCATTAGAAAATAGGTACCCAAATCAGGATTTGAAGCAGAATCCCCTTCCAGAAACCTGTCCAACCATAAATAGATGTTTGAAGTAGTAATTACTGTAGGAACAAGACTTATTTGAAGACCAAACCAAATGGGGGCAGTCCATGGACACAAAAGAAACAAATGCTCAATAGTTTCCTCAGAATATTCGCAAATAGGGCACATAGCATCCTTTGAGATCTTTCTAGCTAACATGTTTTGTCTAGTAGCAACTGCATTATGCCTAACTTTCCAAGCAAAGTGTTTAACCCTTTTTGGGACCTCAGCCATCCAAGCTTCCTTGGAGTGACTATAAGAAGGAGAGGGGTTGTTAACATGGTTATCTGCTTTTTCCATCATACAATCATACCCAGATTTTGTACCTCCCTTGTGCAGTAAATGCCTCTAAGAATTTGAACCCAGCAATCATTTGGACTTTGAACATACCTCCAGGCCTGCTTAGATAGAAGAGAAAAATTTTGAGTAGCAAAATCCTTGAAACCCATACCACTGTTATTTTTATTTGTACACATATAGCTCCAGCTTTTCCAGTGGATACCCCTATTTCTGACTTTAGAACTCCACCAAAAGTTGGCTACAGCTGAGCAAAGAGACTGACAAATTGTAACATCCTCAAAATAATTAGTCGAATTATTGGGATGTTAACCCTATTGAATTAATTTAGTACTTAATTGATAAATTTATTGAGCGCTAAAATTAATTATTGATCGTCATAGGATCGTTAACCGGATAATACGGAATAAGGACAATTCGGAACGAAATAAGAGATTAAGGACAATATGGTAATTTGACCAGGTTACCTCTTATATATTAAATAAATATATATGTGTGTGTGTGTGAGTGAAAGAAAGAGAATTAAAAGAAAGAAAGAAGGGAAGCGTGAAACAGATAGGAGAAAAGAAGGAAAAGAAAAGAAAAAAGAAGAGAAAAGAAAGAAGGAAACGAAGAGGGAGAAGAGAAGAGAAGGTATGAAACCTTCACCAAATTTTTTCTTTTTGGTTCCATTAGAATCCACTCATCATCATCTTCAATTTGGTACAAGAATCATCAACAACAACTCACCCTCCACAATTCTACCATTTTCGTCTTTTTGAAGAAGATGAGGGAATAGTGACTTTTTATTCTTCCTTCTAGTGTTTTGGAGGTTTGGGAAGACCAATTAAGGGTTTGGGTGTTAGTTTGGAGTGAAGGAATCAAAGATTGGAGAGTTAGGGTTTGATTGTCAAGAATTGGGGTTTATGTGTGAATAGTGATTGAAGGTTGAAGATGATGAATAGTGTTTGATGATTCAAGGATGACTACGAGCGAACCCGAAGCGTATTGAGTGCTGAACGAAGTTCAATTTCGCGAATTGGAAGCTAGTTGGTGTTTAGGGTTCGAATGGCGGGATTTCGAGGAATTCGGTATTTTGGTCCAAGAGATGTCTCGTGATTGAGCGGAAAGATTGGAAGCGGATTTGGGCGTCGTCGGAGCGTGGAAGTTATGCGGGGATTGTTCGTGTGGTTATGACGGAAAAGAGATTTTGCGGAAAGTCTCGGCTATTTGTGATTTTCATCACAATTTGTGAGTTTTACTCACGTTTAGGTTTTTGAATTAATAAACTTAAATTGTGAAATGTGTTTCGGTTTTTGGTTCGTTGTCGAAAAAGTATTTTGTACGAAAATCACGTTTTCTGTCCAATTGACTTTTGGATTGTTTGGTTGATGATTTGATGATGATCATTGTTGTTTGAATATGTTTTTGGACTGTTTTTATGTTGGGATTGGACTTGAACAGGTATCGGAATTGGTTGGAACGACGAAAAACGCAAAGCAGAATGAAAATAGAATGCTGTCAAATGCGCACGAACCGTGCGCCCCTGGCGCATGAACTGTGCGTCTGGTTCTGTTTCTATTTCGCAAATTTTTATAACAGGGCGCACGACCCGTGCGTATGGGAGCACGGTCCGTGCGCAGTGTTCTGTCCAAATTTTCCAAACTTGCCCGAAACGATCCCGATCGATTCCAATCCTCTTCTAATCCTTTCCTAACCCTTCTATAATGATATTAGGCTTATAATGCCATGATTTTGGGTATGTTTCAAAAGGGTTTTATAAAATACTTTTGAAATTGAAATTGTTTCGAAAAACCGAATAATAGTACACGTATGCGGATATGTTTTATTAATAATAAAGCGGACTATGAGTCCTACGTGGTATGGTATAACGGACGCAGGATGATTATTATTTATTCGTCTAAACCGGTCTACGATTCACGATATATATATTATATCTACTATAGGAAACAGCCCAATGCGGGTATTACGTTCAATTAACGGTCTAATGTAAACGAACTAAATGTTCAAGTGAAAGTAGATATATATTATATCGAGTGTGGATGACGACCCACGAGGTTAACATACTAGGCGGGGAAGTCATGATCCCTTACCCTAGGCCCGTATACCATTTGGGAAAGTACTATTGGTAGGGGGGTTCACCGGGTTTCAGCGTTCGCGCAGGCGGTGTTATGTTAAAAAGTTGTTGTGCGATATACCAGGGTTACCATTCGCGCAGTCGGTGTCGTACTGGGTCATAACATGTACACCGGGGTTTAGCGTTCGCGCAGGCGGTGTCATGTTAAAAGTTTGTTGTACAATACATCGGGGTTAGCGTTCGCGCAGTCGGTGTCGTACTGGATTATAACACGTTCACCGGGGTTTAGCGTTCGCGCAGGCGGTGTCGTGTTGCTTGTTAATGCACGTGGTTATGAATTGAACCACGAATGAAAGAAAGTCCTATAATACAGTTTACCGGGTTTTAGCGTTTGCGCAGGCGGTGCTGGGTTAGATTAAAAGGACTCATAATTGAACCGAGAGTGTTAGTAGGGGTCTCGGTAGAACTCACTGAGATTGTATCTCATTGTTTATATGTTGTTGTTTTACAGAAAAACAGGGAAAGTGGAGACCACAGAGGCACGAGTAGGTTGAGCTCGAATGGTTGCTGATGACTTAGCTTTATGCTTAAGTTTATGTTTTCCTTTGTTATCTTTGTATCACAACTTTATGTCGTTACCGTATGGGCGAGTTATGTATTTAGTTTCCGCTTTCTTGTGCGATATTGAGCACTGTATTTCACTGATAGTTTATGGTCTTATTTATGTTTAAGACTGTCTTGTTGATATTCAGTGAAAATTTTATAGTGGTGTTCAGTATTTAAACAGGAAATATATCTCTGATGTTTTAGGGATGATGCACTTGGGTATTTTTACTCGATAAAAAATACCGGGGTGTTAGACAAATATTTTTTGGAAGTCTAACTATAGCCACTACATATGATGGTATTGCTTGAATAACAGACTTAATTAGAACTTCCTTGCCAGCTTGTGATAGAAATTGCTCATTCCAACCCTCCAACTTAGACAAAACCCTTTCCTTGATCCATTGCAAAACTTGATTCTTAAAATTACCCCACTCAGCCGGGATTCCAAGGTATTTCCCTGGATTGTCCCATAGAGGTATGTGAAGTATATCAAAGATAGTTAACTTTAAACTAGGGTCCATACCACGCCCACAAATCAAGCCAGATTTCTGTAAGCTGATTTTCTAACCAGAAGCAACTATGAAGATGTTCAAAATGTTGACAATTTGAAAAACCTCTTCATTAGAAGCCTTTGCAAATATTAAAACATCATCTGCAACATATAAATGCGTTAGAATAGGAGCTCTAGGACCTAGAGGCGGACCATGAATTTCTCCCTCACTCAAAGCTCTAGAGATAAGTCTTGCGAGAACATCAAACAACAGGATGAACAGATAAGAGGAGAGAGGATCACCCTGTCTCAACCCCCTACTGGGACAGCTTTATTCATGTCTAGGTTGATAGCAAATCCTTTTTTAGCACCAACATACCTCTTTTTTAGGAAATGAAAAGCCTCCTGAGCAACCACGAGATTATCCTGAATGAGTCTTTTACCAACAAAGGCACTTTGTTGGGGAGAGATTAGCTCCCCCAGTATAGGTTTAAGCCTGATGACCATAATTTTTGAGATCACTTTATAAATAAAATTACAGCAACTTATAGGTCTCAGTTGCCCAATAGATTCAGAATCGGTAACCTTCGGAGTGAGAGCCACCAATGTATCATTCACAACATTACCTAGTTTCCCTTCTTTAAAAAGCATTAAGACTACCTTCACCGTATCACTCTTAATAGTCTCCTAATTATTCTGATAAAATTCACCATATAGACCATCAGGGCTAAGAGCTTTTAGAGCCCCAAGAGAGAAAACAACTTTTTCCACTTCTCCTCCAGAAATAGGAGCTAAAAGTTTATCATTCATAGCCTAATTCACACTCTAAGGAATAACATTTTGACAATTATTCACCATTGTAGCATTAGATTCAGAGAAAATCTCTTTGAAATATTCTTCAACAGCTACCATAATATCCTTCTGCCCTTCCACCCACTCCCCTCCTTATTCATAATTCTCCTCAGCCTGTTTCTATCACTTCTCTACACTGTTGAGGCATGAAAGAATTTTGTATTCTTGTCTCCATTAGTCAACCATTTCAATCTAGATATCTGTCCCCAATACATCTCCTCCCGTCTCTAAAGGCTATCAATCTTTTTTCTGATGCTTTTAATTTCTTCCCAGTTTGCAGAAGAGCCCCCCTCACTAAGTCATTCGTCAGATTAATGGGTCAATAGTTGAACACGTGAATTAGTAGAGTGAGTAATTAAATATATAAATAATATTACCTATATATGAACTGTGAACATATAGGTTTTTGGTGTAGTGGTCATTCATTGTAGGGTAAAATATGTTTTTAGTCCCTACAAAATCGTCTCCTTCTAAGTTTAATCCCTACATTAACGAAATAGGCGTTTTGGTCTCTATATTTTTTTCCGTTTTCATTAATAGTCCCTGTCGTTAAATCCATCTGATTAGGCAACGGAAATGTGACGTGGCTGTTACACGTGGAATTTTTTTATCTACGTGGCTTTTTTTATTTAGGGTAAAATATGTTTTTGGTCCCTACAAAATTGGGTCATTCTAAGTTTAGTCCCTACATTAACGAAATAGGTGTTTTTGTCCCTATCTTGTTTTGATGTTTTCATTATTAGTCCCTGACGTTAAATGTTGCTGATTGGGCTAACAGAATCATGACTGTACATGCCACATGGACATTTTAATTGATGTGGCGTCCACGTGGCATGCTCCAGCACACGGCTCCAGCAGACATTAGTATCCGTCAAAGCCCGCCATTTCCACTTAGATAACAAAGAAATATTGAATAACTCGAGATTTTTAATACCAATACCGCCATCCTTTTTTTCTTTGCAAACTTTATCCCTAGCAACCCAACACATTCCCTTGTCTCCTTCTTTGATACCCCAAAGGAAATCCCTTTGAATTTTGATCATCTTCTTAACAACCACTTTCAGAGCTTTATAGAATGATAGCATGTATAGAGGGATGCTATTCTAGACGGAGTTGATGAGAGCAACCCGACCACCGATCGACAAGAAACGACCCTTCCACAAAGCCAAACGTTTTCTAAGCGCAGCAAGAACGGGGCTCCAAGTAACTTCCCGTCTAGGATTTGCACCAATCGGAACACCCAAAAACTTGAACGGTAAAGCTTCCGTTCTACAATAAAGGAAGACGCTAGCTCTTTCCAAAAAATCATCCGGGGTGCTGATGCCAATTAACTTACTCTTATGGAAATTAACCTTCAAACCGGACACTAATTCGAAACCACGAAGTAAAGACTTTATACTCCAAAGATTTTCCCACGTGGCCTTGCCCAACAACATTGTGTCATCCGCGAATTGTAGAATAGAAAACCGTATCTCATTAGAAATGGTAAAGTCTTGAAAGGAACCAATCTCCACCGCTTTCCGCATTAATCCCGACAATCCTTCGGCAACGATTAGAAAGAGGAAAGGTGACAAAGGGTCTCCTTGCCTCAACCCCCTATGTGCTTTGAAGTCGTGAGTAGGGCTACCATTCACAAGAAACGCATGGAGCTATTGCACACACAAGATTTTATCCACGAAATCCATCTTTGGGGGAAACCCATATGCTGTAAGATGTAGACCAGGAAGCCCAAGAGATGGAGTCATAAGCTTTCTCAAAATCCACCTTAAACAGCAAGCACTCTTCCTTACCCCTCTTTGCAAAATCCACCACTTCGTTAACAATAGCGACCCCGTCAATGATTTGTCTTCCCCCAATGAAAGCTGATTGGTGGTTGGAGATTATGCCAGGCACCACTTTCTTAAGACGGTTTGCCAATACTTTGGCCAAAATTTTATAGAGGCAACCAATCAAGCAAATAGGCCTAAACTCACCTAAACCTTGAGGATTGTCCGTCTTTAGAACCAAGGCCATGAAAGACGCCGAGATGGCTTTGGGAAGATAAGCATTAGCAAAAAATTCGTTAAAGTAACTCACCAACTCCTCCTTCAACATATTCCAACAAGCTTTGATGAAATTGAAGTTGAAACCATCCGGCTCCGGGCTCTCGTCAGCGTAACAATCCCACACACCCATCCTTAAATTATGCTAATAATTGATATTAAGTATTCATGTCACTATTTTTTGTCATCAAAGAATTCATGTAGTGATAAATTTGTATAACCTTTACACTAAATAATTATTATTTTTTATGATTAAAATAAAAGTAATATCAGATTTTGAAAAACAAATATATCCTTTTAAAGCTAAAATGGATGCTTATTGATTAAGAAAACTTAAATAAATATATTTCCAAAATACTTTAAAGTTCCGTAGATGTAAAAAAAAAATATAAATAAATTAAACAAGATTTAAGATATCAATCAATCAACTACCTATATAAGAAAATAAAGGGTCGATAAAATTACCAAATTGCTCATTTAACTTTTTACTTTTTTGTGGACTTCTTTAAAAATTTATAATTATTCTATTTCATTTTTTATGGGTCTCACTTTCTCTCGTCATCTCTTAAATTTTTTTATCTCACATTTAAAACTCACTTTTTTACTTCTCTCTCAATCTTATCTTGCTCAATTTTCTCTCTATCTCTCCCACCTCTACACTCTCTCTCTCTCTCTCTCTCTCTCTCTCTCTCTCTCTCTCTCTCTCTCTCTCTCATTTTTTTATCTATACATTTAATCAAAATACTAATCATCAACTATCTATTTTTCAACTATCAAGTATCTATTTAAGTATTGTCAAAAAAATATCTATTTAATCAACTCAACCACTATTAAAGATACCAAACTACCAATGTCTAAATATCTATTTAAGAAAATAATTAATTAATCAAATTACCAAATTGCCCACTTATTTTTTTTGTTTTTTGACGGCAAATTTGGAAACCCATAGTTATTTTATCTCATTTTTTATTTTTGTGGGTCCCACTTTCTCTCATCATCTCTTAATTTTTTTTATCTCACATTTAAAACTCACTTCTTTACCTCTCTCTCACTCTTATCTTTCTCAATTTTCACTCTATCCCTCCCACCTTTACTCTCTCTCTCTCTCTCTCTCTCTCTCTCTTCACATTTCATTTTTTTAATCTATCTACTATCTATTTAATCAAAACGTCAATCATCAACTATCTATTATCAACTATCAACTATCTATTTATAAATATTATTTTATCTTTTTTTCTTATAGTTTTCACGAGTAAACATTACATATTGTTGATATAATTTCATTATTTTTGATTTCTTACGGGAAAATGTAACATGTTGTCGGTATAATCATTTTTATATTTGTTTTCATTAATGTCTTTATTTCTTATAAATAGACATTTTTCTTGAGCAGTGAAAGTACTAGATATTGTCGGAAAAAATTATTTTTTATTTTTTAGTTTCAACGGATAAACATTCCATGTTGTTGCTATAATTACATTACTATTAATTTTTTATGGTGGAACGTTACACATTGTTAAAATAATTATTTTATATTCTGTATTTGAGATACAACGGGAAAATATTACATATTGTTAATATAATTTTACTACTCATAAAATGTATTTGGTAACGGTCAAAAATGTCAAGAAAAAATATTCTAAAGTTGTGAAACTTCATTTCGTAATAACTTGAAAGATTTAATGTAATTGAATTCTGTCTAAGCCTATGTATACAAAAAAAATATGATGTTACCCGTGCGTATGCACCTATATTTCTAGGGCCGGTGAAATTACCAAACTGCCCATTTACTTTTTTACTTTTTTGAGGGCTTATATGGAAATTTATAATTATTCTATCTTTTTTTTGTGTGTCCCACTTTCTCTATCACCCTCTTAAATTTTTTATCTGACATTTAAAACTCACTTTTGTACTCTTTCTCCCTCTTATCTTTCTCATTTTTATCTCTATGTCTCCCACCTCTCTCTCTCTCTCTTCACATTTCTTTTTTTGATCAATATATTTAATCAAAATACTATTCATCAACTAACTATTTTCAACTATCAAGTATCTATTTAATCAACTCAACCACTATAAAAATACCAAACTATCCATGTCTAAAATATCTATCTAAGAAAATACATGACTTCAACTAGCTATATAAGAAAATCAAGGGCCGTTGAAATTACCAAATTGCCCATTTACCTTTTTACTTTTTTGAGGGCTTATTTCAAAATTTATAATTATTCTATCTCATTTTTTTGGTGGGTACCACTTTCTCACATCATCTGTTAAATTTTTTATCTCACATTAAAATTCACTTTTTTACTTCTCTCTCACTCTTATCTTTCTCAATTTTCTCTCTATCTCTCGCACCTCTACTCTCTCTCTCTCTCTCTCTCTCTCTCTCTCTCTCTCTCTCTCTCTCTCTCTTCACATTTCATTTTTTATTTATCTATTTAATCAAAACACTAATCATCAACTATCTTATTTCTTTTTGTCAAAAAAAATCAACTATCTATTTTTCAACTATCAAGTATCTATTTAATCAACTCAACCGTTATCAAAAATACCAACTACCCATGTCTAAAACATCTATCTAAGAAAATAAATAACTAATCAAATTACCAAATTGCCCACTTAGGTCTTGGGTTCGAATCCATCCTTGAGCATGCAGCAATGTTAAATCTCTTGATGGAGAGCTTTGTCGCCCATTGTGGTCCTACCCGACTCGAGGGATTAGTCTCTGCAGTTGCGCGCAGATGATATCCCGTTTATGCCAAAAAAACATTACGTATTGTTGATACAATTTCATTATTTTTGATTTCTTACAGGAAATGTAACACATTGTCGATATAATTATTTTTGTATTTGTTTTCATGAATGTCTTTATTTCTTATAAATGGACATTTTTCTTGAGCCGTGAAAGTACTTGATATTGTTGAAAAAATTATTTTTTATTTTTTAGTTTCAACGGGTAAACATTCCATGTTATTGCTATAATTTCATTAATGTTTTTTGGTGGAACGTTACACATTGTTAAAATAATTATTTTATATTCTGTATTTGAGATACAACGGGAAAATATTACATATTGTTAATATAATTTTACTACTCATAAAATGTATTTGGTAACGGTCAGAAATGTCAAATCTAAAGTTGTGAAACTTCATTTCTTAATAACTTGAAAGATTTATACAAAGAATATGATGTTACCCGTACGCATGCACGGGTATAGTTCTAGTATGTATTGAAATGAAGATTAGGGAATGGTTGAATAGAAAACAGGGGTGAGCAATAGGGCTAGAGGATGGTGGAATGGATAGCCATGCGTGCTTGTTAGCATGGACCCCACAGGTGACATCTATCGTGCGCCCGCGTTTTTCTCATCTCCTCAAGCCAACCTTTTTCTTTGTCTTTTTCCGGAAATTATCAGCCATGTGTCTAACCTTGAGAAACAATGAGTATTTTTGACAAAGAAAAAAAGTGATTTTTTGACAAAGAAAAAAAAGGAGTAATTGTTATACAATAGGTGTTTTTTTTATAAGCAAAGATCTTATTAAGGGGAAGTATAATGGGTGCTCCAATCCTATACAAGGGGAAACAAAGATGTTATACTATAGGTGTTATACTATAGGTGTAATTTTTTTTGGTTAAGAGGGTGGCACAATAGCCACATATAGGGGGAAATTGGGAATGAGAATGTCGCATACTGGGTTCGAACTTGAGAGCTACCTAAAGATGTCCCTAGCTCTAACTAACTGAGCTATAGGTGTGAATCTTTTACGGACGATCCATATGAGTGACTTATAAAGTAGTTATGAATTGATTTACTTGTTTTTTTATGACATGACAATTTGTAATTTTTTTTAATAAGCATGACAATTTGTAATTAATTGATAGTATAAAACATTTATATTTTTGACTACGAAAAAAAAAAAGAGTTTAATTGTTACACCGTTCATGTAAATCTTTTTACATTCAATTTATATGATTGACATTAAAATTTGTAATTAATAGATAGTATAAAATATTTATATATTTTAAACTTTTTTTTGACAATATATATTTTAAACTTAAATATGTTTTTAGTCTATATAAAATACGAGTTTTTATTTTTAGTCATCGGTAATTTTTCTTCAACTTTTAGTCCTCACCTATGTATTCATTTGCACTTTTGATTCATGAGGTTAATTAAGTTGATATTCAGCTAAGTAATGAATTTTCACGCAGACTCCTGCCATGTCACACTTTTTAATAATAGGTTGTCAAATCACCTAGCTCCTACGTTAAGTTAATGCTTAGGCGGTTATTGAATCGCCATGCTAACACCTGCCACGTCAGACTTTTTAATGACTAGGATGTCAAATCAATTACCACATAAGGTAATTTGACATCACGGTCTTTAAAATGTGACATGGTAGGTCATATCGTGACGGTCTGCTAGCCAAAAGTACAAAAAGAGATATAAGAAGCAACTAAAATTGGAAACCGATCGACATATAAGGGACGACAAAAAATTAAAGAGAAATTTATTGAGGACGAAACTCCATATTTCATAATGTTCTGGACTGGGCCAAGAGGCCCACTCCGCAATTATACATGGATAAGCCCAATCGCTTTGATCCATATTCACAATAAATCAGCCTATTTATGACTCTCATACTTGGACGGCTCAAATTCACCAAAATCGATCCAACGGCTCAAAGCCTGCACGAATCCCTATAAATACTGGCTAACATTGCCATAAATAGGTACATTCTCATTCCTTGCTATACTACTCTACAATTCTCAATAATGACTTGAGCGTCGGAGTGGCATCGCAGTTACCCCGTCCGGGATCACTCTGGCATTCCACTTGGATGGCAGGAGACCTACTGGCGGCAGTCACCGAACGACAGCTAGGTATAGAACATTGTTGTCTAGCTTTCACCTCATCTCTACCTCTTTAGAATTCTCTCATGCATTCCGATGGCACCCCGAGGCAAACCCCGGGTCCGGAGCATTGCCGTGTCTCAACCCCCAACCTAAAGACACGCCACAAGGTGTTGCTTCCACTCTTCCAGACGACACCATCCAAGTCCCGGCTCCACAGCCGATCCAAATCCTCGTCCAACCTAAGGATGCAGTGACCATCCGCCAACTCCTGAACCTGCTGTGCAACAGCACTCAGGCTATGCTGCAGCAAGAAGCGTGCCTCAGGCAGATAGAGAGGCGAATGGGAGCCACGCCTGAGCAACCTCATCCTCCCTGGAGCACTCCTCCCCCATGGACAGTGAACTCCAGGCGCCACAGGTCTCCACCCAGACGAAAGCGAGCTCGTCACTCTCCTCCCTGACGCAGTAGACACCAAGGATCAGGTTCACTTCCAAGCACCCCTCCAACTTCGCCTGATGGTACCTACTGGCCTGATGACTCTCCCTTCAGGATCTCATCACTCGCAACCTCCAATTCCCGCAAGAGGTCGCGGAGCAGAGCCAGGAACCACAAGAGGCGTCGCCACAAATCTACCTCGAAGAGATCTCCATCCCGACGAGACCGTCAAGACATAGATCTCTGGGACAGGTCACCTCGCAACTCACGATGGACCTCCAATGAAGGACCCTTCACCAAGAAGGTTGACGACTGCCCAATTCTGAGGGCCTTAAAGAAGCTGCCAGCCCTCAAAATGTATGATGGAACTGAGGACCCTGACAGACACCTGGCCTACTTCTCTCCCATAATGCGCTACCGGGGGGTAAGGGAACTCGTCCACTGCAAGATCTTCCCCCCTCACTCTTGAGAAGTCAGCACTAGCTTGGTTCCAGGAGTTGAAACCAAACTCGGTCTCATCCTGGGGGCAACTAGCTATGTTGTTGACGACCCGCTTTGTCGCTTCCCGCTTGAAGCCCAAGTCTGAAGAGGTGCTCAGGGCGATCAGGCAGGGAGATGAAGAAACACTAAGAGAATATCTAGAAAAGTTCAACAAGGAAGCTGCGAGTGTCAGGAACCTTGAAGACAATAGGAGGCTTTTTTGGATGAAAGACGGTCTCCGAAAAGGAAGCTTATTCCAAATAGAAATCAAAATCGACAAGCCCTGTGACTTGGGCGATTTCCTTCGAAGATCCCAGAAACACATGGACTATGAAGAAGACGAGCTGGCATGCAGGGCCATTGTCGAGTGAGAGGCGAAGAGCGAGGGCCGTTGATGAACGCATTCCAGTACATGAAAGAAGAAGAAGAAGACGGGACTCCTAACTCTGAATAGGGAGCCGATCACCGGGACATGGACTTAGAGCTAGGCCTAGTTGAGAAAATTCGTTGTATGAACACACATACAAAACGTAAAAGCTTGATATGAATGACTAACTGAAATTCATTTTGCCAGATAGTTTTTTTGCTCTAGTTTATTAGCATTGACACTTGTTCTAAAGAAAATTCATGAAGAGTAAGAAAGAAAAATGGTCCAACTTCGGAGTTGGGGATAGAGCGAGACAAGGTTGAGACCCAGTCAGTCCTGCAGGGAGGGACTTTCTAGCCTGCAGGAGCTACCTCAACATTAGCTTCAAGCCAAGACCATCCTCCTAAGTCGATGGTTTTGCAAATACGTCTCATGAAGGCACGATCGCACGAAGTAGGTCGACGCTGACTGTACATTGAATCCTGGTAAGGGAATCAAGTGTGTCATGGCGTGCCGAAACAAATAAAGATTGTCTGTAAAAAGGGCGGCATGAGGACGACACCACGACCGTTCACGCTTTCCCCTATATACCTAGGCAGGAATCTCATGACTGCCTCCACTTAGTGACCTTGGTGCTCACAACCCCGTTGGACGAGTTCTATTCGGGCCGAGTCCCGGTAAACTGTGCCAAGGGTATACTTCAAGTTGACCTTGGTGATCACAACCCCGTTGGACGAGTTCTATCCGGGCCGAGTTTCGGTAAATTGTGCCAAGGGTATACTTCAAGCTGACCTTGGTGGTCACGACCCCGTTGGACGAGTTCTATCTGGGCCGAGTCCCGGTAAACTGTGCCAAGGGTATACTTCAAGCTGACCTTGGTGGTCACGACCCCGTTAGACGAGTTCTATCTGGGCCGAGTCCCGGTAAATTGTGTCAAGGGTATACTTCAAGCTGACCTTGGTGGTCACAACCCCGCTGGACGAGTTCTATCCGGGCCGAGTCTCGGTAAACTGTGTCAAGGGTATAGTTCATTACAAATTATCCCGGCGGGCGTCGGTAACGCAACTGCTAAAAGCGAGCCAAACTTAGCGACTATCTACTTGAAAAAAAATCCTAAGTCCAACTTAAAGGCACACAGGCGCAAAAATCAAGCAGGTGTGAGACCATGAGGTCACAGACACCAGGCGCGTTGACTGGCGCTGAGAGGAACAAGGACGAGATCCCACTATCTCATGCCTAAGCGAGATGCTGTCTATTCTGCAGACTATAACTTTGTCCGTGATTATCCGATTGAGGCATGCGAGCATGCGTTGGAAAGCTAAGAAGCAGAGCTACAATTCTTCTGTTAAATCAAAACCCAATTCGGATGCTTGAAGGTCGAAGCTGAGATATACATTCCAGGACGAGATGCACTTGTCTCCTACCCACAAACATGCTGAACGGATACGGAAGATAGAGGCTGGGGGGAACGGGATGTGCTGGTCTCGGGTACCCTCTCCCCTCCTCAAAACTAACATGTTCGAGCAGGCAATGCGGCAACACTCTCGTGTCTCGAGTACCAGGCGACAAGCCGCCTACGAAGGCGTGAAGACCGCTGAAGGACGTTGCAAAGTCTCATGTCTCATGTCTCAAGTCTCATGAGCATCAAGTCCAAAAATCCCAAACATGAGACAATACATGAACGATCAAAAGAGGAATTAGAACTTGGAAATCGTACCTGAATGACCAAATGCCCTACGAAGGCGTGAAGGCTGTGGAGAAGCGCTGAAGACACCTTGTGTCTCAGGTCCCCTTGTCTCGGGTGTACACCTAACGACGCGAAATCACCAGCGAGAGTCCAGGGTGAGGATGCAAGGCGAGAATCTGAGATTGAACGACGCGAACATACCCCCTTTATGCGGTCTCAGGTCTCGACTGAGGCGCCTAAGCGAAACCACCAACGGAGGCCAAGACACGGGCGCGAGAATGGAGATCTTGGGGATGGAACGACACAGGATGGCATGAGACGAGTCTCGGGTGGCAGGTCTCGGGCGCTGGATGGGTACTGCGAAGACGCTGACTCACCAACAAAGCAAAGACGCGAAGAGACGAGAAATCACCAACAAAGCGAAGACGCGAACTAGGAGGCCACGAATCTTGGGTCTCGGGTATGCTCCACGTAAGCTTAGAGGCGAAGATCCGGAGTGCGGGATGCCGTTGAGTCTCGGGTCTCGGGCGATGGCGTGAAGCTAGAGCGCAGGCGTGAGGTGCGAGCGCAGGCGCGAGCGTGGCAATCTCGGGTCTCGGGTCTCGCCTGTTGTGACTATGAGCTTGGAGGTCACGGGTCTCGGGTGTAAGATGCCTGGCGCAGACGCGACCCCCCTGATCCTGGGTGTTTCTCCCCCTCCTCTTGGTACTCTTTGGAAGACCTCACCTCCCAGTCTCTTGCAAAGTGAATGAAATTTTGCAAAAAGCCCAAATGTTGGAAGAACACGTATTGATAGTGGGCACGAATTTATTAAAAGTTATCATTTCCCAAGACATAGGCAAAAACGCAACTGCGGCGCGGTAAGAAGACTTAAAACGACGTGCTGATGCGGACAAATCGACACAGATGGCGTCTGCAAGTACTCTTCAAGCCAAGACCATCTTTCGGAATAATCTCGGCTTCGGTGGCAACTGTTCTGGGCTGGGCCAAGAGGCCCACTCCGCAATTAGACATGGATAAGCCCAATCACTTTGATCCATATCCACAATAAATCAGCCCATTTATGACTCTCAAACTTGGACGGCTCAGATTCACCCAATTGATCCAACGACTCAAAGCCTGCACGAATCCCTATGAATACTGGCTAACATTGCCATAAATATGTACATTCTCATTCCTTGCTATACTGCTCTACAATTCCTAATACTGACTTGAGCGTCGGAGTGGCATCGCAGGTACCCCACCCAGGATCACTCTGGCATACCACTTGGATGACAGGAGACCTACCAGCAGTAGTCACTGGACGACACCTAGGTACAGAACACATACGAACTAAAAACACATTGAACCCTATATTTCTTTTAACAAATCAATACATTATAATGTTGAATAAGTAAGATAAAATTTGAAAGTTACCTACTTTAGGGGCATTTATGTCTTGAAATCATCCTCTATAAAGGGGATACAAAAATTTAGAGGATGAGATGAATTTAGTGAGGAAACAAACTAGTAAATAACGACGTGCGATCACACACGATCTTTTAAAATTCTCAAACGATCTTTAATTGAAAAGGAGACAATTCCGTAAGATTTGTAATTATTTTGGTAGAAGGAAAACAAAAACAAAACAAAACAAAACAAAATTGAGGACGCCAAAATTCTAATCTCCTAGCATTTGCCTGCAGAGGGAGTAGGAGGTCAAGAGTAGGGGACTCGAGCATAAGCAAGACTTGGGAAATTGAGGATCCCATCTTTGCCAATATGTCAGCACACGTTTCCTTCTTGAAGAGTATGAGTTATAGTAACCTGCCAAGGCCGCTTCATCAAATCTTGAATTGTAGCGATAATAGGCGCATAGGCATGCCACTGGTTGAGAGGCAAAGACACAAGCTAAATAGTATGAAGAGAGTCTGAGTAGCATACTATATGTCGGTGTCCATCCTCCCAAGCTAGCTGAATACCATGGTAATGCCAAGAGTTCAGCATTAAATTATCTAAGATACCAATATGACCGCAAAACCTTCCTTTAATTGATCCAAGAGTTCAACATGTAAGATTTGTAATTAATATGATGTAATGTAATAATTTATCTAATCAAACAAAGTTTTATTCTCCAAAAATTATTTATTTTCTAATTTCTTTAATGAATATTTCTCTGATTAAATGTAATATAAGTGTTGGCACCTGGTCATGTCCGACTCTTGCTCCATAGAGGAGCTCCTGTTTCCGTGGGTATGGAAGGCGTAATGGAGATCGTAGAAGGAAGTCTGTTCGTGGATGCACTATCAGCCCTGACCTCTCTGTTTTGAACTTGGTCATTGTGAAGAAAGGTGAAAATGATTTACTAGGTCTTACTGATGTTGAGAAGCCAAGGATGAGGGGCCAAAGAGAGCATCCAAAATCCGAAAGTTGTTCATTCTGTCAAAGGAGGATGATGTGAGAAAGTATATTAACACCATCGCCGAACCTTTACAACCAAAGTTGGGAAAAATGTAAGCAAAGCTCCCAAGATCCAGCGATTGGTGACTCCTTTGACACTTCAAAGGAAGCGAGCTAGAATTGCAGATAAGAAGAAGAAAATTGCCAAGGCAAAATCAGAGGCAGCAGAGTATCAGAAACTCCTTGCATCCAGATTGAAGGAGTAAAGGGATCACTGTAGTGAGAGCTTGGCAAAGAAGAGGTCCAAAATATCCCCTGCCACAAAGCCAACTGCCACAACATACGAAGCTTATAGCTTGGGATATGGCGAAGTTTGAACTTTACCTTAGTTTTTGATAGTCTTTGGTTATGATAGACATGAGGTTTTCCAATTCAAATACATTTGTGTTTATTGAATTATTTCTTAATATTGTGTTTGAGAGTTCAATAGAATTGAAGGGTTTTTGACTAAAAAAAATTTAAGTGTGAGTGGTTAGTCCCACATCAGTTATAAATGAGCTATATGAAGGATATATAATAGAGGGGACCCATATACCTGACGCCTTAAGGTTTTGGGTGGAGATGTGATGTCCAAGTCTCTTGGTGGTCCGGTTCATTGGCTAGCTCGTTGTTGCTCCCCGTGTTCCTCGGGACTCTCCAACAAGTGGTATCAAAGCCATGCTTCGACTTGGTGGGGGAGCGGGTAGTGGATCCTGGTTTGGATAAGTATAGTGATGTGGGTGACTCACACTTGGGGGGAGATATTGGAAATTCAAGTGTGAGTGGTTAGTCCAATATCAGCTATGAATAAGCTATATGAAGAGATGTGATGTCGAAGTCTATTGATGATCCAGATTTTTGGCTTGCTCGTTGTTGCTTCTGGTGCTCCTTTGGACTCCCCAACAAAGGGAAACCAGTCGACCTGGTTGATATGCGGACCGGTAGATGACAAAAGCACGTGACCAAATTAAAATGAAATTTATAAGTAACATATTTTCGAGACAAAAGGCAAAGCAATTTGTATTGGGTTTTTTTGTACCCCCATCATATCACTATATACCACCCACAGACCCTGCGAAAAGACGAAAACACCCTTTAAATTTTTACAAATTTACAAAATATTTACCATTTTTCACTTGCATCCGTTTGACCAGAAAGTTTCCTGAGAGAATCGAATTTACCATTCAGAGAGCTATTTCCGATTAGCCATCGGATTTACCATCGGATCTACATACATCTGATCTTCTTCAGAGTCAGCAGAAATAGTAAGTCGGATCTAGCTATATCTGATTTCCCCATCGTATCTACCTATATCCGATTTCGCATCGGATATAGCTAGATCCGATTTGTGTTTTATTTTTGTTTAAAAATTTGTTTTTTATCCCGGTGTCCAATAGGTATCGAGGGGAGTCCTCGGCTCAGGCCTCGCCATCTGCTCCCAGTACACGCACCCGCCACAGGATTGCGGGACATGCGTCTACCCGGTGTAGCCGACAGCAGCAGTATCAGCAGGCGGAGGAGGCCCCAGACTATCACTATGAGGAGGGCCAGCAGGGGCACCCTTTTGATGAGCATTCTATGTCTGAGGACCATTCTATGCCTGAGGACTACCAGCAGCATCAGCAGCAGCAGTACCAGGAGGATCAGCCTCAGCAGGGGCATCAGGAACAGCATGAGGAGCAGCCTCCTCTATTCACTGGGCTAGCATCTCATGTTTGTACCGTCATACTGAGAGACCCGGTATGTTTAATTTATTTACGTAGCCTTCCTAGTTTAATTTATTTACGTAGCCTTCTTAGTTTAATTTATTTACATAGCCTTATATTTTTTTTTTATAATACAGACATATGAGCGTAAATTGAAGGTATGCGACCATCTGAACTACTCCTGCTTGGACCAGGCGCATCAGTTAGGAGGGTATGCGACCCTCTTACAGGTAATAATTTTAAGTTAATTTTTTTTTCGAGTTTTGTTAAATTTCTGTTAAACAGTTTTTAATGCACCATGTTGTTTATCTTCTATTTTCAGAGCTGGATTTTATGGTATTTTCCTCAGCTAGTGGAGAGGAGGAGTGGATTGCGGGCTGGAGCACTGTGTGGGCGTTGGAAGAAGAAGAAGACAGATGGAGTGAAGCTGGGGTTATACAGGCAGAGGATTGATGCGCTGACCTCGGATGATGCCTGTTGGCGACCGTTTGAGGAGCACCGGGAGGATAGAGACTTTGAGCATGTGTCATTATACAGAGGACACATCAGCTGGGGAGACATCACCGTTCCCTACATTCCAGATAGGTGCCTCAGACAGTTTGGGTACGTGCAGGCTATCCCACGTCACCCTCTTACTGGTCGTCCGTGCCATGCTGACTGCATTTTTCGTATTGCACATTATATGCCTGTGGCGGAGGAGGTTTTTGCGTACTACTTATCCTGCTGAGGAGTTGGGTCAGGTTACTTCAGACTACTTACATTGGTATGTGAGAGCATCTATTCCTAGATTCTTACGGGTTGCATCACCACCACCACCACCACCAGTACAACCAGCTGCACCACCAGTACAGCCAGATTTGCTCGAGATTGTGGAGGAGGAGATTCGGAGGGGGCTTCGGAGCGGAGACATTAGGATGGGTAGTCAGAAATACGCTCGCCTCACGCGGTTACTGGATATGCTACCGGGGCGTGACTTGGGAGTTTTGTGGGATTGTATACTTGAACTATTTTTTATGACTTGATTCTTATTATTTCTTGTTTATTATATTTGTGGAGTTTCATTAAAATTTCGATTTCATTCATGCGATAAAAGATAAAACATAACCAACTACAATAACAATAGGCAGATACATTTTCCTAAAATTCTGGTCGTCGAACACGACGTAAAATCTCATTCACACTCCGTTGAGTTTTCACGTACAGCTCCAACGGCTTATACCCTCTGAAGCGTGTCATGGATGTTTAACATGTTCGCCACGTCTTCGTCAGTCTTGATTGTCATGGACGAGTAGGGAACGCGGCCATCGTCTCCAAGATAGGGTTTGCGATAAGTGATACTAGTGACGTCACGGTCGTCACCAATCACTTGAACTTTGGACCACACTTTATCCTTCAAACCCCATGCCGCGGTGGATTCTTCACAACACCGGCTGAGGACTCCAGAAGTGGACACCATCTTCTGTCATCGTGATTTGGCCCCGATGATGTATACCGCAAAGCCTATTGTCATCTGAGCGTTGAGTGGGGCATATCTCCATTTTGGATGAGTGAAATAAGCAAGTGAGAGTGAAATTTTTGAGTGAAAAGAATGAGGTTGGCAATGGGTATTTATAGAATTCGTCAATGATTATCAACCGTTGATATTGTCGGTGCAATCTACACTGTTGATCAACATTGGTAGTCAAATCCTACCCGTCGAATTTAGTACAAATCGGATTTACCTATCAGGGAGGTAAATCCGATTTGCATTTTGACAAAGCGGACATACCCCCACTGATAGGTATATCCGCTTTGTTAATTGCAAAGCGGATTTACCTATCAGGGAGGCAAATCCGATTTGCATTTTAACAAAGCGGACATACCCCCACTAATAGGTATATCTGCTTTTATATTTTAACAAATCGGATCTACCTCACTAAAGGTAGATCCGATTTCCCCCCACTAATTTTAATCGGATATACGTAAATCCGTCTTTTAGTTTTGTGAATCGGATCTACCTACCTTATATGTAGATCCGATTTAAGTCAATTTAAGCAGAAATATTTTCGTCTTAAATTTTTTTGTGAAGGTATATAGTGATATGATGGGGGTAAAAAAAATCCGATTTGTATTTTGTGCCCTTTAGTTGTCCAGTTGTTTTTGTGGTTCATAGCATATTGATTTGACAAAACTTTTTATGACCAAATATTGATTTGACAAAACTGATGCATATATAGTTGGTACAATGTAGAGTACAAGTATAAAGGTCAATGACCGACGTACTGATCTCAGTCTCCTATTAAAGATATAATAATAACAAATAATTCTAAATATCCAGAATTTTTAAGTCACAAATATAATATTTGTATTGGAATAACTAAGTCGTCCCTTGGAATGAGGTTAAACACGTAAGCAAACCATTTCGTTTTTATCAAGCCTCGTGTTTGAGGGTTGAGTACTAATATATAACTAAGTCGCCCATGGCATGGCTGACTCGATTCCATCTTATTTAGCTGGCCCAACCAATAATGGGCTGATTCGCCCATGACACTATTTAATGGATTTTTTCTCACTAAGAAAGACACTTCACTCGTTCACCAAAAACTCTAGTTTGTTAAGGAGTTGGTCCCTCCACTTCTACGTAGAACAATATTATACCTAATCTCATAATTTAATTAAGTGCAATTAAATTATAGGCTAAATTATACTTTTGGTCTCTCTATTTTTAAAAATTCAAACATTTAGTCCTTCTATTTTAAAATTCGGACATTTAGTCCCCCTATTTTAAAAAATTCAGATATTCAGTCTAAAAAGTGAAACTCGACTTTAATTTATTGTTAAGTTTCTTTTGAACAACATTCATCGTTAATAATTAAAAATGTCAAAAATTTAGTCCCATTTTACTTTGTTGTTAATTTTATATGTTTTAAATATATATATATATATATATATATATATATATATATATATTTATGATAGTAAGAATATTTAACAGACAAACAAACAACTATATGTAAACAAATACAGAGAAAGAAAGACAGAGACAAAGTAAAGAACAAAGGAAAGACAAGAATGAAGAAGAGTCTAAATCCGTCTAATGATATTGTTGACCATTCAGTCCACTCAATTTTCAGACTCACTCACTACTTGGGAAAGTGCAAGTAGAAGACATATTTGTCCATAATGAGATTTTTAATTTGGTTCTCATCCTTCTTGATGCATTAGGCTTTGGGTAGGTCAATTAGTGGAACATGCAATAGATCAAAGTACCATTCCTACCCATTAATAATTTCAAACCATATTTAATGCATGCCTTGTTTCCACTCGTTTGAGTGGCACCAATTTAACTCCTGCGGGAGGTATTTGCCACCCATTATCATTCTACTTGACTTGAGGGATTAGTCTCTGCAGTTACGCGTAGAGATACCGATTTTGAAAAAAATGTAATGCAAATGGATTGATGATTGATGTGTTTAGATAGAGTCACTATCATATATTTTATTTCATATAATATTGAAAAAATAAATCGTTTAAAACGCAATTGGTGAATTTATTTGAGGCTATTATTTGATGTGTGTTGTTGGGTGGAAAACTGTTGTTAGGTGATGATCCTGTAGTAAGGATGTTCCTTGTATTTGGATCTATCTTTAAGCACAACTTGTGCTAAAATCCAAAGCTCTTATAGTTATTAAATTTTATTTTGTTCATAAAAAATGTTAAAAAGGTCGGTATATGTCACATTTTTTTATTATTAAAAAAGAAGGACATTAGCCTATCCTAAAAAGAAATGGCAATTGTGGAAATACTGACCTCCTCTTCCTGATTGGATGGTGAACTACTGCTCAACACCACTGCAACTTTTTCTAACCTTTGTCTTTTTTTTGACTTCCTCTTTTTTTCGAGACGTGTTGAGTTCAAATTACATCTATCTACTATCTATTCTACATTCTACGGTCTATTTATATCATTAATCTACTATCGAAATATCAATTTTACCATTTTCACAACTAAACAATTTTAGAATATTTATGTAATTTCACTTTTTCACTTTTTCACTCTCTCTCATATACTTTTTCAAATTTTTTCACTTTTTCTCACACAAATTTTCACTCTCTCCTCCTCTTTCTTCCTCTAACTCTATCTCATTTTTCTATTTTTCACAATATATCTACTTTAATTTCATCTACATGTCTCATTCATTTTAAATATTCCATTTTTCTCTATCAATAAGTTTTATTTAGTTTCTACGGGAAATATTACAATCTGGAAAATTTGAAACTTTAATGCAATTTTGTTTTCTAATCTCTACGGGAAATATTACATATTGCTGGTAAATGTGCACAGGGTAATGTTCGGACTAACTTAATTACAATTTGAAACTTTTTGTTTATCTACTTTAAATTAGTCTTGATTTTCACGGGGTAATGTTCGGACTAATTAAATTATGTCTAAGTCTATTAATAAAAATAACACGACAACACCTGTGCGTATGCACGGGTATACTGCTAGTATACCCTAAAGTTATAGTTATATATAGGTTGAAATGTATTTTTGTTTCTTTATTTTAAAAAAAAAATCACATTGGTTTTTAAGTTGTTTTATTCTTCAGATAGCACTACAAAAAAATTGGTCATTAGCGACAGACATTTCCCTCGCAAAATGACCAAAATCCGTCGCTAATAGTCATTTGCGAGGGAATTAGCGAGGGACCAGTTCCATCTCTAAACCCCTCCTCGCTAATGGAATTAGCGAGGGAATTTGAATCCCTCGCTAATTCCCTCGCTAATGACTGCAACTTTTCAGGTGATGGGACTCAGATGCAGGGGTTGGTAAATGCGCAGGAATTAGCGAGGGATACTTCCCTCGCTAATGACTGCAGTTTTTCAAAAAAAAAAAGACACGTGTCCAGTGCTGAATGACTTGTTTTTTTATATATTTATTATTAATTAATGAATATTATATTATATTATTAATTTTGTGGTGATGTGTGGTGGTGGTGGTGGCGACGATGGTGGTGGCGTGGTGGTGGTGTGGTGGTGGTGGTGGCGTGGTGGTGATGGGTGGTTTAGAGTAGAGAGAGAAGGAGAAGAGTAAGGGAGAAAGAGAGAGAGAGAGAGAGAGAGAGAGAGAGAGAGAGAGAGAGAGAGGAGTGAGAGTGGTGGTGGTGGGGTGGTGGTGGTGAAGAGTAAGAGAGAGTGAGTGAGAGTGGTAGGAGGTATGTGGTGGTGGTGGTGGTGTTGGAAGAGTGAAGAGAGAGGAGAGTGTGAGATGAGGTGGTGATGATGCATGGTGGTGGTGGTGGTGGTTGTGTGGTTGTGGAGAGTAGAGGAAGAGGAAGGGAAGAGGAAGGGTGAAGAGTGAGTGAGTGAGTGAGAAAGAAGAGTGTAAACGGATTTAAGGAAAAAAAGAAAAAAAATTGCGAGGGAATTAGCGAGGGAACTGTCCCATCATCTGAAAAGTTAAATTTAGCGAGGGAATTAGCGAGGGAACTGTCCCTCGCTAATTCCTGTGCACTTATCAACCCCTGCAACTGAGTCTCATCATCTGAAAAGTAAAAAAATTAGCGACGGAACTGATATTCCGTCGCAAATATTTTTACTTTTGCCATTAGCGACGGAAATTCCCTCGCTAATGTCTAAAATGCCGTCGCTAATTCTCAAAAATACGACCGCCCCTATTCCCTCGCAAATTCCGTCGCTAATCCCAATTTTTGCGAGGGACGATTAGTCCCTCGCTAATTTCCGTCGCTAATGGCTTCTTTTCTTGTAGTGTAGGTATTCTATGTTCTAAATTATAACATATAAATTCTTTTTTAGACATTTCGTACATATCTGTTAACGAAGGATGGCGTGGTTGTTAATTGCTAATGTGACACAGTTAACTGGTTTTTATGCGTGACAAATGTTAATGTTTCAGTTTCAAATAGGTCTCACTCGCCCAAAACCACCATAACCGCCATGTTTTGAGCTTTTCCAGCTAACTTCGGCCACCCCACATCCATCCAAGACCACTGTAGTATTCTTCTTCCTCTCCTCTACAAGAATCACCCATGTTTTGACATAAATGGAATAAAAACGAAATAGATCAAGAAATCCAAATCAGAATTTCTCTCCTGTTTTCTGATGAATCTAGACCTCTAACCAAAAAATTAATCTTAGATTCGAAATTTCCACATTGTCGCCCTCAAGAAATCTTACATTCCAAGAACCTTGCTCCGGCGGCCACTGTGCCGAAAAATTGAACTATGACTACTTTGTCTTCCTCATGATCCCGGGTTTTCTGGGCTGAGGAAGAGGGTGATGAAGATTATAAGTTTTTTGGGTTGAGAAAGTAAAAAAGGACCTAATTGAAACTCAAAGATATACATAAAAGACCTAATTGAAACTGAACATTAACATTAGTCACACATACAAGGCACTGAACTATGTCACATAGGAAATTAACAACCGTGTCATCCTCCATAGCTGTAATGGACGGAAAGTCCAAAAAAATATTTTGTGTTACAAATTTGAAACATAGAAGACCTAACTATAAAAGAAAACTTAAAGAATCAATGTGAGCTTTTAAAATAACTTAAAATACTAAAAATATTTTAGCCTTATATATATATATATATATATATATATATATATATATATAATAGAATAAAGGACGGTAATCTATGAGAAAAAATTTGAGGGATATATTAGTCCTTGAGAAAAGTAAAGTCCTTTATTAGTCATTTCACCAGTCAAAAACCGTAGTTATTTAGATGACATGTAAAGTTAGTTACTAACGTGGAACGTTAAATGTTGCCAACATGTTAATCCATGCGCATTCATAATAATTTTGCGTCAAACTCCTTGAAAAAAATTATGATAGAAACAAAAAAGGGGCAGAATAGTCCTTACGCGCTTATATGCTTTATTAATCTATGAAACCCAAAAACCCAAAAATGTATCAGTTTTTACAATTCGAGAAACTTATAAACATACCCAAAAACGAAGAAGCGACGAAGAAGGGAAGATGAAACACTACCCTTCGATTTCGTTACCATTGATTTATGTTATCTATAGTGATTTGTGTTGTGATTTATGCTTAATGTGTTTTTATTTGTTTTTTCTCCATGATTTCTATCGGGAGTTTTTAGTTTGTAAAAACCAGTTGCCATGGGTTTCAAGCTTCTCAGTTTTGTTCTAAACATAAAATTGGAGTGGTTCAACAAGTTCAACAAAAAATAATCGTATAAGATCGAGTGGTCCAAGATGTTGCTTTAGAAAAAAAAAACAATCTATTAATTATACAATTGAGAAAATTCTCAATTTGGAAATTAACATAAACATCTCACATTCCACGTCACTTACAACCAAGAGTAAAGGTCCATTTTAGTCCTTCACAATTTTTCGATAAGATAAATTGGTTCCTGACAATTTTTTGGGACAAATAAGTCCCTGACGTTTTCAAAACGGGGACAAATTAGTCCCTGACTTGTCCTGTTGAAAAATTGTCGAGGACTAAAATGGGCCTTTACTCTGCAACTAAACACAAGACATTCCATGTCAACCAAAAATAAAAACATCAAGAGTAATTATTACATAGATGTTGTCTTCAATAATAAAATAACTTTCCCACAAAAAAATTAGTCCTTCAATCTGAGCATTGACCTTCAAATTTGTCTTCAAAACATCAATAAAAAATAATTAATTAAACGCTATACGCAGTAGACAAACAAAACAGAAATTAATAATGGGAACCTTTTTTTTATTTAACCAAATTAAGAATGGGAACCTATGAAATGAAAACAGTAATTAAAAAATAATAAATTTAAATATTCATAAAAATTCTGGAATAAAAAATTCATAAAAATTATAAATATGAATAAATAAAAATTCATCTCAGCTAAACGCATCAAATCAATAGCCAATTAGTCCTTTGAATTTCGAATTAGTGGTACTAATATGAACAAATAAATTTCATAAAAATACTACACTACAAGAAAATCGCTCATTTGCGACGGCAATTTCCGTCGCAAATGCACATTTTCCCAGGGCAAATTTGAATTTCTGACAGAATTTGCGACAGACAAAGCGTCGTGGCAAAACAGCTCGTCGCAAAGTGTTTGCGACGACATTCCCCGTCACAAATCATCCGTCGCAAACTCGTCGCAAGGCCGTCGCAAATTTCCGTGGCAAAGCCATCGCTAACTCTGACACCTTTCTGTCACACATTCGCCGCAAGTCCGTCGCAAAGTTCTGTGGCAAAGTCGTCGCAAACTATGACACCTTTTTGTCGCAAATTTGTGGCAAATCCGTGGCAAATTATTTGAAAATTTATAAATAGATGTTGAAATTTCCGTCGCAAATTGTTAATAATAAAAAATGCTAGAACAAATTGAACTGAACCAGTAAAAACAAAAACATAACCAGTACTAATCCTAAGAGCGCATTCAGCAGACATGTTGACCTCTATTTCACATGTTATTGAACTATTCAAACATGGTTCCTGATTTAAAATGGTGTCAAAATTCTGGTTTCAGTCAAATCACAGTTATATGGCCACCGGAGCTTTTAAGCTATAAATCTAAAACAGCATTTTCAAGCAAAAGTAAAGGCCAGGATCTTGATTTATAAACAATTCCATCAATTTGTATTAACACCCATAGATGATATCTAAAATAGCATTTTCAAGTCAAAAGTAAGGGTCAGAAATCTTCTATAACAAAGCAATAAACTTACACACGAAAGTATTGCCAGAAATGGTGTGGTGGTTGCGAGACGGCGCGCGGTGGTTGCGAGACGGCGCGCGGTGGAGGCCGGAGTTGGTTTACGGTTTGGGGAAATGTGAGGTTAGGGTTTGGGGAAATTTTGGGGAAATGTGAGGGCGCTGGTGGGGGGGATGATGGGTGTGGGTGGAGGGTGATGGTGGGGAGTGTGGGTGGAGGGCGATGGTGGGTGTGGGTGGAGGTGAGGTTTGGTGATTGAGAGTGAGGGAAGCGTACGAAGGAGACGAGAGTGAGAATAGAAAGGGAGAGAACGAGAGTGCACTACGTTAATGAATTGGTATTGTTAATTTGCGACGGGCTTGCGACTAACCCTCCGTCGCAAATTAGCGGCCAACATACTCTTCCGTCGCAAATTAGTGACCAACATGCCTTTTCATCGCAAATTATGAGCGGGGTTTTTAGCGACAATACCCAATCTCACTCTTCGTCGCAAATTCGTCGCAAATTAGCGACAGACAGTTCTCTGTGGGAAACGTTGGTGGCAGGATAAACTTATTCTTGTAGTGCTAATACTAAATAAAAACAACTACCAGTAATATCATACGAAGAATTAAACAAGTTACCAAATATGTTTCCCACTTTAATACCTTCCATTTCGAAAATTCTGACCTGAAAATCAAATTTTGAATTTTGGAGCCTTTTTGAACAAGTAGTAAAATACAAACCAAATTGGACTATACTTATTTAATTAGCCTAAATATTCTTTTAGATAGAGCCACAAATTCGATTTTGGTCAAAGCTAGGGAATGACAGTTACGGTGCAATACATGAATGTCAGTTATTGTCCAATACATATGTTCATAAAACTTACTTTCTGTTTGCTTATAAAAAAACATATGTTCATAAAACCAAATAAAGTCCAATTCAAAATTTAAATTAATACCATAATTGGTATCATCACGGTGCAAACAATTTGTACTATACTAGTGTGTATACAATATATGATTAAATTATTTGATTATTAAGTATTATATATATATAATAAATCCAGAGCGTGGGGTTCAGCGGTTGGGGCTGAACCTCTCTTAATCAAGGGTTGGGGGTTCGATCCCTACCTTGGGTACGGATCAGCGTTAAAACTCTGGGCCAGCTGTCCTGCCCCTCGAGGTACCTACAATGAGCGGGGGATTAGTCACTGCTGTCCGTGCGGTGGATACCCGGGTTTACCCAATATATATATATATATATATATATATATATATATATATATATATATATATATATATATATATATATATATTAACCAAACTTCACATATTAATATATTCTATTGACAATATGTGTTTTATAGAATTGATTATTGTTTATATATTTTGGTACTCTAATATTTACTATTAACAACGTAATATTAAGATATCATGGTTTTGATGTCTCTAGCAACTTTGGATCCAACTAATGTATATTATGTCATAATGAATGTTGTGCTAAAATTAATGGCTACTCCAAAAAATTTATTGAAAAGTCGCCGTGGCATTTGTGATAAATAAAAAACAAATATATTAGTATTTACTATTTTTTAAATTATATAATGGTTATTTTTACAAAGTCGTAATATGTTTAGCATCGGGTGTTTAAACAACCGATGTATTTGCTTTAGACATTTAGCATCGGGTGTTTAAACAGCCGATGCTAAATGTCTAACGCAAATACTTTAGCATCGGGTGTTTAAACACCCGATGCTAAAAGTCCATTTTATTTTTTAGTTTTCCATCGCATATCTCTATCTCTCACGATCTCTTCTCTCACTCTCTGAACCCTAAAACATTCCCACTCTTCGTCACCTCCTCTCCCACCCCTCTCACTGTTCGCCTCTCACCTTCGTCACCTCCTCTTCCACCCCCTTTCACTCCCTCTGGCCTCTTGGATTCACTTGCACTCCCTCCCACTCTCACTGTTCGCCTCTCACCGTCACGCCATCTCGCCTCTCACGGTCACGCCATCTCGCCTCTCACGGTCACGCCGTCTCGCTTTCTCATCGTCCTTACCCTCAACCGTATCTCCCTCACATAACCCTAGCAATGGCTAACGCTAACCATCGTCACCACGAACGCGAACTCTTCGTGAACCCTGCACTACTTCTTCTTTCTCTGCGAGAGAAACCCTTGCACCACCTTGTAACCATGTTCGATTTACTCTTCTTATGCTAAAACAATTTGATTTTCCTATCTCTTTTATGCTATTTTATTGATTTACTGATTCGTGATTTTTTGAATGTTAATTAGGGTTGATACGCAGGTTGTCCAGTTTGCTAATAGTTTGATTGATGCTAGGAATGAGCTACAACACAAGTATGTACAAATGTTTTCTAAAGCGGTTAGGTTACTTCGTATCCCGCACCCAAAATATTTATGTTCTTTGTTGTTCTGATTGCTTTTATGTCCTCTTGTTGTAACAGGGCTGATGTGGTTCAACGAAAATTTGTAATAACAAAGGTTTTACTTTGCAAAGCAGGCAGATATCTTCTTTTGACCGTCTTCATCAACAGGTTGGTTAGATTTAGATAGCAATTTGTCACAACAAGGGAACCTTTATGTCATCAAGCTTATTTTAATTTTTTTTATTTCAGATATACAAGCTGGAGTTAGAGCAAAAACGATTAGAGGAGGATGCTTTTGTTTATAACTCACTTCAATACCAGCTTAAACTTTCACCAGCATATCAGAAGGTATACTTTAAATTTGAGGCTTTTATAGAAGGATATAAGCATATTCTCTTTAATATTATCTAATATTTGCTACAACGCGCTAATTACTAAACCTCTTCATAAAGATGCTTGAAGTTGGAGCTTGCATGGAGAAGACAAAACAATGTAGACTTGAATTTACTTAAGGGATCCTCTTCCCTTTTTTTCGTTTTGGAGAAGGGTTGTAACTCATCTATAACTATTTTTTTTAGTATTTGTTGCACAAGCAAAAAAAATGGGAATTCAAGAGTATGCTCAAGCTAATCCAGAGTATGTTGGTAAGAATCTATGTACAATTACTTTTTCTTTTTATCTGCTATCATTTGTTTGATTCTCAATATGGAAATGCAGCTGGCCAGCTTTAATGGAGATGGAAATGCAGAAAGTGATGCCCCAACCAGGTATTAGCTGATTCTGTCTGTCTGTTAAATCTGTTTTGAAGCACTAATTCATGTAGTACTTGGACGTGCTTTGCAGGAGAAGTTATATCTAGTGTACTATCCCACTATTCAGCAGATTGGGCTCAAGAAGGGGGTGATCCATGTTTACCTGTTCCGTACTCGTGGATCCGCTGTAGCTCAAATCTACGGCCAAGAATAGTTTCAATGTAATTGTTCATATTTTGAGGCTTTTGTTTTGTTTATACAACACTCTTATTTCTTCTCATATCCTCAGCTAATATGACAATTATGCTAATATGAATCATGTTGCTTTGATTGCTTAAACAAATTATGCTAGTATCTCTCAGCTAATATGACAAAGTGTATTCAGTACATTTTGACATTCTGGACTTTTTTCCTTCAAATGCCAACACTTCAAGCCTAAAGGTTCCCTTCTCATATTCAGTACATTTTTTCATTCTGGACATTCTGGTGCTTAGTGCTTTTAGTTGTATGCTTTTGCATCTGCTGTTTCTGAAATTATGATGCACTCTCAGGCTGGTGGCTCCTTAGGTACTGTTTTGGCTTGAATGATTTTGGTTAACCATTTGTTTTTAACATCATATTATGATCAGTTATCACAGTCATGAGACATTCTTTTCATCTACTTCTGTTATGAAGGTATCAAGGAATATTGATCTGGTGTATGGAGGAGGAAGTATTGGTCTAATGGGTTTGGTGTCTCAAGCTGTTCATGATGGTGGTCGTCATGTCATTGGGTATCATATCACTCTTTCTCTCCTTTTCTCACCTTTGACATTTTTAATTCCTCTTTTCTTTTTGTTGTCATGTTTGTCTCTCTCTTTTTCCATTGACACTATTTTTTTAACGGACCAGTGACACTATTTGTATTTGTCATGTTATTGGGTTCATATAACATGGTCTGGAACTTTCATCATTACTTAGCTGCTCTTTATGTCTTTACTTTTTGATCCCTTTTCTTATTTTCTGAGATGCAGATATGGACCAAAGGAAGGCAGAGATGGCTAAGCATTTAGATGCCTTTATTGCATTACCAGGATATTGCTTTTAGTTGTTTGCTGCCATTTTCTACTAATGAACAGGATGCTAATTAAGTATGAACCCCCATACTCAACAATTTCTTTGTGGCAGGATTACTTGGAAAGTTGGAATGTCCATGCTCTTGGATGGATGTGGTTCTCTGCATTTCTTTTCTAGAATGTGAATCACAAACAGCTATTAATCCTTCTGAAGTTGGATCCCTGCCTACTTTGAAAGGTTTGAAGTTGTATATATACATTTGTGTTTATGAAGTTTATTATATATGGTTGCATTAGCATATATGAAAACATGCTTTAGAGGTTTTATTATTTATCTTCTAAGATGGATAGCACATGACATACTGAATTATAAGATATGCACTGATGTTTGTATTTTAGATGCAGAATCTGGCCCTTCTGGAAGTGATTCATGTAAATTACAAAATAAAGATGTCAAAGTAGCTATTGGGTTTCCTCCCCTGCAAAAGAAGCCTGCTGTTGCAATCAGGTCAACAACAAATGAAGGAGAGATTAAAATGACTGATAACACCAACCCTGCTTCCATAATCATATTAGTCTTATTAGATTTTATTGTTTGTTCATAAAAAGATTTCTTGTTTACTTCCCTTTATTGGAACACATTAATTTTGTTCAAGCAACAAATTATCCTTGTTCAATTTAATGCATACTAGTTGTAATGTTGTATACCACGAGTTCCATGTCTGAGATATCATCAATTGGAATGTCATTATTTGAAGGTAGTCATTCTGAGACATCAGCTAAAGGTAGTCATTTGGACTATCTTGAGGGGAGGGATAGTAGGGTGTGGTAAGATGTGAGAACCATTTTTTTTTAAAAAAATAGACATTTAGCATCGGTTGTTTTAAACAACCGATGCTAAATGTCTATTTTTTTAAATTAAACACTTAGCATCGGTTGTTTAAAACAACCGATGCTAAATGGCTATTTTTTAAAAAAAAATAGACATTTAGCATCGGTTGTTTCAAATAACCGATGCTAAATGTCATTTTCAGAACATTTAGCATCGGGTGTTTAAATAATCGATGCTAGATGTCACATTTAGCATTGGGTGTTTAAACAACCGATGCTAAATGTCACATTTAGCATCAGGGGTTAAACAACCGATGCTAAATGTCATTTCCAGACATAAAAAGAGTGATGAAATGGACATTTAGCATCGGCTATTTAAACACCCGATGCTAAATGTGACATTTAGCATCGGTTATTTAACCGATGCTAAATGTCTCACTTTTAGCATCGCGACATTTAGCGTCGGGTGATAACCGACACTAAATGTCCAAAAGAACCCACGCAAAATGTCTTTTTTCCACTAGTGGATGCTGAAAAGATTCTTGATTGGTGGAACACATTTCAAAATAGGTGTATATTGTATTTCAAAGAAATTCTAAATTTTCCTTAGGCTAATTCAATAAGTATAGTCCAGTTTCACATATCGCAATATCTAAAATTCAGGGATATGAGTGACCCCATGGAAAGTTAAAAATCTAAACCAAACACATTTCAAAATACGTGTATATTGTAATTCTTTTTGAATAGTTAGTTAAAAATCACATTAAAGTTAAAAAACAACACAAGAATATAAACCAAACTCACAAATACTTTTGAAATCATAAAAAATACGGCATTTAAAAGAGAATCACCTTAGCTGAGGATGCATCTTCCAACAGATATTTTCTAATACTCAACTTCGAACAATTATTGGACAATATATCCTATCAACTCATGTCAATTATTCTATTGCTCTAAATGGTAAAAAGAACATTAAACAATCCAGAAAAGCATAGAAAGAGATAAAAATGTTACCAGACTCACGCAACGATGGTTCACATAGTAGACGAGAGTTCTGCATGTTGAGCAACGACACACAGAAATTTGGGTGTCACCTTTGTAATAAACAATCAAGTTGAATCACACAAATTTGCACTGTATTTGCAGACATAAAATAAAATTAGAATGGTATTGTACTTTGACGGTGTCAGATTTGTGGGGGGTAAAGTTAGGGTTTGATGATAATAACTAATTATCTAGAATCAGACAATTTGGTTTTCCAAATACAGAGATATACAAGCCCATGTCTGGTGGTAATTGCAACGAAACAACATCTGGGGATTACGAGACTTACCTGGACCACTGTAGCTATCCTCACGATTGTTCACAGTGTCGGGGAAAGTGATGCAGAGTGTAGACGAAAGCTCTATCTCTTGTGACGTGATGGAGAAGGGGCTTGCACTTCAGTCACCGTTGTTGCAATTTGGAGTTCGTTCTACAACTTCTCTTATTTGAGAGAATCTTTCTTTTTTTTAATAATAATCAAACCATATGAATTTGGGAATTCTTTGGATGAAAGCCAAAATAGACCCACCCTAAGTATTACTTTACTTTCCTTTTTTATCAGATGTATTTCATGTCCATACTATTTATTACATTTACATTAAAAAATGCATGTAAAAAACAAAGTAATATATAAATTATTTTTTATAACATTATTATAAAGAAGTTATTTTTATAATATAGATAAGAAATAGCGATGAGCAGCCCCATCGATTTTTTGTAACTTACAATAAAAAAAAATATAATAATATATTTTTTATAATATATAATAAATTTAAGAAGTATTGACAAATATTGTCCATTCATTTAACTAATTATTTTTTGTTTTATATCTATCATTATAAAATAATTTCTCATATCAATATACATATATAGAAACATGTAAATTATAGAATAAAAATAGTCTTCATTTTTTATGGTATATTTGTTTTTATATATACAATATTAATAATCATTTTATATATACTACTTTAATCTCTTATATGACCTTTTAGGTTGATAAATTCAGAATAAGTTCTATTCTATTCCTTTATAATCGAACATTATCAAAATGAAATGTATACCCGTGCATCGCATGGCTCATACACACTAGTTGTATACATGGCAAGGACATATGATGGCATCAATGGGGAGTTTTTTAGGTGCCCTGACTTTATGGTAACCTTGAATGTGTTATAACTATCTTTGATATTATTCATTTATCTTTATTTACATTTTTTTATATAGACAATGTTAGTGGGGGTTGGGGAAATGTTAGTTTCCGGGGTACAATATTCATTTATCTTTATTCACTTAACTTTGTCATTTATCTTTGTTAAATAAATCAAAATTAGTGGTACAATATGGGAATCCTAAACAGAGAATGAAAGAAATAAGAGAAATCGCAGAGAAATGGATACGAAATCCTAAACAGAGACAATGACAAAAATCATAAAAATTGCATTGAATACAATAACCTTCTATCACTTGGGTTTACTTCATCTTGGCTTCTTCTTTAAGGGTAGGGTAGGGTTTCATCTTTGCTTCTTCATTTCTTCTTCGTTTCTAGGTTTCTAGAATTGCCTAAACTAACATGACTATGGGTGTCAAGAACTAATGTGGTTAAAAATCACAAGGACTACTTTACCCCTCTTTGGTTTTCTGTTACAGCTTTTTTTCAGAGACCAATTACACCCAAAATTATCTCACTTGTACATGAATTGATACATTGACAATAATTAACGTTCTAAACAAGCAACTAACGGTACACATCATCCATGTAACTGGCGACTTTTGGTGGTGATGGGCGGAGGGACCCATGTGTCCCTATTTTGAATAAAGGTGTCTCAGTTGTAGAGATGGGGATGTTGGGTTTGTTGGATACACTCTCTCTTTGCATGAGAAAATGAAGTCCCACATCAGATGTGATATGCTCTGAAAAAGAGTTTGTAAGTAGGAGTCATCCGTCATCTTACAAGTCGATTTTGTAGGGTTGAGTTAAGTCCAACCCAAATTTTAAATAAAAAGGAACGAGCAAGGGAGCTTGAAGCCTTGGTTGCGGGATAAACACATAGGCATGGCCACCTCACAGTTTGCATGACTGTTCAATTAAATTTAGCTATTCTTATTTGTTGAACTTACTTTAATAAGTTTTTCATACAAATTTATGAAAATTAACTCGCATTTAACTATTTAAGTGTTTAATTATGATGCACTTTCTCATGTGATCAACTTTAATTTTAGTTTAGATTCTTATGTTTGTTTGTTTAATGAAAGAAACATAGAGAAAAAGAAAAGAAAGGAAGAGAAAAGAAGAGAAAAAGGGTGAAAAATGATATGATCGTCTGGTGGTTTTTGGTTTGAGAGAAAATAGAAAGAAAGTGAGAGGAAAGAAATATGTAAATTTGTAAAATGACAAAATTAACCTCAAAAAGAATAAACAGAATAAAAATTAAAAAAACGGATTTTAATAGTGCTAAAAAACAAAGATTAATGTATAACATGGTATAAGTTTTTTTAAAAGAAATATTTATAATTTTTAAAATATCTTTTATTAGTTACCAACGGTAACCGTGTAATTTTGCACACCAATCAGCACCTATTCACATGCATTTCACCCAAAACAAAGGGATTGAAAATATGTGGGACCTGTTAATATTTTTCCTTTCTCTTCTCTTCTTTTAACTTTTTTTTTGGGTGTGAACCGGTTATCCTCTACGCGCAATTGTAGAGACTATTCCTTCGAGTCGGATAGGACCATAATGGACGGTAAAACTCTCCCTCAAGAGATTCAACACTGCTGTATTCTAAGGCTGAATTCGAATCCAGGACATTGATTAAGCTGGAAGAGACTCATATCATCTCATCCAAGCGCTCTTGGGTTATCTTCTTTTAACCAAACGAAAGGATGGAAATTTCTTTTGGAAGTTGTGCTTTCTTTTCCTCTCTTACTTTTTTGGTAGTTTTCATTGATTTCAAATGCTACCTTGTGTAATCTAAGTCGAATCAAATAGATCTATTTAAAAAAGCAAAATTTTCTCAATATATTTTTTACTTTTTTTGTCAGCTTAGACGAAATGACAAATAAACACCACACACGCATACACACACTATCACACAGTCACATACGAGTTTGAATCTGAGAGTCGGCGTCCCACGTTGCTAAAATTGCAATACATTCAGCAGTGGAGGAGGACTATTTTTTTGACTTTGCTTAAAAGGAACATAAGTTACTCATGTCTTAATTATTATTATTATTATTATTATTATTATTATTATTATTATTATTATTATTATTATTATTATTACTATTATTATTATTATTATTATTATTATTATTATTATTATTATTATTATTATTCACATTAAGGACACCATTTTAAAGGTAATTGATATAGAATAACCATAAGAATATGCCACACAAAAATAATTAGGCTTAATTACAGTTTTGGTCCCCCTATTATGACCAACTCACGATTTTGGTCCCCAAAGTTTTAATTTGACGATTTTGATCCCCCTATTTTCCCAATTTGTAAAATCAAGGTCCCCCTCTTAATTTGGTCAAAATTAAAACTGACTTTGACCAAAAATCCTACGTGGCAGTCCACGTAGGCACTATTCATCTCTCTCTCTCTCTCAGCACTGTTCTCTCCTCTCTCTCACAGCCCCTCCCCTCCCCCCACCATAACCTTTCCCCTCCCCCGTCCCCTCCCCCACCGTAACCCTTCCCCTCCCCCCTCCCCTCCCCCCTGCGAACTCTCCCTCTCTGCGATCTCTCTCTCTCTCTCTCTCTCTCTGCAAACTCTCTCTCTCTCTCTCTACGATCTCTCCCTCTCTGCGATCTCTCTCTCTGCGAACTCTCCCTCTCTGCGATCTCTCCCTCTCTCTTTGTGAACTCTCTGCGATCTCTCTCTCTCTCTCTCTCTCTCTCTCTCTCTCTCTCTCTCTCTCTTTCGTTCCAGATCCGGTGAAGGGAAAAACGAGGGGGGAGGTGCGAAGGGGTTCGGTGAATCTGGGTTTGGCGTTCTGGTTCGTGGTGGTGTGAGGGGAGGGTTTCGCAGAACCAGAGAGGGTGAGGGAGGGTTTCGCAGAACCAGAGAGGGTGGGGAAGGGGGAGGGGTTCGCGGAGGGGGGAGGGGTTCGCGAAACAGTGAAGGGGTGGGGGGGGGGTCGCGAATAGTGTTCACGGAGGGGTGGGTGGTGGCTAACGGAGGGGGGTGGGTGGTGGCTGGGGTGAGGGAGGGGGTCACGGTGGGGGAATGGTTCAGGAGGGGGGAGGGGGGAGGGGTGAGGGAGGGGGGAGGGGAGAGGGACGATGAACAGTTTTAAAAAAAAGGAACAGTGCGCCTACGTGGCAGTCTACGTGGACTGCCACGTAGGATAAGTCAGTCAAAATTGACTTTCAATTTTGACCAAATCTGAGGGGGACCTTGATTTTAAAAATTGGGAAAATAGGGGGATCAAAATCGTCAAATTAAAACTTTGGGAACCAAAATCGTGAGTTGGTCATAATAGGGGGATCAAAACTGTAATTAAGCCAAATAATTAAAAACCTATATAACTTGTTAGCATCTAAAACATACGCGGAGAGGCGTGATGCATTCAGCATTTGTGGCATGATTAAGAGGTGAATGAATCTTGTGATTAATTATTAATTACTGTTGAAGTCGTCATTACCACACCACAGTAATCATGAGGTAAGTAACAAGTACCTAACCTTTTTTAGTAAAAAGAAGTGATTGCTGATTAATATTTAACCCATGATTGAATTGTTTTTTTATATAGGTCCTAGTGGAAGTGAGCCTTGAGTCATCAAATTCTTTAGCTTTCTCTTATTTGAGTTTAGCAATTAGTTAGCTGTAAATTATTTTAAATTGATTGAATTACTCTTTGAAATTCTCAATAGTTATTTGGGTTAAATAATGTAGTGTCATAAAAATGCTTATATGATACAACATATTATCTGTTGTCAAATTTTGTCTTAGCCGCAAGAGGAGGGGGCAGTACCCCTTGTGCTCAGTTATTTATATATTATGTTTGCTTTTATAAAAATCGTTTGTACAAAGGAAAAAAATCAATATAGGTAACTAATTAACAACTTTAATGTTTTCTAGAGACGCACCCTGCCTTCTCTCTAGAATTTGTTAGGTTTGGAGCCATAGAAAATCACCGTAAGCTTAATTGTATTAAATTGTTATTAAAATCAGTTTTTAGTGTTACAAATTTTCATTCTCTCCCTTGCTTAAAATTCGTCCTTCTCTTTTATTGTACCCAAAAAAAATTCGTCCTTCTCTTTTTCTCATGGTTAACAATTAAGACATTTTATTCTTGTTCTGTTACCCAAGATGATTCTCGAAAGGGAATGTCGAATCCTAAAAGATTTTCATCTTAGACAAATAAATCATTGAGGAGAGTGTGCCTCTACATGCCTTATACTATGTGTTCGGGACTACGCCGAAAGCCCACTCTGGCTTAGACCGGCCGAAGCTGGCCCATAAACAAGATCAGAGGCCAACCCTTACAAAATCAACGGTTCAAATCGATCCTCGCAGAGACTCGCATGTATTGAGATATGTCTTGTAATTCTATTGCTTGTAATTATAGTAGGTGTAGTTAGAAACCTAGTCGAAATGGGCCAGTCGAATGGGCTAGTCGAAATTATGGGCCTGGGCCTGTTTCATTGTATATAAATATAGACGTCAATAGCATGTAATTTAGAATCCTACTTTTATGAAATTCAGTGCAGCTTTTACCTAATATTATATTGCCCTAATTATTCCTCTTATCCTTAGCGCCGCCACTTCCTAGTCGAAATGGGCCAGTCGAATGGGCTAGTCGAAATTATGGGCCTGGGCCTGTTTCATTGTATATAAATATAGACGTCAATAGCATGTAATTTAGAATCCTACTTTTATGAAATTCAGTGCAGCTTTTACCTAATATTATATTGCCCTAATTATTCCTCTTATCCTTAGCGCCGCCACTTCCTTTCTTGTCCCCTTCACGTCTTTATCCCCAACAAACTGGTATCAAGAGCTTGTTAGATCCTCACAAAATCTATCAAGATTCATGGCAGCGCGAGACAACTCTGGTGGAGGTATTCCGGGGAACCTCCCAATCTTTGACGGAAAGGATTATGAACGTTGGTGTGCGCAGATGAAGGTGCTCTTTCGATATCAAGATGTACTTGATGTCGTGAATGATGGTGTTCCACCCTTGGCAGCAAACGCCACGGAAGCGGTGAGGAACAACCACCATTCGCTGAGGAAGAAAGATGGAAAAGGGCTGTTTTTGATTCACCAATGCATTGATTCCAACATCCTGAACCTGATCATCGACTGTGATTCAGCAAAGGCAGCTTGGGACATCCTAAAGAACTCGTATGGAGGAGCAGATAGGCTGAAGAAGATACGTCTACAGTCGCTCAGGAAGCAGTACGAGGGCTTGAAGATGACAGATGGAGAATCGATTGGAGATTTCATTACGAGGTTAGTAGCATTAACTAATCAAATGAAAGGTAATGGTGAAACTGTGACTGAAGTAAATAAAGTCGAAAAGGTGCTCAGATCCTTAACCCTGGAATTCGACTACGTTGTTACTGCTATCGAAGAATCCAAGGACCTAGATACATTGAAGTTAGATGAACTTCAGGGTTCCTTAGAGGCTCATGAATTGAGAATAAGGCAGAGAAGTTCAGAGAAAGAAACTGAACAAGCCTTGCTTTCATACTCCTCTAAGAGAAATTGGAAGGCAGGCAACAAGGAGAAGGGTAGAGAAAAGGGATCAAGCAGTAAGAAGAAAGAACAAGGATCTTTCGACAAGAAGAAGGGAGACCTGTCGAAAGTTCAGTGTTATAACTGTCAGCAATTTGGGCATTATAGGAACAAGTGTAAAAACAAGAAAGTTCCTAGGGATAAAGATGCAGAAGCCAAGTTTGCTAATGATGGTGACTCAGACTCAGACTCAAAGGAGTTAATGCTGATGGCTGTCGAAGATGAGATTCGACTCGATGAAGGAATTGCTGAAAGTAGCGAGCAAAATAGTGGGAACACTTGTATAAGTGGATTCACTTGTGATGCTCAAAATACTTGTGCAATGTGTGTGTGGCAGGGCAGTGGAAACACTGGTGATGCCTCCAACATTGCCAGCAATGATGATGAAGAATTGTCATTCATGACAGCTACTGACCCAGAATTACTGTTGTTGAAGGCTGATACAAATTCGACTGAAGAGAAGTCTGTCGAATGGTATCTCGACACAGGATGTTCAAATCACATGTGTTGTCACAAGGAGTGGTTTGTCGAACTGGAGCAGATAAGCAAAAAGATAAGGTTTGCAGATAACAGTAGAGTTACTGCTGAAGGAGTAGGTACCATAAAGTTCCTGTCGAAAGATGGCAAGTGGTGCTACATCCAAGTGGTATTTTATGTACCGGCTATGAAGAGCAATCTGCTAAGTATTGGGCAGATGATCGAGAAGAAATTCACCGTCGAAATGGGTGATAACAGTCTCAGCCTGTTTGATTCGACCAAGAAGTTGATCCTGAAGGTGTTAATGCAGAGTAACAGAACCTTCAAGATCAAATTGCAAGTAGTCGAAGAACATTGCCTCAAGACTACTGTCGAAGAGGAGCACTGGAAGTGGCACAGAAGATTTGGCCACCTCAACTTCAAGAGCTTGAGTCAACTACATGAAAAGAAGATGGTTCATGGGTTGCCTGCAGTAAAAGTACCTGTCGAAGTTTGCGAGAGTTGTTGCAAGTCGAAGCAACCAAGAAACTCGTTTAAATCAGAAGTACCTAGCAGAGCAGAGAAGAAGCTAGAGGTAATATTTTCTGATGTCTGTGGTCCTTTCGAAGTATGTTCCTTAGGAGGGAATAAGTACTTTGTCACTTTCATTGACGAATACACTAGAATGTCCTGGGTGTATTTGATCAAAAGGAAGAGTGAAGTACTAGAAATATTCAAGAAGTTTAAGGTAATGATTGAAAAGCAGAGTGAATGTGCAATCAAAACCCTTAGAAGCGATGGAGGTGGTGAGTACAATTCTCATGGATTTGTCGAATTCTGTGAGAAAGAAGGAATTGTGCATGAAGTCACTGCACCTTACACGCCTCAGCATAATGGTACTGCTGAGAGGAAAAACAGGACCATCCTCAACATGGTAAGAAGTATGTTGAAGGAGAAGAAACTACCTCATAGTTTATGGGGAGAACTTGTAGCCACAGCAGTGTATCTTCTGAACAAATGCCCCACAAAGAGATTGACTGGGAAGACACCTGAAGAAGCTTGGCTAGAAAGAAAGCCAAGTGTCAAGCATCTCAGAATTATTGGCTCAGTATGCTATAGACATGTCCCTGAGCAACTAAGAAGCAAGCTGGATGATAGAGCACAAACAATGATTCTTGTTGGCTATCTTTCGACAGGAGCATACAAACTGTATGATCCTGTGCAGAAGAAAATAGTGAAAAGCAGAGATGTCGTAGTAGATGAGTCGAAATATTGGAACTGGGAAGAAGGCTGTGAGAAACCTACAATGATGGACTTCGACGAAGTCTCTGATCGAGATGATCAGAATGAAGAGGTCGAAACTGAAGAGCCAGAAGAACCCATTGCTGTCGAACCTTTAAGAAGGTCACAAAGGGAAAGGCAAAGATCAGTAAGACTAGAAGGATTCGACACTTACCCAGATTACCCAGATTCTGCTATTACAGCAGAGGGAGACCTGACACACTTTGCACTAATGGCAGAAGCAGAACCAGTGAGCCTGGAGCAAGCCCTTAGTCACAAGCAGCGGAAGGAAGCAATGATTGAAGAGTTGAAATCAATCGAGAAGAATGATACTTGGAAGCTAGTCGAACTTCCAAAAGAAAAGAAAGCCATAGGGGTGAAGTGGGTCTTCAAGACCAAAGTCAAGCTCAATGGAGAAGTGGCCAAGTTCAAGGCCAGGCTAGTAGCCAAAGGGTTCCTGCAGAAACCTGGTTTGGATTTCAATGAGGTCTTTGCCCCAGTAGCCAGGATCGAAACCATAAGATTGGTAGTAGCATTGGCAAGTCATAAAGGCTGGCCCCTACATCAACTAGATGTAAAGTCAGCATTTCTGAATGGACCTCTGGAGGAGGAAGTATATGTTTGTCAACCACCTGGTTTTGAGTCGAAGGGTAAAGAAGACAAGGTTTATAAGCTGGAGAAGGCCCTGTATGGGCTCAAGCAAGCTCCAAGAGCGTGGAACAAGAGAATTGATGGATTTCTCTTGGCTCAGAAGTTCACTAGATGCACTAATGAACATGGAGTATATGTGAAGAAGAATGGAACTTCGACTCAGTTGTTGTTGTGCCTGTACGTAGATGATCTACTTGTAACTGGCAGCAATGAAGTCGAAGTCGAAGCCTTCAAGAAAGTGATGATGTCAGAATTTGAAATGAGTGATCTGGGACATCTATCATATTTCTTGGGGATGGAGTTTACCAAGACAAGTAAGGGTATACTCCTGCACCAGTCGAAGTATGCAGCTGATATCCTGAAAAGATTCGACATGAGAAACTGCAAGGAAGTTTCGACACCATCAGACACTAGCAGCAAGCTGTCGAAAGACGACGAAGGGATTGAAGTAGATGCCACGTTGTTCAAACAGATCGTGGGCTCCCTAAGGTACCTATGCAACACTCGACCTGACATTATGTTTAGTGTCGGAATGATCAGCAGATTCATGGAGAAGCCGAAAAGCTCTCACATGGTAGCTGCAAAAAGAGTACTAAGGTATGTAAAGGGAACACAAAGTTATGGTATTCTGTTCCCTAGCAAGAGTGTGTCGAAGAATGATAATGAAGTGTTTGGCTACACTGACTCCGACTGGAGTGGAGACAGGAGTGATCGAAAAAGCACAAGTGGGTATGTCTTTATGTATGGATCGACACCCATCTCTTGATGCTCGAAGAAGCAAAGTATAGTTGCGTTGTCCTCCTGTGAAGCAGAGTATGTAGCTGCTTCCTTTGCAGCATGTCAAGCATCATGGCTGAGCATGCTACTGGTCGAAGTTGGAGTGCACAGGGTCGAAGCAATGAAGTTGTTGATCGACAACAAGTCTGCGATAGATCTCGCCAAGAATCCTGTTGCACACGGTAGGTCGAAGCACATAGAGACCAGATATCACTTCCTGCGTGACCAAGTAAACAATGAGAAGCTGAATCTGGAATATTGCTGTTCGGAACTTCAAGTAGCTGATGCAATGACCAAGCCATTGAAAAAGGGAAGATTCGAAGAACTGAGAACAATGCTTGGGATGATGTCGCTCAGCAATGTGAATTAGGAGGGAATATTGAGATATGCCTTGTAATTCTATTGCTTGTAATTATAGTAGGTGTAGTTAGAAACCTAGTCGAAATGGGCCAGTCGAATGGGCTAGTCGAAATTATGGGTCTGGGCCTGTTTCATTGTATATAAATATAGACGTCAGTAGCATGTAATTTAGAATCCTACTTTTATGAAATTCAGTGCAGCTTTTACCTAATATTATATTGCCCTAATTATTCCTCTTATCCTTAGCGCCGCCACTTCCTTTCTTGTCCCCTTCACGTCTTTATCCCCAACAGCATGATCAACGATCGAGATCGACCATGCTGATCCAAGGGCCAGCGCTGCCCCTCTGACGCTATATAAAGGAGTACTGTTCATACTGACAGGTACACTATTTATCCATATCGTTACTCTGCTCACACTCTTACTCTACTGACTTGAGTGTCGGAGTGTCGTTGTAGGTACAACCCGAGCAGAGCTCAGAATACACTAGACATCAAATATCAACTCAACTCATACATTCGGGCTGAAGACTCACTCACGGCGATTTCCTTGGGCGAGCACTTCAGTTCACTATGTTAACGTGTTCTTGGTACGTGATCAATGGTTCTATGCTCCATGTTTGTAGCTACTTTTTATTAGAGTTTGAGTTTGTGAGATTCGACATATTCGTAATTCGCCTAGCTCTTGACAATATTTTCCAACACTTATATATGACGGCTAAAATGCTCTCGGGGTCCCTTATCTTTATTTAAAGTAACGAATTAGTCCTTTATATTTTTTTGTCCCAAATAAGTCCTTTATCTTTCAAATTTTGGGACATTTACATTGTACTACTCTCGACCTATTTATAAGCAAAAAAACACTTGTTAAGTTGATTGAATAACTAATGTATCTAGTCTATAATATAAGTCAAACACATCAGTTGTTCAATGAAGCTAAAATGTACTTTTTTGTTTCAAGTTTTTGGTTCTGTTTATGCTATATGATTCAAGCCTTATGCTCTGTTTCATCTTAGCAAGCCTTGATCACCCATTGTGCTTATAAAAAAATGACCAATGATGTTTTAAAATTTAAGAGGATCAAAATCATTGAGGTAGCATAATTGCATAGTCTTAAGATTTTATATATACTAGCTAGGATCAAAGTCTTCATTGCAATTATAACCCAATCTTTAAAATTATTAAATTATATAAATACATAAATAAACAAATGCTGACGATACAACCTTAATTACAATCTAAACATGATTAAAGAATATGTAAAACCTTAAATTAATTTTTTTGGTAAACCCGAGTATCCTCCACACCGACTTTAGTAAACCTTAAATTAATTTACAACCACAAATGTGATTAATTTAAAACACTATTTTCTCCATTAAGGTATCCGTACACCTAACTTGCCTTTTTTCCAACCTTGGTTTTCCACATTTCCACCCATATTTCTTATGTCATTCAAGTGAATACTATCCAGAAGAGACTTAGCTTATTGGTAATAACACACTTATTATTATATAATAATATAATAATAGAAATGACTTTACATTAGAAATGTTCTATTGTGCTTGCTTTCAACCAAACAGTCTCCCATTAGAGTTATTATACTCTCCATGATGTGAAATCCCTTTGTCTCTATACGTAAGCAAAAAAATTTCTTCAAAATGAATTATATCCACAAACCTAAATCGCATTCACCCCTTTTGGCCCACTTGTGTTCATCATGCATCCTCCACACATAAACATCTCACATGTATCTTATTATACAAAATATACAAAAAATAACTAAAATTAGTTACTAACATTAAAGATGAAGCACAAAATTAGTGACGAAATTACAGATAAATTTAGTGGCGGAATTAGAGAAAAATATTCCCTTTCTCCTTTCTAAATTTTCGTTATTAATTTCATTTATTTTAGTAATGAAAGACAAAGTAAAATATTTCTTTTGGATTGAATAAAAGAGAGCATAGGTGCAACTAGTTAAACTCTTCACATACACATCATCAAGGTTTTAAATTATGATCTATCTTTGGTTAACAAAAAATATGGCCATATCATGCTGATCCGGCCTCCTTTGCATGCAGTCGTTACAATTAGACATAAAAAACCACGACGTACCCACTCGCATACTTGAATCCACTCTTTCACACTCTCCTTACATCTCCATCCTCTCTATCTCTATTTTTTAATCATATTCTCTCTCCTCTCACTTGCAGACTTGAATCCTCTCCTTCACACTATCGTTAGCATACTTTAAAAAAATGTATATCATCTGAATGACATTCCATCATTATAATAAGCTTTTAACAAAACACACTGTTACCTATAGTGGGGTGAGTTCATCATTTTTCTCCCCCTATATAATACCCTTTAAACTCACTCTTTCTTCCTCTCAAAACCAACTAAACTCTCTCCATCATCACTCATATTCCTCTCCTCAAAACACCCTTTTCAGTCCTTATTTTTCCAATACATTCCTAAACAAAAATCATGCAAACCAAAGAAATAATGGGACTCAATTATTTACTCTCTTCAAACCAACAATCTCCTTATAGTCTCTCCAACTACAACATGATCCAAAACAACAACATTCCCACATTTCAATTCCAAACTTACCCAAACCAATTACTCAATTACCAAAATACCCCTCTTGACTTCAATAGTCCACAATCATCATGTATTAGTAGTAACTCAACTTCTGATGAAGCTGATGAACAACAACTTAGTCTCATAAATGAAAGGAAACATAGAAGAATGATATCAAATAGAGAATCTGCTCGTAGATCAAGGATGAGAAAGCAAAAGCACCTTGATGAGTTATGGTCACAAGTTCTTTGGCTCAGGAATGAGAATCAACAGCTTATGGATAAGCTGAATCATGCAACGGAAAATCAAGATCAAGTACTTCAAGAGAATTCTAAGCTGAAAGAAGAAGTTTCTGAACTTAGACAAATGTTAAGAGACATGCAGATTCATAGTCCACTTCCTTGTTTCAGTACTTTATTAGAAGAAGATGTTCCTTGTAGCTCAGCTTATCTTAATTCTGATTCTTCAAACCAATCCATCTCAACAAGCTCCATGGACCTTCTTGGTTAATTAATATTATTCTAAATTGGGTATCTTCTGTACGTAACTGCAGAGACTAATCCCTCGATCCGAGAAGGACCACAATAGGCGATAAAACTCTATCTCAAGAGTTTTAATGCTGCTGCATTCACATGGTTAGATTTGAATTCGGTTAATTAATTTGAAGACAAGGGCCAAATATCTTTATCTCTTTGGTTAATTTTCTTTAAGTTTTTTTTTTCGGTTTGTGTGGTAGTGGAAATCAATAGTCTTTTCTACCCTTTTGAGCTATGTGAATGGTGAAAAGATCAATGGAAATAACTTGTTTTGAGTTATCTTTAAACTTTGAGCCTTTTTCACTTCATTAACTTTAACACATCCTAAAAGTTGTGATTTCTAATTTTTATGTATTTTTATCAATAAATATTTCAAGGGGCTCGATCAAGAGTTATCCATAAGCCTCTATTTTTATGTATCCTTCAGCATTAAACATTTAAATATTATTATCTATAATAAGTCTTCATGACATCATCTTGAATCAATAATTAGAGAAGATCATGCATATAATATAGAAGATATGAAATAACCAAAAGTTTTGTATGAATGTGAAGCAAAGATAATTATATTTATATGATTTGTTTAGAATAATTAATGGAAGTAATTATGTCAGGTGGGAGTGATATGAGACTTTGGGAAAGTGGAGATGACACAAGAGATAAAAGGAGTGTCTCTAGTGGTCATTTGTTGATGATAGAAAATTTGCCATAAAAAGGAAAACATTTGGACAAGCCAACCACTAGAATTCTTATCATTCTTTTTTATGGCTTTTTTCTTTTTTGATACCTTGACTGCATATTATTGGAAAATAACTTAAGCTTTGGTTTATTTACTTTCCAATGTTTTGATAGAGATTTGTGCAGTGGCCAATTCCACTTATGTACTTTCTTTTTGCAATTTGATAAAAACAAATTTTTTTAGAAGGTGAATTCTAAGGTATATATTGTATAAGTAAAAGATAAAGCTAAAATTATTTCTTTTAAAAAATTAATTATTTAAAAAAAACAATGTGTCTTCAAGTAAATGGTCAAAGATATTGATACCCAACAAATTACCAAAATATCAGAGTATTTTTCGAGTGGGTTAAATATGTTTTTGGTGCCTATAAAATTTGGGTTTTTTTATTTTAATCCCTCAAAAACATTTCACCCGCATTTAGACCCCAATTTTTATTTTTTCACTAGTTTTAGTCCCTTATGACTTTTAGTAGCGTTTCACGATTTTTAATAATGCTTATAAAAGGTCAAAAAAGCGCTATTAAAAGTTAGGAGGGACTAAAACTGATAAAAAGATAAAATATAGGGACCAAAAGTAGGTAAATTTTTTTGAGAGTCTAAAAACAAAAAATACAAATTTTATAGAGACCGCAAACATATTTAATCCTTTTCGAATTGATGCATAGATATGAGTGTGTACCACACGCACCAAAAAATTATTTTGTCAATAATGTTTTTTTTTATATTTTTTTGGGGCTTCTTTTTCACATTTCAGGTGTGGTTCTCTCATGTTGCAAAATCTAAGAAAGCTACATCTGAGTGAGATATTAATAACATAACAAAAATAGGCTCAATTTTTCAGCAAGTATAGAGTGAGTGAGTTGGTCACTAAAGATTGAGAAAAGTTTATGGAAAACAAAGTAGTTGAAAGCTTGAAAAAGCTTGGCGACAACATTTTAGCTTATACTAATTATTGAAAGCTTAGTCTACTGATATCCCAGTGGTTTAATCTATCCTGAGATATAGGGGGCCGACTCGGTGCTTCCAGGTTCGATTCTCGCAGTGAACAAACTCGGTGTTAGCCAGTGCAAAATTCGATTCTCATCACAAGCAAAGATTAGTCTTTCGTTGAAATTGTTGAGACACTCCGTAGATAGCCAGCAATGGTAAAAAAAATCTCATAACTTCAAATTTTATCAAAATGCAGAAAACCTTAGTCTTATATCATAATTTCAAATATTAAAAGGGAAAAAAAATTGGGAATACTGATCCTGTTTTCTTCCATATTATTTTATACAACTTAAATATTAAACCCTAACATTATTTTCTATATCACTTTATTGAAACCCTTTCTATCAATTTAAAAATATAACTTCAATCTAATCATTGTCGATGGCTAGTTCACAAATGTCTTTGAATGGTGTCTAATATATATTTATATGGGTTAAATATGTTTTTAGTCCCTACAAAATCGGCTCCTTCTAAGTTTAGTCCTTACATCAGCAAAATAGGCGTTTTGGTCCTCATCTTATTTTGCCGTTTTCAATTTTAGTCCCTCATGACTTTTAATAGCGCTTCAAAACTTTTAATAGCACTTTTTTGACCTTTTATAAGCGCTATTAAAAGTTTTGAAGCGCTATTAAAAGTCATGAGGGACTAAAATTGAAAACAGAAAAATAAGATGAGGACCAAAACGCCTATTTCATTAATGTAGTGACTAAACTTAGAAGGAGCCGATTTTGTAGGGACTAAAAACATATTTTACCCTATTTATATTTATACCAATTCACCACATATATATGATTTTACTAATACTCTCATTCTATCAATTTGACACCTCAAATTTTTTAGGGTAAAATCGTCATTACACACCTTTTTTCTCTTTATTCTTACGCACTCTTTCTTACTTTTTACTTTTCTCTTACACTCTATTTCTTTCTTTTTTCTCTTTCTTCTTACACTCTCTTTCCTCCTTTTCACTTTTCTTTTACACTCTATTTCTTCCTTTTTTTCTTTTTACTTTACTTTTCCCATAACTAATTATTTTCTTTCTCTTATCACTTCAATTTAATTCTTTTAACTAAATTTCTAAATTTATACACATTACTTTAATTAAAATTTTTGAAGACTACTACTATAAACCTACTATCTAACTTAATGACTATTTAAATTAGTAATTAATATTTAAAACAAATATTACTTATTGATAATCTAATATCTAACTTTTATTATCTACACTAATCTACTAATCAACTAAAATAATCATTTGAAACAACGAGATAACTGCACTGATAAATAAAAAACACGGGATAACTGCAGTGATATTTATAACTTTTTGACAATTTATAATTAAAAAAACACGAGATTAATATTTACCATTGATATTTATAATTTTTTTTGACAATTTATAATTAAAATTTACCATTGATAATTATAATTTGGAAAACTATTATAAACCTACTATCTAAAAAAACACGGGATAACTGCAATAATCTACTATAATCTACTAATCAACTCAAATAATCTAATATAAAAACACGGGATAACTGCAATAATCTACTATAATCTACTAATCAACTCAAATAATTAACTGAAACTATGAGATAACTGCAATGATATATAAAAACACACGGGATAACTACACCAGTGTATAGAAAAACACAGGATTAATATTTGTCATTGATAATTAATTTTTTTGAAGACTACTATAAACCTACTGATTAATATTTAAAATAAATATTTCTTATTGATAATCTACTATCTCTCTTTTAGTACTATCTACTATAATCTACTAATCAACTAAAATAATCAATTGAAACTACGAGATAACTGCACTGATATATATATAAAAAACTAGATTAATATTTGTCATTGATAGTTAAATTTTTTGAAGCTTACTACTATTACAAACCTACTATCTAAAAAATAAGCATACCTAATGACTATTTAAATTACTAATTAATATTTAAAATAATTATTTTTTATTTATAATCTACTATCTAACAAATTTACTATCTACTATAACTACTATCAACTAAAATAATCAATTGAAACTACTAGATAGCTGCACTGATATATAAAAAACACGGGGATAACCACAGTCTAAAAAAACACGGGATTAATATTTGTCATTGATAATTATAATTTTTGAAAACTACTATCTAAAAAAACAAGAAGGCTTAATGACTATTTAAACTGATTAATATTTAAAACACACACGACAAATATTTGTCACTAATACCTAAAAAAGGACATATAATTGTTACTGATATATAAAAAACACGGGATAAATATTTGTTATTGATAATCTAGTATCTATCTTTTACTATCTACAATAATCTACTAATCAACTCAAATAATCAATTGAAACTATGAGATAACTGCACTGACACATAAAAAAACTTGACAACTGCACTGATATATAAAAAAATACGGGGATAACTGCAATGATATATATAAAAACACGAGAAAGTTGCACTGATATATAAAAAAACACTGCACTGATATATAAAAACGCACGAAATAAATGCACATATTGATTTTAAATGATACTTTTACATTTTTAGTTTTAATATTTATCAATTTTTTATTTGAAACTCCTTTTTTATCTACTTTAAATTTTTCTTTATTTTCACGGGGTAATGTTCAGACTATTTAAATACTGTCTAAATTCACTCATAAAAAGAACACAACAGCACCTGTGCGTATGCAAGTCATCATCTATATTTTTCAATTGATTTTAGATTAATGAGATTTCAAATTAACGTTTCTATTTGAGGTAATCATGTCACGTAACGCGATCGGCCTGTGCGGATGCACGAGTATAGTACTAGTTTCTTATCAAATACTAAAAGTTTTTTTAAAAAAAATTAAAAAGGGAAAAAATTTATTAATCAAAGTGGCACTAATGATCATTTTTTCACTGAGCTAGCACCTCAAGTGTAAAATAAAAGTTGAACCACATGTACATTATTTTAATATATATATATATATATATATATATATATATATATATATATATATATATATATATATCCATTTGAGACTATTGCCTAGAGAATGCATAACCCATTCTATTTGGTTATAAAAATAAATTTATAATATGCAAATAATGAGATAACAAAACCTCAAACTACTTGATCATAGATATTGTAACATCATGTTATACTTTAGTTATTCTAAAAACTAGTGGTATATAATCTCAAAAAAAAAAAACTAGTGGTATACTCGTGCATACGCAAGGGTACCATTGTGTTCTTTATATGAATTGACTCGGACGAAATTTAATTACTTAGCCCGAGCACATGAAAATAAATTATTATATTTCAGATTAATTTTATAATTAACTTCAACCTCACAAACGAAATAAATATATCTAAAGGAAAAAATAATAATTGTTTTGACAACAATTTTTTTTTGGAAGTCAAAAGAAATATAATGATTCATAAAAAAATAAAATATTATTTATGAAGATAAAATATAAAAAATAATTATAACTACAATAGATAATATTTTCCCGTTAGAACTCAATAGATAAAATATCATTTTTTTTGTGGGAAGCAAAATAGTAATTTATAAAAAAGTAAATACATATAAAAACCAAAAATATAAAAATATAATTTTTCATAACAACAACATATAATGTTTCCCCGTTTGAACTAAAAAAATAGATGTTTATAAAAACAAATATAAGACAAGATATTTTCTTGTTGAGATTCAAAAGCAGAATAAGAAATTATAAAATTAGTCCGTAATGGTAATTCTTATTAAGTTGTTAGTCTTCAATTCATTTTTTTTTGAAAATAGATCTCCAACCCTTCAATACATGTTTCTCGTCAAAGACTTTGATACTATATATATGACAAGCTTGGTAAAAACCACAATATTGTTTAGAATCGAGAGTCAAAAGTAAAATAAAAACAAATTAATTTGGCTCATTTTTAATTTGTACAGTAAATTATAATTATCAGTAACAAATATTTATCTCGTCCTTTTTTATGTATCAGTGACAATTATTTGACTGTGGCTTTTATTTATGAGTGGAAAAAACTTATCATCTGTTTTTTTATAAATCAGTGGCAAAAACTTGTCACGTCTGAGTATTATAAAAAAATTGTCGCGTTTATAATTTGTACAAAAAATTATAATTATCAATGACAAACACGTATCCCATTTTTTTCATGTATCAGTAACAATTATTTGTCCTTTTTTAGTTATCAATGTCAAATATTTTTCACAAATTTTTTTAATACTTATTAGCAGTTTGAATATTCATTAAGTTTTCATTTTTTTTCCTAAGAGACTAAAAAGTTATTTTTTAGGGTTAAATATATTTTTAGTCCCTATAAACAATAATAGTTTGAGTTTTTTGCTAGTGGTTAAATTTATTAGATTTTTTTTTATAATAGAATAATGTAGATTGTAGATTCATAGTAGGAAGGAGGGAGAGAGAGAGAGGGGGTGAGAAATTTTTGAAAAACCGTGAGAGTAAGTTTGAAAGTGATTTTTTTTTATCTTATTGTGAGAGTTTTACAATTTTTCCTTCATTAATGGTGATGTGGCAAAATTAGAGGAGTGGGTAGATTCGAGTTTTTGTTAATGGGTTGTTTGATTTTATGTATCCGTAACAATTATTTGTCCTCTTTTAGGTATTAGTGACAAATATTTGTCACATACTTTTTTTTAATATTTATCAGTAATTTGAATATTCATTAAGTCTTTTCTTTTTTTTTTCTATGAGACTAAAAAGTTAATATTGTATGGCTAAATATATTTTTTGCTAAATAGCACTTTTGGTCCTTTATATATTTTTTTTAGGTTTCATTTTGGTAATTTATATTTTTTTGTCCTGCTTTGGTCCATCATCTTTCTTTTCTGTTTCATTTTTGTCCCTCAATGATGTTTTCCGTCCAATAAGTTAACAAACGCCACGCTGAAATTTATAAGTTAACTTACACCTCATTTTTTCGTCCAATAAGTTAACTCACATTCTATTTTTCTAGTGGATGTAAATTAGCAAGCCTATATATATATATATATATATATATATATATATATATATATATATATATATATATATATATATATATATATATATATATAGGAAGTGGATTGTTAGATAAATGCCGTCTGGCCTAGATCCTAGCTTCTCACCAATTTTTAAATAGATGTATATTAAGTTTCACTTTTCATATAAAGGCCTAGGTCTCTCCTAGTTAAAACTCGCATTTCATATAATGGTTGAAAATAATTATAAGGTCTCATATTGCTTTACCAATATCGGTTGGTCTTAGTGGTAACTGAACTCGGATTTCACTCTAAGGTTTCGGATTCGAATATTGGGTGTGACAAAAACTCTATTGGGAGGGGGAGAACCACACGGACCGGCAAAACCGGGTACTTGTGGCCAACCAGGTTCCCCGGTGTAGATTAGTCATCGACAAAGTTAGTGAAAACTACAAACCAATGACATGATAACCAAAAAAGGTCTCATATTGCTTTAGGCCTACCCCTCTTGTTTGGCGTACCATAAATGTTTTGTATCGATTTTTAACATAAATTCCTTTTTTTAACTCTATACATACATATCCATGAATTTGGCAATGACCTTAATGTACACATCTAGATGCGATGTGTCATACCCTAATTTTGTCCGACTAATTGAAAAGTCCCAAATTTTGTTGCTTCGCATATTGTTTTAAACGCGGGTGTCTTTGGCACTCTCGTGCAACGATTTTGTTTGGCGCTCGTTATTTTCAAAAAAAAAAAATCCAAAAATAAGTAATGAAATAATAAATAACGCGAGCGCGTGTTCGTTGCGAGTCACGTGTGAGTAGGTGCGTCACCGCGCGTTATTTCACCGTTTTTTAGAAAAAGTGAGGATAACATGAAATCGGTCTTAATAACGTACGCGCGTGCGCACTAAAATCGCACACGCGTTCCTAGTCTTAAGGTGAACACGCTTTTCATTTCGAGTCGTGTGAGTCGTTGCGTCGGTGCGCGTTGTTTTTACCGTTTTTATTGTCAAAAAATAATAATAATAAATAAATGGTAGAATAAAATCAGCTGTCCCTTTTATTGATTTTGTTACATATGTAGACAAAAAAAATTAAAAAAAAAAGGAGAATAGTACAAAAAAGGGGAGAAGTCAGCTCTTCTATTTACATATAGACAAGAAAAATTAAATACAAATGGTACAAAATTAATTAAAAGCAAAAAAGAGTACAAAAAAAAAATAAATAATAATAAAGCAAAATAAAAAAAAAAAGGACAGCTCAGGTCGTTGCTGCCTTTGCTGTGGCTGGGAAAACATTTTGAGCTTCAAACTCAAGCTTATTTCTTCTTGTCCTTTTGCCTGCCTCCCATTCTCAGCAAAAGCATTGCTGCAGTGGCAGCAACCCTGCTGCCATCCCCTTGCTGCTCCACTATGTCTCTGCTGCTCCAACAGCTTTGTCTCCAAGGGGTTTGCTCCCCTGCTTCATGCCACACCTACAACACATTTCTCTGCCTATAAATACAACAAAACAGAAACAGTGTTAGGGGAGGAGACACACAGGGCAATTCACACACAGAAACGTACAGCAATGCATACACAGCACTGAGTATCAAATTCAGAGTTCAAAAAGGGAGAGAAAATTTTTCAGAGATCACCAGAAAGATTCAGGCTTCACACTGAAACCTAATCACTAAAATACTGAGTTTAGAAATTCTGAGAAGCAAGAAAGCATATCAATTCACAAACACAAAAAAATAGAAGCAGTGGCAGTCAAAGCGAAGGAGCAGTAGCAGCAAATAAGGCAAAGAAGGGGCGTTTTCAGAAGCTGCCGTTAAGGTTGTTCCCACTAAACTATAGCCTAGAGCAATATGTGTTGAAATTTTATCTATATTCTGTTTAATTTTTCTTAAATACGTAAAAAAGAAAAAAAAAACAGAGTGCATGAAATCTAGGATTATGCGATAATGTGGGAAACATAAGGCTGTTACTGTTATCATTGTGTAAGCAAGAACAAGAGTTATTTTCAAGGATAGAAAATAAAAAACATATTAATCCAGAAGAAAAAAAATAGAATCAGAATCATTTAGGGTTGAGAGACAGTGAGGCGAAAAAGAGTGAGTGGAGAGATTTTACCTCCGGCCACCGTTCACGGTGGCCGCCGCCGTGAACTCACTGTGAATCACCATCACCATCATCGCAAACCTCGCCTCCTCCCACAGCCACCACCGCAACCCGAACGACTGAACCCCCTCCTCAGCCATCACCAAATACCGACTGAACCCTCCACCACCGCAAATCGTCACACTCCGCCATCAACCACACCGAACCACCATCGCACCACCACTGTCTTCCTCTCTCTCCACCGCAACAACCCAACGCGAACCCCCGTAATCACCACCCCTGACCGTCAACACCGCACCCAACCGACGCCATGAGGGAGTGGATCTGTGAGGGAGTGAAGCCGCCGTAAAAAGAGAAGAAGAAGATCGGTCCGGTGAGGGGAGAGATCGAAGCTAGGGGAGAGGGAGAGGGATCAAACGGCGTGGGAGAGAGAAAAGCGAAGTTTAGGGGTGAGAAGGAGGTGTTGGACGGCGGTGAGAAACTCAGAGTTAGGGATGGAAGGGGACCGTGCGACGTTGGTTGGTGAAGAAGATGAGAACGGTGGTGAGGGAGAGGAGAATGTTGTTGTTTCGGTGAAGAGGAAAAAGCAGGGTTGAGGGTGATGGGTATGAAGAGGCGCCGTGGAGGGGGAGAGGAACCGATTTGGTCATTTTGGGAACATGGGCGCCGTTGAGAAGAAGGAAAGAAATTAGGGTTTCCACTTTAGTTAAGCTTTTATAGTGTGGAGCCCAGGGTTAATTCCGTTATTTCGCATCTTATTTTTTTCAGATCTCTATTTACACCCCCTGCATTTTACTCCGCACGCCCCCTTCTGAAGCCCATGATTTTTTGAAACGCAGCCCAGCTTACAAAAACAAGCCGGGCTCACTATCTGCACCCCAGTTTTAATAATACAGCCCCCCTGTAACTTACACCCCATTTTACTACTGCACCCCCTGTTTCTCCTTTTTTTAAACTTTGTTTCTTTCCCCTAAATAAACTTATTTTTTTTTACAAAATCTTTTTCCCAAATAACAGATTTTCTTTTTCCTAAATATGAATCAACCCAATTGCGAAAACTCATTAAACCAAAAACTTTGTTAGTGGTCTTGCGAAGCCTTTGCTTGCATGATCATTAACAATGGAGTGCTAGTGATGGCCACCCATAGCCTTTGTTAGTTTGGTCATCATGAAGGCTTTCATTTTTTCAAAAGGAGATTTTTACATGCACTTAAGTGGGTTTTAGTAATGATCACCCATAACCTTTGTTAGTTTGATCATTATGAACGCCCTTCACTTTTCAAAGCCAAAGCAAAAAGACTTTCCTTTTCAAGGCTCGTTAGAACTACGTCGCTTTGACTCCCATTTGGGATACGTAGGAGCGAGTCACGTTCTCGTCAAGCGCAACAAATAAAAATCCTTTTCGCAAGCATAAACAAATCATTTTCATAAAACAAACAAAAAGAATCATTTTCAAACCCATTGTCGCTAGTGGCTAATCAGAACCTTTGTTCGTCTAACCATTGGTAGCAATGTCTTTTCCCAAAAGAACAACAAAGCGGTGATCACCCATAACCTCTGTTAGTTTGATCATTCGTGCCAATCAATCTTTTTCAAAAACAATTTTCAAAAAAAATAAATAAATAAAAACGAGTTGCTACTAACAGTCAATCAGAACCTTTGTTCGTCTGACTAGTGGCGGTGACTCCCATTTTTTAAGAGTACTTAGCGGTGATTACCCATAACCTCTGTTAGTTTAATCGTTTGCTGAATACTCGTCCTATTTCAAAAATTCACTAAAAAGATAAAAAATAAAAACCTTTTCATGACAACCAAGAACTACGTAGCTTTGAATTCTCCATCGCACCGGGAGATACGTAGGAGCGAGAGGCTAACTCTCGTCAAGCGCCAAAAATAAAATTTTTCATTAAGTCTTCTCATTCCCTTTTCAATAAAGAAACAAATTTAAGTATTTTCCAAATCAACACTTAAAACCACACGTTTAATTAAAGGTTCCCTCTCAGTAGAGAGGACGTGTGGGGTGCTAACACCTTCCCTGCGCGTAACTGACCCCCGAACCCTATTCTCTAGTTTCGCAAGACCAATCTCTTTCCAAAAAAGGTTTTCCTAATATTTTCCTTAATAAATATTGGTGGCGGCTTCATTGTCTTAGGAAAAGTTGTGAACGAGGAAGGTTCTCCATCGGGGACTTTTTCGGGCGCAACAGCTGGCGACTCCACTAGGGACTAAAAAGAAAAACATTTTTTTAAAAAAACTGGGTCAAGCCTAATTAATTAAGTGTGTGATTTGTGTGATTGATTTGAATATCTTGTTTTGCCTCTATGCTTTCTTCTTTTTCATACTTTCATGTTGCATTCCTGTGCATTCTTCTTCTTCTCCTTCTATGTTTGCTTTTGTTTAAAGTAATAGATGGTTGCTTCTTTGCTTATATGCTTAGTTACCTCATGCATTTCCCCAATCATATCATGTTCCCTTTTTCTTTGCTCCCTTTCTTAAGGTAAATTCATGCATTTTCCCCTCTCTTATCATGTTCCCCTCTTCTCAGCTCCCTTTCTTAAGCAAGTAGTGCATTGTTGTTGGCACCCTAGGCTTGTTTGTATGATATTGAACCCTAGAGTATACAACATGCTATTGTCTGGACCGTTCTGGATTTTCATTTGCAGGTGGGGTAGTTTTTAAGGAAATTCCCTTCGCACACACACACTTGTACCTTGAGATTATATGATTAGAGAAAGAGACCATAACCCAGGTCTGTTAGGGTACCTTAGGATGAGTGGATTCGAGTAGTGGGAGCCCATCAGGACCTTTGTCCGTTTGGCTACTCGCGAAAGTTTCAATCAGAGTTGTGCTCTTTCATGATGCTTCGTATCTAGCAGTTTGCTGCATTTACGGGGATTTTCATGAGAGGGACTGTGGCTCTGATGACCTTTGTGAGGGTGTGAATAGAGCTACATGAGAATATTATCCCTAAAATACCTTAGATCATAGGTTCTACCCCCTTTTAGGTCACAAGGGCTTTCCAAATTGTGTGCTGCATCGTTGCATTCAGTTCAATCAATTTTTCCTTCAGAATTTTCGAAAATCAAAAAAGACGTGCTTTTCCTTTTCAATAAACGCCTATATGAGGTGGCATATAGTGTGAAAATTTTCAAATCACCACCTGTAAATATCCTCTTTCTGCAAAAACACGAAAAGAAGCATCATTGCATCATGCATCATGGTATCATTGCATCATGCATCATGCATCATGCATCATGGCATCATTGCATCATTACGTCATTTGCATCATCTGCATTAAATAAAACCCAATTTTGAAAATCATTCGTCACGCATCTAAGCTGTTTGCCGGGATTGTAAAGTAACTTGGAATCTTGTCTTAGGCGGGAAAGATAAAGCAACATGGGATCAAGAAGCGAGATTGTACTTAATTCAAGGTTCCCGGTTGTCAGGAGAATAGATGTAGAGGGTTTGAAAGAGTTTGTTTCCTTGATGGAGTCAGAAGAGAGGGATCTATTCGGGAAGGCTTATGGTAACCTCCTCAGATTGTTACAATTAGATGTCCAAGAGAGTGCTATTATGGCCCTGAGCCGATTCTACGATCCGGACATTCGATGCTTCCTCTTCAAAGACTTTCAGTTATCACCAACTCTCGAGGAGTATGAGCAGATTTTGGGGTTCTCAAAGTCAGAGTTAGCACCTTACCAATATCAGAAACATCGGTATTCAGACCAGAGACTCTCTTTGTTGTTGCAAGTCAGTGTGAAGGAATTAGAGCTTCATAAGGAAAAGAAGAACCGTATCAGGGGTTTCCCGCTAAGTTATTTCGAAGGTTTATTGAAGTCTTATGCCCAGAATAAGAATTGGGGTCCTTTCAAGCAGCTGTTAGCCCTAACTATTTTCAGGATCGTCCTTTTCCCTCAGGTCGAGAGGTTCATTGATGAGACCGCTATTGGGCTTTTCCTAGCATTCATTAGTAAAGAAAATCTGATTAACCCTGTAACAGCAATCCTTGGAGATACCTACTATTCCTTCACTCATCACCGTGTGTTAGGAAAGAAGAAGGTTGCTTGCTCTTTCCATGTTCTCTACACCTGGTTCCTCAACCATGTCGTCACTCATAAGACGAAAGCTGCGGACTTAGTAGAATATGCCCTGTGTTGTGATGTAGAAGCCAGAAGCGCACGAGAATGGGTGCACACTTTAGAGAATCTTAGTGCTCTCAAAGTCTCTTGGTTCAATCATCCGTGTTGGAAAGATAGGCCTTCAATACTGTTCCAGTGCGGCAATTTCCAGAATGTACCCTTAATGGGAACCCAAGGCTGCATCAATTACAATCCTTCTCTCACCATCAGACAGCTTGGGTATCCTATGAAGAATGCACCCACTGAAGACATGTTGGCCCCAATTTTTCTCGATAAGGAAGATCCAAAGAACCAAGGCTTGCTCCAGAAAATTTCAAAGGCTTGGGAGGGTGTAGTTTACAAGGATAAAGTGGAGATCACAAAGAAAACGGGTGATGTTACTTTCTACCAATGGCTTCACCAAAGAATTCAAAATGTTGGCCCGCCTCGTCAGAATTCATCGTCAGTTGGGAAAGAAGTCCCAGAGCTTCACGTTCCAAGTCTCAAAGAACTAAGTGAGGTCAAGTCTGCTTTGTTCAAGGTAGAAGAAGAAAAGAAAGCCTTACAAGATAAGTTGGGGAAAGTAATTTCTGAGAAGAGAAAGTTAGAGAACGAGAACGAGCGCAAGGCCGAAGCTCTCAAAGAAAGCAGCAAGAAACTTAAGAAAGAAGAGGAAAGTAATCAAGAATTGAAGAAATATCTGAAAGGTGCCAAAGATGAGTTGAAAAGATCGAATGCCAATGTGGGTGAGGCCATGGTTAGAGCAAACGAATGGAGGTAGTTGTTCAAGAAGTCTGTGCAAAGTGAGAGAGCTGCAAATGAATCACTAGAGGAATTCAAGAAAAAGTCTCAGTCTGTGACGTGTGAGCTTGAAAGTCAAATAGGGTGCATCAGACAAGATAGAGATGCAATTGAGAACATCCTTAGAGAGTATCAGCAGGCTTTAAGGATGGAGCAAGAGAATTCAGATGAGCTAAGGAGGAATCTGAGTCACATCAGTGATGCTTACCGACAGGTAAGAGAGGAGAGTCAGTACTGGGAATACCGTCTTCTCGAGCTAATGGGTAGAATTGAAAAGCAAGAGATCATAGTTGAGATGAGGGCAGAAATTCAACAGTGTAAGAACAAGTTCTCCAAATTGGCATGGTTGGCTAACCAGACGGTGAGGGATGTTCCCAAGAGGTTGAGAAAGGCAGAAGCTGAGATGCTGCCTTACAACACTCCGGTGCGAGTATATGAATTCGTGGAGTACTGCAGGTCTCTGACTGAGGAACTCATGGAAAGGGCAAGAGAAGCTGCTGCAGCTAGCAAAAAGAAGAAGAACCAAGAGAAGATGAAGGCAATAGGTTTTTAGATTTAAATTTTCCCTTTTTTAGAATGTTCACTAGGAAATTGTAATTTTTCTTTTCTTAAAGAATGTTGTGTTTTTCTTGTCAAAGCGTTGTATTGCACATTTAAGGATACTGTATCTTGTTCTTGGAATGATTAAAGATGTGATGCTTGAATGAAGTACGTTTATCTCACTTGTTGATCCCAGCCGCGTTATGTTCTTGAAAATATTTGAATATACACCTACGACAAGAGCAAGTTGCACTGTGTTTCCCGACAATAAACAACAAATAACATAAAAAAAATCATATGCATTACATTGCATTCATTAATTTGCTCCTTTGCTTATAAAAATGTTTTCAACTCAAACAGAAGATAAGGCAAGCTGGTGCGACCACATCCGTATTGGACACGTTCACAGGCCAGAGGAATGGCAATCTTAAGTGACCCCGATCAACCTCAACCAGAGAATCAGAATCCTCCAGCTTCAAGCTCAGAGAATGGAAATGGAACAGGCCAAGGCCCCGATGTAACACCCATTTTCTACCCGGTAATTTATTTATTAAAAATCAGAGTTTCTTTTTTTTTGTCAACTAAAGGAATGTCACATTTCAACTTAAAAACATCACCACTCGCAATTAACAGTGTCAATCATAAAATTCACTGTATAAAGGAAATGCGATACATAACACCCTGCTAAAAGGGACGAACCCAAAAATAACACCGGTTTAGTCACCATAATAAAGAATTTGTTCACCGTGCAGCGGAATAAAACATAATTCAAACTAAACAATTATAACACTTTTGCAAAACCCCAAAGTCAAACAGTGACAACAACTAATAGACTAGCGTTCATCCCCCCCGAGTGCTACGTATCAGAGCAGACGACCCGACTCAGCTAGCGAAGGTACCTAAGCCTTCACTCGAGATCACCTGTCGCGTTACCCCATAGGGGTAACATTCAAACAGAAGGGGTGAGTTCATCTAACAATATAATAGTGCACATGATAAGTATTGTGCCAGAGCTACAACGCTATATAAACCACATCGCACATCAAATCAGTCATCACAGCAAGTCATCACAATGTCATGATCATGTATGAAATGCAACCCATCGCAACGGGCGTATGCATGTGGTACCAGTCATCATCATCACTAAAAAGCCTTTATGGCATCATCGTCGCTTGTAAGACCGCAGCCTTTTATCGTCACTTGTAAGACCGCAGCCTTTTATCGTCGCTTGTAAGACCGCAGCCTTTTATCGTCGCTTGTAAGACCACAGCCTTTATGCACATGAGTTGCATGAGACACAATGACATGCAGCAAACACAACCACACACAATCACGGTCAACTTAGTGACCCATCACTTACCAATTTGCCATTGAAAGGCACATCACCTGTCAAGTTATTGTCACTTATATATTTGCCACTAACATTCATCGTCATTAACATCATCGTCGCTAATAGCCTTTATGGCATCATCGTCACTTATAAAACCACATCTTTTATTCATCATCGATATCATCGTCAATCAAAGTAATAGCCACTAGGGGCATTATCGTCAAAACATCAACACATCATTATTGACACCGGGACACTAATATTACTGATTACATCAAATGGTTTTACTTCAGCTCACGACAACAAATAGGACACCAAAAAGGGTTTTAAACACCGAAATAGTTTTACGACGTCAACAACAACGACCACCAGGGACAGCCACTTGAGGCGCCCAGAACTGTCAGAAAAATAATAATTTTTACCTTAAAATAGAACACACAGGTAGAGAACTGAATAAGCTTCGCAACGCACTTTGAAACACTTAAAACGGATACCCGAGTCAAAAGATATGTCAAAAACAAAACCGGGAAAAATTTGAGGAACATCCTGAAAATGGCGCCCAGGCACTGGGCGCCGAACAGGCAACACGGAAAACTGGCGCAGCCACTGAAAACTGGCGCAGCAACACAAACTGGCACCCCTGCGCCAAGACACAAACTCACGCACCCACGCACACAGCAACACTCACACACACCTTGGCACACGGCGCCCATGCACTGGGCGCCAAAAACAACAACAGGATCACCAGGCAACACAGCTTAGACACGGCGCCCATGCACAGGGCGCCTAACACAGAACACGCACAGACACCAAAACACACACACAACTGGCCACGGCGCCCATGCACAGGGCGCCAAAAACAGCAACACGCCAAGACATCACACGCAACATCCTTGGCCACAGCACCCATGCATAGGGCGCCAAAAACAGCAACATGGCCACGCCCCGCAAATGGTGCCCAGTGCCAGGGCCCCAAATCCAGCACACCCAAATCATCAAACAACACATATGCAATTCATCAATTTCGCAACATCCATTATCAAAACATCAATTTTGTAATAACCTACATCAAAACATCAATTTTATAATAACCTTCATCAAAACATCAATTTCTTAACAATCATCATCAGCACCAATTTCAATCAACAACTAGTTCAAACAATTCAAACAAGAGTCATGGCAACATAGGTCTAAGCCCCTACCCTAATACCCATTATACCCACCATTATAGTGAAAGAGAGATCTCACACTTACCTGGGTTTTTGAAGATTTCGCAGACACCTCCTAGGTTATATGAGTTCGCCGCCCCCTTCTATTACTATTTCTGGCTTGACGATCTTGTACGACATATAATTAACTGGGGTTTCGGCATGAGAGTCAACACAACGAACGAGTTGATATTATAATTGTTCGGCAACGGGTTCACTGGGCGACACATTGATAGGGACGACAACTTTGCTGTAATGCACAAACGAATAGTGTTTCTTGAAGAATTCGACGAGGGGAATGTAAGGATGACATCTCTTTTTTTTTATGGAACGACGATCGTAATAGCAAGAATCAAAAGAAAGCGGTAGCTTGATGGCTTCCAAAATTGACTTCATGTGAGTTATGCTTCCAAATATTCTCGTGAAAAGTTAAAATTTCACTAGCCACACAAATATGAAAAAAATATTGTCTTGACGAAGTGTGAGAATTACCATCGATTGGGGTTCAATATCTAAGCTTCCAAATATGGGCAATATATGAGGATATGAGGATTTAATATTTTAAAGATGGAATTTGAGATAATCATACCTGGAAGAATAAATTTGCTATACGCATACTGCACGTGAACGGTGTAGAATTAACATAGGAATGGGAACAATGTTGGTTTCTTTAGGGAGGATAAAAGAGAGAAAGGATTATGGTTAATATTTGCGGCTGATCATTTGAGTGATGGAAGATAGTGGGGAAATAAGGTTTAATTTTAAAAAGTGGGCTTATCTTCACAAGCTGCCGAACTTGGGCAAATGCACATAGGTGCATGAGGGACTCTATGGAGGTGTTTCCTAGTAAAAGTCCGAAATTCTTTTATATCATTTTCAAAGCATTTTAGTAAACATTAAAGGTAATTTTAACACTTCTATAACGAAAATAGAAATTCCAAAATATTGATATCTATATAGATAATTATTTATAATTTAAATAATCAAAATAAGAAATAGTTGTAGGATATCAAATATAACTAGTCGTATATTATTTACAAATCAAAGGCACACTAAATTATCATAATAATTACTAAGACACATATACACGTAAGACCACAAAAATAATAAGATGAAGAAATCCGGGTGTTACAATACTCCCCTCCTTAAAAAAATTTCGTCCTCGAAATTTCCGTCAAAATCAATGAGATCAAAATTAAATCCAGTTCTTATTCCTAATTGCCATTATGGTCATTTTGTATACCGAACAACAAACGACACACACATCTCTACATTTTTACTCCTAAATCAATATTCTACTCTCAAGGTCCCTAAAGTTTTACTCGACTACCCAAACAAGACAATCCACTATTGGGATACTATACTCTTAGTGACAATTGTTATGGGTTAACTCCACTAATTAATTCCAATATCTTAAAGGTTACTTTATCTCTCATACAAAAAAAAAAATTGATCTACTTCTCACAATAATAAATTATCCCATATGAAACTTAATAAAAGCCGCATTTCTTAAATCTTTCCAACAAAGGCATGGTTTTGTTACTCTTGTGAGTCTCAACTTAAGGTTCGAATTCTCACCTCTTACGTCCCTCAACTATTTACTTCAAATCTAAGCATTTTACTAACAAGCATAAAAGTTCCTTCCAATGATATTAAGTACAACTCACAACACAAAAAGAAATAGCATACACAAGAGTTAATGACTTAGAAAAATTAACATATAGGCATCATGATCAACTTTCTTATTCTAACGAAGCAACTAGCATCTACTTTTAATTAATTCCCAACATGTTATTCACTAAGCCTTGTGGAAAAAGAACGAGAACCTATAATGCTGCCAAGACAAATTATTTGAACACTATCAATTATAATCAAATCAAAACACCTGTGAAAATATTCCTAAGGTTTAAGTTTAGAAGTACATAAATTTGATTCTCAGTAAAACTGTTACAACATCTCTGGATTCGAACTGAAAGATAAGAGATAAATAATGCACTGCACCGATTATATTTAATTAAATTAATTAACCAACAAAAGTTTCCAACAATTAATTTAGTTATTCCCTTCATACCACTCGCCAATACTAGTTTTATCAAGCACAAAAGAGTTTCTAGATGTTCCGCGTATGTGGTACATGCTACATTTTATTTAGGATTACTCACACAACTACACATAAACATTCACAAAACACACGATTATCTATAACTTAAGAGTCAACAAAAATGTAATTATAGTGAGACTCGCAAATGACTATTTGACAGCATATCATAATTAAATTCTCAGTTCATGCTAATTTAAACATAACAATTCAATAAAGCACTTAGTCAGTCATGCACGAACTCAGAGCACACAACACCAATAATTTTATGACCACCACAATGTCAAATCCTAGAAGCTCGGATTAATGAAGTCAGAATTCAGAGAACAACAAATACAAAACAGAAGGAAAATCACAGAGTTCACACAGAGAAAACAGAATAAACACACAACGCATGGCTTAAAGAATAGACCAAGCTCTATGAAAAATTCTCTCTAAGGGAATGAGTCATTTGAGTTCTCACTAAGAGTCTAACTTCTTTTTATCTGTTATAACCTTGATGATTCCTCTACGGAATACCTATTGCATATCTCATTACCTTAAAACTTACCGATTGAATTAGTCAGCTTAACAACTACCAAGAATAAAATAAGCGATGCTTGCAACTCTTCTCAGAGTTCACACATCAGAAGCAAAATAAACAACACAAACAGTCCGGTTAGGACCGAACAATCCAATAAAATTTACCTGATTCGAACAATCTGCAATGTCATCAATGGTTAGTACTAAAAGACAACAGTTGGTCGTTAACCGACACAACGACTCGACGACTTGGCCGGACGGACCAACCATTGCTCTGATACCACTAATGTAACACTCCTTTTCTACCCGGTAATTTATTTATTAAAAATCAGAGTTTCATTTTTTTTGTCAACTAAAGGAATGTCACATTTCAACTTAAAAACATCACCACTCGCAATTAACAGTGTCAATCATAAAATTCACTGTATAAAGGAAATGCGATACATAACACCCTGCTAAAAGGGACGAACCCAAAAATAACACCGGTTTAGTCACCATAATAAAGAATTTGTTCACCGTGCAGCGGAATAAAACATAATTCAAACTAAACAATTATAACACTTTTGCAAAACCCCAAAGTCAAACAGTGACAACAACTAATAGACTAGCGTTCATCCCCCCCCGAGTGCTACGTATCAGAGCAGACGACCCGACTCAGCTAGCGAAGGTACCTAAGCCTTCACTCAAAATCACCTGTCACGTTACCGCATAGGGGTAACATTCAAACAGAAGGGGTGAGTTCATCTAACAATATAATAGTGCACATGATAAGTATTGTGCCAGAGCTACAACGCTATATAAACCACATCGCACATCAAATCAGTCATCACAGCAAGTCATCACAATGTCATGATCATGTATGAAATGAAACCCATCGCAACGGGCGTATGCATGTGGTACCAGTCATCATCATCACTAAAAAGCCTTTATGGCATCATCGTCGCTTGTAAGACCGCAGCCTTTTATCGTCACTTGTAAGACCGCAGCCTTTTATCGTCGCTTGTAAGACCGCAGCCTTTTATCGTCGCTTGTAAGACCACAGCCTTTATGCACATGAGTTGCATGAGACACGATGACATGCAGCAAACACAACCACACACAATCACGGTCAACTTAGTGACCCATCACTTACCAATTTGCCATTGAAAGGCACATCACCTGTCAAGTTATTGTCACACATATATTTGCCACTAACATTCATCGTCATTAACATCATCGTCGCTAATAGCCTTTATGGCATCATCGTCACTTATAAAACCACATCTTTTATTCATCATCGATATCATCGTCAATCAAAGTAATAGCCACTAGGGGCATTATCGTCAAAACATCAACACATCATTATTGACACCGGGACACTAATATTACTGATTACATCAAATGGTTTTACTTCAGCTCACGACAACAAATAGGACACCAAAAAGGGTTTTAAACACCGAAATAGTTTTACGACGTCAACAACAACGACCACCAGGGACAGCCACTTGAGGCGCCCAGAACTGTCAGAAAAATAATAATTTTAACCTTAAAATAGAACACACGGGTAGAGAACTGAATAAGCTTCGCAACGCACTTTGAAACACTTAAAACAGATACCCGAGTCAAAAGATATGTCAAAAACAAAACCGGGAAAAATTTGAGGAACATCCTGGGCGCCGAACAGGCAACACGGAAAACTGGCGCAGCCACTGAAAACTGGCGCAGCAACACAAACTGGCACCCTTGGCACCCCTGCGCCAAGACACAAACTCACGCACCCACGCACACAGCAACACTCACACACACCTTGGCACACGGCGCCCATGCACTGGGCGCCAAAAACAGCAACAGGATCACCAGGCAACACAGCTTAGACACGGCGCCCATGCACAGGGCGCCTAACACAGAACACGCACAGACACCAAAACACACACACAATTGGCCACGACGCCCATGCACAGGGCGCCAAAAACAGCAACACGCCAAGCCACCACACGCAACATCCTTGGCCACAGCGCCCATGCACAGGGCGCCAAAAACAGCAACATGGCCACGCCCCGCAAATGGCGCCCAGCGCCAGGGCCCCAAATCCAGCACACCTAAATCATCAAACAACACATATGCAATTCATCAATTTCGCAACATCCATTATCAAAACATCAATTTTGTAATAACCTACATCAAAACATCAATTTTATAATAACCTTCATCAAAACATCAATTTCATAACAATCATCATCAGCACCAATTTCAATCAACAACTAGTTCAAACAATTCAAACAAGAGTCATGGCAACATAGGTCTAAGCCCCTACCCTAATACCCATCATACCCACCATTATAGTGAAAGAGAGATCTCACCCTTACCTGGGTTTTTGAAGATTTCGCAGACACCTCCTAGGTTGTATGAGTTCGCCGCCCCCTTCTATTACTATTTCTGGCTTGACGATCTTGTACGACATATAATTAACTGGGGTTTCGGCATGAGAGTCAACACAACGAACGAGTTGATATTATAATTGTTCGGCAACGGGTTCACAGGGCGACACAATGATAGGGACGACAACTTTGCTGTAATGCACAAACGAATAGTGTTTCTTGAAGAATTCGACGAGGGGAATGTAAGGATGACATCTCTTTTTTTTTTAATGGAACGACGATCGTAATAGCAAGAATCAAAAGAAAGCGGTATCTTGATGGCTTCCAAAATTGACTTCATGTGAGTTATGCTTCCAAATATTCTCGTGAAAAGTTAAAATTTCACTAGCCACACAAATATGAAAAAAATATTGTCTTGACGAAGTGTGAGAATTACCATCGATTGGGGTTCAATATCTAAGCTTCCAAATAAGGGCAATATATGAGGATATGAGGATTTAATATTTTAAAGATGGAATTTGAGATAATCATACCTGGAAGAATAAATTTGCTATACGCATACTGCACGTGAACGGTGTAGAATTAACATAGGAATGGGAACAATGTTGGTTTCTTTAGGGAGGATAAAAGAGAGAAAGGATTATGGTTAATATTTGCGGCTGATCATTTGAGTGATGGAAGATAGTGGGGAAATAAGGTTTAATTTTAAAAAGTGGGCTTATCTTCACAAGCTGCCGAACTTGGGCCAATGCACATAGGTGCATGAGGGACTCTATGGAGGTGCTTCCTAGTAAAAGTCCGAAATTCTTTTATATCATTTTCAAAGCATTTTAGTAAACATTAAAGGTAATTTTAACACTTCTATAACGAAAATAGAAATTCCAAAATATTGATATCTATATAGATAATTATTTATAATTTAAATAATCAAAATAAGAAATAGTTGTAGGATATCAAATATAACTAGTCGTATATTATTTACAAATTAAAGGCACACTAAATTATCATAATAATTACTAAGACACATATACACGTAAGACCACAAAAATAATAAGATGAAGAAATACGGGTGTTACAATACTCCCCTCCTTAAAAAAATTTCGTCCTCGAAATTTCCGTCAAAATCAATGAGATCAAAATTAAATCCAGTTCTTATTCCTAATTGCCATTATGGTCATTTTGTATACCGAACAACAAACGACACACACATCTCTACATTTTTACTCCTAAATCAATATTCTACTCCAAGGTCCCTAAAGTTTTACTCGACTACCCAAACAAGACAATCCACTATTAGGATACTATACTCTTAGTGACAATTGTTATGGGTTAACTCCACTAATTAATTCCAATATCTTAAAGGTTACTTTATCTCTCATACAAAAAAAAAATTGATCTACTTCTCACAATAATAAATTATCCCATATGAAACTTAATAAAAGCCGCATTTCTTAAATCTTTCCAACAAAGGCATGGTTTTGTTACTCTTGTGAGTCTCAACTTAAGGTTCGAATTCTCACCTCTTACGTCCCTCAACTATTTACTTCAAATCTAAGCATTTTACTAACAAGCATAAAAGTTCCTTCCAATGATATTAAGTACAACTCACAACACAAAAAGAAATAGCATACACAAGAGTTAATGACTTAGAAAAATTAACATATAGGCATCATGATCAACTTTCTTATTCTAACGAAGCAACTAGCATCTACTTTTAATTAATTCCCAACATGTTATTTGTGAGAACAATTTGTTGGTGGGAATAATGCTGCAACCAAAAGGAACAACCAAACATAGAAAATCATAAGTCCAAATAATTGTAAACAACATGTACAATAGAGAACAAAGGAGAAAGTGAATTCATCATTGCGCAAGACTCCAAGGCGTGTATAACACTAAGCTTTAGGTTCGATTCGCCCCCACCAATCACTCTAGATTGGATGCAATAGGATGACCGGCGAATCCCCTTCAGGATACAATGGAGTTCCTTGACATGGTCTGCACACCCACACCAAGCGTATCGTCAATAGTATTTACAGAACAAGAGTTCCCTAACTTCAATTTGCGCATAAGAGAAGAAAGAGAATGATTTGAAATATTGAATTTGGTAGAGTTTTGTCTTAGACATATGAACAATGTATATGTGTGTGTTTTTCTACTTGTAAAGTTGTTCTATATATAGACCAACTCATACCATTTGGTGAAGATAAGTGTCTCTTCACTACAAATGTTCATGAAAGAACACAACCACTAGTGAAAGCCACCAAAGGACACACCTTTAGAACCAGAAACATTGTGTTTCTCTTTCACTTTAGTGTTATTGGATTCCTATTATTTTGGAAATCCCTCACATTATTCACTAAGCCTTGTGGAAAAAGAACGAGAACCTATAATGCTGCCAAGACAAATTATTTGAACACTATCAATTATAATCAAATCAAAACACCTGTGAAAATATTCCTAAGGTTTAAGTTTAGAAGTACATAAATTTGACTCTCAGTAAAACTGTTACAACATCTCTGGATTCGAACTGAAAGATAAGAGATAAATAATGCACTGCACCGATTATATTTAATTAAATTAATTAACCAACAAAAGTTTCCAACAATTAATTTAGTTATTCCCTTCATACCACTCGCCAATACTAGTTTTATCAAGCACAAAAGAGTTTCAAGATGTTCCGCGTATGTGGTACATGCTACATTTTATTTAGGATTACTCACACAACTACACATAAACATTCACAAAACACACGATTATCTATAACTTAAGAGTCAACAAAAATGTAATTATAGTGAGACTCGCAAATGACTATTTGACAGCATATCATAATTAAATTCTCAGTTCATGCTAATTTAAACATAACAATTCAATAAAGCACTTAGTCAGTCATGCACGAACTCAGAGCACACAACACCAATAATTTTATGACCACCACAATGTCAAATCCTAGAAGCTCGTATTAATGAAGTCAGAATTCAGAGAACAACAAATACAAAATAGAAGGAAAATCACAGAGTTCACACAGAGAAAACATAATAAACACACAACGCATGGCTTAAAGAATAGACCAAGCTCTATGAAAAATTCTCTCTAAGGGAATGAGTCATTTGAGTTCTCACTAAGAGTCTAACTTCTTTTTATCTGTTATAACCTTGATGATTCCTCTACGGAATACCTATTGCATATCTCATTACCTTAAAACTTACCGATTGAATTAGTCAGCTTAACAACTACCAAGAATAAAATAAGCGATGCTTGCAACTCTTCTCAGAGTTCACACATCAGAAGCAAAATAAACAACACAAACAGTCCAGTTAGGACCGAACAATCCAATAAAATTTACCTGATTCGAACAATCTGCAATGTCATCAATGGTTAGTACTAAAAGACAACAGTTGGTCGTTAACCGACACAACGACTCGACGACTTGGCCGGACGGACCAACCATTGCTCTGATACCACTAATGTAACACTCCTTTTCTACCCGGTAATTTATTTATTAAAAATCAGAGTTTCTTTTTTTTTGTCAACTAAAGGAATGTCACATTTCAACTTAAAAACATCACCACTCGCAATTAACAGTGTCAATCATAAAATTCACTGTATAAAGGAAATGCGATACATAACACCCTGCTAAAAGGGACGAACCCAAAAATAACACCGGTTTAGTCACCATAATAAAGAATTTGTTCACCGTGCAGCGGAATAAAACATAATTCAAACTAAACAATTATAACACTTTTGCAAAACCCCAAAGTCAAAGAGTGACAATAAGTAATAGACTAGCGTTCATCCCCCCGAGTGCTACGTATCAGAGCAGACGACCCGACTCAGCTAGCGAAGGTACCTAAGCCTTCACTCGAGATCACCTGTCACGTTACTGCATAGGGGTAACATTCAAACATAAGGGGCGAGTTCATCTAACAATATAATAGTGCACATGATAACAATATAATAGTGCACATGATAAGTATGGTGCCAGAGCAACAACGCTATATAAACCACATCGCACATCAAATCAGTCATCACAGCAAGTCATCACAATGTCATGATCATGTATGAAATGCAACCCATCGCAACGGGCGTATGCATGTGGTACCAGTCATCATCATCACTAAAAAGCCTTTATGGCATCATCGTCGCTTGTAAGACCGCAGCCTTTTATCGTCACTTGTAAGACCGCAGCCTTTTATCGTCGCTTGTAAGACCGCAGCCTTTTATCGTCGCTTGTAAGACCACAGCCTTTATGCACATGAGTTGCATGAGACACGATGACATGCAGCAAACACAACCACACACAATCACGGTCAACTTAGTGACCCATCACTTACCAATTTGCCATTGAAAGGCACATCACCTGTCAAGTTATTGTCACACATATATTTGCCACTAACATTCATCGTCATTAACATCATCGTCGCTAATAGCCTTTATGGCATCATCGTCACTTATAAAACCACATCTTTTATTCATCATCGATATCATCGTCAATCAAAGTAATAGCCACTAGGGGCATTATCGTCAAAACATCAACACATCATTATTGACACCGGGACACTAATATTACTGATTACATCAAATGGTTTTACTTCAGCTCACGACAACAAATAGGACACCAAAAAGGGTTTTAAACACCGAAATAGTTTTACGACGTCAACAACAACGACCACCAGGGACAGCCACTTGAGGCGCCCAGAACTGTCAGAAAAATAATAATTTTAACCTTAAAATAGAACACACAGGTAGAGAACTGAATAAGCATCGCAACGCACTTTGAAACACTTAAAACAGATACCCGAGTCAAAAGATATGTCAAAAACAAAACCGGGAAAAATTTGAGGAACATCCTGAAAATGGCGCCCAGGCACTCGGCGCCGAACAGGCAACACGGAAAACTGGCGCAGCCACTGAAAACTGGCGCAGCAACACAAACTGGCACCCTTGGCACCCCTGCGCCAAGACACAAACTCACGCACCCACGCACACAGCAACACTCACACACACCTTGGCACACGGCGCCCATGCACTGGGCGCCAAAAACAGCAACAGGATCACCAGGCAACACATCTTAGACACGGCGCCCATGCACAGGGAGCCTAACACAGAACACGCACAGACACCAAAACACACACACACAATTGGCCACGGCGCCCATGCACAGGGCGCCAAAAACAGCAACACGCCAAGACACCACACGCAACATCCTTGGCCACAGCGCCCATGCACAGGGCACCAAAAACAGCAACATGGCCACGCCCCGCAAATGGCGCCCAGCGCCAGGGCCCCAAATCCAGCGCACCCAAATCATCAAACAACACATATGCAATTTATCAATTTCGCAACATCCATTATCAAAACATCAATTTTGTAATAACCTACATCAAAACATCAATTTTATAATAACCTTCATCAAAACATCAATTTCATAACAATCATCATCAGCACCAATTTCAATCAACAACTAGTTCAAACAATTCAAACAAGAGTCATGGCAACATAGGTCTAAGCCCCTACCCTAATACCCATTATACCCACCATTATAGTGAAAGAGAGATCTCACCCTTACCTGGATTTTTGAAGATTTCGCAGACACCTCCTAGGTTGTATGAGTTCGCCGCCCCCTTCTATTACTATTTCTGGCTTGACGATCTTGTACGACATATAATTAACTGGGGTTTCGGCACGAGAGTCAACACAACGAACGAGTTGATATTATAATTGTTCGGCAACGGGTTCACAGGGCGACACAATGATAGGGACGACAACTTTGCTGTAATGCACAAACGAATAGTGTTTCTTGAAGAATTCGACGAGGGGAATGTAAGGATGACATCTCTTTTTTTTTATGGAACGACGATCGTAATAGCAAGAATCAAAAGAAAGCGGTAGCTTGATGGCTTCCAAAATTGACTTCATGTGAGTTATGCTTCCAAATATTCTCGTGAAAAGTTAAAATTTCACTAGCCACACAAATATGAAAAAAATATTGTCTTGACGAAGTGTGAGAATTACCATCGATTGGGGTTCAATATCTAAGCTTCCAAATATGGGCAATATATGAGGATATGAGGATTTAATATTTTAAAGATGGAATTTGAGATAATCATACCTGGAAGAATAAATTTGCTATACGCATACTGCACGTGAACGGTGTAGAATTAACATAGGAATGGGAACAATGCTGGTTTCTTTAGGGAGGATAAAAGAGAGAAAGGATTATGGTTAATATTTGCGGCTGATCATTTGAGTGATGGAAGATAGTGGGGAAATAAGGTTTAATTTTAAAAAGTGGGCTTATCTTCACAAGCTGCCGAACTTGGGCCAATGCACATAGGTGCATGAGGGACTCTATGGAGGTGCTTCCTAGTAAAAGTCCGAAATTCTTTTATATCATTTTCAAAGCATTTTAGTAAACATTAAAGGTAATTTTAACACTTCTATAACGAAAATAGAAATTCCAAAATATTGATATCTATATAGATAATTATTTATAATTTAAATAATCAAAATAAGAAATAGTTGTAGGATATCAAATATAACTAATCGTATATTATTTACAAATCAAAGGCACACTAAATTATCATAATAATTACTAAGACACATATACACGTAAGACCACAAAAATAATAAGATGAAGAAATCCGAGTGTTACACCCGAAGTACAGAATCAGAACCATTCAGCTCCTGGTAGCTCCAGTCAACGTGATCCTGAGTTGAGAAATGAAATGAATGCCATGAAGGCACAGATGAGCGAGATGATGAGACTCCTGTTGTCCTTGAAGAATGGAAATGACTTTCAAGCTGCTCAGTGGCCTCCTTTTGGCCTTCCTTTGGGTTATAGTCCTCCAAATCAAGGGGCTAACCCAGGAGCTAGTCCCGTGGCAATAGTTGAGAATGTACAGCCAACGTCTGTCGGGTCAGAAGGAATGACTGGTGAACCCCAGGTTCAGATCCCGCATCCAATTGTTATACCTCAGCCTCCTCCTCAGAACCTCAGTCCACAGCCAGCTGCCTTTCCACAGACTCAAGGCTTCGTATCCGGAAACTCCGTTTACCCTCAGGCTCAGCACTCAATGCCTCCACCTCCTTATGGTGTAAGTCATTCCCCTCAAGTCTATTCCGCTGAGCACCAACAGACCAAAGAGCAGTTCCAGATGTTAGAAGAAAGACAAAGAATGATTGAAGGCTTTGGCTCCAGGGCTAGGGAGGCCAGAGACCTATGCCTTATTCCTGATGTGGTGTTGCCGCCAAAATTCAAGGTCCCCGATTTTGACAAGTACAGAGGTGCGACCTGCCCAAAGAATCACTTGACGATGTATTGTAGGAAGATGTATACCTACTCCCGTGATGACAAATTGCTAATCCATTGCTTCCAAGATAGCCTTGCCGGGGAATCCCTTAATTGGTATATGAAGTTAGAGCCATCCCAAGTCCGCTGCTGGAAGGATTTAGCAGATGCATTCCTCAAGCAATATCAATACAATACGGACATGGCGCCAGACCGAACACAGCTGCAGAATATGAGCAAGAAGGAAAATGAATCATTCAAAGAGTACGCCCAGCGATGGAGGGCTTCGGCCGCACAAGTCACACCTCCTCTTTTAGACAAAGAATTGGTTTCTATGTTCATGGAAACCTTACCACCGCTATATTATGATTGTCTGATCAGCAGTGCATCATCCAATTTTTCAGATGTGGTGATTGTGGAAGAGAGATTGGAGAACGGATTGAGAAGTGGAAAGATTGCATAGGGGTCCACAAGTAGCACAAGTTCCCAAAAGAAGCCATTCTCTGGCTTTCCCAAAAAGAAAGAGGGGGAAACCAATACCATCACTATCAGCCCACCATACCAGCCACCCAACATCCCAGTCCCCACTCCCACACAAACAGCCCATCCATTCCAAAACAACAACCAAAGTAACCACCAAAGGACCTATCAAAACAGAACAACCTTTGACCCAATTCCCATGTCATACACAAACCTATTCAACTACCTCATCACCAATAAGCTCATCAATACAAGACCCATGAAACCTGTTCAACCACCTTACTTCAGAGGATACAATCCCAATAGTACTTGCGCTTTCCACGAAGGGGCAGTTGGGCATGTCGTGGAGGATTGCAAAGCCTTCAAGATAGTGGTGCAGGACTTGATAGACAAAAAAGGCATAACTTTCAAGCAGGTGCATGAGGGGTCGTTCGGAACTCATTCCAACAGGCATACTATGGCAAGGAAGATATTAAGGGCTGGCTACTATTGGCTGCATATGGAGGCGGACTGCTACAGTTTTGTGAGGAAGTGCCACAAATGCCAGATTTATGCCGATCACATACATGTGCCACCGGCTTCATTAAATGTCTTGACTGCATCTTGGCCATTTTCAATGTGGGGCATGGACGTCATCGGTCCCATAGAGCCCAAGGTGTCAAATGGGCACCGCTTCATCCTAGTTGCAATTGATTACTTCACCAAATGGGTCGAAGCCGCTTCATATTCCAGCATAACCAGTTCTGTGGTTGCCAAGTGATAACCCTGTTTTATATAGGTTATTTATGCTCCTAATACTTAAGTCAAGCTTATTTCTCAAGTAATTCTAGTGCTTAAATATGTGAATATATGAATATTAGGATAAATATAGGTTATCAATCAATTCCTTAAACCTTGGGCATCATCAAATCCCTTTGTGAATATGTTTGATGTTCTGCTTTAGCGCTGCAGCGGTATGCTATCAAGGAGACGCTACAGCGTTATATGACGGCTGACCATTGAGATATTTGTGTGGCCACTTGAGGACATGATGAGTCACCACCCTTATCTCTTCCCCTCAGCTGGATATTTTGACTTTCAAGTGGATGCTAAATTACACTTGGCGCCTCCTAAATGGAACCCATGTGATAGTTGTTGTATTCCATCATTAGCACTTTTTGTAAAGTACTTTAAGGATAATATCTAAGTCTTATGATCATCATGTGATATTATTATTCTATTAAGACTTAGTTAATAATTAGATTAATTAATATTGCTTCTCTAGGAGGTAACATACGTAGACAAGTAGTGACAACTTTGAAGGAGAACTACACATGACATAGTAGCTTTTCTCCATTGATACACTTTTAAGCTTTTATATTTTTAGCATAGTTTTTCTAGTCTTCATCGAAGGTTTTGCTCACGCCTCAACTTCATCTCTTGTATGCTACTTGGGATCATTGGAGTGTATCTTTTGCAACCACTCTTCTCTTGTCTTCATACGGTAATACATACTCTCTAGTTGTATTATGTTGATGGAACTTGTGATGAGCTAACTTTGTTGTAGTTGGATTGTCCTTAGTATGTAATGAACCTTGAGTAACTTTTGTATAATATTATGATGTTTGTGTTTTATTCCTTGTGTCATAATACTTTCAATCTTGGTTTGGGAATGATCAACTAAAACAAGGTAACTTTGTGGGTACAGACATGGTTCACAAAGAGAACTCAAGGAATGATATGAATGAAACCCTTTAAAGACATTTAAAGGAAGCTTAACTCTAGACATAGGGGAGTAATAGTTCATAAGGCAAATGTTGTAAGAGCTTAATATACAGGGGTAAAACTTATTTAGAGCCTAGACATAGGAGTCTTGTAACATAACCCTGACGAAAGTGACTGAAAGGCACGCCACCAAAGCGCTACAGCGTCTACGGATTCTCAAGCGCTACAGCGCTTAACGCTACAGCGTCTAAATATTATTTGAACATTACTCTTGGGAATTTACATAACTATTGAGCTATCCAACTCACCTTTAATTACTTCAAACTTAATACTATTTTATCACAACTTATAATGTTTACAACTCTTTACCTTTACTTGTTACTTAATTCTTTTCACTAAGATTCTAATCACTTAAACTTCTTAGATTAATTCCAATCCCTGTGGGAACGAATTTTAGATATCATTATATTACTTGTTGCGATTGTGTATACTTGCACATCACCTTTTCGCACAACACCAAGTTTGTAAAGAGAGATTTGGTTTGTCGCTATGGGCTTCCAGACAAGATTATCACAGATAATGGCAGCAACCTAAACAGTAAGATGATGAAAAAATTGTGCACAGAGTTTAAGATCAAACATCATAATTCTTCCCCATACCGTCCTAAGATGAACGGGGCAGTCGAAGCAGCCAATAAGAATATTAAGAGGATTGTGCAAAAGATGCTCCCTTCTCTTTGGTGTATGGGTCGGAAGCAGTCCTCCCTATTGAAGTTGAGATACCCTCCCTAAGGGTGCTGATGGAAACCAAGTTGGAAGAAGCAGAATGGGTCCAAGCTCGTCTGGATCAGCTGAATCTCATTGAGGAGAAAAGAATTGCTGCCCTGTGTCATGGCCAGTTGTATCAACAAAGGATGAAGACAGCTTTCGACAAGAAGGTTCGTCTCCGAGAATTCAGCGAAGGAGACTTGGTGCTCAAGAAGATCCTGCCTATTCAGAGTGACTCCCGTGGGAAATGGACCCCAAGTTATGAAGGGCCATATGTGGTGAAGAAAGCCTTTTCTGGAGGAGCATTAATACTCACCAACATGGATGGTGAAGAACTCAAGAACCCAGTCAATTCAGATTTAGTCAAGAAATATTACGCCTGAGAAAAATAAAAGAAAAAGAGAAAGATGAGCCAAGCAAGAATTAACTCGCTAGGTTGAAAACCCGAAAGGGCGGCCTAAGCAAAATTGAGCGACCCGGTGGATTGAAAACCCAAAAGGGCGATCCAGGCAAAAATTAGGGTCAGAAAAGTTGGACATAAAAGAAAAGGGGTAAGCAGTGCTTCCAAAAGCTTGGATAAAAGGGTGATCAAGGCTGCAAGTATGAGCGGTTGGCATCGAACGCTCCAGAGACAAAGAATATTCATAAGATCTGCTGCGTCCATTCTCCTTTTTCTTTTTCTTAGTTTCAGGAAAATTTCCAATGTACCCTTTTCAGTCAGCGTGACACTCTGCGCGTCTGACTCCCGTATGAATAAAAGTCCAAATTTTTCATTCTATCAGTTTGCTGTCTTATCATTGCTTTATTTTCATTTCTGATTTTAAACTACGTTTTATGGTAGATGATAAATAAATCATGGAAATGTGCATAAGTCATAGCATTAAGATCATTGCGAAATTTTTGAAAATGATAGCAAAAGAGACGATCTTTCAGTCAAGTAAGCTCACAAGAATCAAATAAGAAGCGCTGATGGCATTAAAACGAGAGGACGAAACTCGGCTCCCGAATATTTATCATAGATAATCATAGTGTCTCATAATGCAAGTCCCGCGAGTGGGTCGGACCAAAAAAAAAAAGAAAAAAGAAAAAAGAAAAGAGAGCGCTCAGGCGCGCATTGCGGATTGGAGCCCAGAGAGATCATCGCTCCCTTCTGCCCAGGTCTCACATCGTGTACGAGCAACGCGATGGACCGTAGCCCCATGTGAGGTTCAACGGAATAGTTGTATCAGCCTAAGATACAGTGGACGCCGTGCATTGATCAGTATGTCAGTTCCGGAGCTGATAACGATCCCCCCGGTCGCTCGAATGACCAGAGATTCTCAAGATGCGTGCTCCTCAAAGCCACGTGCAAACTCAGATTCGCAAGGGTTCGTTTACAGGTTTTAGGCAGCCTGGCAATTTACCGCTTTCTTTATCGTTTTCTTCATTTAGCGCTTTCCTTGCCTTTCGCAGTTAGCGTGCATGTTGTTAACCATTTCGTTTATCGTTTCCTCATCAACGCTCCAAGTGTTGATTCAAAAAAAAAAAGAGAAGAAGAAAAGAAGAAACAGAAAAAGAAAATTCGGGTTTCTCCAAGTAGACAAAATAGGTATAATTTCTGAATTCTTTATTTATATTTTATCTTCGAAATATGTCTCGGCCAATTCATATTTCTTGGTAAAATCGGAATAAAGAGGGGCAACTGTCATACCCTAATTTTGTCCGACTAATTGAAAAGTCCCAAATTTTGTTGCTTCGCATATTGTTTTAAACGCGGGTGTCTTTGGCACTCTCGTGCAACGATTTTGTTTGGCGCTCGTTATTTTCAAAAAAAAAAAATCCAAAAATAAGTAATGAAATAATAAATAACGCGAGCGCGTGTTGGTTGCGAGTCACGTGTGAGTAGGTGCGTCACCGCGCGTTATTTCACCGTTTTTTAGAAAAAGTGAGGATAACATGAAATCGGTCTTAATAACGTACGCGCGTGCGCATTAAAGTCGCATACGCGTTCCTAGTCTTAAGGCGAACACGCTTTTCATTTCGAGTCGTGTGAGTCGTTGCGTCGGTGCGCGTTATTTTTACCGCTTTTTTTGTCAAAAAATAATAATAATAAATAAATGGTAGAATAAAATCAGCTGTCCCTTTTATTGATTTTGTTACATATGTAGACAAAAAAAATTAAAAAAAATGGAGAATAGTACAAAAAAGGGGAGAAGTCAGCTCTTCTATTTACATATAGACAAGAAAAATTAAATACAAATGGTACAAAATTAATTAAAAGCAAAAAAGAGTACAAAAAAATAAATAAATAAATAATAATAAAGCAAAATAAAAAAAAAAGGACAGCCCAGGTCGTTGCTACCTTTGCTGCAGCTGGGAAAACATTTTGAGCTTCAAACTCAAGCTTATTTCTTCTTGTCCCTTTGCCTGCCTCCCATTCTCAGCAAAAGCATTGCTGCAGTGGCAGCAACCCTGCTGCCATCCCCTTGCTGCTCCACTATGTCTCTGCTGGTCCAACAGCTTTGTCTCCAAGGGGATTTGCTCCCCTGCTTCATGCCACACCTACACCACATTTCTCTACCTATAAATACAACAAAACAGAAACAGTGTTAGGGGAGGAGACACACAGGGCAATTCACACACAGAAACGTACAACAATGCATACACAGCACTGAGTATCAAATTCAGAGTTCAAAAAGGGGGAGAAAATTTTTCAGAGATCACCAGAAAGATTCAGGCTTCACACTGAAACCTAATCACTAAAATACCGAGTTTAGAAATTCTGAGAGACAGTGAGGCGAAAAAGAGTGAGTGGAGAGATTTTACCTCCGGCCACCGTTCACAGTGGCCGCCGCCGTGAACTCACCGTGAATCACCATCACCACCGTCGCAAACCTCGCCTCCTCCCACAGTCACTACCGCAACCCGAACGACCGAACCCCCTCCTCAGCCATCACCAAACACCGACTGAACCCTCCACCACCGCAAATCGCCACACTCCGCCATCAACCACACCGAACCACCATCGCACCACCACTGTCTTCCTCTCTCTCCACCGCAACAACCCAACGCGAACCCCCGTAATCACCACCCCTGACCGTCAACACCGCACCCAACCGACGCCATGAGGGAATGGATCTGTGAGGGAGTGAAGCCGCCGTAAAAAGAGAAGAAGAAGATCGGTCCGGTGAGGGGAGAGATCGAAGCTAGGGGAGAGGGAGAGGGATCAAACGGCGTGGGAGAGAGAAAAGCGAAGTTTAGGGGTGAGAAGGAGGTGTTGGACGGCGGTGAGAAACTCAGAGTTAGGGATGGAAGGGGACCGTGCGACGTTGGTTGGTGAAGAAGATGAGAACGGTGGTGAGGGAGAGGAGAATGTTGTTGTTTCGGTGAAGAGGAAAAAGCAGGGTTGAGGGTGATGGGTATGAAGAGGCGCCGTGGAGGGGGAGAGGAACCGATTTGGTCATTTTGGGAACATGGGCGCCGTTGAGAAGAAGGAAAGAAATTAGGGTTTCCACTTTAGTTAAGCTTTTATAGTGTGGAGCCTAGGGTTAATTCTGTTATTTCGCATCTTATTTTTTTCAGATCTCTATTTACACCCCCTGCATTTTACTCCGCACGCCCCCTTCTGAAGCCCATGATTTTTTTGAAACGCAGCCCAGCTTACAAAAACAACCTGGGCTCACTATCTGCACCCCAGTTTTAATAATACAGCCCCCCCTGTAACTTACACCCCATTTTACTACTGCACCCCCTGTTTCTCCTTTTTTAAAATTTTGTTTCTTTCCCCTAAATAAACTTTTTTTTTTTTTACAAAATCGTTTTCCCAAATAACAGATTTTCTTTTCCCTAAATATGAATCAACCCAATTGCGAAAACTCATTAAACCAAAAACTTTGTTAGTGGTCTTGCGAAGCCTTTGCTTGCATGATCATTAACGATGGAGTGCTAGTGATGGCCACCCATAGCCTTTGTTAGTTTGGTCATCATAAAGGCTTTCATTTTTTCAAAAGGAGATTTTTACATGCACTTAAGTGGGTTTTAGTAATGATCACCCATAACCTTTGTTAGTTTGATCATTATGAACGCCCTTCACTTTTCAAAGCCAAAGCAAAAAGACTTTCCTTTTCAAGGCTCGTTAGAACTACGTCGCTTTGATTCCCATTTGGGATACGTAGGAGCGAGTCACGTTCTCGTCAAGCGCAACAAATAAAAATCCTTTTCGCAACCATAAACAAATCATTTTCATAAAACAAACAAAAAGAATCATTTTCAAACCCATTGTCGCTAGTGGCTAATCAGAACCTTTGTTCGTCTAACCATTGGTAGCAATGTCTTTTCCCAAAAGAACAACAAAGCGGTGATCACCCATAACCTCTGTTAGTTTGATCATTCGTGCCAATCAATCTTTTTCAAAAACCATTTTCAAAAAAAAACAAATAAAAACGAGTTGCTACTAACAGTCAATCAGAACCTTTGTTCATCTGACTAGTGGCGGTGACTCCCATTTTTTAAGAGTACTTAGCGGTGATTACCCATAACCTCTGTTAGTTTAATCGTTCGCTGAATACTCGTCCTATTTCGAAAATTCACTAAAAAGATAAAAAAATAAAAACCTTTTCATGACAACCAAGAACTACGTAGCTTTGAATTCTCCATCACACCGGGAGATACGTAGGAGCGAGAGGCTAACTCTTGTCAAGCGCCAAAAATAAAAATTTTCATTAAGTCTTCTCATTCCCTTTTCAATAAAGAAACAAATTTAAGTATTTTCCAAATCAACAGTTAAAACCACACGTTTAATTAAAGGTTCCCTCTCAGTAGAGAGGACGTGTGGGGTGCTAACACCTTCCCTGCGCGTAACCGACCCCCGAACCCTATTCTCTAGTTTCACAAGACCAATCGCTTTCCAAAAAAGGTTTTCCTAATATTTTCCTTAATAAATATTGGTGGCGGCTTCATTGTCTTAGGAAAAGTTGTGAACGAGGAAGGTTCTCACTCGGGGACTTTTTCGGGCGCAACACGATGAAGCTGAAATCATAGCCTATGTGTTTTCTTTAATCAACATGCAGTCATATGTTAATTCTAAATTTCTTTGGGTTCATTATATTCTTATTTTTTTTATAAGTAGATAATTTTATTTTTAAATGTCCATATTTATAAAGAAAGGTGGACTAAGATACACTAAAACACCTTGAAAATGTTGAATAAGTAAGCTAGTTCGACTAGCTGTTTCGACTAAGCTAGTTCGACCCCTCTCAACTTGTCTGTCGAAGTGGAGGGTGTCGAAGTTTCTCTTTAGATTTGATTTTCATGCTTTCATTAATTGCTGACTCAGCATACGTAATGTACTATTTATACAATCACAGTGATGCAATGAACAGTACATACATTTACAGTTTTCACTCTAACTGAATTCTGTTATTCCCTCTCCCTCTCTCTCTCTCTCTCAAGTGTGTGCGTGTGTGTGAGTGAACCAGAGAATCTGGAACTTCCAACAAATGGTATCAGAGCATAATTGTTGAAGTTTCAGAGTGTGAATCTAGAGTGAAGAAGACGAGTGAAGTCTCAACGATGAGAGTGAATCATGATATGGAAGAGTGGCTATGGCATTTCAGATATGGACATTTGAATTTTGGTGATTTGAACAGGATGCAGAGCAAGACAGTAGTGAAAGGTCTGCCTCATATCCATGTTCCAAAAGATGTATGTGCAGAGTGTGTGGAGTGCAAGATGCCTAGGGGTTCCTTCAATCCAAGTGTGCCCAGTAGAGCAAAGAGGAAGTTGCAGGTGATCTTCTCAGATGTGTGTGGCCCCATAGTGCATGAAACTCCTGCAGGTAACAAGTATTTTGTTACATTTATTGATGAATTCACTAGGAAACTTTGGATTTATTTGATTAGGAGGAAGAGTGATGTGTTGGGAGTATTCAAAAAATTCAAAGTCCTAGTCGAAAAACAATGTAGACAGACTGTTGAAGTGTTAAGAACTGATGGTGGTGGAGAGTATGTGAATACTGAGTTTAATGAGTTCTATGAAGTTGAAGGAATAACACATAAGATCACACCTCCATACACTCCTCAGCATAATGGAGTGGCTGAGACAAAAAATAGGACATTGCTTAATATGGTGAGAAGCATGTTAAAGAGTAAGAATATGCCTAAGAGATGGTGGGGAGAGGCAGTTAATACTGCGGCATATATCATTAATCGAAGTCCAACTAAGAGATTGGAAGACATCACCCCTGAGGAGGCTTGGACAGGTGTCAACCCAAACGTGTCGAACTTCAGAGTATTTGGATCTGTTTGTTTTCGACACGTGCCTGATCAGCAGAGAACGAAGTTAGATGACAAAGGAGAAGTGATGGTTATGATAGGCTATCATTCGACCGGGGGTTACAAATTGGTGAATCCTGTGAATAATAAAATTGTGATAAGTCGAGATGTGGTGTTTGATGAGGGGAAGACATGGGGGTGGAATGATAAGGGAGAAAGTTCGACTGCTGTCGAACAGAATTTATTCGACGTACCTGATTGTGTCGAAGAGTCAGAACCTGGAGGTGAAACTGAGCCTGTCGAAGAGAGTGATGGTGAAGAGGGTAGTCGAGAAATACCAAGAAGATCAATGAGACAAAGACAGGTTCCTGCAAGACTAAGTGACTGTGAAGTGATGACTGATAGTGCAGTCAATGACAAAGGTGATATAGTGCACTTTGCACTTCTTGCTGAGACAGAACCAGTGACTTGGCAGGAAGCAATGCTGAATTCGAAGTGGATGGAAGCTATGAAAGAGGAGATTAGATCTATAGAGAAGAACATGACTTGGGAATTGGTCGAATTGCCCAAAGGAAAGAAAGCAATAGGTGTGAAATGGATATACAAAGTGAAAGTAAATCCTAAAGGTGAAGTAGTGAAGTACAAAGCAAGATTGGTTGCTAGAGGATTCCTACAGAGGTATGGTGTCGACTACGAAGAAGTCTTTGCACCTGTTGCAAGACTTGAAACTGTGAGAGCTGTGGTAGCTCATGCTAGTATGCAAGGGTGGAAGATACATCAACTTGATGTAAAATCTGCCTTCTTAAATGGAGAATTAGAAGAGGAGGTGTATGTCGAACAACCAGTGGGTTTTATTCGACAAGGAAGTGAGAACAAAGTGCTGAGATTGAGAAAGGCATTGTATGGCCTAAAACAAGCTCCACAAGTTTGGAACAAGAAGATAGACAAGAGCTTGATCAACATGGGGTATATGAAATGTGTTTCTGAGCATGGGGTGTATGTGAAGTCAGATGGTGGTGATGTGATAATCCTATGCCTCTATGTTGACGATTTATTGGTTACGGGTAACAATGAAAATAAAGTGGCAGAATTCAAGAAGAGAATGATGAATACTTTCGAAATGACTGACCTAGGAGAGATCTCCTATTTCCTAGGGATTGAATTTCGAAGTACTTGTGAAGGAATGTTGCTATCACAGAAGAAGTATGCTTCTGATATACTACACAGGTTCAATATGCAACATTGCAACAGCGTCGAAACACCGGCAGAGGTAGGGCTATGGCTCGACAAAGATGCTGATGAACCAGAAGTGGATGCAACTGAGTTTCGACGGGTGGTTGGGGCACTGAGATATCTCTGCAACACCAGACCTGACCTTAGCTTAAGTGTTGGTCTGATTAGTAGAGTTATGGACAGGCCTAGAACATCGCACCTAGCTGCTGCTAAACGAATCCTAAGATATGTCAAAGGCACTGTGGCATATGGAATTCTGTTGCCTAGTAAATGCAGAGACAATGAGAAACGTTTCTATGGCTTCACTGATGCTGATTGGGGAGGTGACAAATCTGATCGAAAGAGCACTGCTGGATCTGTGTTTCTGCTTGGCTCAGGTCCCATCTCATGGAGTTCGAAGAAGGAATCAGTGGTGGCATTGTCCTCATGCGAAGCTGAGTACATTGCTGCTTCAATGGGAGCATGTCAAGCAATCTGGATAGACAATCTGATGCAAGAGCTAATGATCAAGAAGGAAGGTGCTGTGGAGTTATATGTCGATAACAAGTCAGCAATTAGCTTGGTGAAACATCCAGTGGCACATGGACGGTCGAAGCACATTGAGACGCGTTATCATTTCTTAAGAGACCAAGTCACAAAAGGAAGGCTGAAGCTGAGCTACTGTAGATCAGATATGCAGGCAGCTGATTTGTTCACCAAGGCAGTGAAGGCAGAGACATTCAAAAGGCTAAGGAGCATGTTGAATGTGATTGATTGTAATAAGTTTGCGTAGATAGATTTTACTGTATTTTGTTGTTATTTGCTTATGTTAGTAACTAGCTTAAGGGGGTGTGTTGAATAAGTAAGCTAGTTCGACTAGCTGTTTCAACTAAGCTAGTTCGACCCTTCTCAACTTGTCTGTCGAAGTGGAGGGTGTCGAAGTTTCTCTTTAGATTTGATTTTCATGCTTTCATTAATTGCTGACTCAGCATACGTAATGTACTATATATACAATCACAGTGATGCAATGAACAGTACATACATTTACAGTTTTCACTCTAACTGAATTCTGTTATTCTCTCTCTCTCTCTCTCTCTCTCTCTCTCTCTCAAGTGTGTGCATGTGTGTGAGTGAACCAGAGAATCTGGAACTTCCAACAGAAAAGGCTACACTAGAACTAAGAAAAAAAACTACACCAAAGCACACTAAGGCTACCAAAACATAATGAGATGAACAAAAACAAAAGCTACACCGAGATAAGACAAAACCAAGCTACTAGATCACCAACAAGACACCAAATCTCTCGAGAAACCTCCAAAGCAGGCCAAAACCATCACAACAAGGATCACCCCTTAATGACGATCTAAGCAAAAACTCTGATGATAGATCCACTCCACTAAAGCCTATTCAGATGAGGGATTGACTCCTTAAAACCACCAAAACACCAAAACTATCCAAAACACACTAAAACACAGCAAACTAAAGCTATCAAAACACCTTTATTAAATTCTTATTATGTATAAGTATGGAGGTAATAAGGAGCTTTGAGTGTGTGGTGGTTAGTGTTAAAAAGTGATTGAGACTCAAGATAGATTTTGGGCCCTGAATTTGGATTATAAAACTCTAGAGAATTTGGGTGGTGATACTTGTGCTAAATTACCTAAAAACAAGTTGGCCAAATTTATTATTTTTATTGTTCTTTTAAAAAGCAAGTAAGTTTTCTATTTAAGTGGATCCAAGTCCAATAACAAATAATGGGATTACGCCTAACATTGTTGGACCAAAAACTGAACAATCGTTCATGTTCTGGACTGGACCGGGAAGTCCATTCAGCAATACCAGGAGGTGCCTTTAGCAATTGGATATGGATTGGCCCAATCATTTCAGCCCCTATCCACAAAATACAAGCCCAACTAAGGCCATCACACTTGAATGGTTAAGATCGATTCTACTGATCCGACGATCCACAGACGGGCATGATTTCCTATAAATACCGGCTCCCATTGCCTTCATAAGGTATAAATACCGGCTCCTATTGCCTTCATAAGGTAAATCCGCCGGTAAATTATCGGCGGATTTTGGGAGTTACCAGCGGCCTGGGTCCCCCGGTAAATTACCGACGGATTTTTCATTGCTTACCGGCGGATTTTAAAATCTGAAAAATTACCGACGGATTTTATGTGCTTACCGACGGATCATTTTAACGAAAAAAATTTAAAATCAATGCACCGGTAATTGCAATTACCGGCGGATAATTTCGGCAATTATAAAATAAAATTTTAAAAAAATCTGCCGGTATTTTCAAATAATCCACCGGTAATCGTAGAAAATCCGCCGGTAATAGCCAGAGGAAAAATCCGCCGGTAAGCTGGATTTCCGGCGGATAAATTTTAAATTTTGAAATTTAAAAATCTGCGGTAAGCACCGAAAATCCGTCGGTATTTCACTCGAATCCGCCGGTAAGCACGAAAATCTGTCGGTATTTCACTCTAATCCGCCGGTAGTCAATGGAATCCGCCGGTATTGGCCATTACCGGCGGATTTGTGCGAGATAGTCGTTGGTGTGTTGCCTTTATATTCGAACCGCTTCCCTCACTCTTCACTCACTCTTCACTCTCTTCTCCAAAATCTCTCACTCTTTTCCTCTCAAATCTCTCACTCATACTCTTCAATTTCCATAAATTTCTCTACATATCTCTTTTCTATATTTCCTCTTTCTTCTTCCTTCTCATTCAATCTCTTATATATTTCCTCTTTCTTCTTCCTTCTCATTCAATCTCTTCTCAAATCTTCTCACATACATACACTTCATTTTTCTCAATCTCTTCTCAAAATCTTCACACATTCATATACTTCATTTTTCTCAAATCTCTTCTCTTCTCACATTTCTCTTTTCTCATTACTCTTATCTTCTCAAATATTCAGTCTACGAATTTAAATAAACGAATTTTAAAAAAAGAAATAAATTAAATAAGAAATAAATTAAAATAAACGAATTTAAAAAAGAAATAAATTAAAAACATTAAAAAAAATTAAATAATATTTTTAAAATAAATATATTACCGGCGGATTTTTTTAAATTACCGGCGGAATTTTTAAAAAAATTAATTACCGGCGGATTTTGGGTGATTACCGGCGGAAAATCCGCCGGTAACGGTTACCTGCGGACGACTTATCGGCGGATTTCTGGCGGAAAATATCCGCCGGTAATGTCCAATTTCTGGCGGATTTTGGCCATTACCGGCGGATTTTGTCTTCCGGAAATCCCCGTTTTTCTTGTAGTGGTACTCCTGAGGGCAACATCGCCAGCCTGCCTGACAAGGGTACGGGCAGCCTACCCAATCCTCGAATGTGAGCCAACTTTTGGATCTCCTGGCCACTCGCACTCAAGTTATGCTGCAGCAGGAAGCTCGCCTAAGGCAGATTGATAGGCGTGAGGCTTCCCTACCTGAGCAGCCTCCTCCGACAACGGTAGCTTCAAGGCGCCATCGGTCTCCCCCTCGAAGGCACCACGTCCATCGTTCCCCCAAGGCGAAGGCACGTGCATCGATCTCCCCCTCGGCAACGCAGGCATGAAGGATCGGGCTCGCCTCCAAGGACCCCTCCATCCCCTCCAGAGGATACCTACCAGATTCACGACTCCCACTCCAGGACCTCCTCACGTGCATCCCCTGATTCTCATGAGAGGCCAAGGAACCAAGTCAATACCCACCGGAGGCACCATCGGGGATCGCCATCGAGGAGATCCCCCGACCAATGCAGGTATCAAGATTTGGACTATGAAGACACCTCCCCTCGAAACTCAAGAAGGTTTTCCGATGAAGGACCTTTCACTCGAAGGGTGGATGAATGCCGAATCTCAATGGCCTTGGAGAAGCTGCCAGCTCTCAAGATGTATGATGGAGCCGGAGATCAGACCGCCATCTGGCACACTTCTCCGTGATGATGCGCTATAGAGGCACCAGGGAGCCTGTTCACTGTAAAATCTTCCCCCTCACTCTTGAAAATTCCGCATTAGAGTGGTTTCAAGAGCTAAGGCCAAATTCCATCTCCTCATGGAGTCAGCTGGCGAGAATGTTCACAGCTCGTTTCACTGCCTCCTGGTTGAAACCCAAATCTGAAGAAGTGCTGAGGGCCGTCAGGCAGCGTGATAATGAGACGCTAAGAGAATACATTGAGCGTTTCTATAAGGAGACTTTATGTGTGCGAAACTTGGAAGATAAGCAAAGGTTATTTTGGATGAAAGACGATCTAAGAAATGTGCGATCATACCAGCACTAATGCACCGGATCCCATCAGAACTCCGCAGTTAAGCGCGCTTGGGCGAGAGTAGTACTGGGATGGGTGACCTCAAGGGAAGTCTTTTCCAGATTGACGTAGGGATCAACAAGCCCAGGAACTTGGGCGAATTCCTTCAAAGGTCACAAAAATACATGGACTATGAAGAAGACAACATGGCGTACCAAGAGGAAACCAAGGTTGGCAACAAGGAGGACAAGCCGACCTACAAGGGCATTGAAGAACCATGGAAGAAGGGAGCCCAAGATGAGAGAACTCCTCGGGAGTCCCGACCCCGACAAGGTCGCTTCTTAGAGTACACCCTGCTCTGCTGAACACATCCCTGGCTGAGATCCTTTTCGAGTGCGCCGACTCGGAGTTTCGGGACATCAAACAGCCCGAACCTCTCGTGCAATGGAAAGGCCGAACCTCTAAGAAGTACTGTCGTTATCACAAAAGTTATGGGCACAGTACCAACAAATGCAACACCCACAGGGATGACATTGAAGAGCTGATCCGCGAAGGGAAGCTCGCCCAGTACGTGAATGAAGAAGAGGATGAGACTCGTGACTCTGAATGGAGAGCATGGCATCAGGACCTGAACCTAGAGCTAGGCCTAGTTAAGAATTTTGTTGTTTGGGCGCAAATGCGAAATGTAAAGCTCGATATGAATGATTAACAAAGTTCATTTTGTAATTACAGTTTTTACTCTACCTCACTAGCATTAACACTTGTTCCAAAGGAAATTCCTTAAAGATCAAGAAAGAAAAAGGGTCCAACTCCATAGTTAGGGTGCCTAGTAATGGAGTCAAGAGTGTCATGGCACGCCAAAACAAGTAAGTGACCTTGGTGGTCACAACCCCTTGGGCGAATTCTATCTGGGCCGAGTCCCGGTAAACTGTGCCAAGGGTATACTTCAAGCTGACCTTGGTGGTCACAACCCCTTGGGCGAGTTCTATCTGGGCCGAGTCCCGGTAAACTGTGCCAAGGGTATACTTCAAGATGACCTTGGTGGTCACAACCCCTTGGGCGTGTTCTATCCGGGCCGAGTCCTGGTAAACTGTGCCAAGGGTATACTTCAAATTGACCTTGGTGGTCACAACCACTTTGGACGAGTTCTATTCGAGCCAAGTCTTGGTAAACTGTGCTAAGGGTATGCTTCATTACAAATTGTCACGATGAGCGTCGACAACTCAACTGCCTAAAGCAAGCAAAACTTAGCGACTATCTGCTTGAAAAAATTTTAAGTCCAACGAAAATGCGCACACACGAGAAATCACTAGCAAAGCATGAGACCATGAGGTCTTGGGTATCAAGCTCCAAGAAAAGCGCGAAAGTCAAGCAGGCGTGAGACTATGAGATCACGGACACTAGAGATACCCACATACAAGGGTGCTGTCTAGTCTGCAGACCATAACTTTGTCCGTCTTTATCCGATCGAGGCGTGTAAGCATGCGTTGGAAAGCCAAAGAGAAGCGCTACAATTCTCGTGTTGAACTCAAAATCCAATTCTGATGTCTTGAAGGCCTAAACTGCGAAATACATGCCTGCGCGGGATACCTATGCTTGGCCTCCCTCTCAAAGGTGGCCGGGCCTCCCTCTGGCTAATGTTGTCGGCTCTCTCTCTCTCTCTCTCTCTCTCTCTCTCTCTCTCTCTCTCTCTCTCTCTCGCTCTCTGCTCGGTTCTCCCTCACACTCCTCGGGTCTGTCCAGTCACTTCCTTTGTACAAAGTATGATATCATAAATTACCTCGTGCAATGGTGCAAGTTGGCACATGTGATGGGATAAATGATGATTAGTTCACTATGATGGCACACGTGATGGCACTATAGCTGACCGGGCCTAATTAGTACACATGATGGTACTATAAAAGATAAGCGTGTGTTGTTGCCACGTTATTATACAAGTGAGTAGTCACTCCACTAGGTACTCAAGCTTGCTCGTTGTAGACTTGCTCAACTAGGAGGGCCGACCACCTCCCTAAAAGCCTACTCGGTCTCCCTCTTTCAAAATAGGAGGGCCAACCACAACATTTATTCTCATCGGTGTCTCGGCCTAGACACGCTGATATTTTGATCCTAAAAAAGTCACGAGACAAAAGGGTTAGCATAAAGATAGCACACTTCATTGGTACGACAGAAGAGATCACAAAAGTAGCATGTGAGGGAATCAAAATGATGCATGGAGTGATGGACTTAGCATGTGAGGGAATCAAGATGATGAGTAAAGTGATGGTCTTGGCATGAGAAAGAAAAATCAACTCTCTGCTCGCCCCTCACTCTCTGCTCGTCCCTCAGCTCTGCTCGCCCCTCAGCTCTGCTCGTCCCTCAGCTCTGCTCGCCCCTCAGCTCTGCTTGCCCCTCACTCCCTGCTCATCCCTCACTCCCTGCTCACCCCTCAGCTCTGCTCGCCCCTCTTGATGTGATGGACTTAGCATGTGAGGGAATCAAAATGATGAGTAAAGTGATGGACTTGGCATGAGAAAGAAAAATCAACTCTCTGCTCGCCCCTCACTCTCTGCTCGTCCCTCAGCTCTGCTCGCCCCTCAGCTCTGCTCGCCCCTCTTGAAGTGATGGACTTAGCATGTGAGGGAATCAAAATGATGAGTAAAGTGATGGACTTGGCATGAGAAAGAAAAATCAACTCTCTGCTCGCCCCTCACTCTCTGCTCGTCCCTCAGCTCTGCTCGCCCCTCAGCTCTGCTCGTCCCTCAGCTCTGCTCGCCCCTCAGCTCTGCTCGTCCCTCAGCTCTGCTCGCCCCTCACTCTCTGCTTGCCCCTCAGCTCTGATCACCCCTCAGCTCTATTCGTCCCTCAGTTCTGCTCGTCCCTCAACTCTGCTCGCCCTCCTCTCTGCGCGCCTCCTCCCTGCTCGCATCACTCTCTGCTCGTCCCTCAGCTTTGTGCGCCTCATCTCTGCTCACCCTCCTCTCTGCGCGCGTCACCCTGTGCTCGCCCACTCACACTGTGATCAGGCCTCGCACTCAAACTACCAGGGGCGGTCACGCCACACCTGATCGGGTCGCTCTCTTTCAATTGACGAAACCAACCACACCACCAACAAGGCCGGCCATAACTCCCTCGTTCTCACCGGTCCTCGCCCTCCCTCGCTCAAGAAAGACAAGGGGTAAACCTCATGTATCAAACATAGAGAAAATCAAAACAAGAAGCGAAGAGGGTACCTCCAAATTCCCATTGCTGAAGACGTGGTCAGTCCTGGGCGATCAACGAAAACGAAAACTTAATCGGGCCAAGAGGAATAGTTCTGGTCGCCCCTCCCTCTTTCTCTCTCAAAGGAGCTCGCCTCACACCCTTTCTCTCTCTAAGAAATTTTGGTTTTGGCACTTGACAAGAGTAAATGGGAAAGGGGACCACCCCCTATTTATACAAGGTAAAAAACGATTAAAAATTACTTGCCATCGATCACCTCGATCAAGGCAAATTAGTAAAAAATGTCAAGAGACGAACAAGATAATTGCCGTGATCAGCCATCAAACTTAACATGCCCGACGACGGCACGAGCCGTGAGAACAGTCTAGCCTACGAAGGCATCCTTAACGACAACATCAAGTCAAGACCATCCCCCAGGATAGTCTCGACTTGGGGGGCAATTGTTCTGGACTGGACCAGGAGGTCCATTCAGCAATACCAGGAGGTGCATTTAGCAATTGGATATGGATTGGCCCAATCATTTCGGCCCCTATCCACAACATACAAGCCCAACTAAGGCCATCACACTTGAATGGTTAAGATCGATTCTACTGATCCGACGATCCACAGACGGACACGATTTCATATAAATACCGGCTCTCATTGCCTTCATAAGGTATATACTCTGATTCCTAGCTAAATCACTCACCTATTCTCAATACTGACTTGAGCGTCAGAGTGGCTTCGCAGGTACCCCCCGGGGCTCACACAAACCTCTGGCAAGGTAGCAGGAGACCTACCAACTGCAGTCAACTCAATACTACAAAGTACAGAACAGTTCATAACTTAATAATTATATATTCAATAGTGTTCTGGACTGGACCAAGAGACCCATTCAACATTTGGACATGGATTGGCCTGATCACTTTGATCCATATCCACAATATGCAAGCCCAATTATGGTTATCATACTTGGATGGCTCAGATCAACTCTATCAATCTGACGACTCACAACGGACACGAATTCCTATAAATACCAACTCACATTGCCATAATAAGGTAGATTCTCATTCCTAGCTAAATCACTCATCTATTCTCAATACTGACTTGAGCGTTGGAGTGGCTTCGCAGGTACCCCTCCCGGGCTCGCACTAACCTCCAGCCAGGCAGCAGGTGACCTACCAACTGCAGTCCACCTAGCACTGCAAGGTACAGAACAAATAGGAAGTTAAATAATTTGTTTTCAAATAGACCATCCAAAGTTAAAAACCAAATAACAATTTTTTTGTCTATTCTTATTAGATATTCTTAAATCATAAATGAAACTCTGTTTTTTAAAAACAGTTTTATGTCAACAAAGGAAAATTTGTTCTTAATTTTTTAAAAGGTAAATACTAACGTCATACTCTTTTGAACATATTCCCTAATATTGTGTGAACTTCATATGGATTTCCTCAAACTCACAAGATACATATATTATTTAGTAGAATTTATTTGAAATTCAACCCGTAAGAGTGTGTGGTGGAAAATGAGTGTTAGAGAATGCTATCGACACACTTTCTAACATTCATTTCTCAACTTACACTATTTTATTAATTGAATTTCAAGTGGGTCAGACGGATATATGACACAAGATTCATAATTCTAATAAAAACGGAAACTAATCATAATAATAACCAGGTGGTAAAATCTTAATTAAATGATATAATTCAAAATACTCTAAGATAAGATAAGACACATTCTAAAATCTAAATAAGACCTGTTTGAATTGGCTTACTTTTGAGTTTATGAAAAACAGCTTATGCAAATAAATAAGTTTTTATGTTAATTCATAAGTTCTCACTAATGAAAATTGTATCTTCATAAGTTGTTTTTTCATAAACTACTTTGACGAGCTTATGAATAATACATAAAAGCTTATTTATTTACATAAACTGTTTTGCATAAGCTCAAAAATAAGTCAATCCAAACTTATCTAACAAGATAAACTATTTTCAAATATTCTAATAATATATATGACTCTCCCCAACCCTAAATGGGTGTGCCTCCCCTTACCCAATTTTTTTTAATAAAGAAAATGTAACATTAATGATGGTTATTGTAAATGAAACAATCTATCTATCAATTACACCCACAATAAAAAACAAAAACAAAAGGACAATAAATAGAAGAAAGTCAAAATCAAGAAAATTAACTATAGAGGAGGTGAATGAATTAAATGGAGCCCATAATCATTCTTGGATTTCAACCTCAGAACATTAACTAGCCCACTTTCTTCACATTCCTTTCCGCGTACTCTCATCTCAGATCACACTAATCAACACACCACTGCATTCATTGCAATTCCACTACATCATCTTCATCTTATCTTTTTTTCAGTTTTCACCACCGTCTTTATCTGAATCCTCTGTTCTTTCTGTTACTTAGTACCCACAAAAAAGGACACTGAAACTTCACTTTCCACTTTCAAATTCAATTGATTCAAAATCACTTTTTAAACACAGATTCTTCTTCATTCTTAGATCTGACACTGCTATTCGCACAATTTATGTGAATCAAAATAAATAAATTGGTGATAAGTTCAAAGATCTAATGGCTGTTGCTACGAGAGGAGGCAGAGGTGGATCTAGCTTCCGTGGCTTCTTCTCGTTTCGGATCTTCATCTCTGCTATGTTCTCTCTTCTCTTCATTGCTACCCTTTCTGTTCTCTTCTCCACAAATCCCTCTACACCAAGCGATGACTCTGTAAGTTCCTCTGTTTTCATTCTACTTTTTTTTATAAAGATTTCATTTTGATTTAAACCCGTTATCAAGTTTATAAATTAGGAATTACCCTCTATTGTAGATTCAATTTGAAGCATAACCCACATAATAATTTGACAAATTGAATGAATTGGTCGTTCTCGTTCACGTTCCTCTGTTTTTAGGTTTTCTATTTTCATTGGTTTCTCTTTATTTTTTTTGTTTAAAGATTTGATTTTGATTGAAACCCAATGTAAAGTTGGTAAATTAGGAACAACCCATTATTGTAGATTTAGTTTGAAGCATAACCCACATGCTAATTTGGCAAATTGAACAAACCCTATAACGGTTTAGGTGTTTTTTTTTGGGTCACAGGATCTTCCTACAACTGGTAATGCATATGTGCACAGAACATTTTTGGCATTGAAATCTGATCCTCTTAGGACAAGAGTGGATTTGATACATCAGCAAGCTAAAGATCACATATCATTAGTGAATGCCTATGCTGCTTATGCTAGGAAGCTTAAGCTTGATATTTCTAGACAATTGAAGATGTTTGATGATTTGGCTCGCAATTTTTCGGATATTTCCGTGAGGCCGACGTATCGAGCATCGTTGTTTGAGTCGGATGGTCCGATTGACGAGGATGTGTTGAGGCAGTTTGAGAAGGAGGTTAAGGATAGAGTGAAGATTGCAAGGATGATGATTGTTGAGGCCAAAGAGAATTATGATAATCAGTTAAAAATTCAGAAGTTGAAGGATACTATATTTGCTGTTAATGAGTCGCTTAATAAGGCAAAGAAAAATGGAGCCTTGGCGAGCTTGATTTCTGCCAAATCGGTTCCCAAGAGCTTGCATTGTTTAGCGATGAGGCTAATGGGTGAGAAGATTTCAAATCCAGAGAAATATAAGGATGAGAAGCCTAGGCCAGAGTTTGAAGATCCCACTTTGTATCATTATGCAATATTCTCGGATAATGTGATAGCTGTGTCGGTGGTGGTGAGATCTGTGGTGAAGAACGCGGAAGAGCCATGGAAGCATGTTTTTCATGTTGTTACCAACAGGATGAATGTTGCAGCAATGAAAGTTTGGTTTAAAATAAGGCCGGTTGAAGGAGGTGCGTTTTTAGAAATAAAGTCATTAGAAGAATTCAAATTCTTAACTTCATCGTATGTACCCGTATTGAGGCAACTCGAAACCGCAAAAATGCGGCAGCATCACTTTGAGAATCAAGCTGAACACCCCAAATACCTGTCCATGTTGGAGTACCTTCGGTTTTATTTGCCGGAAATGTACCCTAAATTGCATAAGATCTTACTTTTGGATGATGACGTCGTGGTGCAAAAAGACTTGACAGGTTTGTGGACAATTGATTTAGATGGGAAGGTGAATGGTGCTGTCGAGACGTGTTTTGGCTCTTTCCACCGATATTCGCAGTACTTGAATTTCTCTCATCCTTTAATCAAGGAAAGCTTCAATCCAAAAGCTTGTGCCTGGGCCTATGGTATGAACATATTTGATCTTGATGCTTGGAGGCTTGAAAAATGCACAGAACACTACCATTATTGGCAGAACAAGGTAAATTTCTTTTGCTTGTAGTTGTAACTTGTAACTCTTTGCTTCTGTATATGCCAAAAATTTCTTACTGATAAACTGTGTCGATTGCTTTCTCGAGAGCCGTTATGTTTATAAAATACTCCCTCCGTCACTAAATATAAGACCCTTTTGCCATTTTTGCTTGTCCCTAAATATAAGACCCTTGACAAATATCTAGATACATTTATTAATCTTTTTCCAAATATACCCCTCATTAATACTACTAAATTGTCTCGGTATATGAAAAATTAACATCGAATGTTTCTACACACAAAGGATAATTTAGTAATAGTCGTACACAATTTATACATATTAATTACACATTTACACTACCAATTTCTCTTAATATGCGTAAAAAGTGCAGTAGGGTCTTCTATTAAGGGATGGTATGAGTAGTTGCCTTAATAGTTCTCAATCTGTTCCTTTTTACAATTGTTTATCGGTTTCCATAAAGCGGAACGCGCTAATTCTTGTTTGTTTTGATTCTGTTCTCAGAATGAAGACCAGACATTATGGAAATCGGCGAAACTTCCACCTGGTTTGATCACATTCTACTCTTCAACAAAGTCACTAGACAAATCATGGCATGTGCTTGGTTTAGGATACAATCCAAGTATTAGCATGGATGAGATCAACAATGCTGCAGTGATTCATTACAATGGAAACATGAAACCTTGGCTTGATATTGCTTTGAATCAATACAAAAATCTCTGGACCAAATATGTGGACAATGATATGGAATTTGTCCAAATGTGCAATTTTGGCTTATAATTAAGATTTAACAGAAGACTATTACAGTCATAATCTTAAGATAACACTTCCACTATGGTTTACCATATTCTTACAGTATTGAGAAAATCTCAAAGTTAAATGTTGCTTTTCACAGGAAAAAGTTGTGTTGTCATCAAGTATCTTTTATACTGGGAATACCATCTGAGAATTTTATTGTTGATAATTTTCAGATGTTAGGTAATAATTTTGATGAACTGAATTTGAAATGTACACGTAGTAGTTTTTTGTTTTTTCTCTTTCTCTAGTTTGGAGCATATTTATCATTTATTCATGGTATTTTCATGAATAATACACTGTTTATTTCCATTATTGATATACGCTACTACTTATCATAGGGATTTGGTTCTTTGAGTTGATCATAATGCATTTTGGTAACCCCCTATACCCCCACACAATTTGATAGTCTGAGAATACCCCTCAGTAAAACCACTTAACGGATTTATATTTAATTAGATAAATCTGGTTTTCAAAAATAATAAAATGGATTTACCTAAGAAATATTTAAATCCGTTTTTGTTATTTTTTAATGACAAATTTATCTATTATTAGATAATTCCGTTTTGAACTTTTTCAAAATAGATTTATCTAATAAATAGATAAATCTGTTTTGTAAAATAATTAATAAATAAAAGTGATAAATCTGTTAAATAATTAAAATAATTTTTTTTAAAAAATAAAATAGATATGAATATCGATTGTCTTTTGGTTCCGTTTAGTGTGTAGATATCCGTTAACATGTGATGATGTTGTACGTCGTGTGAATAATTTAGGCAAAAAAAATCGGTTTTCGAGCAACCTACTCCGATTGTAATGAAACCACAACCATTAAATCTGAAAAAAAAATCAAGAATCATGACGCCCCAAAAAGACACTTCCCACGGGTCTGCGGGGCTCAAAATCCCAAATTCCATCGTTTACTATTTTTTATTAATTTTTTGAATTTTTCATAAATTCCAAAAAATTTAATTTTTTTTGCATAACCTTATTTTGGTTTTACTAAATTTTTAGTGGTGTTTTTATAATTTTTAGATTAGTTTTAACTCTTTAACAGATTTTTAGTAGTGTTTTTATAACCATTTTTTAAAAATTTTAAATAAAAGAAATTATTTTTTAATACAAAACGGATTTAACTATTTATAAGATAAATCCGTTTTGAGTATTTTCAAAACGGATTTATCTAATAAATAGGTAAATCCATTATTATAAATTTACCAAAACAGAATTATGTGTTGATTAGGTAAATTCGATTTGCAAAAATATAAAAAATAGATTAAATATAAAAATATAAATATGTTTTGGAAAAAAATCATAAACAGATTTATCTTTAAATTAGATAAATATGTGTGAAAAAATTTATTGAGGTATTTTTGGAATAACAAATTTTGTAGAGGTATAGGGGGATATCTGGGGGCAAAAAAAAAAACCATGCATTTTCAACTAGGAATTTTCATTCTTGCAACTTTTTGAAGATAGGTGTGTGTTTGGAAACACAGCAGCACGAGTTTCAACCCACTTCCACGTAAAAGCTACAACTGAATGTTCAAGTAGTTTTTTTGGCTTAGTTTTCTGCAAAGTGCATTTGTTTAGGAATATTTCATCTATCGATTTTAATATAGATTGGATAATTCTTTTTTTCACAAAAAGTAAATTACATGAAAAAACATTTAGGGTATGTTTGGGAGGGGGTTTTGCGAGGGGAAGGGAGGAGAGTGTTGAACCAAGGATAAACACTCTTTGTTTTGAATGATAACAAATTACATCTTGTCTACTAATGGTTGCAGTTGAATGAAGGTACAGTGATTAAATCAAAGAGCAGGGACTAAAGTGCAATGGCTTGCAGAAGAAGCAACAATGAAGTTGAAGACCTAATTGTTTATCTGTTTTTGATAGGACTCAAATGTAAGATCCTATCCCTCCAGCTTTATGACATTTAGTAGAAGAGAGATGATGTTTTTAAAAAATGTTTTGAAAATAAAATTGTTGTGTTGAAAGTCTTGAAAAATATTTTAGTCAAATGCATGCATGCATGAGAAAGGCACACAACATGGGAAAATGTTTTTTAAATGAAAGAATCGATTTTCCATTGTCTCATAGGAGTATAAAATCGATTTCCAACTCCCAATGAGACATGATAAATCGATTCCTAAGCCTTTCCTAAGCAAAACAATCGATTTCCAAGTCATCTTAAAAAGAAAAGAATCGATTCCTAGCCTTTCCTGAGCAAACTAAAGAATCGATTCTTGGCTTCCTTTTTGAGAGTATGAAATCGATTCATTGTCTTCCTTATTTGTTAAAATCGATTATATACTAAATATATTGGAGTATGAAATCGATTTTAAGCTTCCTTCCTTTGAAACAATCGATTGTCTCATTCCTTTATTTAAGCAAAGAATCGATTACAATGCATTCCTTTTTTAAGAGAAGAATCGATTATGCCATATAGTGTATCAGAGCACATAATCGATTCTTGCTCTACTTATTTTATTTCAACGGTAAATTTTTTACATTCCCTATAAATAGGAAGCCTGGATTCACAAATCCACACACCACTTTCCACTTCTCTACTACGTACTTTCAGATCAAAAAGTAAAGAGAAAAAAAAATAAGAGCTTTCATTTTCAGATCTATATTTCAAAGTTCTTCATTTTCAAAAACCAATCATCTCTCACTCTACTATATTGTTACTCTACTGCTGAAGTGATTGGTTCGTAGATCTCATATTGTATTCGTTTTCTAAGTGGTTATTTTGAAATCCTGGGAGGTGTTCTTGGGTCGTTCAATCAGGAGATTGAAGCGGTTATTTTGAAATCCTGGGAGGTGTTCTTGGGTCGTTCAATCAGGGGAAGATTGAAGCGGTAGTGAAATCCTGGGAGGTGCTCTGGGTCGTTCAATCAGGAGATTGAAGCGGTTGAAATCCTTAGCGGGGAGCTCGGGTTCTCAATTCAGGGGAATTGATATTTGCTATTTGAAGTTGATTGTTTGTAAAACATTGGTTCTTCATATAGTGGTTATCAGCAAAGTCCAAAGGTTGCAAAGCCGGAGGCCGAGGACGTAGGGCTTTTATCCCGAACCTCGTAAAATTCCTGGTGTATCTCTATCCCTCTCTCTTTACTTTATTTGCTGTTTATATCTGTTTATGATATCACTACTCTGATCTGAATTTGTTAATCTGGTTGTATAACTATATCCCTACTTTGATCTGAATCTGTTAATCTGGTTATAGTTATACTCGTTGTACTACAAATCTGTTTATCTATCATCTTCTCTATCACTACTGTAGATCTGCTATATTCAATATCATTACATTACTTATAAAACAACCTTATTGTAAATATTGAATATAGAATAATATCTCATTGTGCCAAATCTACCTACTTGCATATATCTGATAAGTTCAAATCTCTTTTTCCGCATTTGATTTAAACAAACTTATCATTTATTTTGAAAAGAATCCAAGAATTACACATAACCTTATTCACCCCCCTCTAAGGTTATACTATAGTCTAACAAGTAGTATCAGTAGCTAGAAATTGCATATAGAGCTTTACATCTCGCAATTTAAATTTTATTTATCTATTTGTGATTATGGGTTCTTTTTTGAAAGAGGGGATGTCTTTATTTAGGCCACCCCTGTTTGATGGGACTAACTATGACTATTGGAGTAGTCGAATGAAATGTCATGTGCAAGCTATAGATTTCACTCTGTGGAGAATCATTGCAGATGGACCACTGATCCCAATGAAAATCAAAAGTAAATCTACCGGCAAAGAAGAAGAAGTGCCAGTTGAGGATATCTACACCATTGACCTGAAAGAGCTGAGAAAGTCAGAGTTGGATAAGATATCTCAAAATGCCAGAGCAATGAATTTTCTTCACTTATCCTTATGTGAAGAAGAATATGGTAGAGTCAAAGGATGTCAAACAGCAAAGGAAATCTGGGACTGCTTGCAAGCTACTCATGTAGGTACGAGCCAAGTGAAGGATACTAAAATCAGAATCCTCACTTCTGAATATGAAGCCTTCAAAATGAAAGAAGGTGAGTCTGTCGCAGCTATGCACCAGAGACTGAATCTGATTATAAACAACTTAAGGGCACTGGGAAAGAGGTATTCTACAAAAGATATAAATGGGAAAATTCTTGCATCTCTGACTGGTGAGTTCTTTCCAAAAACTTGTGCAATCCCTGAAGCCAAAGATATTGGCACTCTACCCTAAGAAGACTTGATTGGGTCACTTCTAGCCTTTGAGGTTGTATTGGCTGCTAACAAAGATCAAGAAGCAGAAATGGTAAAAGAAAGAAAATCTCTTGCTCTTGCTGCTAAAACACCTAAGGTAGCAAGGAAAGAGGTTGAGTCTGATGAAGAATCTGATGATGAAGACATGGCTGAATTATTTGAAGAATTCATGAGATTCAACAAACTTGAAAAGAGAAATAACTCAAAGAAATCCAAGAAAGCTAAGAAGGCTACATGGAACAACTATACTGACAGTGAAGAAGAGGAGGTTGCAAATGCCATTTGTCTCACGGCATGTGAAACACCTAAGGCTACTATATGGGATTGTCTTGGCACTGATAGCGACACAGACGAAGAAGAGCAAATTGCAAATGGTGTTTGTCATATGGCAAATGACTCATCTAAGGTAAGCCTTAACTCTTCTAGTCTTTCTGATTCTTCTATACATGATGATTTACTTGATGATGGTTGTAGTAGTCAAGATTTGAGTGAGGCTTTTGATGCTCTCTATTCTGAACATGAAACTCTTTTGTTAAAATCTAAGAAATTGGCAAAGAGTAACAAAAGCATGCTCACTCAAATTGAGACTCTAGAAAATGAGGTAGCTAAGTTGAAGAATGAGCTACATGAAATAAAACCATTCAACCTTGAGTTTCTAGAGCTTAAACAAAATTTTGAAAAAGTCAAGGTTGAAAATGAATTTTTGAAAGAATCTTTGAAAAAGTTTGAGGTTGGTGAAAAGACCTTGACCAAGCTACTTCACTCCCAACATGAATATGTTGATAGGAGAGGTATTGGGTACAAAGGTAATTCCACCTCCTCTGTTTTGAACAAGAAAATAACTTTTGTAGCTGCTACTTCAAGTCATACACCTACTTTTTTCTCATGCACCTATTGTCAAAAAGGGAACCATAGCTCACCTAGATGCCCTATCCGTAAATTATGTGAGCTTGGTACCCTTATACCTGCTTGTGAGAAACCAATGTGGATTGTGAAAACAAACCCCTTGATGACTAACCCCAAAGGACCCAAAGAGAATTGGGTACCAAAATTTTCTACTTGATCTTAGTGCAGGTGTGCTACAGGGTATGGGGGTCAGATCAATACCTTGATAGCAGAGACTCGAAGTTCATGACTGGAGACACAAAAAGATTCGTAATACTCAGAAACAGCAGTCATGTGACTCGTGATAACAACAATAGAGGAAGAATCACTGGTGAAGGTTAGATTGGTAAAATTTTATTCACCTCTGTTGAAAATGTGTTATAAAGTAGAAATTAAATATAACTCAACAAGTATTAGAAACATATTTGAAATAATTTTTTTTTTGTGTGCATCAAAGTTTTTTTTCTCTCTTCTCTCTATTGTGCTGGATCTTTGATGCAACATATTTTTGATGTTAAAAATGATACCTATATTGTTGAACCAATGATGATTATATTGGGTATCATATTTTTAAAACCATGATGATCCACCCTCTTTTTGCTAAGCTTTGCATTCTAATATTAATAAGGGGGATCACCAAGTAAGGGGGAGCATAGCATGAACTACTGTTTTTAATATATCATATGCTATGTACTACTGTCTATTGATTCTGCAAATTTATAATGTGGATATGTTTCTATGTGCTCACCCCCCTCCTTTTTGATGAAAACAAAGGGGGAGAGAATATTATGCATGGTATATGTGAGGGGAGAAAATAATTGCTGCTATCCTACTGATGTACTGTGTATTTTATTATGCATATGCTTAGGGGGAGCTTTTTGAAAAAGTTCCATTACTATCAAAACCCCTATGCATAATGTAATTTGTTATCATCAAAAAGGGGGAGTTTGTTGAACCAAGGACAAACACTCTTTGTTTTGAATGATAACAAATTACATCTTGTCTACTAATGGTTGCAGTTGAATGAAGGTACAGTGATTAAATCAAAGAGCAGGGACTAAAGTGCAATGGCTTGCAGAAGAAGCAACAATGAAGTTGAAGACCTAATTGTTTATCTGTTTTTGATAGGACTCAAATGTAAGATCCTATCCCTCCAGCTTTATGACATTTAGTAGAAGAGAGATGATGTTTTTAAAAAATGTTTTGAAAATAAAATTGTTGTGTTGAAAGTCTTGAAAAATATTTTAGTCAAATGCATGCATGCATGAGAAAGGCACACAACATGGGAAAATGTTTTTTAAATGAAAGAATCGATTTTCCATTGTCTCATAGGAGTATAAAATCGATTTCCAACTCCCAATGAGACATGATAAATCGATTCCTAAGCCTTTCCTAAGCAAAACAATCGATTTCCAAGTCATCTTAAAAAGAAAAGAATCGATTCCTAGCCTTTCCTGAGCAAACTAAAGAATCGATTCTTGGCTTCCTTTTTGAGAGTATGAAATCGATTCATTACCTTTCTTATTTGTTAAAATCGATTATATACTAAATATATTGGAGTATGAAATCGATTTTAAGCTTCCTTCCTTTGAAACAATCGATTGTCTCATTCCTTTATTTAAGCAAAGAATCGATTACAATGCATTCCTTTTTTAAGAGAAGAATCGATTATGCCATATAGTGTATCAGAGCACATAATCGATTCTTGCTCTACTTATTTTATTTCAACGGTAAATTTTTTACATTCCCTATAAATAGGAAGCCTGGATTCACAAATACACACACCACTTTCCACTTCTCTACTACGTACTTTCAGATCAAAAAGTAAAGAGAAAAAAAAATAAGAGCTTTCATTTTCAGATCTATATTTCAAAGTTCTTCATTTTCAAAAACCAATCATCTCTCACTCTACTATATTGTTACTATACTGCTGAAGTGATTGGTTCGTAGATCTCATATTGTATTCGTTTTCTAAGTGGTTATTTTGAAATCCTGGGAGGTGTTCTTGGGTCGTTCAATCAGGAGATTGAAGCGGTTGAAATCCTTAGCGGGGAGCTCGGGTTCTCAATTCAGGGGAATTGAGATTTGCTATTTGAAGTTGATTGTTTGTAAAACATTGGTTCTTCATATAGTGGTTATCAGCAAAGTCCAAAGGTTGCAAAGCCGGAGGCCGAGGACGTAGGGCTTTTATCCCGAACCTCGTAAAATTCCTGGTGTATCTCTATCCCTCTCTCTTTACTTTATTTACTGTTTATATCTGTTTATGATATCACTACTCTGATTTGAATCTGTTAATCTGGTTGTATAACTATATCCCTACTTTGATCTGAATCTGTTAATCTTGTTATAGTTATACTCGTTGTACTACAAATCTATTTATCTATCATCTTCTCTATCACTACTGTAGATCTGCTATATTCAATATCATTACATTACTTATAAAACAACCTTATTGTAAATATTGAATATAGAATAATATGTCATTGTGCCAAATCTACCTACTTGCATATATCTGATAAGTTCAAATCTCTTTTTCCGCATTTGATTTAAACAAACTTATCATTTATTTTGAAAAGAATCCAAGAATTACACATAACCTTATTCACCCCCTCTCTAAGGTTATACTTATAGTCTAACAGAGAGAGCTTGAAAAAGATTTGTCTATATTTTAATATGTATTTGAGATTTTTAAAAATTAAAAGAACAAATTGATAGATATCAATATAACATTTTTAATCACAATTAATTTATTTTTAGAGACATTTTATAGCTTCCTAAATTTAGAATTGAAAAATATGTCCTCGCATCCATTCCCCTCCAAAAACCCTCTCCCAATCACAATTAATTTATTTTTAGAGACATTTTATAGCTTCCTCAATTTAGAATTGAAAAATATGCCCCCGCATCCATTCCCCTCCAAAAACCCTCGCATCAGTTATTCTTTTTATCTTTTATTTTTTAGAGTTTTTTTGTCAAGTATTTTTTAACTACTTAATACAACAATTGGGCTTTGATGGTTTTCACCACATATAGCACTGCTTGTTCAATATACAGTAGAATAGACACATTCAAATATACAGAAATACCATTTTGAACATAGGCATATGCTTCATACAGATGTCTAGAGTGCAAAAAATAGTGATTTGGAATCTCAGCAATTGTTTGTTGCCTAATATATCGTAAACGTTATATCGGATTTGTCTTCCGTATTTTGGCAGTAACAATACTAGAATAGGTTGACCAGCAAAACGATAAAATACCCTTGTTACTTTTTTTAAAATTATGTAGAACGATATATCTACTTCAAAATTGTTGAAGTTGAAATCAGAATATATTTTAGATTATTAATTATTAATTCTAGATTAGACTTTCTTTTTTATCAAAAGGAAAGCAACAACAAAACCAAAACTAGAGCCTAACATGCTCGATCCCCATAGCATCCGCGATAAGAAGAGGCGAGACAACAGCGGGACAAAGAGGCCACACATGTTCTCCATAACTCATATTGCGAACCAATCAGCACACGAGTTGCCCTCACGAAGCGTGTGAACAAAGTTCGGATCCCAAGGCTTGAGAGAAAGGGATTTGATGTAGGAAATAATGGAAGCATATGGGTGAGTAGCTTCAATCTCATGAGCAATCAAACACAAGGCTTTTTGGGTCTGATTCACAAATAATAGACCTATAATCGTTGGACCAAGCTAAGTCCAATCCCTTAGCAATAGTATGGAGCTCTGCATTCAAGTTACTAGCAATTCCATAGTTCCCTGAGAAACCAAGAAGCCAACTACTTGTATGATCCTTAAGTAAACCACCATAGCCACTACGACCTGGGTTACCAATAGAACTTCCGTCAACATTAAGTTTAATAAAATTGCTAGTCAGAGGAAACCAACGAACCAATCTAGGAGGACATGAGTAAACACCTCAACAGCCAAAAATTCACCAGCATCATTGCAAAGTTGTTTAGCTCTATTAAGAATCTTACAATTAGCCCATTTGACCAGCACCATGATCACTAAGAATCTTACAATTACTACAATCGTCGTTATTTTTACCAGTTTACAGGTCCTATTATCGTGAGTTAGCTTTTGAGCTTGTTCAGATGCTATCTCGTTAATTTATTGGGCATGTGCGTAGTAATTCACTTTATTGGGCCTATGTTAAATTTTTCCGATTGGGCTTTGGCCCAACTTGTTCTTTTTTAGATTTGTCTTTTAGTCAAAAATAACATTTTATATTTAAAAAAATAATAAGTTTTTAACAATTTTACAAAAAAATCATTTTTGCCTTCATTTATAATCACCAAAATATAAAATAAAGTTGCAAAAAATCAAAATTAATAGAAAAAACGAAAATAATAAAAGGAGGGGTGTCAATAGCATCAACCTTCAGCCCAACAAGCTGCTTGCCCAGCAAGTCTGCTTGCCCAGCAAGTCGACTTGCCCAGCAAGTCAACTTGTCTACTCTTTACCTTACCTTTCACCTATAAAAGGAGGCTCTGTCCACAGTGAAAAACACACCGCAGTGGTTCAACAAGAACACCGAACACATTCTCTCTCTCTCTCTCCTAGCGAAGCTCTCTCTCTCCCCCCTCCCTTTATTTTATTTTATTTTATTTTTCTTTTAATTGGTTTATTTTTAAATATTAATGATAATTATTTTTCACTAGTTGTACTTTTCATTTTTTCCTCTTTGTTAACTTCGTTCATATTCAAAACAGAAAAACAAAATAATCATTTTCCTCCAAAAATAAAAATCTTATTTTCAAAATAGGGGATTAAGTCAGCCGTACGGCCGGGTTAATCATCGTTTTAGGACAAATGGGCCGTACAGCTCAAGAGTCCTAAAATACCCATTCAAATAAAATAACTCCATACACAAATCATTTTCTTCTGAAAAAAAAATCAAAAAAATCAAATTTTCAAAAATGGGGGATTAAGTCGATTGTACAATCGGATTAGTCATATTTTTAGAACCACGAATGAACCGTACGGATCAGATCCTAAAATCCCTATTTAAAAGAAATAATTTCTAAACTAAAACATACAAACACACAAGCATTTCTTTCAAACAAAAAACAAATTTTCAAAAATAGGGGATTAAGTCGGCCGTACGGCCGGGTTAGTCGTCGTTTTAGGATAAATGAACTGTACGGATGACAAGTCCTAAAATCCCTAAATTAAAAAACACAAACAAACAAACTTTTTCTACCCAAGAACTACGTAGCTTTGATTTCTCCATCACACCGGGAGATACGTAGAAGCAGGGGCCCACTCCTGTCAAGCACAAAAAATAAATAATTTTATTAAGTCTTTTTCATTTTAATAAAAGGGTAAAATAACATATTTAGAATTAACACAACTAATTAGATGGTAACATTCTTTAGGAAGGATGTCGTGGGGTGCTAATACATTCCACACGCATAACCGACTCCCGAACCCAAATCTGGTCTCAAGGACCCTTATCCACCTTAAATGGATTTTCCAATGTTTGCCCTTAAAACTAAACTTTGGTGGCGACTTCATTTTTGAACCTTCGAGGAATCTTCACCCGGATTTTTCGGTCGCTACAGCTGGCGACTTCACTAGGGACTTATTAAGAGAGTCAAGCCTAATCTGGTTAGTTGTAAAATTTGTTTGTTAATTAAATGTTTTATTTTACCCTTCCCTTTTATCTTTTATTCTTGTTGCATGTTATATTTTATGTGATATGTGAATCTTAGGATAGAAGACAATGTTTTGCATCTGTGTTTGTTTGTTTTGCAGCTTGGGGGGTATTTTGAACATTGCTTCTACACACACGTTCCACTATCACACTTCTGCACACACGTGAGAATAGTCCTATACCCGGACTGGAGCATAGCCTAAGTTAGAACGAGACTGCGTAGTGATGGCCTACTGGATGTGCGTCCTGTTGGGTGGTCACGAAAGTCTCACCTAGAGTTTGGTCTCTTTTGAGAATGCTGTCACTCCTAATTGCTTGCCTATTGTTGGGATCGGTGTTCTTAACTGGGGTCGTTGGCTCTAGGAACCTTATTTAGGACCCTTTAGAGCTACCCTTTGAAAGGTTCACTCAATAGAAAAGCCTTAGACCTATTCTCTTAGGAATCCTTGTAGGACACAAAGGAGCTTCATACCCCTGCATTCAAACAAACACTAATCCTTGAGTGCTAATTTTCAATTTATCCAACAATTTTGTATATTGACACAATTATGTATTTCCTAAAGCTTTGACCCCGTGCAGCGCACGGGTCACGGCACTAGTAAAAAAGTAAATCATGAATGCCATGCTAGCATGTTTTATCTTGCATTATTAACACTTCCCTCCCCTCCATTGGAAATGGAGCCCAGGCGGGGCCATCGAATAAAATGACAATTAATTAGTCACGAAGTTACATTGCAGTATATATAAGTATTATAGTTCTTTTTTTATAAGCAAATATTAGTGGGGGTGGAGGAATGTTAGTTTCCCGGGTTTGAACCTTTGCAACTCCTTCATGTCCCTTAACTCACCAACTGAGTTACCTTCATTTCATTGTCATCTCTTATATTCCTCCTTTTTTGTTATGACCACAACCATCAAGGGCATTGAGACACTACTCAATGCACCAAAAGCCACTACAGCCGGCAGAAAAAGATGGCACACTGCTTTTAGGACCATCTATTGTTCTAGAGCTCTAATGTCACACTTCATCACTTTCAACAAAAAAAAAACCAAAAATCTCCCACACCCCATCTTTCACTTTCACTGTGGTTGATTTGAATCCACCACACTGCTTCTCCATTGATCAACAAACTCTTACTGATGTTGTTAAAGAAAAAGACATTAAGATCCTTCAAAAACTTGGTGGGCTTGAAGGGGTCGCTGCATTCCTTAAAATCAACATTGAGTTCGGTATCAAAGGTGATAATGGTGAAAGCCTTCCAAGTAGACAACAAGTGTTTGGTTCCAACACTTACAACAAACCACCTTCCAAACGTTTCTTTCATTTTAATTAATAGATTACGTAATAGCTTACGTAATAACTCAAATGGAAGTCTGGTTAAAAGCAAGAACAAGAGAACATTAGGAGTGTAAAGATTATTATTATATAATAAAGTGTGTGCCATATTTTAATATTTTCAATTAGTTGTGTACCTTGTTCTGGATAGTATTCATTTGTTTCGGATAGTATAAGACCACATGGCACATCCTTTTTTTGGTTAAGAGTCAATGCTACACCTGAAGTAGAAATTGGAACTACATATAAGTAACATTTTATGATACTTTTTATTGGGAAAACAAGAAGTATAACTTTCTGAACGAATAATATTGTTGCGCGAAAAAATGGTTTGAGCATTATATGAGGATAAATATTAAGATATTTTGAGGGTTTTTTTTAGATAAGCAATACTTCATTGATAAAGTACTAGGGGTGCTCGAACCCAAACAACAAAAGTTACATATTGTTTAGGCAATGAAGTGGATCAAACCATCAACCAGAAATATCAAAATTTAAATTACTTAATTAATTTAAAGCCACCAAGCAGATATTTTGAGGGTTAAATACTTAATTAATTCTCTGATTTCGGAAGAGGATGAAGGCACTATTGCTATTAGGTATCATAGTAAGTGGTTATTTGCTGTTTTAACTTGAGTGAGTAATATATTTTGTAATAACTCGTAATGTACATCAACTGGTAAGAAGAGTATTACAAAATGGGTGTTTTTAGGATGGGAAAGAGCCTAATTTTCCCACCCAAGGAAAATGTACTATTTGACCCATTATAGCCTATACCATCCGTTTTTTCAACATTATAATTTCCTCCTAAATTTTATCAATATTTATATTTTATACCTACTGATAATTGTATTTGCAACACCCCCTTCCTGATTCATTGAGTTTCTCTCCAAGTCTGTGTTATGAGAAAAAGGGGAACTGTTTTTGACAGAGAAAAGGGGAAACTTCAACTGGGTCTTCCGGGATCTCAGATTCTCAACAAAGCTTGATCCACTTTTGGGATCCAACAAATCAAACCACCCAAAGGTAATACATGGATTAACATGATGGATTTATCACAAAATCTATTCCTTAAAAAAAAAAGAAATAAACAATCTACTTTTTTCCAGCAAATAAAAAATCTATTGTTATTTTTTGACAGCTAATACGATCTATTGTTGTTGACTTGTTCGTAAATACAATTAGTAATCTAACTTTTTTAAAAAAGTAAATACAACGTGACTGGTGGAAAAACTTAATCATTTTATAAGTATTACTGAACACCATGTTAATTACATATAGGTTAAGTAGAAATAATTAAAAAATCTGAATCTATTAATAATACATTTATATAGGCATTGCTTGTGCCCCTTAAACATTTGGTCTGGGGTTCGATCCCTGACCGGTGCGTATAGAGAGACATCGTTTGGGAGAAGTCAACCCCTTAAATGGATCTTCAATACCTTGAAAGATTAGTCTCCCCGGTCGACGGGGAGGATACTTTGGGAAACCAAAAAAATTATAGGCTCCCTCCTCACGGCCAATGATCTGAGGTGTGAAACAATTAGCCCCACCACATCCTCAAAGTTATTTTCTAGGCCTATTAGGATAATTTAAGCCATGTCACTTACCATGAATGCATTATTATAGCTAATTTCAAATTCTTAACACAATGCAAACCACCAAAATTGCCCTCTACGTTTCTTTCTGTCCATCAATAATACATTAAAAAAAATATCGGTTACACTTTTTTCAGATAAAAAAAAATATCGGTTACACTTATACAGATAGGCATTTGTTCAAATGTAATAATGATAATGATTCAATGGTTTAAAGAAAGGCTATTTATACATTGGTTTACATCAATTCAATTAATGCAATTAATTATTTTCAAAATTAATGCAATTAATTATTTTCAAAATTAATCCATACAATTGAAATTTATAAACTGAAACGAATAATTGTGCCGAATAAAATGTGATCCATGAAAATCACAAAACAAATAATTTCCTTCCTTATTTATCGAATCCAATTAAAATTAAAATAAGGATGCGAGAAATGGATTTAGAACCGGAAGAAGGAAGAACCCAACAAACAACTTGTTTTGTACCGTATTTCCGACCTGGTAGTGATCTGCAATAGTAGGTAGTTGTAAGTCTTAATCAACAATGTTCCGATCCGAACCCAGAGGTGTAGTATCTACAAAGACACTTCGGCGCTCAAGTCAGGAAGTGGGTCAAGGGCGGGTGAGAATATGGGTAAGATAATGTACCTTAAATGCTTGCATCGAATGCTTATTTATAGAGTCAAAGTGGTGATTGACGTCTGATAACTCTATTTTATACAGTTATTTATACATCTAAACATAACTAATTACTTGAAACCAAGTGTAATATGTGTTAAATATAGTAGTATAAAGTATAATAACAACATTCTATGGTTTAAAGAGATTATGTAATGATTTAAGCATTTTGTATATATATTGGTATGTTTGATATGTTTGTTCAGTAGACATGTAGTTAGGTGCAACTACACCAAAGAAACAGCAATGCATCTGCACTAAACTACACTTACAGCAGTGCAGCTGCACTAAGGTGCAACTGCACTAAGGTGCATCTGCACCATCCTGCGCTGAAGGCAGATTTCATCCCACATTGGAAGCACCTCAATCCATACCAATGCATAAACATTTCTATGACATCATGCTTAGTCACAAGTCACATGGAGGCACATGCCTACATGCAAGAGGAGGCGCCCACAATGGAAAATCATCATGAAAGGCTACGCATCCAAGAACACATGGCCTTCCACAATTGGACCTCCCCTTTGGACCCAATCTTCTCAATCAAAGCTCTGAAAAGTAACCATGGTTAAGATACCTTTGGTCAAGCTTGATCTCCAAGCAAAACCTCACTTGAAGGAAACCTCCAAGACTATATAAAGGCTTCCACTTCTCACTTGAAGAGCATCGCATATCTCACATCATAATATGTAGATCATACACTTTACTTATAATTTAGTAGTTTCATTTCTTATAGCTTTAGTAGTAGTTAGTTGACAAGAAGATAAGGAAGGAATCGACAACTTCTTCCTTCACTTCTTCATCAACTTAGTTTGGTGCAACTGCACCAGGAAGTCAGTGCTTCTGCACTGCTGGGCAAATTTATGCAAGAGTACTTCAAACAGTGTAATCTCTACCCTATTGATATCTCTTGTACTTTCATCTATACTAATATGTTTTATTCCATCTATCTTTGCCTTGCAATGCATATTATGAGCTAAACCTTTTTGGTTGAGATGTTCTAGCTTTATAATGAACTTTTGAGTAAGTTATTATGCCTTTTAGTGTTATACGCATTTTGAGTCTTGTGTTATACTACATCCATCTTATTTTAAGGCTGATCACTTAGAATAAGTAGAGTTATATTCACAGACATGGTTTATAATTAGAAATCAAGACTAATAAGGGTAAGTGTTTTAATAAAGGCTTTGTTAACTAGTGTAATAAAGAAAACTTTGTTAAAACCATGTTAAGTCCTAGACATAGGATAACATAGTCCTTAGGGTGAAACAGTGGGTACTTCAAAGGCAGGAGTGAACTTATTTAGCAAGCCCAGACATGGGAAGCTTGTAACGAAACTCTGAAGAAAGTAGCTGAAAGGCATATACTCATGCAGCTGCACTCAATGCTTCTGCACCTTGGTGCTTCTGCACCTTAGTGCATCTGCACCTTGGTGCTTTTGCACCACTAAAAGCATAGAAACTCTCAAAAGAACGTTATTTAGTGAAGACATCTCTACCAACATTCTCAACTGATTTCCTTCGTATTCTTTTAGAAATTTGCATTCTGTTTTCACTTAACATAAAAACCCCAAATTTGTGAGTAGTATAGTAGCACTGATTTATATGCTTTCTAAACATACATAAAGTTAATCCAAGCCCTGTGGGTTCGACCTTTCTTATCATTATATTACTTGTTTGTGACTGTGTATACTAGCACATCTTTTCACACACCAACGTCCTAATCGATCTGCACCGTCTGATCTAGCGCTTAGATCCTGGCCGTTGGTTAGTGGATCTGTTTTTGTTAATGGGCCTCACTATTTGCGGATTGGGCCCAATCCGTAACAATTTCCCCCCAAGTCGGGTCGCCTGTGAGGCGATCTTGACTTATAAACTTGTCCGATCTTGAAGTTATAGGGATCTTGTTTCCGAGTTGTGATCCTTCACGAAGCTGGCTTGTTCTCACGTGGATTTTTGCCCCCAGCTCCGATCTTCCGGGATCCAGTTTTATGAAGTCATCCATATGTGACGAGATAGAGGCGACCGTTCAGTGACTCAAGGTGTCAGTTCAATGACATCTCTTCGATTTTCGCGCCTATAGTTATTGCTGCTGATTGGACACGCCGTTCGATGACGGCTGGTACTCATGATGACGTGTTGTTTCACGTGTGTGTCATTGATGTCATTGATTGGACGTGTCTCTTCGACTTCGGCCCAATCTGTGACCTTTTGCCCACTAAAAATAGGGGTTCAGTCTCCTTCATATGTCTTGTTGTTTCTGAATTTGCTCTGACTACCGGTCCTTACATCGGCATTTCGAGTTTTTGCTTCTTGGTTTTCGAGCTAGTATATCGTGGCGAGAGTCCATCCGTTCCACTGGAGTGAGGTTGTGAAGGTCCTTAAGGCAATACTGCTTTGTCAAGCTTCTGGTAACCGAGTTTAGTATCTTTACCTTGCTTTTTATTTTATTTGGGACTTCCCCCTGTCTGCTTTAATTTTACACAGGATGAGGGTCGTAAGGTCGGGTTTCGACTTGGTCACGGACCCATCGTGTCGCTTGTTCCTGACATTGCATGCCCCCATTCCTGCAGGTGCGAACTGGTGAGAACGAAACAAACCTTTATGGTCGTCTCGGATAACCGTCCGCAGTTAGCAAAATTGATGGCTTCTGTTTTGATGTCCCGGAGGATAACCACCCTGACGAACCAATTTCCCTCGCTAATTCCCATTAGCGAGGGAACCAGTCCCTTGCTAATTCCCTCGCAAATGGGCATTAGCGACGTATTTTGGTGATTTTGCGAGGGTAAAACCTCTCGCTATTGACCATTTTTTTTGTAGTGCATGCGCCTGTTGAGCCCGAGGCTCAAGAACAACCAGACTCGGCTCCCACGAGTGATCAAGCGGAGGACGATCTTCGGGTCGATGACCATTCACCCGAAGATCCTACAAATGAACCAGGTGTGGAGGATGATCTTCAGGCTGATGACCAAACTCCCGAAGATCCAATAAACAAGTTGAATGTAGAGGATGTTTCAAACGGGAATCGACATATTGATGTCGTGTTAGTTGAGTCGGACTCATCCGATGCTGCTCAGTCCGAGGAGGAACAAGGGAGTTCAACTCTCGGGAATCTGGCGATACGAAGTCTGATTCCGAGGCTAGTTTTGAAAGTGGGGAAGAGAGTCGAACCAATGACGATGGCGAAGGTGGAAGTCGAAGCAATGAAAATGGCGAAGGAGAAAGTCAGAATACCGAGGTGGCTACACACGGGTATTCCAGCACCGGGGTTGGGGAGGTCGACGTGACCCTCTTAATGCCATTGTCAACCCCTCGGGAATATTCTTGGGTTTCCGAGACTTTGCTGCAAACTCGGTCTCGGTTCATGGCTAGATGCGATTTGAGCAGGATTGTCCAGAAAATCTCGGGTAAAAAGGGACAGCTCTGGACTGCAGAGGGGATGAAGAAAGATCAGCATGTTGCTGTTTGGGCTTCTGCCCTTAAGTTCGTGATGTATGATGTGACGATCTCTGATATGAACATCCGACCTCCGTTCACTGCCCTTCAGCAATCAGTTTTGGGCACGCTGAACTTGGCTCCCTCTCAACTACATCCCAATGCGTGGGCGTTTCTCCGAGCCTTCGAACTGGTGTGTCTTCATCTGGAGAGACCAATGTCAGTTGATCTGTTCTTCCACCTGTTCGAGGTCAACAGGAGGCATGAGGAAGGATCGAAAGATCGCTATGAGCATGTAAGCTTTCGTTCGAGGAGAAACACTAAGATTTTCAAGCCTTATACTGATTCTTTGAAGGGAAAGTGAAAGGATAAATTCTTTTTTGTTGAACCCGTCAATTTCGAGGCTATGGATTACATTGGGAAGTTCAGCGATGATGGACAGTCTTTGGAGTCCACCAAGTTCCCCATTGGCGGTTGGAGCCTCGCCCACTACAGTCGTAAACCCCCTGCATACACTGTGAGTGAGGCGAGGTTGAATAAGGTCGACAAAGAAACCAAGGCGATTCTGATCCACTGTGCCGATCAGATGCCTTTCACCAATCCCGCGATCAGAGGTTTCAACACTGAATCTTTGGTTAGGGCCGGTACTAGATCAGTGGTCTCAAGGGCATTAGGTAGGATCAAATTTCTCTATTAATTTCAGTTTTATTTTTACAAGTCTTCTAACCCGTTCTGATATTTGTTTGTTTTGCAGATAGGATGTCGACTGATAAGTTTGCTGTTTTGAGGTCTTTGGCTGAAAATAGTGCCCTCCTGGTGGCGAGCAGTTCCGAAGCTCAGGCGACCCCACAACAGACCCCTCGGCGTGAAGATGTTGTGCATGTCGATCCTGTCACTATTGTCATTGTTGAGGATCTGGAGGATCAGAATGCCGACCTTTAACATCAGAAAAGACATCAAAACCTGATGTAGTCGGATCAACTCCCTCCAATAAATGCTTCTTCTTCTCAGCACCAAGGAAAAAGGGGGCGATCCGCCAAGGAGGTTCTCCCAAGGCCTCTAAGAAAGGTCAAGCCCTCTGCCTCGGCCAAAACATCCTCAAGTTTTCCCCTTCAAACGTCTAAAGGAAAGTTTGCTCACTTTCTTCATCTTCTTAGTTATTTTCATTCACGCCTTTTTCTACTCAACTGAGTCCCTCAATATCTTTGTAGAAGACCTATGATCAATCCGACCAAGGTTCTTCTTCTCAGTCAAAGCAAGTTTCTCAACAGTAAGAAACGGTAAGCCAACTCGTTTTAGCTCACCATGGAGTTTTGTTACCTTGCCAAGTTTAACATAGTTTCCCTTCATTTACAAGCCCAAGTGGAAGGGGAACAACAACACGAGGATGGGCAAGCCCTTTTTAACGATTGGTTTCTTATACCTTCCTTCCCATTGCGCCAAGAAGCGAAGGCCCAACCAACAGTAACCGATGAGGAACTTGCCCAATATTTTCTGAACCTTGACGCTCCTTCTGCAACCTCCTTAGCCGGAGAGATTCCTTCAGGAAAGGCCCAAGTGGCTGAGTTGAGGTCTTACTCTTCAAGCTGGCGGACTTTGATGAGGTGTCTGAACTGAAGAAGAATTCCTTCAGGAAGATAGCCCTACTGCTCAACGACATCTCAGACCGTTTTGTTAAGGCGAAAGCCAACCATGGCGCGACTTAATACTTATTGAAGAGGCTCTCAGACTTGCAGGCTCAGAAATATGGCTACAAAAGGGCATTCTTGGCATTAAATGAAGAGAAAAAGGTTACGTTGGCCGAGAAAGAAAGGGTCGGAAACCGCATCCAAAACATCAATGAAACCATAGCTCAACTGGAAAAAGAACTTGAAGCGCTCAAACACAAGCATGAATCAGTCAGTCAAAAGCTTAGTAGTCTCCTTTCAGAGTGCAACCAATTGTTCCATCGCAACTCGGCTCTTGACCCAAAATTGGATACCCTCAAACCTCAAAAGATAGGATTTGATCTTGATCTCGAGAAGAGTAAAGATAGATGCTTCAAGCTAACACTTCTTAGGGTGAATTGCGTCTTCTCTTAGAGTAAGCCTTTAACCCACCCGCCTAGGAGGCTGAAGGTTCTTCGCACCATGCAGAGGCACATCCTGTGGTCGAAGTTCAACCAGTCCAACCAGAAGTTTCGGCGCCAGAACTAACTACTGCTGCAAACATGCTTAAATTAAGCGGTGAAGGGATCAATACTTCCATTAACGTCGTGGCAAAGTATCTAAAGAAGATTTGGCAACCAACCCCCACCAAGAAGAGAATGCAGCAGTGGTTGAGGCTCAACTACCGAAATCGTCCAAGAAGAAAGGGAAACAATCCACATTGAGGAGGAGAGCATCATTACACCATCCTCAGTTGTGCCAAACCAGGAATAGGGCAAAGGCACTGATGACAATCCAACAGCCGAGGGAGGAGACAACACTTAAGTAGCCTAGGGTTTCCTTTTGCTTGTGTAATTTTAACAATCTTAAAAATTTGGAACACTAGGCCGCCGGTGTGTGGCGTGCCACTTTGACTTGTCAATATCAATAATCATTTTGCATACCCTCCCATATAGTGGGGTAGTACATCTTTAAGTATCTGCCATTGATTTTTCTGTCAAATTTGTCTCTTCCATGGATATTAGCATGTATGCGCCCCCGCTATATACTTTGCTAACTATGTACGGTCCATCTCAGTGTGGCGACCACTTTCCATATTTGGTATCTTGGATCCCAACGGGCAGAATGGTTTTCCAAACCAGATCCCCTTCAACAAACTGCAGGTCTTACATGTTCGTTGTAGGCTCTAATCATCTTGATCTTTGAGAGTTCCATTATGCGAAGGGCATCAAACCTATTATCATATACTAACCTATTATCATCTACTAAGTCTAACTCCATCAGCATAGCCTGTTGATACTCATCTAAGCCGAGCAAATGCTGTTTAGCCACTCTTAATGGTGCAACATTGATTTCAAGTGGCAGGACAACATCTTGTGGACTTTGAATTCCTTATAGCACATAGGATTTCATTTAGAGTCTTATTCCAATTCCCCGACATGTCCTCTATATTTTTCTTAATTAGTTCAATGATGATTTTGTTAGTGGCCTCGGGTTGGGCATAATAAGGCGTTTAATGCCACAATTTGATGCCAAACTCTTGGGCAAAGGACACCACTCGTTCCCTTGTGAATATCGTGCCTTCATCGGCAGTGATGGTTTTGGGGATCCCAAATCTATGTATGATTTAGTTCTCAATGAACTTAGTCACTACATCCTGATTTACATTGACCAGGCTGAGCCTCTAAACATTTGGTGAAGTAATTTGTGGCTACAATGATAAAGCTATGCCTCTTGGAGCTAGGATGATATATCTTACCAATCATGTCCATAGTCCATCCTCTGGAGCTCATCAGCTGGGACCCTCTGAATGGGACCATGGAGCTGGCAAGCCTCGCATTCTCTGGTGTATTGGAATCAATCGGCTGTTATGGTTGGCCAGTAATAGCCATGTCTATAAATCAACCATTTCATGATAGGTCCTGATCTATGAGAACCAAAGATACCTTCATGAACCTCAGCCATGACCTACTGTTAAGGCATTGCAAGAGCACTCCATTGGCACTCTTCTTGTACAGCTCGCCACCTACAAGGACATATTTCAACGCTCTCGATCTATTTGATTTTGAAGTTAGCTCCAGTGGAGGGGTTTTGCAAATAGTCTATCAACATCCTCTTCCATGAATCGACTGAATCTAAGTTAGCAACTCTAGTCGAGTCTTGTTGCCTAACCTCGACAGACATTTTTTTTTATATTCAGAGGCTTGCTGAGCTAGATCATCTTTAGGGACATACATGGTGATTGCATCAGCTAACAACTTTAACAAGCTATGAGCAGTGGCGGATCCAGAATTTTAAAATAGGGCGTTCCTTTTCCTTCAATGATTTAACAATTGTACAATTTTACAAAAAAAAAACAACGATAAAGTAATGTTCCAAAAAATATCAATGATAAAGTAATGTTCCAAAATAAAGTACCTTTTAATCCAAGTCTAATTGCATTTTCCTCTTTCTGATAGCTTGGAAGCGTTTGATGATATCTAAATCATCGATTGTGCTAAAAACTTCCTGTAACACCCCGATAAATTCTAACATGTAGAATTACCGAAATGCACTAAATGGCATACATCAGAGTAACTTCTTGTTAATGAATATTGAACACAAACTAAAACTTTCGATAATACACATCAAATGGTTCTCCGAACCGTACTTAACTTCATCAAAATGCTTAAGTTTCATAACTTAAGACTTATACATAATCCTGGTGTTCAATACTCAAAACATAAAATAGCGGAAACGATTTACAACTGATACATGATCGTTATACAATCGATAACATAGAAACAGTAAATGGTACAAAGGTCCAAAAGCATGAAACTCAATATTCGATGACTCCAAGAGTCGCACCGGCTAACCGTGCTTCGTCGCCTTTGCTTTCCCCTGTTTCTCTGTAAAAACCACAAATATGAAGGGTGGGATAAACACTATCTCAGTGAGTTCTATCGAGACTCATTACTAACTCTAGCGGTTCCTTATTTCCTTTACATTGAACTCGTGGCCCTAATAAGCAACCACGTGGACATATATTAATTTCGTGTAACTTTTATGCTCATGGCCCTCCTAAGCGACACATGAAGCATATCATATTTTACCTCTTGTAATTTGTAGCCCTACTAAGAAACTACGCATTAAATTTCTTTTCATTATCTTAGCATAACACCTCAGCCTACCTATTTTTAGGCACTTCTTTGGCTTTGGTGAACCCATCCCGCTATTTCTAGTAGGCGAAACCTCTTGAGTCTAGGTTTTGGGGATCATGACTTCCCCTCCCCTAGTATGCTAATCCTCTAAGGGTCGTCACCCTTAACCTCTTGTATATATATTAGATATATGCATGTACCCGCATTGGGTCGTCTAAAATTCATTCATGTACCGTCTACCCTTCCACAAGGGAAGGTATTTTGCCGTAAATTAACATTTCTTACCTTGACCTTTATGAATTAAAGTATGTACACTCGCGTCTTACTAAGGTACGGTTTTTCCTTAACATCTATAACTTATGAGTTTTTCCTCAACTTCTTTCATTTCATGACATAAGTGTGTTTCCATCCTTGGGAAACATTGGGGAATCAATCGGAAAGGAATCGGAATCGTTTGGAACGGATTAAAAAGGATTGTGAATGAGGGTAACAGAAGGATCCGCACGGTCCGTGCTCCTGAGGCGCACGACCCTTGCGTATCCATTAAAAACTCAGTTTGAAAAACGTACAGGGCGCACGATCCGTGCCACCAAGGCGCACGATCCGTGCGTGTATTAAAATTGTAAAAGCCTGATTTGCGTAAGTCACGCACGGTCCGTGCCAAGGGCGCACGATCCGTGCTGTGTTAAAAATCCATTATCTTGGCTACTGCGAACAAGGCGCACGATCCGTGCCCTTGTGAGGCACGATCCGTGCGTCCTTGACAGTGGCCAATTTTCCAGTTTCGTGTCATTTTTCCAAGTCCGTTTCGATTCCAATTTCATTCCGGCCGATATCCTATCATAACGAGTATTATTCCAGACCAGTGAAAGCGATTAAACAATCCAAACACTACATATCATCAATCAACAATCTCATCAATTCGAACCATTTACCACTAACGGTTTTTTTTTCGATAAAAATGTTTTCGTCAAGTTTTCACAAAGCGGATTTCAACAATATCGTTTCAGAAAGTAAAATGAGTCGACAACAAAGCGTCCCTAAGCGAATATAGAACTCACCTAACGTGATGAGAATCATGTAACAGCCCAAAAATAGTTGTTTATTTATTTAATTAATTAAATAAGATTTGGGTGATAGAAATAATAATGATAATAATAATGGGTGGTTTTAATTAATTGGGAATATAGTTGTGGAGAAGTATTAAAATAATTGGGGGGTTTATTTAGTTAATTAGGAGGTGGTGACGTTTAATTATCCAATTGAACATTAAGTGAAAGCCCATGATCCAAGAGAGGGTCCAAGGTGATAGGCGTATATGATGAGGGGTTTAAGCATAGGGTTTTAGTCATTGTGCCTTAGTGCAAAATTGAAAGAAAACGTGGAGAGGAGAGAAGAGGGCTGTACGGCGCTCACCATAGGAGAAGGGAGGAAGAATTGTTGCTGATTTTCGTGGTGCTTGCTCAAGAGAGGGTTGGGCACCGTTTTGGTGAGTGCAAGAAAGAAGAGATTTTGCGTGAAGCTCAAGAGGAAAAGGGGGAAAGGATTTCCACTTGTTCCAAGGTGTGTAGGACCATCTTGGTGTTCATCTTCCTAGGACTTTCTTCTCATCTAATCTAAGGTAAGGGGAGTCTCACATTATAAGGGTTTATATAATGGTTAGTATGTGGGAGGGTAGTTCTATGATGCCTAGGGTGTATTAGTTATTATGTTGAATTTCTTGTTGAGCTGTTGGTGTTGTTGTGAATATAAGATGAGTTGTGATGTTTGTTGTTGGTGATTTATTGATGTTTGATGTTAATACCATGATTCACATGCTACATGTTGGTGTGATTTGCTTTTGTGTCATGTTTGATAATTCAGGAGGATTGGTAGGGATGATTAGCAATTAGTAATTTGAATTAATGATAATTGATTTGGTGATTGATTTGGTGGTCCAAAATTGGTGATTGAATTAACCCTTGATTTTGTGATAACTGAAATATTATTCATGTGGATTGGGACCTTAATTGATGGATGTTTTGGCAACAAATAATTGGAGGATTTAATAGGTGATCATGGTGATTTGATTTATATTGATGAGTCTGATTTTGGGAATTAATTTGGGGATTTAATTTGGTGAAAATCGGATTTTTGTAGTGTGCCCTAGCCCTAGGCGCACACATGGGCGCCAAACCCGTTGCTGTCCTGAAAAATATTTTGACGTCCCTAAATTGTTTTGATCATAACTTTTGACTCGGGTGTCCGTTTTAAACGATTCGAAGTGTGTTGTAAAGCTTATTTAGACGCCCATCTGAATATTCTAATTTGGGGCTCATAAAACATTTTTCTGGAAAATTTATTTGGGCGTTGACTTCGAACATCGTATTTTGAAAAAAAAATTGTGGTGACTCAATCATTTTCGGAAAAGAGCTATTTTAAGGAAATAAAAATGAGTGATGTTGCACGGGCGCCTACGTGGCTGACCCGGACGAAGTAATGACGTGTTGAGTAAAATGACGATAATACCCTTAGTGGTTAATTAAACGACGTTGTTGCCCTTAGTGGCCAATATTTTGACGTTGATGTGATTATGACGAGGATACCCTTAGTGGTTAATTAAACGACGTTGTTGCCCTTAGTGGCCAATATTTTGATGATGTTGTGATTATGATGATTTGTGGTTGCACATGTGTCCATAGTGTCTCATAGCATGTGCATTTTATGACGAATAGGCTTCGGCCTCTTAGTGACGGTGTGCCCATAGTGGCTTATTTATGACGAGAAAACAGTGACGGTGTGCCCATAGTGGCTTATTATGACGAGTATGGTACCATCATGCATATGCCCAGGTGTGGGTTGCATTTTCATACATATGCATAAACACGACGCGTTTTGCTTGTGATGTGTTTTTGACGTTGGTTGCCGATGTTGCTCTGCGATGGTTGTAATGCGACGTTAAGTGTGCCGTGGTAGTTATAGATATTGTCCTCTAATATATTGATTATTATATATGCCTTTATGCTGTTTGAAGACTCACCCTTTCTGCTTGGAATGTTGCTCTACTGTGGCAACGCTGCAGGTATCCACGAGTGAAGGTCATGCTGCCTTCCTTGATAGCTGTTGGGATGTTTTGAGTCGCTCTCTGATACTGTAACACCTAGGGGGCGTGGGTGAAGTTTGTTGAATTATTTAACTGGCTGTTTAATGATTTTATTGATGTTTTGAGACGTGTCTGAGGGATTTTGGCGAGTTGCTATTTTTATTCCGCTGTGACGAAATTTTCAAAGTTTAAATTTCATGACGAATGATGCAAAAACCTTGACGAGTGACAATGACGAGTTTTATTTATGACGATGTGGCACTTCTTTTCTATTCATTCAAATTAATTTTTGTGAAAACAATTTACTCTGATAAATGACGTGTAACTTATGGGGTAGAAAAGGGGGTGTTACATTAGTGGTATCAGAGCAATGGTTGGTCCGTCCGGCCATGTCATCGAGTCGTTGTGTCAGATAGTGACCAACTGTTGTCTTTCAGTGCTGACCATTGTTTATGTTGCAGGTACGCCAAAAGTTTCCATTGGTAAGTGAACTAGTGGGGGAGATGTCCCTACTAGTGTTGTGTGCCTTATTGTGTTTTCGGTGTGTGAATTGTGTTTGTTGGTTGTGGTCCTTATTGTTGACCTCCTTGCTGCGTGTTTCTAAATGGTATGCTCTGTTGTTTAAATGCGCACATATGTTTTGGTTGGTATTGAGCTCGGTGTACCCTGCATCATATTCAAATTAATTGCCGCTTGTTGTAAAATGTTAGATTGACATGCACTCAGATGCTCTTGTAATTGATGTTTGTTGTTAGATGTTGACTTGACATGTATTCGCATGCTCATGCATTTGTAAAGTATAATATTGCATGCTCACCATCCCGAGTTTGGTTGTCCCTTGAGTGTGAACAAACATGATTGCATTTTAAAATGGTAATTACAGCCTATGTTGTTTGTCTGACCTTGTCATGTGTGTCTGCTGTGCCTGTATGCTACTGATAGCTTACCTTGTTGCATGTTACTCTCCTATGTTGCTTTGTCCGAACTGTCTTAAGTAGTCGACAGTAAGCCTCTGTGAGAAGTCTTGTGCAATGTGATTTGATGTTTGGAAACCAAATGCATTGTAAAATTATTTTATGGACTATTTTAAGTTGTTACTGCACTAATAGCTACCGTGGTGTTTTAATCACTACAAGTGAAAATGCTCTCATTCAAGTGTACTAATTTTGTCCTCAACTCCTTTTGGAAAATTGCGTGCCAGAGTTTTATGACAAATCTCTTGGTTGTTACTTATGGATTTCTATCATGTGGTTTTGAAAATCTAAAAGTAAAGTGATTTCTGAAAGTGCTTTTGAACGTCTATTAAACAATTTTATGGCTGGGTGCTAGTTTTGGCATTGGAAATTATTTTAATAAATGGACACTGACTTGGTATCAAGTTTTTACTAATGTTACAGTGTTGCACTGTCTTGACTACTATGAATGATAAAGTTTTGGTTTGAAAGCTACAAATATTGTCTTCTCCTATTTCTGCAACCCCGTAAAATGATTTTGAAAAGTGGACTATATTTCATGTTGTTGTTATCATCCCACGTATTCTACTCTATTCGGTCTTTTGCCTGATTTTCCTCAACATGTGATGTTTTCAACTCCGAATCCTTGCGAACTATTCCATGACCGTGAGCTGTAATTTCCTACACTGAATTTTCCCTGATTTTGTTCTAGCTGTTACCCTCCTTATAATTTCTGTTACGTGATTTTGAGAAGCCTTAAAGATTTAAAAGGTGCATTGGCACCGTTTGTGCACTTTGTGTTAGCAGTTATAATTCTAATCCAGTATGTGCTACGTGAAGCTTGATGTTGTGCGCTTGAATTTTTATGATGAATCTTCTTTTGGTTGTTTCTTCCTGAGTAGTTTTGAAAATATTAAACTAATGATGGGTGCTGAGAATGGATATATGTTTCCTGAAGCTAGTTGCATTGCTAAACGTTATGAATGATTAGTATGCGATTCGAGGAGCCGGTGACATCTTTTGTTGCGAAAACTATTTCCGAAAACAAATTGTTGATTTTGCTTGGAAAACATATGTGATCGTTTTTCGTGCTTCCGCCTATAAATATTTTTGGTGCAAAAGAGACATTGCAAATTAGTGATGTGTCAATTGTGTGACTACTGTGTTGTTTGAATTTTTGTACATTGAGTGCAAAACCGGGGAAAATATAGGCACATGTTGAAAATGGCGTTGTCTTGGTGTATTCGGTGATTTTTGAATATCCCGGTGATCGTTGTCGATAACGTTGTAAAACTACTTTTGGTGTTTAGAACTGTTTTGGTGTTTGAAAAACTAAATATATTGTTGAATATTTATGTGAGTAATGTTCATATGCCCTAGAATCCTTTTGTGTCTTACCATGATCATTGATGCCATGTGCTGTGTGCCTTGTTTAATTCGCATGTTGAAGAGTAATAACATGTTATCATATGTTAATGCCTTGTTAATTGTTGTCATGATCATGCGTTATATGTTTTGTTGGACAAGTTTCATGTTAGTTGAATTCCTATGTGCTCATATGTGATCTTATGCCTTGATGAACATCCTTATGTGAATTGATTTAATGTGTGTTTCATGTTTGAACAAGATTAGTATGATTGACATGTGCGTTCTTGAAAACCCTATTCGTTGATGATTAAATCTATTTGTTGATTGAATCTTGACGATTAAACCTATTTGTGGATTATCTTGAATTGTTGCTGTTTTTTTTAAATTGCTTTTGCTGTTGCTGTTTTATTGTCACTATTTAAATTACCGTTGCTGTTTTACTGTTGCTATTTAGATGCTGTTACTGTTTTAATTGTTGCTGTTTTCAGAAAATAAATGTTGCTGTTTATAAATGTTGCTGTTTCCTGAAAATAATTCTTGCTGTTTTCTGAAAAAAAATAATTGTTGTTGTTTTCTGAAAATAAAGGATGCTGTTTTCTGGAAATACTTGCTGCTGTTTTCGAAAAATTATTGTTGCTGTCACTGTTTCCGAAAATTACTGTTACGGTTACTAACTTTACGCACTGTTCCCATTTCTGTGAGTCGCCCCTATTTTTATGGGTTGTCCTATTTTGTGGTTTGTGGTCTAAAAAGTGAAGAGATTTTGAAAATTGCTTTTGAAAAATTAATAAACGATTTGATGGTTGGATACTGATATTAGCATTGAAATTTTTTTTTTTATAAATGGACACTGATCTTGCATGAAGTTTTGCTATAATATGCTTTAATTGCACGTGAGTGTTGCACACTGAGTTTTCTTGATTTGGTTCTGACTGTCACATTCTTTATAGATGTGCTGCTTAATTTTGAAAACCTTAAAATTTAAAGTGTGCATTGACACTGTTTGTGAGCTTCTTTGAGTTGGCTTTCATTGCCATATGTTCTTAAGAATATTTTATTCAAACTGTTTAAGCTGACGTTTAGTCTTGTAGAGAGAAAATCAATTTCTAGGACATGTCTCTTGCTGTGTGAACTTGTGTGTAGCTTGCTAGTGGGAAGGTGTTAGTATTGGTGGGTAAAATTTCGAGGGCGAAATTCTTTTAAGTGGGGGAGAGTTGTAACAGCCCAAAAATAGTTGTTTATTTATTTAATTAATTAAATAAGATTTGGGTGATAGAAATAATGATAATAATAATGGGTGGTTTTAATTAATTGGGAATATAGTTGTGGAGAAGTATTAAAATAATTGGGGGGTTTATTTAGTTAATTAGGAGGTGGTGACGTTTAATTATCCAATTGAACATTAAGTGAAAGCCCATGATCCAAGAGAGGGTCCAAGGTGATAGGCGTATATGATGAGGGGTTTAAGCATAGGGTTTTAGTCATTGTGCCTTAGTGCAAAATTGAAAGAAAACGTGGAGAGGAGAGAAGAGGGCTGTACGGCGCTCACCATAGGAGAAGGGAGGAAGAATTGTTGCTGATTTTCGTGGTGCTTGCTCAAGAGAGGGTTGGGCACCGTTTTGGTGAGTGCAAGAAAGAAGAGATTTTGCGTGAAGCTCAAGAGGAAAAGGGGGAAAGGATTTCCACTTGTTCCAAGGTGTGTAGGACCATCTTGGTGTTCATCTTCCTAGGACTTTCTTCTCATCTAATCTAAGGTAAGGGGAGTCTCACATTATAAGGGTTTATATAATGGTTAGTATGTGGGAGGGTAGTTCTATGATGCCTAGGGTGTATTAGTTATTATGTTGAATTTCTTGTTGAACTGTTGGTGTTGTTGTGAATATAAGATGAGTTGTGATGTTTGTTGTTGGTGATTTATTGATGTTTGATGTTAATACCATGATTCACATGCTACATGTTGGTGTGATTTGCTTTTGTGTCATGTTTGATAATTCAGGAGGATTGGTAGGGATGATTAGCAATTAGTAATTTGAATTAATGATAATTGATTTGGTGATTGATTTGGTGGTCCAAAATTGGTGATTGAATTAACCCTTGATTTTGTGATAACTGAAATATTATTCATGTGGATTGGGACCTTAATTGATGGATGTTTTGGCAACAAATAATTGGAGGATTTAATAGGTGATCATGGTGATTTGATTTATATTGATGAGTCTGATTTTGGGAATTAATTTGGGGATTTAATTTGGTGAAAATCGGATTTTTGTAGTGTGCCCTAGCCCTAGGCGCACACATGGGCGCCAAACCCGTAGCTGTCCTGAAAAATATTTTGACGTCCCTAAATTGTTTTGATCATAACTTTTGACTCGGGTGTCCGTTTTAAACGATTCGAAGTGTGTTGTAAAGCTTATTCAGACGCCCATCTGAATATTCTAATTTGGGGCTCATAAAACATTTTTCTGGAAAATTTATTTGGGCGTTGACTTCGAACATCGTATTTTGAAAAAAAAAATTGTGGTGACTCAATCATTTTCGGAAAAGAGCTATTTTAAGGAAATAAAAATGAGTGATGTTGCACGGGCGCCTACGTGGCTGACCCGGACGAAGTAATGACGTGTTGAGTAAAATGACGATAATACCCTTAGTGGTTAATTAAACGACGTTGTTGCCCTTAGTGGCCAATATTTTGACGTTGATGTGATTATGACGAGGATACCCTTAGTGGTTAATTAAACGACGTTGTTGCCCTTAGTGGCCAATATTTTGATGATGTTGTGATTATGATGATTTGTGGTTGCACATGTGTCCATAGTGTCTCATAGCATGTGCATTTTATGACGAATAGGCTTCGGCCTCTTAGTGACGGTGTGCCCATAGTGGCTTATTTATGACGAGAAAACAGTGACGGTGTGCCCATAGTGGCTTATTATGACGAGTATGGTACCATCATGCATATGCCCAGGTGTGGGTTGCATTTTCATACATATGCATAAACACGACGCGTTTTGCTTGTGATGTGTTTTTGACGTTGGTTGCCGATGTTGCTCTGCGATGGTTGTAATGCGACGTTAAGTGTGCCGTGGTAGTTATAGATATTGTCCTCTAATATATTGATTATTATATATGCCTTTATGCTGTTTGAAGACTCACCCTTTCTGCTTGGAATGTTGCTCTACTGTGGCAACGCTGCAGGTATCCGCGAGTGAAGGTCATGCTGCCTTCCTTGATAGCTGTTGGGATGTTTTGAGTCGCTCTCTGATACTGTAACACCTAGGGGGCGTGGGTGAAGTTTGTTGAATTATTTAACTGGCTGTTTAATGATTTTATTGATGTTTTGAGACGTGTCTGAGGGATTTTGGCGAGTTGCTATTTTTATTCCGCTGTGACGAAATTTTCAAAGTTTAAATTTCATGACGAATGATGCAAAAACCTTGACGAGTGACAATGACGATTTTTATTTATGACGATGTGGCACTTCTTTTCTATTCATTCAAATTAATTTTTGTGAAAACAATTTACTCTGATAAATGACGTGTAACTTATGGGGTAGAAAAGGGGTGTTACAAATCACGCAAAATACCGAGACTTTGACGGAGGCTAACGAACCAAGAACACACAAACTCTCCCGGAATCGTTCCAAATGCTCCTAAAGCCGAATGGTGGAGGATGATGGCTTCAGATTGAACATGCATGGACACTTGAGGTAGGATCCCCCCTTTCTCCTCCACTCTCTCTCTCTCGAATTCTCTCCTCCTTCTCTCTCTACTTCTTTTTCTGGTTTCAGCTTCAAAATGAGGTGTTTGGGGTGTGGGTGTGGTTGGCTGGGTCTTGGTGACCAGCTGACCCACTCACTAGAAAATGACAATAATACCCCTCATTTAATCATGTACAAGGACTATTGTACCCTTCAGCTACTTGATTATTTCTTATACCATGATATGGCCTAATCTAATGGACTTAGCCAAATTCTTTTCAACTTAACATAATATTTTAATTATGCATGAGTACAATCTTTTATTTAATTCAACCTCACATAATTTAGTAAATATGCTAATTAAATCAATTAGTGATAACCTCTTGTGCTAAATATTTCATTTAGCTAATAATTCACCTTAACCTCTTTGCTAATTTAAATAAATTAGATTAGCTAATTAGGGGATGTTACACTTCCTTCTCCACAAATGTCACCAAACAATCATTAAGCCAAGGGTTGGACATCCTGTTTCTCAACTCATCATTCACATACTTCATTCCTGAAATCAATGAAACAGAATTCACAATCGATGAAATAGAATTCTCAACAAAAACAGAATTCAGAATTCCAAAATCAATGAAACAGAATTCACAAAAACATAATTCAGAATTCACAAACAATGAAATCAATGAACAATGAAATCAATGAAATCGAACAATGAAATCACAAACAATGAAATTGAACAATGAAATCATAAAGAGGGAAAATAAATCAGTAAAATGTTCAAGTAACAAATCATGACATGTTGATAACAAGCTCTGAAGATTAGTTTACAACTAAAATAGATGTGGCGCTTGATAATTAACTAACAGAGAGATAAACATTCTTAACCCTTAATTAATGATATGGATTAAATGGAATAATGTCATTGTATTATTGTTTAACTAACCTCACAACAAGCAATCTACAAACACAACAAAAAAATAGCTTGTTTTCCTTATCAAAAATAGCATTTACAATCCCCAATACTCGCAGTTTTTTCTCCTTATGCGGGTCGGGTTTGTAACGACCTGCCTAGCTAGTAGGGGGCCTGTTTGGTTAGCTGGCTTTGATTAGTTTTTGTTACTGGCCTTTTTGGCTTTAGCTGGCTGTTTGATGCCACATAGCGTGTATTGGTTCGAGCCTTGCCCGATTGTTGAATGAATCAGTATCGTTTTGACCAAAAAAAATTTATACCCCGAGCTAGACTCCATACCACCCACCATTTTAAAAAACTTTCAAGTTCACTCTTATTCCAAATCCTACTATTACTCATACGGATGACTACTATAAATACCTCAGTGGCTTGCCAGAGATCATTCATCCTTACATTGAAGATATAGTTAATGTAGTCAGTGATGGTAACTGTGAATTTCAGTGCATTGCTGCACTACTTGGAAGAGGTCGGGATGCTTGGCTTACTGTGAGACGAGATATGTTGGATGAACTTAGGCAATGGAATGACTTCTACACTAAACTGTATGGTGGTATTGGAAAAGTCAATGTTCTAATGAAATTATTGATGCGGACACCCAAGAATGGATCAGATAATTGGATGATTGTACCAGATACAGGGTATCCGATCACTAACAGATACGAGGTCATACCGACTTGTTGGTCTGTTAAGGGCTATTACACAATTTTCCCATTTCATATTGCACCATTAGGAAGTGCTCGTATTTTCAACATATATATGCTATACAGACGACCGCTCTGTACAGGTATGTGAACCACAAATTATAATTCATTTATATATTGTGAAATGTTAGTTAAAATAATAATTATGTTTTCCATTGTTAGGTATTTATGATGAATGAAAGTCCAATGCCCCTGGCCGGTGCGATATGGAATCTTAACAGGGCAGCAATAGCAAAGGATTGGGACATGCAATTTACGGCTCGTAGGCAAAAGTGGATGTCACTACTAATAGAGATTAATGTTTAGTTGTATATTTTCTTGGATTTGTATTCAAATTTGTATTAAAACGACACATTTCTCACATAATTATTGCTATGTGTTGAACTAGAATGTAACCCACGGGAATTAACTTCCGTGTATGATATTAAATTTAAATATTTTTGTGGAAAAAACATCATGATTAATAAATAAAAGAAGTAAAAAAAGTGTAACTTTGGTCCAAAAAAAGTGTAACTAAATATAGTAAATTTATTTTAATTTAGTATATATAATTAATGCTTATGAAGAATAAAGATATGGTGGTACGACTAGTGCAGATTAATAACCTAAGGATGAGTCAAAAATAAAACTTAACGTGTCTTGTAATATCCTCAGAATAATTAATGGAATTATTTGGATGTTAAGCCAATTGAATTATTTTAGTACTTGACTGGTAAATTTATTGAGTGTTAAAATTATTTATTGGTTGTCATCGGATCGTTAACCGGATAATACGAGTCAAGGACGTTTTGGAATCGAAATAAGAGATTAAGATCAATATGGTAATTTAACCACGTTACCACTTATATATTAAATATATATATATATATATATATATATATATATATATATGTGAGTATGTGAGTGAAAGAAAGAAAGAATTAAAAGAAAGAAAAGAAAAGAAAGAAGGAAGCGTGAAACAGAGGAGGAAAAGAAAGAGAAGAAGAAGAATGGAAGGGAAAGGAGAGTGAAAGTCGTAGGTGAGAAGAGGAGGGAGAGTGATGATCTTTCATGAAAACACCAACCTTCCTACACCAAAAATGATCCCCACATCTTCCTCTTCATTTTGACACCAAAAAGATCATCATCCATTCACTATCCTCAAATCCACCATTTTCGAAATTGTGAAGAAAATGGGGGATGTTGAGTTTCTTGTTTCATTTCTTGTCTTGAAAGCTTAGGAAAATACCATGGAGAAGTTGATTGTAAGCTTAGAGTGAGAGAATCAAGGTTTGAATGAGTTAGGGTTTGGAGCACAAAATTTGGGTTTTATGTGAATAGGACAAATGAGAGGTTGATGATGATGAATAGTGATTCATGGAAGCTAGATGGTTGATTGGGAATTCAAAGCTTAGGAAGCAAGTTTGGGTTTGAGAAATGAGTTGGGAAGCCCTAGGAGCTTATGGTGGTGTCTAGGTGCAAATCGGATGGTCGAGGAGCGGAAAGATCGGTAGCGGATTTGGGCGTCATCGGACCGTGGAAGTTTATGCGGGGATTGTTCGTGTGGTTATTTGGAGATTTGAAGTCTCGGTGATTTCGGCTCGGCAACGACTCTCGCTTCAAGGGTGAGTTTTACTCACGTTTAGGTTTATTCCGTTTTGGTATAATTTGTTGTGTCAATTGATTTCGAGAGTTTTGAGTCAAAAACCGTTATTTCGAAAAATATCGCTTTTGGATGAGAATCCGTTTAGATTGAGTTTTTGATTGAATTGCTTGATTGTTTGATATTGATTCGACTGGAATATTGCCTGGTATGATCTGTTTTTGAGTTAGGAATCGATCGGAGCGAGTTTCGGATTAATCGGAAAGCGAATTTTCATGAAAAAGGCTATTTTTGCAATTCTGTCAAATGAGCACGATCCGTGCGTCCCAGGGGCACGATCCGTGCGCCTGGCTCGGTTTCAGATTTTCAAAATGTTTAACAGGGCGCACGATCCGTGCGTCCCAGGGGCACGATCCGTGCGCATGGTTCTGTCCAAATTTTTCAAAGTGCCCGAAATGATTCCGTTTCAATTCCAATCCCCTCCTAATCCTTTCCTAACCCTTCTATAATGATATTAGGCTTATAATGCCATGATTTTGGGTATGTTTCAAAAGGGTTTTATAAAATACTTTTGAAGTTGAAATTCTTTCGAAAAGCCGAACAATAGTACACGTGTGCGGATATGTTTTACTGATAACAAAGCGGACTATGAGTCCTACGTGGTAAAGTATAATTTAAATGAACTATGGGTTCATACAATAGTGGATATATATATATATATATATATATATATATATATATATATATATATATATATTATATCGAGTTTGGGTGACGACCCATGTTGACATACTAGGAGGGGCAGTCATGATCCCCTACCCTAGGCTCTGAGGCCAATAGTGAAACTATTATTGGTAAGGGGTTCGCCGGGATTAGCCTCGGGGCAGTCGGTGGTGTGTCGAAGAGTATTGAGTAACGTTCGCCGGGATTAGCCTCGGGGCAGTCGGTGGTACGTTACCATGATTTTGTAGTGTGGTTCACCGGGATTAGCATTGGTGCAGTCGGTGACGCACTGAGTTATAACAGAATTTCATAATTGAACCGAGAGTGTTAGTAGGGGTCTCGGTAGAACTCACTGAGATTGTATCTCGCTGTTTAAATGTTGTTGTTTCACAGAGAAACAGGGACATCAGAAATCCAAGAGGCACGAGTAGGTTGAGCTCAGGCAACTGCTGAAGACTTAGCTATTATGCTTAAGTTTATAATTCCTTTTGTTGGCTATGTACTACAACTCTATGTATTGGTATTATAATTTTATTCCGCTTTCTTGTATGATATTGAGCACTATAGTTTGCTGAAGGTTATGGTCAGAGAACCTGTTCGGTCTTATTTGTATTTAGGACTGTTTTGTTGTTATTCAGCGAGAACTATATTGCAATGTTCAGTATCTATGCAGGAATTTTATATCTCTGATGATTTAGGGATGGTGCACTTGGGTATTTTTACATGATGAAAATATCGGGGTGTTACATGTCTACTGGAATACTGGAAAAATAAATTGAAATCTAATAATCGAATAGACAATCAAAACAAATAAAATTTAATTTATATTTGGATTGGATTCTCCTTTATACTTGTGAATGTGTTTAGGAAGTATCGTGTTTCTTCGTGTTGCATGTCCAGAGTTATTTTAGGAATGGAGTCAATTAACACACTTAACAAATACAGAGTTGTTTATAATAACTTTTATATTAGATTATAATTGATTATTTTTGGTGTTTGAGTGTTGATGAATCTTGGGTAAAGATTTAATCTTGATTTCTTTGTTGATATCCCGTTGCTGTAAATGCGTTAATGGGAAGATAAAAAATGTAAAATCCCTAATTTAGCTAATTCAATTTTATTAAATTAGCAAGGGGTCGTAATTAATTAATTAGCTGAACCAAAAATATTAAGTTACCACTACTAGAAAATGCGTTTTTAGCGTCTATATTTTAGCGTCGGCCACGACACCCACGCTAATAGCGTCGGATTTGCGTCGGTCAGACCCACGCTAACCCACGATTTTTTTTCTTTCTAAAAATAAAATTTTAGCGTCGGTCATGGCAGACGCTACATTGAATATAGCGGACGCTAATTTGTTATTTTTTAAATACTATAGTTAGCGTCGGACATGGCCGACGCTAAGTTTGATTTACTTTACCAAAAACCCTAAATCTCTCACTATACTTTCACAGTTCTCAGTCACTCTCTCACTCTCCGCTCACGCTTCTCACTCTCAGCCTCTCACGCTCACTCTCCACTCTCACTCTCACTCTCAGCCTCTCACGCTTCTCACTCTCCGCTCTCACGCTCACTCTCTGCTCTCACTCTCACTCTCACTCTCCACCCTCACTGTCACTCTCCGCCCTCACCACCACCCTCGCCTCCGCGTCGTCCCAGCCTTCTCTCTCCCCTATCACTGCCGTTCACTACCGCTCCTGAGACAACCACCGCCGCCAACCACTGTTGTTCTCCTTCTCTCGGTCGCCTCTCCTCTCTTCTTGTTGTGGGTGTTCCATAGCTATGTTTGCAAGCTTCAATCACAGCAAAATCAGTGTCAATCGCAAAACCTAGCAGAGAACCAGTGAAGCTGAGTGAGAAAGAAAGCAGATCAGCTGCGTGAAATTAGGGTTTCGTGGTTTTTTGTTTGCAACCGGGTCATACTCGTATCCAAGTGGTGGCTCCGCGTGTTTGAACAGTAGCGAGTTGTGGGTGCCGCAGTGGATCTGTTTGAGCCAGTAGTTTGAAGCTTCCAGGTAAATTGTTAATTGCTATTGCATGCGATTATATTACTTTTTCCCTCAATATTTTTTGATTGAATGCCTTTGATGTCTAATTTTCTGTGATTAGATAATTGATTTATCTGTTCCGTATAAAATATGTTTTTTAATTGAATTGCTCATATAAAGCTTTGTTAGATTGTTCGCATGGTATTATTCAATCCTCTTTTAGGACCAGAAGGTTAAATCAGTGATAATTTGGATTGATTGTTCCTGGTAATATAAGTTAGTCTATATTGATTGAGGGGCCAATGCATGGCTTGTTAAGTTAAGGTAATTTACAACTGAACGTGATCCATTTCAGTTGATTATTTGATTTAGGTTTCATTAGTTGTTATTTGTTAATTTGTTTATTTGGTTTTCAGTAAATTGATTAAGGCATGCAGCCAAATTGACCAAAAAAGACTCAATGCACAGAGAAGATTTGAGGGAGAATGGTGCTGAAGCACAAGTTTCATGTTGGGATATTGAAGAGTCAAACATGGACACTTGCAAGTATGTGCTTACTGTGCAGGAAGATTAAGCAAACTGAATATGACCAACTTATTGAAATGGCTTACATAAAGAGATTGGTAAGAAGCTTTTGCTTTCCAGGGATCAGTAGAGTCTCTTATTGTATTTGATTAAGCATATTTTGAGGTTTTTTAGCATTTGATTTAACATTTTTTTTATGGTTTTTGAAACTAGGTGGACTTTTGCTTCGCTCACCAGTAGAGTCTCTTATTGTATTTGATCAGTAGAGGGCCATTGAAGTATCTTTCTGTCCAATGTGCATATAAGCCCAGTTGACAGACATATCAAAGTAAGCATTGCCATTCTCTTATAAACCAGATTGGTGGTTCCTCTTCATTCATTTTCAGTCTTTTCTGTAGTTTACCTTTGTTGTTTGGCTGATCCAATCCAAAAGATGGTTTTGTTCATCACTTATGCTGTAAACTCACAGAATGTCACAAAGCAAACCTGGGATTTTGTTTTTGTTGCATGTAGAGGGGAGACTACTGTAGGGAAAACAAAGCCTGAAACAATACTTCGGCAAATTACATCTTCAATGAGGTGAATAATTTTGGTCTGTTTACAAGCTAGGTTATGTCATTGGATGTATCATGTCGAGAACAAGCTAGGTGAATAATTTTCCACTTGCTTACTTTGCTGTTCTAAGCCTTTATTTCCCCTTTCCCCCTTCCCTGCTACTGTTCTACTTTTTCATCAATAGTACATTAGTTTATCTTAAATTTCTTCTGTATTAATCTGTTATTTCCATCCCTTGGATTGGTATTTGCAAAATAGACTTGTTGGATGTTGCGTGTAGCAATTTGTGTGTGTTATTATGCTTGCATATAATACTTTGGTGTGAATAGGTGAATAATAGTGAGCTCAAGTGAATTACTTGTATTTTGTGTTTAGAAATCTCATTATTCGCTCTAACTGAATGTCCCTGTTCAAATATATAATATTCATCAACTAACATTATAGGGTTGATTCATTTGTTTGTTATTATGCTTGCATATTCATTTGTTTTTGCTTGCAATTTGTGTCTGTTATTATGCTTGCATATTCATTTGTTTTTGATAGGGTGATTCTCCAATAAGCTTGGTGCTGAATAGATATGATAATGTCACATGGTGAGTGCTGAATGAAGGAGACGAATGAGATTAGTCGACTTTATTTTCAACAGTCAAGGCTCCACGGACCAGAGACAGTTCTCTCCCATCTGTAAATACTGATATCAGTCCATACTTTTGTAGATGGTTAGGGAAATGGTGAAGTCAAACTGTGGGTATCATACTATCATTATATCACCACAGTGCCTTCAATGTTTTACTTAATTATTTAGCCCATGTTTTGATTCTGCATCTTTGGTAGTTTGAATATTTGCTGTACTGGAAGTTTCTTTTGTGATTTGAACAGTTGCCTTTAGCATGTCTATGAATGATATAGTAGTTGTGTCTATTTAATTTTTTTTTAACATCTGTATGCTTGCTTACTTATATTTTTAGTTGTGACAGGGCTTGTATTTAATATATATTTTGGGTGAACCCTTTTCTTTGGTATTTCAAGTATAATGGGAAATTTCTTTGGATTTAGTGTATATGTTGTGTGAATCACTTTATGTTGGGGCTTGTATCAGCTGCAATTTTTTTTTTTAAAAAAAACTTAAATTAGCGTGGGCCTAGCCGACGCTAAATGTTGGAGTTGACATTTTTTTTGTTGACTTTAGCATCGGCCAGGCCGACGCTAGATAATTCGTTGACTTTTTTTATTGACTAAGTAGCGTCGGCCCTAGCAGTAATGTCGGCTTTAGCGTCGGCCAGGCCCACGCTAAAGTTAGCGTCGGCTAAATTAACGGGACGCTACAATTTACCTTCGAACATTTTAGCGTCGACACGTGGCCGACGCTAACCCGACGCTAATTCACAGTTAGCGTCCGCTTTTGGCCTATTAGCATGGGCTTTTGGCCGACGCTAAAAACTGTTTTTCTAGTAGTGTACGGGATGTTTGTGTTAAATGATTTATTTTTGTGCTTAATTGTTATATTATGCTAAGTATAGAAGTCATGAAGATTAGAAATAGAATTAAGAGGGAATTAGAAAGCCGGGGGCGTTCCAGTCTTTTCCACTTATTAAATGACCCTCAGCTGGACAAACACCAAAACATCACTCACTCCCACCTCATTGTTGCTGAAAACAGAAATTGAAAAGGGAGAGAAGCTAAGAAAGAAAGAGAGAGGGCGCGAGAGAGAAGGAGGAAGAGAGGAGAGGAAACTCAGAAAAACCTTGATGCATGCCTGATCCAAGACCATCATTGCTTTCCATTTTCCTTCCTCTTCCCAGTTCCCATTGATACCATTTTCGAAACCAATAACCCCTCCATCACCAAAACACCATTGTAGAGCCTCAAGCTCAAAATAACCAAAATTTGTATTCTAGGAACTGAAAGTGGCTTGCATGTGGAACTTAGAGCAACATTAGAGTGACTGAATAGCAACATTGTAGATTTGAGTAGAAAATAAGGGCTTTCAGCAACTGAACTCGTTGGGGTTAGTTCAAGTTCGAGTACGGGGACCGTTCGTGAAGTTACTTGATCGTTTCGAACCGTGGAATTCGTTGTTTGTGTGATTTTCATCGCAATCGGTGAGTTCTATACTCGCTTAGGGATGTTTGTCATTACTGAGTTTATATGTTTCGAAGCCTATGTGTCGCGTTCTATTTCAAAAGCGAATCGAGTCAAAAATCGTTTTACGAAGTTACATTTAAAAGATAATTTATACGATTGAATTGATTGATGTTTGGATTGTTGTTCTGGATTGAATATGAATGTTGCTATGTTCTGTTGTTGTGTGCGTGGAAGTTGGGTATCGATCGGAATGAAATTGGAATCGAAACGGAATGGAAAGAATTTACGAAAACAGCAAATTCTGGGTTACTGATGAACATGCACGGATCGTGCGCCCCAGTGGCACGAATCGTGTGCCTTGTTCGCAGGTGGCCTGAAAGGTTTTAAAAAACATGGCACGGACCGTGCGCCTTAGGGCACGGACCGTGCGTACCCTATGCATGTGTTTTTCAAAAATTTTGAAAACACGCACGGGTCGTGCACCTCCAGGGCACGGACCGTGCGTCAGCTTCTGTTACCCTCTTTCAAAACATGTTTTAGGCCATTCCAGTTGGTTCCAAGTCCATTCTAATCCCTTCCCCAACCCTATGTATTGACAAATAAACCGTAATTCGCATAAATAAGCGTAGGTATGAATGAATTATTGGAAAATTATCCAAGTATGTTAAATGTATGATAACCGGTTAGGGTTACGAGTGAGAAAACACAAGTATATGTTAATACAATGGAGTAAAGGTCCATTGAGGTTTTGGTAACCACTAAGATGACTTGATATTGTATCAAGGTATGTTAAATAATGATATGATAAAGAATTACTTGATTTTATTCAATGTATGATAATGAACTACTTGATGAAAGGATCAAGGTATGATAAAGGGGTGATGACCTCTATGATAGTACACTAGGGGAGGGAAGTCATGAGCCCATAACTTAGGCCCTTCTATGTTTTCCCACTGATGAAAGGATTAGTGGATTGGGTTCACCAAAAGCCAAAGAAATAACCGGATAAGGTAGGCTTGAGGTGTTGTGCTAAGCTAAAGAAAAGAATAAGACATGAATCGTAGTCGCTTATTAGGGCTACGGGTAAGAAGAAAATGTTAGACTATAGTATAACCTTAGAGGGGGGGTGAATAAGGTTATGTGCAAAATATGAATTCTTTTCGGTTTTCAAAAACTTATGAAATGCTTTGTTTAAATCAAATGCGGAAACTGAGATTTAAACTTATATGATGTATGCAAGCAGGCAGATCAAGCACAGTAAGATATTACTCTATATTCAATATACAGAATAACTAGATTATTTATAGGCAGTGTAGTGATATTGAATATAGCAACAGACAGATCTACAGCAGAGATGTGGATGATAACAGATCAGCACAATAATATAATAATAGACAGATCTGAGTAGTGATATTCAAAACAGATATAAACAAAACAATGAATATCACAGCTATATAACAATAACAAATATAGACAATAAAGTAAAGAGAGTAGGGATAGAGATACACCAGGATTTTAGCGAGGTTCGGGATAAAAGCCCTACGTCCTCGGCCTCAGGCTTTGCAACCCTTGGACTTGATGGTAACCACTATATTGAAGAATTCTTTACAAACAGGCAACTTCAAGATAGCAAATCTCAATTCCCCCGAACTGAGAACCTGAGCACCTAGCTAAGGATTTCAACACCGCTTCAATCTCCTGATTGAACGACCCAAGAGCACCTCCCAGGATTTCAGTACCAACTCAATCTCCTGATTGAGAGACCCAAGAACGCTTCCCAGGATTTCAAACCAACTCAATCTCCTGATTGAGAGACCCAAGAACAAATCCCAGGATTTCAAAGTGACCCCCACAAATAGAGTAACAAATACAAATAGAGATCTATGATCCAATCACCTCAGATATAATGACAGTATAGTGACTAAGAGATGAGTGATATGAAAAATAGAAAATGATATGAAAGTTGAAGCTCTATTTTCTCTCTTTCTCAGATCTAGAAAATGTATGTGAGAAGCAGAGAGGAGTTGTGAATTGTGGTGTGAGGTGTGATTTGAAAGTGAGTCGCACCCGCCTATTTATAGGCTTTAGAAAAATATAGGATTCATAAATGTGACTTATCGATTCATGAGTGATGTTAAAATATAGTATAATCGATTCTTTATTTTTAGAAAACATAGGAATCGATTCCTTGGCTTTTGGAAATATGTAGGAATCGATTTTCAGGACATCCTGAATAGGTAAGAATCGATTTCAATGTTTAGTTAAAGTAAGGAGGAATCGATTCATAGCCTATAGGATAGTTGAAAATCGATTTCAAGGTGTTTTATAAAAGAAGGAAATCGATTCTTGGTTTGGCTTGAGTATATGTATGAATCGATTCTTTGTTTTAACATTGGATAAGGAAATCGATTGTTTTAAGAAAGGAAAACAAGTAATCGATTTTATACTCCTATGAGACAATATAAAATCGATTCATAGTCCAATGTATTTAGTATATAATCGATTTTATACTCCTATGAGACAATATAAAATCGATTTATACTCCTATGAAACAATATAGAAATCAATTCTTTTGCTTTAAAATGTTTTTCCAAGTTATGTGCCTTTCTCATGCAAGCATGCATTTGAATAAAATATTTTTCAAACCATTTTCAAACCCTAATTGATGCATGATGCATGTTTTCAAAAAAGTCATATTTCAGCTACTAAAATGTCATAGACCTTCAGTGATAGGACCTTACACAGTGTCCTAAAGAAAGCGGATAAACAAATAGGTCTTGAACTGCTGAGGTGGCTTCTTCTCCAAGCTGCTCCACTTTAATATTTCCTGCTCTTTGATTCATGTCCTGTACTTTATTATGTCCCTGCACTTTTATACACTGCAACCATTATTAGACTAAATGTAATTTGTTATCATACAAAACAAAGAGTGTTTTTTCGTATCGACGGAATTTGCGACGAAATTTTCATGGGTAATTTTTGAATTTGCGACGACATTTTAAACATTTGCGACGACATTTTAAACATTTGCGACGAGATTGTACTATTTAATTAATAAAACACGAAGCATTTGCGACGGATTTGCGACGGATTTGCGACGAAAAGGTGTCAGTATTTGCGACGACTTTCCCACAGAAATTTGCGACGGGTTTCCGACGACTTTGCGACAGACACCTTTGCGACGAAACTATCCGTCGGAAACTATTTCCGACGAGCGCTTTTGCGACGAAAATTTGTCCGTCGGAAAGTCCGTCGGAAATGCTGATTTGCGACGAAAATCAGTGCGTTTCCGACGGATTTTGCCGTCGGAAATCGTCGATTTTCTTGTAGTGAGAAACAAGGAAAGGCAAAGGCGAAGAAACACGGCTAGACGGTGTGCTTTATGGAGCTGTTATTGAAGAATTAGTTTTATGACTATGCCATTTTCCCCTTTGTTATCTTTGTAGTTCTGATTGCATAACTATTATTCGCTAACAGTTGTAAATCGTTTCCGCTACTCATGGTTTGGATATTGAACACCAGGTTGTATAAGTTTTAAGTCATAAGACTTAAGTACTTTATGTTAAGTTAAGGAAGTTTATGGAACCGTATGATAATTACTTATCGAAGTTTTTAGTTGTGTTCAATATTCCAGGCATACAAGTTAACTCTGATGCATGCCATGTTGTGCATTTTGGTATTTCTACAAGTTAGAAATATCGGGGTGTTACAAAAAACAACTTCATTTTTCTTTTTTGAGGTTTAGAAAATTGTAAATACTATCCATATTTATTTATTTTAACTATAATCAATGTATTTTTGATTTAGCTAAAAGATACAATTTTAATTTTTTCAGCCCATAATTTGTGTTATTATAGATCATTTTAAAATAGAAGACCAAAAACATATAGGCTAAAGTGCTCCCGGGGTCCCTTATCTTTATTTAAAGTAACGATTTGGTCATTTTTCTTTTTTTTTGTCCCAAATCAGTCCTTTATGTTTTAAATTTTTGACACATAAATCCTTTTCTGTCCCAAATCAATCATTTATGTTTCAAATTTTTAACACATAAATCCTTTTTTTTTGACACATAAATCAGCACTATTAACGGAAAAGGATTTATATGTCAAAAATTTGAAAGATAAAGGACTTATTTGGGACAAAAAAAACATAAAGGACTAATTCGTTACTTTAAATAAAGATAAGGGACCCCAGGAGCACTTTAGCCAAACATATAGGTCATTCACCTAAAAAATACGCTAATAGAGATAAAAAAATATGTTTCAGCAATTTATATATTTCTGCAATTGTGTCTTCCTAGAAATTAAGAATAAAGTTCAACACTTTTAAACTAAGTTTTAACGTTTAGTATTTTCTTTTATCATAAAAAATATTGATACCGAGTATCTTCCTGCACATTATTTTACGTGAAGTAATACAGATTAGGGGTGGACATCGGTCGGGCTTGGGCGGATTCGGGCCCACTAACAACCATCCGGCCCAATCCACGGATGCTATATACAGGCTCAATTACGTCCATTTTTGTAAACGGGTTGTGCGGGTTCGGTTTGACGGATTATAACGGATCCACGGGTGGGTAGGAACGGGTTGGGCCTTCAGTGGCCCAAACCATGTTTTTGGTCCAATTTTCACAAAAGACTTTGTTTTTAACAAAATCTGACTACATTATTGGGCCTTGAAACAGATTATAACACTATGAAATTAATGGGCCTAGGCAATTCTATTTTAAAAAATACTTCACTTCAATAATTTTATTTTTGCCTGAAACAAACAGATGGAAAATCAATGGACTAAATTTTAGGCCATTTTTGGTTCATTCCCTGGACATTGAACAAACACATGCAGCAACTAAAAATTACTTGAGCAACTACAGCCTAAACAAACAAGCAGGAACTAAATTTTAGACCATTTTTTGATCATTCCCTGGACATTAAACAATACGAATGCAAATAAAACATGTAAACACTGAACTTTAAACAAACAAATCCGTATATAATCACAGTAACTAGACTGTATACTGCTGCCAATTACCAAAGTATCTAGCAGTAACTAGATAATAATCTCAGGCTCATCATCAACCAAGTTTACCGTTGTCAATTACCAAAGTATCTAGCAGTAACTAGATTATAATCACAACCCCATTATCAACCAAATTAACTATCAACCAACTAAAGCAAACAACATTTAATACTAATAAATCTAAGTTTAAAATCTAAATTACATCATACACCCATGCAAGGGGAATTTCACAGCTTCTTTAAAGAAGCTTAATGAAGCTCACAACTTCAAACTAGCCTTTGGAATCTGCAATCTACATAATAAACAGTAACTTTCAGTAGTAAAAACAGTAATACTAACAGAAGTTTTAAGATAAGATCATGCACTTAGCACTAACCTTGTTACTTATAGCCAAATAGCCTAAGTAACAGCCCATGACTTGACAAAATGGATACTTTTCCAGAATCTGAAAAACAAAACAGAAATACAGATGCTGAAATAGAAATAATAACTAAAACAGATGCTGAAACAGATACAATTTAATCAGCAATAACCTTGTTATTCATACCAGATTTTGTTCTCTATTCATTCTTGACCAATGGTCTCACTTCCAAACCAAAGTTGGCAATTCTGAAACAGAAATACCAGAAACTAATTATGAAGGAAACAGAGACAAAACTCCATAAACTAATCTAATAGAAAGAACAAAAAGCAAACAAAATAGAAATCATTACTTTCAGTGCTACTCGGAACATTTATCCATAAGGTGAGAAGTTGGATGATGTAGTGAGCCATGAATGACTCCAAAAGACCATAATGTTGCTATTTTTAATACAATAGTTGGGAATAAAAGATGATGGCCATGTGACTCCAAAAAAGCAAAAAGTTATAACTGTATATTCAAAAGAGAAACTGTTAATACCTTCACAAATAATTATGCAACAATTTAATTAGAAATGCATTGGGGACTAACAATGAAATTCTTCTCAGCCACTGCCAATATTAATTGGCTGTGACTGAGATGATGAGCCAACTCCAGCAGCTCCATCTTCCACAGAAACCCCTCCTTGAAATTCTATGGAACATAAAAAACAAATATTAGCTCATATAGAATTAGAAAGCAAATATTATCAAAAGACCAGAAATCATTAAATTTATACCTGCTACAATGTTATCAAAATCCTCATACTCTTCATCTATGTTGAGGTTTTTAATCTGGAAGAAAGAAGGCTTCAACCAGTTTTGAGTACATATTAGAGATTCTGCCATTTCAGGGCTTAAGGAGCTTCTATATGTATCTAAAACCCTCCCTCCAGTGCTAAATGCACTCTCAGATGCCACAGTAGAAACTGGTGTGGCCAAAAGATCTCTAACAAAGGTAGATAACACAGGGTACTGGTCTGAGTTTTGTTTCCACCAAGCTAAAATCTCAAATGTGGCTGATGCATCTATATTAGGTTCACCCAAAAACCTCTCTAGTTCATTTTTCTTATCAATGGAATCCTTTTCCCGCAAATGTTGCTTAAATGCATTTTCTCTTGCTTGAGTTGAGAGTATTTCAGAAACTGCAGGTGTTTCACCACCTACTGAAGGACTAACAGCTTGCTGCCCAACATTATTTTTCTTCTCATATTCATCCTTGTACCAATTGTACATCTTAAAAAGATTATTTTTAACTGAACTGAAAAGTTCAGTAGCAAAGGTGGGATTGGAAACATACATTGCTTGAAATGACCACTCAACATACCTCAACTTATACCTAGGATCAAAAATAACACCAAAATAGAGAAGCTGGTTAATATTTTCAATTTTCCCCCAATACTTCTCATATTTTTTCTTCATTTCCATACCCATGGTAGCAAGAATTGTGTTGAGGTTCATGGCAGAATTATTGAGTTCAATGAAGATGGAAGAGAGTTGGGAAAACGCAGCATGCAAAGTAACACTCTGTGAGGCTGAGAAAACTTTAGTAGCATCATAAAACAGTTTCAAAAACTTCTGAAACACACGAACTTTATCCCAATCGGATGCACTAGGAATTGCAGCAGCCCCAAAGAATTCAGCATAACTCACATCTTCATACTCTAGTTTATCAAAGGCTGGCTGATACTTTTCAGCTGCATTTAACATCATGTATGTCGAGTTCCACCTAGTGGAAACATCAAGACACAACAATTTTTTACAAGTTATACTAGAAAATTCTTTACATTCATTGAACTTGGCATAACGTTGAGGTGAAGACCTAACAAACCTAACAGCTGTTCTAATGCTAGAAATAGAGCTGCTCATGTCCTTCAATCCATCGTTCACCACCAAATTAAGAATATGAGCGCAACACCTGACATGAAAAAACTGTCCATCCCCCACCAACCCATTCATATTGTTCAATTTTTTCTTCAAATACGCGACAGCAACATCATTAGAGCTTGCATTGTCCACAGTAATTGTGGACACATTCCTAATACCCCATTCTCTAAGAACCTCCTCTACTTTCCTACCAACTGTCTCTCCCTTATGGTTAGGAACAACACAAAAGCTTATAATCCTCTTTTGGTATCTCCATTGGCTGTCTATGAAGTGTGCAGTGAGGGTTAAATAATTCAGATTCTGAATTGAGGTCCAACAATCGGTGGTAAGTGCTACCCTTGAGCAATCAGATCTAAAAAGATTTTTCAATTTTTGTTTCTCTTCAAGATAAAGTTGATAGCAGTGCCTAGCAACTGTTCTTCTAGATGGGACAGTAAATTGGGGTTGCATTTGACTCATCATGAACCTAAATCCATCACCCTCTACCACCTTAAATGGTTGCTCATCAACTATTACAAAAATAACAACCGCCTTTTTACAAGCATCAACATCAAATCTTGTACTAGTGGTAACTAAACAAGATTTTTCCCCAGGACTAAAGGTAAGAGTTGTTTGTTTGGGGTCATTCACTAGAGCATAAGGATATGAAGGACAGAGTGGAATGTGAGCCTTCATGTTAGATGTACCATGAATCTTAGAATCGCATCGGAATTTTATGTGGCAGTGTTTGCAAGCTGCAATAGGTTCCGTCTCGTCTGGTAATCTAACGAAATGATCCCAGGCTTCAGAAGTTGTCCTCTTTTTGTTTGCATTTGGCTTCCTCTTCTTTCCAAGAGGAGGTTTAGGAGCAACTACAGCTGCAGCAGCTGTTGCTTGCCCAGTGGCAGCTTGAGAAGGGTTTTGTGGCGTGGCATTTTCTGGTATAGGAGGAGGTTTTTGGCCTAGCTGATCCATTGCTGAGAACAAATCTATAAAGCATACATATTTGATTTATTCATGTAAACAATCACAGATTGCATAGTAATTACAACTAACAAGTAGCATATAAACAAGTATCAAGTAAACAAGTAACATACAACCAAGCATTTTTGCTTGCTACCTCACAGATTGTATATCTGATTTATTCATATGAATAATGCTTTCAAACAAACAAGTAACATATAAACAACACAAATTGCATGCTACCTCACAAATTGCATATCAACAATTACAACTAACAAGTAGCAGATAAACAAGTAACATATAAACAAGTAAACAAGTAACATACAACCAATAATTTTTGCTTGCTACCTCACAGATTGCTTACTTCTTGCTTGCTTCAAATAATACCACGTACGTACTCTACCTCCTACCTCACAGATTGCTTGCTCCTTCCTTGTCGAAAGCATTAAATTAATAAATCAACAACAGAAAACAAAATAGAGTTAGAAACATAAACATAAATCCAAAGCATTGATGAAGTATAAACTCAAAGGCAGAACTAGACATTAACACAAATATTAACACAAATATTAACACAAATGTAAGTAGAGTGAAGCCATTAAAAACCCAGAAACAGAGTAGACAAGAGGAACTTAGCAGTGCTTTAAAATTTTGAAACCCTAAAAATTTTGAAACCCCAAAAAATTTGAAACCCACGAAGACGTAAGTGAAGCCATATGAAACCCAGAATCTCTATAAACGAACAAAATGAAATCCCAAAGGTTTGAAATCCGAAACCCTAAAAACGAAACAAAATGAAGCAGAATAAAGAATGAAAAGAACTGCGAGAGGATGGGAAGAAGAGAATCTAAGGAAGAAAGGTTACCTCTTCGAAGAGAACCAAACGAAGACGACGAAAAGAGAGATCCTTCGCTCCTTCGCTCTGTGAGAGAGTTGCAATCAAATGAGGATGACAAAAAGAAAGGTTTCTTTGGAGTTGCAGTGAGTGTTTCTTTCGTGGGAGAGGGGAGCTTTATTGCTACTGGGGTTTCGTGGGAGAGGGAGAAGTGAGTTGTGGCTGCTAGGGTTTCTTCGTGGGAGAGGGAGCGCTGCTCTGCTAGGGTTTCATTTTTTTGATGAGAGTGAAAGTGAGAGCGTTTCGTTTCTGAGAGTGAGATGCGTGGGTGAGTGTTTTGTTTTAAGTTTTAACGTGAATTCTTTTCGGTCGGGTTCGGGTAGTGATGGATCTCAACCAGCCCACCGCCTCCGACCATTACAGGCCGCAAATAACCAAATTGGGCCACATGTAATCCGAATTGAAGCCCAAACCGACCGGCCAGCTATTTTGTTTGTCGGGTTGCGGTCGGGTATGGCGGGTTCGCCCAAGTTGTCCACCCCTAATACAGATAAAATGAATCACTAAGAATCAAGATTCAATCATGAAAGTTTGGCATTAGCGGAAACCATTTACTCCTTATGAAATTATGAAATAATAATAATAATAATAATAATAATAATAATAATAATAATAATAATAATAATAATAATAATATCCATAGTGATTTATGAGTGAAATGAATTCTTATTACCTTGATAAAAACTATTTGAAAACGTTATTTGAATTCTTATTACCCGGTGACTGAAAACGTGAATGCATAAACTTGAGTGTTGGCTATTTAAATACCTTCTCAATAAGTCATGGCAAGTCTTCTTTGTGAGCAAAAATGGAAGATTACTTCAGTTTGTGGTAGGTAAACAGAAACGCATTCACACAAAAAAATCATAAATACAAGATGACAACTTACTTGCATTGTAAGCTATCTCCACTTCTTGATTGCATATAGATTGCTTAAATTTAATCCATGTGACATTAACAATATTTCTAATTAGTTACTGCCATTTTTCGAATATTATTTAGTTTAGTCCCTCAAAAAGTTTAGTTTAGTCCCTGACATTAACAATATTTCTAATTAGTCCATGTCATTTTTCAAATATTATTCAGTTTAGTCCCTCAAGTTCTCGATGTCATGTTTGGCCCCTGAGTTTTACAATTTAATATCAATTAAGTCTCTGACTTTTACAACTTAGTATCTGTTTGGGCCCTAATATTTAGTTCTTTTGGTTTATTGATAGGGACCAAACTGATACTGAGTTGTAAAAGTTGGGAGCCAAACGTGAATAACGTTTGGAAATGTCAGAAACTAAATTGAATAACATAATTTGAAAATGTCCCTAATTGGAAATGTTGTTAATGTCAAGGATTAAATTGAATTTTTCTAAAATTTGAGGGATCAAACTGGCTATTAATTAACTCATAAAACAACACCTAAGTTTTGTCGTTTTATCTATCACATGTACATGGATAATGTATCAACTTTTTGTGGGAACTAATTCTTTAGACACCAAACAAATATAGAATTACAAGCTAGAAATGTCAAAACTGAAAAGTAAGTATTTTCATGTTCTATACAGGTTCTGTCACATGAGAAAGTTTATATGGAAGGATATCGAAAATCCTCCAAATGTCAAAGTTGCATGCATAGTTGACCAAAAATCATTCAGAGAGAACATAGTCTTTGTAACAGGAAGAAATGGCCAGCATTTGATTCTATCAATCTCAGCATTTGATTCTATCAAATTTTCCAGGAGCAATTATAAGACCACTATAAAAAAAATCACTCTAGGGTGTCAAAATGATCCATTTGTCTACCGGATATCCGGTCCATCCATAACAAAATCCATTAAATCCATCCATTACAAAAAAAAGAATATTAATGGATTGGATTGAATCCATCCGTTTGATTTTTTGGATGGTTGTGATCTATCCATTATATTTTCTAAATCCATTGGATTACAATAACTACAAAATCAAAATCTATTGGATAATTAATTTTTTTGACCAAATCCAATGGATAATTAAATTTTTTTGTGAAGGGTAGAGATAAACTAAGGACCAGCATATGATAAATTTTTCTTCATAAACTTTTTTTTAAAAAAACTCATTCAAAATATAATTATATATATATATATATATATATAAATATAATATAATATATTTATAATATAATATTATATATAATATTATCAGCCACCACCAACCACTGGGGTCCACCGCGAACCACCGCCGGCCGCTAGAGTGCCGTCACCGGCCGTCGGAGTGCCGTCACCGGCCGCCGGAGTGCCGTCACCGGCCGCCGGAGTGCCGTAGCCGGAATCACCGTCGGCCGCCGGATCGCTGCCGCCGGGACCACCGTCGGCCGCCGGCCGCCATCTGCCACCACCACTTATATAAATATATATTTATATATTATATTATATTATATTATATATATAATATAATATAATATAAATATATATTAACTATATTATATATATATATATATATATATATATATATATATATATATAAATTTCAATTTCAGCATAATTAAAAAAATATTTAAAAATTGTCAAAAAAAAAAAATTAAAAAGATTTTTTTGTCAATTTTTTTTTATATTTTAAACATATTAGTGGATGGATTGGATATCCATCCATAACAAAATTGTTAATAGATGGATTGGATGGATTTTTTTGTAAATGAATGGATTGGATTGAATTTTTTTGGCACAAATTTAATGGATATAAATAGATAAATGGATTGTCTTCGATCCATCCATTATAATCCAAATCAAAATCCATCCAATTCATCCATTTTGACACCCTACTCTCAGGCTCTCTCTTCTTGCTTTCAAGTGAAGGTGTCTTGCTGAGTATCATTTGGAATACATGGCATGGTAACATGGAACACCTTATTAAGGTGTAACACTTGTTGGTTAACCTGGTCCTAGCTTTGAAGGTAAGACACGTTAACACCCTCACTTAGACCGAGTTGGGTGATTAGGGGTGCTCATGGTTAAACCATATCCATAACCAATCCATCACCACATAAAAACCGTTTATGATAACCGGATTTGTAACCAAATTTATTCAACCAGATTTATTTTCTCAAAACCAGTTATATAACCGGTTATAACCATAACCATTTTCTATAACAGGTTTTAGTTTGTATGTCTGGTTTTCGGTTTTATAACTGGTTTTGACCAATACCATTCAATTTTTTTTAAATTCAACTTTAAATTTAAAAATATATTAACTGTTATTAAAATAAAATTCAATTTTCTCTCTCTCTCATTCTTGTTAATTAATTCTCTACTCTGTTTTGTTTCCAACAATTAATTAAACGAGCAAGTTTCCAACCAAGAACAAGAAATTCAGTAAAGATAATGCGTCACTAAATCTCATGAAAGTGCTTAATTCAACCGCGCAGCCATGGTACACCCTAAGCCAACAATAGTATATGAAGTCATATCTTGAATATAAAAATTCGGCCATAAATTTAACAGTAGTGACAAACATATATCTGAGGTAATTTGAACAGTTAAAATTTTAGTATACCTGCATGTTACCCATGGCTCAGTACGTCAGTAACGTAAAAGTTTAAATGCTTCTGGTTACCGACGGGTAAAGGCTGTTAGAACATAATCATTCTCCGATTTGTTTTATAAAAAACACATGTAATAATAGTTTATTTGTTTTATATTATTGTATTTTTTCAATTTTTTTACCGTGTTATTAGTAAGTAATAGTGACTAATCTACGCCAGGAAATCTGGCTGGCCACGTGTATCGGGCTTTGCTGATCCATGTGGTTATCCTCTCTCAAACTCGAGACTTTAGAGTGGGATTTGAGCTTAGTTACTGATCATACCAACCTTTATTGATTTGCATTATTTTAACTTGTTAATGCTATTTTATCAAATCCACGTAACATAATCATATAATATTATTTGTCACATAACACATGTTGTGGCCAATAGAATGATTTTGACTCAATAGAGTGATTATAATTATGTAATATTTCAAAATAAAGTGATTTGTTATGAATAATATTATAGTGGATGTCCACTCTTCTCCCTCATTAGTGGATTTTTATGATTGACTATACACTTACCCTTCTCTCCCCCTATAAATAGGGCTATCTCCTATATGTATGGTGACACTTGTGTGAATAGAATAATGCAAAGACTTTCATCTTCTCTCATTCTCTTGTTCTTCTTCTTTCTCTATTTTGGTTTATTTTCATAACACGTTACCAGCACGAAACTCTACCATATGATTGATGGCATAAGCATCCAGGTTCTATTGCAAGAATAATTTTTCTTCTTCTTCTTCTTCTTCTGACTATCATTTATTTGTGATCTTGTTTATGTTTTATCTTATTTTATGTTTGATCTCATTTTCTATTTATTTAACATTGTTGATGAAAGTTTGTTATATAGTTCCTGAAGAATAATAAATCCATTATTCAAGCATCCCTAAAGGGTTGCACAAATAATTGTTTCTATGTACCATTGTTTATAATATAGTTCCTTAATAACTTAAAAATTTTAAATATCCAAGCAAGGATTGTTGTATAGTACCTGGAGAACTAATGATTTGGTAATCGAGTATCTTTGTAGGATTGCACAGAGAATAGTTTTCTTTATAATTGTCTGTGAAGATTTGTGATAGTTCTCGAAGAACTCAAAGAAAGAAAATATTCAAGCATCCTTGTAGGATTGCTCAAAGCATGATTTTCTTGAAGAACAATTGATTAGAAAGTATATTTTTCTTTAATCATTGTATATGAAAGATTTGTGATCGAGTTCTTGAAGAACTTGACTTTTACACAATGATTGCAATCTATAAGATCCATTTGATCTTAGTATGTTTTGAAGCAATGGAAATCAAGAGAAATGGGCATATAGTTTATGTCTCAAATATTTTCATGAATTAGCAAAATGAGAAAATATTTCCAAAAATATTATGAATCAAGATTATGTGATTTGGTGATTGAAAAGAATACTCACAAACCACTCAATGTGTTGAAGTCCATTCCGAGAAGTGAATGATTCACATTATAATTTTGGTACAAGAAAAATTGTGGTGATGACCATTGGTGTGATAAATGTTATCATTATCCTATTTAAGTGTCATTTGTATTATATGTGATTGTGACCTTTGTTATTCCTAATAATGGTGTAATATCCTATGGAAAAATGTAACTTTTCTTCTTTCTTATTCTTAGAATTCCAAATAAAAATTTTGCATTAAAAAAGTCGAATAAGAACAATTGAATGTATGACTAGATCCTAAAGAACTAGACACTCCATTCTACCCTTTTATTATTTTCTTGTAAGTTCATGTTACCATAATGTTATAGTACATATATATGAAATGACATGGACCATACCTATTAAAAAACGACATTTCTAAGATTTTCGAACAGGGTAATTGAATCAAGGTTAAAATAGTACGTATATTTTCTATAGTTTTGTTTATTGAAGAAAATTGTGTGTCTCAAATGTGCGGTTTATACAATTTTGTTTATTGATGAAAATTGTGTGTCCCTAATTTTTGTATATAGATGGTAATCTTTGTTATACGCGTACTTAGTAGTTTTATGTTTTGTAATTTGAATGGTTAAAGTGGAATACATTATTTTGTTTAAATAAATATGAGCGCAGCCAAAATTAATACATTATTTAGTAGTCGACATAGTTTTACTATTTAGCATACGTTTAGCAAGATTATCCTAAAGTAGCAAGGACATCTCATATTGGTATTTTTGAAGGACTAAAATATTTTTTCAATATAATGAGTTTTATTTGGCATTTGTTTTTAATGCATTTTATATTAAATTGTGTACATTATCTAGTTATGATGAGAAGTCATATGGTAACTGTTATACCCTAATTTTGTTCGGCTATTTTTTAATAAAGGAAAATTCACAATAAAAGGGGTAAAATAAACATTTTAAAAATTAACTTTCTTTTTATACAACTAATTAGCAGGTAACCTTCCTTAGGAAGGATGTCGTGGGGTGCTAACACCTTCCCCACGCATATCCGACTCCCGAACCCAAATTTGGTCTCAAGGACCCTTATCCAAACTCAAAGGGATTTTCCAATATTTTCCCTTAAACCAAACTTTGGTGGCGGTTTCATTTTTGAAGCTTCGAGGAATCCTCACCCGGATTTTTCGGTCGCTACAATACTGACAGAGTTATTGAAAAGAGATCCCATACCCCTCAGTAGATTATCCGAAGACTTGACTTTCTCAGCATCCAAAGTGTAGATTCTTCCTAGAGTAGTTCCTGCACGATCATCTTCACACTTCTTCCTCGCAGCGCATTGGGTAGCATAATGGCCCTCTTTCTTGCAGTAGTAACAGGTATTAGACCCAACTTGGCATTCACCACGATGAGGCCTACCACATTTAGAACAAGTACTGAACCTTGAGGAATCTGAAGATTGAGCTTGTTTTCCTCTGTTGAAGTTACCCTTTGACTTTGTCTACGGGGTTGATGATTCAGCCACCTTCTTCTTTTCTTTCCAATACTCCTTTCTTTCTTCATGCAATCTGTTGAGATCGGCTTCGACAACATAGGCTTGTTGGACAAAAGCAGCATAGTTGGTCATAGCATAAGAGCTAAGACCTTGGGCAATATCAGCACGGAGACCTGCCTTGTACATCTGCATCTTCCATTCATCATTCGGAGCATAACTTGCTAACTGATAGAATTGAGACAACTTTCCAAACTTGGCGGTGAATTCACCCACCATCATATCACCTTGCCTGAGATTGACAAATTCTGTCTGCTTACTTAGTTTCATCACCGGAGGAAAGAAATGTCCAATAAACAATTCCTTGAAGTTAAACCAGGTAATAGGAGTTTCCTGATTCGCCATCAGTTCATGAGAATTGGTCCACCAGGTTTGGGCTTCCTCTTCTAGCATATGAGCTGCAAAGAGTACCTTTTCTTCTTCGCTGCATTGCAGAGTCCTGGAAATTTTCTCCATAGAGTCCAACCAGTAATGAGATACCATTACATTCGGTCCTCCCTTGAAACTTGGGGGATTCATCTTTTGGAAACGGAAATAAGCTCTATTCGGATCTTCCGGAGGAGGCTGTTGAACATTAGGCTGCTGCTGATTCAGTTGCTGCTGATGCATTTGCATCATGTCCTGCATCATCTTTTGTTGATTCTCAATCACATTCTGCATCCACTCCCGATGAGGGTCAATGGGTGGGTTTCTCCTACCTCTTCCAGCCATAATTCTGCGAAATATGCACAAAGTATTAAGTTGATCATGCTCAATGTCTAATAGCATACTAAGAAGAATGAGACTTAGAAGACGTAACAGACTCTTAGCATCTAAGTCCGACTAGGTCGAACCGCTCTGATACCAAAATGTAACACCCTAATATTTCTATCGAGTAGAAATGCTAAGATGCACGAAATGGCATACATCAGAGTAATATTTCCTGTTTAGATATTGAACACAACTAAAATTTTTCTCGATGATTAACATCAACAGTCTTAACAATCATAACTTAATTAAAAAACATATAGATTCCATGTCTTTCGATATCCTCATAACCTAGTATTCAATACCATCACAAGAAAAGCAGAAACGATTACATAACTTAAAACAAATTCAAGTCACATTATCGAGTGACAAAGACAACAAGGGAACTCAATATCAAAGATAAAAGAACCAAGTCTTCTAACTTCTCCTCAAGAACGTCGCCTGCTTGTGCCTCGTCGCTTTCTTCTTTCCCTGTTTCTCTGTAAAACAACAACATATAAAGGGTGAGATGAACATTATCTCAGTGAGTCCTATCGTAACCCCCTCACAATGACTCTCCGTCCTTTTATTCCTTTTCCTTTAATCGTAGTCCATATAGGTCCTACGTGCATATAGTTTTTCCTGTCATGCCATAGTGAATCTCCGGTAATGACCACGCCTTTACCATTGAACCTCTCCACTAGCTTACGCTAGCTTCAAACCTTCTGAGGCCTAGGTTCTGGGGCTCATGACTTCCTCTCCCCTAGTATACTAATATACTGGGTCGTCACCCTTCCTTTTGATATAATTTATATATCCACCCGCTTTGGGCCGTCTTTTATATAATACCCGCATTGGGCCGTCTCCTGTATTCGATATAATTTATATATTTAAACCTCAACAGTCTTTGATGAAAATGTTATTCATCCCTTTTCATTACATGTCATTCATGTTAATACATAAACATAAACTTGATTGAACTTAGTTCCTTGATGGTAAATATAACCCTTGTCCGCTCACGTGTACTACTTTTCGGTTTTTGAAACATTTATAGGTTTGAAGGAAATTTTCAAAACCATCTTTGAACATGTCAAAAACAATGTCTTAAAAGTGAAAAATCATCACAAAGGGTTGGAAAGGAGATTAGAAGAGGTTTGGAATCAATAGGAGCGACGAAACGAGAATTCGGTGTGCGGTAACAGAAGTTCACGCACGGTCCGTGTGCCTTAGGCGCACGACCCGTGCGCACTGAACATTATTTAAAAACCATTCCAGAAGCTGGCACACTGTCCGTGTGCCTTAGCCGCACGACCCGTGCGCTTTTATCAACACACCTATTGTTCCGTTTTTCTCGTTTTCGCAATTCCGTTCGAGTCCAATCCGTATTCCGATCAAAATTCAACCTGAACATAGACGATACCAGACCATATTCTAGTCCAAACAATAGCAATCAAGAATCAAGCATCGAGTAATTAATTTCGAAACACCAAATACATAGTTTTCACAAATAACGGTTTTCGACTCTTAAAAACTTTCGAAATCACGGAACAACCGCAAAACCGGTCATAGAGCAATCATTTCAGTAACACAAAAATGATCCCCGTAATCGCGAACTCGCACCGAACAGGTCTAGACTTCGAAACTGAACTTCCCACACTTCCAAATTCGAAACTCAACCTCCTTGAGCTACTGAAATCACTCTCTATCACTTCCAATCTACAATGTACTTCAGTTTATGACTAGTGTCTACCCATGGTTTGCAAGAAAGACCACATGCATGACATGAACAACAACTTGGTCAATGGAAGCTCAATATTTCGAAAATGGCACAGAGGGAAAGAGGAGGAATGAGCTTCTCAAATTAGTATCATTAGAAAGGAAATTGAAAATGGAAGAGAATGAGCTGTAGATAATTTGGGTCTTATGGAGTTAAGGAATGTGTTTGGTGCAGTGTAATTTGGGTTAGGGGTTCGCATGATATGGAAATGACCAAAACGCCCTTGGCTTCCTAATCTTCACATAATTCTATTTCTACCTCAAAACAATCACATAATTCATACTATTAGCAACTAAATATTGCTTTCACGCTTTTAACATGTCCATGACTTGAGTTATTATTTTACAATTCGCTAGTTAATTTCATAAAACGAAATTAACCGAAATTAGGGATGTTACAGTTTGCACCAAAAAAAAAATCATAAAATCTCTCTATTAAAAGTAAGTTACATTACAAATATATTAATAACAATACTCAAAAAGATATAGTTTAAAGAACATAATAACCTATTGCATCCGTTATAAGTATTTATTAGGCTAAATAGCACTTTTGGTCATTTATGTTCGCTCTGGGTTTGACTTTGGTCCTTTACTTTTTTTTTGTCCGTTTTGGTCCCTCGTGTTTCATTTTGGTCCCTGACGTTAGTTATGACTAACGGACGCCACGCTAGCAGTTAACTGCTGACGTGGCGTCCTCAATTCATTAAATGACGTGGCAGAAATAAGACATACTCATTTCCACATCAGCAATTTCATTTTTTAATTTAAATAAAGCATAAAACATAAAAACATAAACCCTAAAATCAAAATCAACAAATTAACAAAACTTAAAAACAAAATCTGAGAATCAGTGGGTTTCATTCAATCGTCACTCTTCCATTTTGTTCTTCCATTATCAGTGGGTTTCTTCCATTAAAACATTAAAGCAATTTTGTTCTTCCATTATCAGCGGGTTTCTTCCAAATCTGGGTTTCTTCCATTAAAACATTAAAGCAATTTCTGGATTTTGTATTCAACCTATAACATCCTGGGCCCTTTTCTTACTTAGTAGGATACCCAGCGATGCACTCATGATCTTCTCTACCCCCATGTAGAGTTTTTTGCCTTCCGTGGGAATCGAACCATGTACCCTGAGGCTTGGGTACATGCTCAATGCATTCCCACTACCAATTGAGCTCGCCTTTTTTTGTAACATCCTGGGCCCTTTTCTTACTTAGTAGGCTACTCAGCGATGCACTCATGATCTTCTCTACCCCCCATGTAGAGTTTTTGCCTTTCGTGGGAATCGAACCCTGTACCCTGAGGCTTAGGTACATGCTCAATGCATTCCCAGTACCAATTGATCTAGTAGATCAATTGGTAGTGGGAATGCATTGAGCATGTACCTAAGCCTCAGGGTACAGGGTTCGATTCCCACGAAAAGCAAAAACTCTACATGGGGGGTAGAGAAGATCATGAGTGCATCGTTGAGTAGCCTACTAAGTAAGAAAAGGGCCTAGGATGTTACAACAACCCGTATTCGTTCTTCGTTTTTGTTCATTTGGGTTTCGTTCTGGGTTTTCTTCGTTTGCGTTTCATCTTCGTTTTCGTTCTTCATGAGCATCTAATAACAAATTTGGGTTTGGGATATTGGCACAGATCTGGGTTCTGATTTCTTCTTCTCTGTGCAGATCTGAGTTCCAGATCTGGGTTCTCTGTTGATGCTCATTTGTTTCATTTTAGTCCTCTCTGTTTTTCTTGGTTTCATTTTGGTCCCTCTCATTGTTTGTATTGTTTCATTTTGGTCCCTTTCAGATCTGGAAAAAATAACGAATTAAAATGAAAAACAAATGAAGAACAGCTCAGATCTGGAAAAACTAACGAAGAACAAAAGAGAGAAAGCGGAGAACAAAAACAACAAATCAAAATGAAGAACAAAAGAGAGGGTTTCACAGTGATGTTGTTAATTTCTTCGTTTTTGTGTTTGATGTTGCTCTTAGAAACGATTTTTAAAAGGTTTCAGAACTTTGTTTTTGTTCTTCGTTTTTGTGTTTGATGTTGCTCTTTGTTTGATTTGAAATGGAAGATGAGCTTGTTTGTTTGATGTTGTTGTTTCTGGGTTTCATGGTAATGTTGTTAATTTCTCAATTCATTTCAATGTTTTAATTATTTTGTTTTATGTTTTTATGTTTTATTTAAATTAATAAACGAATTTATTTACAATTAAATAATATATTTGTTGCCACGTCATTTAATGAATTGAGGACGCCACGTCAGCAGTTAACTGCCAGCGTGGCATCCGTTAGTCAAAACTGACGGCAGGGACCAAAATGAAACAAAAATGAAACATGAGGGACCAAAACGGACCAAAAAAGATAAAGGACCAAAGTGAAACCTAGAACAAACATAAAGGACCAAAAGTGCTATTTAACCTATTTATTATTAGTATATTTTTATAATAACAATAATCATTACTTTTCTTGTCAAAAAAAATAATCATTACATGGAATGTCAACCATCCCATAAAAATGTAACAACTCCTCATTCTAATAAAGTTTTCATTAAAAGTTAACAAATGTCATAAAATAGAATTCCAAGTTTGTATTATATATTTTATAAAAAAAGTTTTATATATATATATATATATATATATATATATATATATATATATATATATATATATATATATATATATATATATATATATATATGGTATCAACATATTATACTTAATCTTGAAATGATCAAGTATACATTTATATTTGACAATATTTTATTAGAAGTTAATTTTTTACATATCTATTGTCCATTGTTATTATTGGTTTCCATTTTTTTTTAAAGAAAAGTGTCATTTTTACATAAATATATACAGAAATAGTTAATAATATTTCACTAAGTCATCATTTAATTAGTTATTGGGATTGCGTAATTATGTGTATATTTTTCCATATATTTTTAATATTAACATGAAAAGTGACTTTCATAATACTCAAAAATTGGTGAAAATTTTGGAATAATCAATATTTTTATTAATATGACTTAGCAACTTAATTTATTTTCAATGATTTTTTTAAATAAAATATGTGAAATTTGTATAATTTAAATGCATAAAACTATTTTATTACAATCGCTCAACAAATTCATATTCACTTGATATAGGAAAACCATACAACCATTGTTATTCACCCAACCTTCTCAACAAATTCGTATTCACTTGATTTTTTTTGTTGTCTCATAAAATGGTTATAATTATAGTGAACCCCATTTATTTTCTTATTTAAGTATATTAATAAATAAGATAATACAAATAAAATTTTGACCATTTAGAGGAATCAAATAGAAAAAGTATTAAAAAGATGAAACAATGTGACTAAAATTGTTTGTCAAAAAGAATTATCTGACTAAAATTAAACTCAACATTAAGATAAGAGTCAATAATTTATTTTAAGCAAAAGTATATAATATATACTTGCAATCATAACCGACTAAAAGGATGGTGGGTTAGGGATCAAAAATCTCGAAGCATTCAACATCGCACTCCTTTCCAAATGGAAATGGAGATCTTTGACGGAGAATAACGCTTGTTGGAGTCGCTTATTATCTCACAGTTATGGCGATTTTGCTAACTCATTTGTCTATGCCTCAATGGAGGGTCACTCAATGAGAAACATTGGATCAATCTGGTGGAGGGATTTGTTGTTATCGGATTCTAAGGTGGAGGAGCAAAGAAGATTCGCGTGGGGCATAAGAAGAGGATTGGGGGATGGCGGTATCATTAATTTTTGGAAGGACCAATGGTTAGGCACTGAGCCCTTCTTCAAGGTATTCCCTATACTCTTTGAAGCTTGTGGTCGGCAACTTAAAACTGTGGCTGAACTGGGTAGTTGGACTGGCGATTATTGGCGGTGGAATGATGATTGGCAGCAATTTAGAGATCCCGTGACTGCAGCTAAATTAAAGGAGAGAGTTTGTACAGTATTGTGTTACCCATTGCGCCGAATAGAGGAAAGAAGGACTGGTGGATTTGGCCGCACGATTCCTCAAAATCTTTTTCGGTTAAATCCTTCTTTTTGGAGCTGAATTCCGCGCCCATTCAGCAGCAACCCCTTTCGGGTCAACAGGTAATTTCGGCATCCTTGTGGAAAAGTATTGTCCCATCGAAGGTAATATTGTTTGGTTGGCGTCTTTAATTTGTTGGATTCACTGCCGGTTCGCATGCAATTGCTTAGGAGGAATGTCATTAACTCCGATCTCGATGCCCGCTGCCCCATATGTCACCAAGAAGCCGAGACATGAGCTCATATGTTTCTCAATTGTCCTTTCGCAACTTCAGTTTGGGAAGGAGTCAGCGCTTGGTTTGGCATTGATCTAGACTTGTCCAAGCCTCTGGAGGAGTTATTCCTTGGATGTGCAACTTTGTGCAAAGGGAAAAAATCAAAGCGTACGAAATATATGTTATGGCTAACAACTTGCTGGAGCATTTGGTTCGCTAGGAACGGAGCCATTTTTAAAGAGGAGGAAGCGAATGTTGACTCCACGGTAATCCGCATCAAGAGCTTATCTTGGAGTTGGAGTGTTTATAGATTAGATTTCCATTCATCCGTATCTATTTCATCATGGTGGTCTAATCCACTACAAGTTCTAAACAATTTGTAACCATTGTAGGTTGGGTTTGAGCACTCCCAGTGCTTCTTGAATGAAATTTTACTTATCGAAAAAAAATAACCGACTAAAACTCTACTTCATCCACTCATATTCTACTCACTCATAACTTTATTGTCATTTAAAAAATAAATCATATTGATGTAAAACTATTCCCTTTTAATGCATAATTGTTACATTAAAAAGAATTTCAAAAGCCCACTAATTATTTCTTATTTCAAAAACAACAATGTTTAAATGTGATAAAAAATACTAATGCATATATGTTGTAATGAGATTTATAAACAAATATAATTGTAATAATAATAATAATAATAGAACTTCATTATAAACAAATATAAATTCAACTAATCTAATGAGATTTATCATAATACATAGAGGTTCATGAAATCAAAAAGGAACAAATAAATAAAAAATTCATATAATGAATTTATATTATACATAAAAAGGAAACATTATACCCTCTGTTATATGAAAATTATATATAAATAGAAACAGAAATATATACAAAAAATAAGGAGCGTTATAAATACACCATCCAAGATATCATTATGTTTTCTTGTTAGAATGGAGCCTCTAGAATGCCCCCATTTGTTTTGCCGTTTTTTATTTATTTTAATTTAGAAAAATATATTATTACCTTTTAAACCAAAATAATATTGTTATTTCATTTATAACTATGTTGCAATAGTTTTGAAATTGAAAGGTTTACATTAATTTATAGCTTTTTAAATTTAACTCTTTAGATACCGTGTTGTTATTATTATTGACTTGATATTTGATTCAATTTATTGTCTTACGTTAAAAATATATATGTAATACCCCGGTATTTCTAACTAGTAAGAATACCTAAGTGCACCATCCGTAACTACATCAGAGATATTATTTCCTGTTTAGATACTGAACATCACTATAAATTTTCGCTGAATAAACAACAAAACAGTCTTAATCATAAATAAGACCATAACGGTTCCCTGACCATCAACCATCAGCAAACTTTAGTGTTCAATATCATACAAGAAAGCACGGAAATAAATACATAACCTTTACAACAGTTAAAGTTATAATGTCGTGATACATAGCTAACAAGGGAAAACATAAACTTAAGCATAAAAGCTAAATCTTCAGCAACCATCCGAGTACAACCTACTCGTGCCTCTTGGATCTCCACTTTCCCTATTTCTCTGTAAAACAACAACATATAAACAATGAGATACAATCTCAGCGAGTTCTACCGAGACCCCTATCGACACTCTCTGTTCAATTCAGAATCATATTTTACTTTACACGACACCGACTGCGCGAACGCTAAACCCCGGTGGACCGTATTATGGGACTTTCTTTCATTCGTGGTTTCATTCATAACCACGTGTATTATCAATCAACACGAAACCGACTGCATTACTGCTAAACCCGGTGAATGTGTTATAATCCAGTACGACACCGACTGCGCGAACGCTAACCCCGGTGAATCGCACAACAAATTTTTAACATGACACCGCCTGCGCGAACGCTAAACCCCGGTGTACGTGTTATGACTCAGTACGACACCGACTGCGCGAACGCTAACCCCGGTGTATCGCACAACAACTTTTTAACATAACACCGCCTGCGCGAACGCTAAAACCCGGTGAACCCTCTTACCAATAGTACTTTCCCTAATGGTATACAGGCCTAGGGTCAGGGATCATGACTTCCCCGCCTAGAATGTTAACCTCGTGGGTCGTCACCCACACTCGATATAATTTATATATCTTATATCCACCCACTTTGGGCCGACACTTAACCCCGATATAATTTATATATCGTAACAGACACTTGAACGTTTGGTTCTTTAACATTAAACCGTTACTGAACATTTAGTTCTACAAGACAAGCATATTATGTGTTCTCTCCCGTATACTATTTTACGGTTTTTCGAATTAAACATAACTTTGCAAACCATTATAAAAACCTTTGAAAACATATTCAAAATCATGGCATTATAAGCCTAATATCATTGGAAAAGGGTTAGGAAAGGATTAGAAGAGGATTGGAATCGAATGGGATCATTTCGGGCAAGTTTGTAAAATTTTGACAGAACACTGTGCACGGGTCGTGCTCTTTTACGCACGGGTCGTGCTTAACAAAAATTTCAGCATTTGATTAACAGCAAGGGACACACGGGTCGTGCTTAAAAGCGCACGGGTCGTGCTCCTTTGACAGCATAAAAGAAAAATGACATTTTTCATGAAAATTCTCTTTCCGACCGATTGCGATACTTGTTCCAGTCCAGTCCCAACATAAAAACAGTCCAAAAACATATTCAAACAACAATGAACATCATCAATTCATCAATCAAAACATAAATCTCAAAAATCATCGTTTAGGTCAAAATACGTATAGTTTCAAAATAACGGTTTTCCAAATCCCAGTTCGACACATCAAACTCGTCGATCAAAACCTAAACGTGAGTAAAACTCACCTATCTTGATGAAAACCACGAAACACCGAGACTTTCCGCAAAATTGCATTTCCGACATAACCACAGGAACGTTCCCCGAATCAACTCCACGTTACGGCGACACCCGTATCCGCTTCCAAAGCTTTCCATTCAATCATGAGGCACCCAAGAACACTATTCATCATCCCTAACCTCTAATTTGCTTCAACACATAAAACCCCAAATTTGAGCTCCATAACCCTACTCAACCAAACTTTGATTTCTCCACCTCAACTTACCAATAAAGCTTTTGCTTGTGTTTCCCAAGCTTCCAAACTACCTAAAAGAAGATGAAAGCTCCAAAATCTCTCTCTCTCTTCTCCCTAATTTCGAAAATGGCAACAAGAGGGAGAGTGAGTTGTTTGTGATGATCGATGTTGGTATCAAATGGAAGAGCATAAAATGGTGATCATTTCTTGTGTTGGAAGGATGAAGTTTTGATGAATCAATTATCCCCCGTTTTCCTCTTCTTCCCTCGAACCCATTTCATTTCTTTCTTTCTTCATTTCCTCTCTTTTCTTCTTTTCTTCTTTTCTTCTTCTTTTCCTCTTCTATGTTTCACGCTTCCTTTTTTTCTTTCTTAATTCTCTTTTCTTTCTTTTCTTTCATATATATATACATACATACATATATATATATATATATATATATATATATATATATATATATATATATTTAAGTGGTAATTTGACCTGACCATATTGCCCTTATTCCGTTTTATCCGGCAAACAATCCCGAGACAACCAATAATTAACTTTAGCACTCAATAAATTTACCAATCAAGTACTAAATTAATTCAATTGGGTTAACATCCAAATAATTTGATTAATTATTTTGGGGATGTTACATTACACCCCAACTTGAAAGAATTTTGTCCTCAAAATTGAACAAACATACCTCAAGAGAATAGATATGGATATCGAGTCTGCATATCGTCCTCCAATTCCCAAGTAGCTTCCTCAACGGAAAAACCATCCCAAACCACCTTGACAATAGGGATTGTCTTTGTCTGAAGCGTTTTCTCGCCATGCTCCATGATGTAACTAAGATGAGGTTGGAAAGACAGGTCCGGTCGAAGGTCAATCGTCTCAAAATTCAACAGCTGGCTCGGATCGGGAATGTACTTTCGCAATTGAGATAGATGGAATACATCATGAAGATTGGACAATGGTGGAGGTAAAGCAATACGCAATACGGTATGCTAGTGGCCCAACTCGTTCGATAATTGGGAAAGGTCCAATATACCGAGGACTGAGCTTCTTCGCCCGCAATTCCCTACCCACACCAATCGTTGGTGACAATCTCAAAAATACATGATCACCAGGCTCAAACTCTAACGACCTTCTTCTTTTATCGGCATAGCTCTTTTGTCTACTCTGGGCAGCTTTCATTCTCTCTCTGATTTGCCGGATCTTTTCAGTAGTTTCATGAACCATTTCAGGTCCTAACAATCGGTTCTCGCCGACGTCCCACCAACATAACGGAGTTCTACATTTCCTCCCATACAAAGCTTCAAATGGTGCCATTCCAATACTGGAATGATAACTGTTGTTGTAGGCGAACTCCACTAATGGAAGATGATCCTCCCATTTCTTTCCGTTATCGAGCACAGAAGCCCGAAGCATATCCTCTAAAGTCTGGATAGTTCTCTCTGTCTGACCATCCGTCTATGGGTGAGAAGCGGTACTAACAAATATTAGTACCCAATGCTTCATTCAAAGCTTTCCAAAATCAAGAAGTGAATTTCGGATCTCGATCCGACACAATACTGGTAGGAACCTCATGCAACCTTACAATATTCTTCAGATATTCCTCAGCTAACTTGGATACTTTACTGGTCGAACGAACAGGAATAAAATTAGCTGATTTAGTTAATCGTTCCACAACTACCCAAATGGAGTCGTTACCGGCTTGGGACCTTGGCAATGCCATGACAAAATCCATAGAAATGTCTTCCCATTTCAACACTGGCACGTCAAGTGGTCGTAACAGACCAGCAGGTTTTTGATGTTCTACCTTAACTCTTTGACAAGTTAAGCATCGAGACACAAAATCTACAATTTCTAATTTCATTCTGTAACAGCCCAGGTCCAACGCATTGGCCACCCCAGCACTATTACATCACGGTCTTCTCTACCCCCCTTGTAGAATTTTTGCCTTCCGTGGGAATCGAACCTTGCACCTGAGGCATAAGTGCAAGTTAAACATACCTCCCACTACCAATTGAGCGCGCGCTCAATTGGTAGTGGGAGGTATGTTTAACTTGCACTTATGCCTCAGGTGCAAGGTTCGATTCCCACGGAAGGCAAAAATTCTACAAGGGGGGGTAGAGAAGACCGTGATGTAATAGTGCTGGGGTGGCCAATGCGTTGGACCTGGACTGTTACACATTCCATGCCACCAATACATCTGTTTTAAATCTCTATACATCTTGGTAGATCCAGGATGTAAAGAATATAGACTTCGGTGTGCTTCCTCTAACACTTGCCTTTTAATATCTTCATCATCGGGCACACAAATTCTACCGTTGAAGCAAATAACTCCATCACTATCTTCGGTAAAATTTGGCAACACTTTTTGTGATTGCAACTTCACATCAATCTCCTGTGCTAAGCGAATAGAATCTCTTAAGGAACTAGAGATCCTTATTTGGCTCAACACTAATCGGTTCCTTCTTTACTTTGCATTCAAATTCAAGTCTCTAAAAGACTCTAACAATTCCGTTTCATGCATCATTAACTTTGCCCTGTGAATAGATTTCCTACTCAACGCATCAGCTACAATATTGGCCTTTCCTGGATGTTACTTCAACTCGAAGTCATAATCCTTCAGAAATTCTACTCATCGTCTCTGCCTATTATTCAGTTCTTTCTGATCAAACAGATATTTAAGCTTTTGTGATCACTAAAAACTTCAAAACGAGACCCATACAGGTAATGTCTCCAAATTTTTAGTGCATACACAATAGCTGCCAACTCCAAATCATGAGTCGGATAATTCTCCTCGTGAGACTTTAATTGCCTGGATGCATAAGCTACCACTTGTTGATTCTGCATGAGAACACATCCTAAACCCTTCCCAGAAGCATCGCTGTAAATTTGGAATTCCAAAGACGGATCCGAAAGAATCAGGATCGGAGTAGAAGTCAACCGAGTTTTCAATTCTTGAAAACATTCTTCACAATCAGCATCCCACGTAAACGGCTGACCCTTACGAGTTAACCGAGTAAGCGAAAGAACTAACTGTGAGAATCCTTGAATAAATCTCCTACAATAACCCACTAGACCCAAGAAACTTCTGATCGCTGGGACTGACGTTGGTCGTTCCCAGTTTAACACAGCTTCTACTTTACTGGGATCTACTGCAACTCCCGATTGGGAAATCACATGTCCCAAAAATTTTACCTTAGGCATCCAGAAATCACACTTCGAGGGTTTTGCGTAAAACTTCTTTTCTCGGAGTACAATTAGAACAATGCGGAGATGTTGAACAGGCTCCTCAATGGTCTTCGAGTACACCAATATATCATCGATGAAAACGACTACAAACTGATCCTGGTATGTGTGAAAGACTCGGTTCATGTAATCCATGAATACCGCTGGAGCATTAGTCAAATCGAAGGGCATCACTACAAACTCGTAATGTCCATACCTAGTAAGGAAAGCTGTCTTCGGAATATCTAAGGCTCTAACTTTTATTTGATGATACCCCGACCTTAGATCAATTTTAGAAAACACTACAGCACCTCGAAGTTGATCAAGCAAATCGTCTATCCTTGGCAAGGGATATTTATTCTTGATCGTCACTTTGTTGACTTGTCGATAATCAATACACAATCTCATGCTACCATCTTTCTTTTTGACTAGAAACACCGGAGCACCCCATGGAGAAGCACTCGATCGAATAAACTTCTTTGATATCAACTCTTCAAGTTGAGATTTCAATTCCTTTAATTCTAAAGGAGACATTCGATAAGGAGCAATAGATATTGATCCTGTGCCAGGAACCAATTCTATAGAAAACTCTACCTCTCGATCTAGAGGTATTGAAGAAACTTCATCCGGAAAAACATCCAGAAATTCATTCACAACTTGAACAGATGACAAATCTAAACCAGTTTCAGTGGATGCAGATAACATAATAATAAGCTTCCGCACCTTGGAATAATGACTGGTTTACTGAGGTGAAAGAGATAACTGCTTCGGAATTTTCCTTCATCAATTCCACGGATTCAGAGGCGAAACTGATTGCTCGATTGGCACAGTCGATTGTAACATGATTCACAGTCATCCAATTCATACCCAGAACAATGTCCATACTTCTCATAGGCAAACAAATAAATTCTACAACGAAATTTCTGTCTCCTATGAAAAGTAGACAATTTTGGCACAATGATTGGGTTTGAACACGTCCCTTAGCAGCAGTTAAGATAGTTATCGGTTTGGATAGCGGAGATAATGCTAGTCCCAACCGATCCACACATGATTGGGCTATAAAACAGTGGGTTGCACCCGAATCATATAATATACTGACGGAGTTATTGAAAAGGAATCCCGTACCCCTCAGTAAATTGTCACTAGGTGTGATGGTCTGAGCATCCAGAGTGTTCACTCGTCCCTGCCTAGGAGCATCTGTTGTTCCTTTGAAACCCTTCTTGGTTGGGCACTCATTTGCATAGTGGCCCTCTTCATTACAATAATAGCACCGATTAAATCTTTGCTTACAATCACCACTGTGATGCTTTCAACAGTTAAAACATTTTCTGACCTTTGAAGAATCGAAGAATTTCACCTGCTTTTCCTTTGATGAAATTATCTTAGGACTTTGCATTCGGAGTTGATAATTCAACTACCTTCTTTCCTTTCTAGTACTCTCTTTGAGATCATCCTCGGCGACATAGGCTGGTTGCACTAAAGCAGCATAATTGGTGAGAGTTTAAGAACTAAGACCCTAAGTCATATAAGCACGAAGGCCCATCTTATACATCTTCATCCTCCATTCCTCATTCGGAGCATACTTTACCACTTGGTAAAACTGAGACAACTTCTCAAACTTAGCGATGAACGCTTCCACTGTCATGTCACCTTGCCTGAGGATGCACCGGTTGGAGATTCCGGTCTTGGTTGAGGATTGCGTCTTGATCATCCTGCCATAATTCCGCTTATGATGCACTAAGTAATGAGTTGATCAGGCTCAATGTCTCTTAGCATCACAAGTATAATTACAACAAGGACTAACAAGGAATCGACTCAAGCCTAAACTAAGTCTGACTACGTCGTCGAACTGCTCGGATACCAACTGTAACACCCCCGGTATTTCTAACTAGCTAGGAATACCTGAGTGCACCATCCGTAACTACATCAGAGATATTATTTCCTGTTTAGATACTGAACACCACTATAAATTTCCGCTGAATAAACAACAAAACAGTAGTAATCATAAATAAGACCATAACGGTTCCCTGACCATCAACCATCAGCAAACTTTAGTGTTCAATATCATACAAGAAAGCACGAAAATAAATACATAACCTTTACAACAGTTAAAGTTATAATGTCGTGATACATAGCTAACAAGGGAAAACATAAACTTAAGCATAAAAGCTAAGTCTTCAGCAACCATCTGAGTACAACCTACTCGTGCCTCTTGAATCTCCACTTTCCATGTTTCTCTGTAAAACAACAACATATAAACAATGAGATACAATCTCAGTGAGTTCTACCGAGACCCCTATCTACACTCTCGGTTCAATTCAGAATCATATTTTACTTAACACGACACCGACTCTGCGAACGCTAAACCCCGGTGGACCGTATTATAGGACTTTCTTTCATTCGTGGTTTCATTCATAACCACACGCATTATCAATCAACACGACACCGACTGCATTACTGCTAAACCCCGGTGAACGTGTTATAATCCAGTATGACACCGACTGTGCGGACGCTAACCCTGTTGAATCGCACGACAAACTTTAACATGACACCGCCTGCGCGAACGCTAAACCCCGGTGTACGTGTTATGACTCAGTACGACACCGACTGCGCGAACGCTAACCCCAGTGTATCGCACAACAACTTTTTAACATAACACCGCCTGCGCGAACGCTAAAACCCGGTGAACCCCCTTACCAATAGTACTTTCCCTAATGGTATACGGGACTAGGGTAAGGGATCATAACTTTCCCGCCTAGTATGTTAACCTCGTGGGTCGTCACCCACACTCGATATAATTTATATATCTTATATCCACCCACATTGGTCCGACACTTAACCCCGATATAATTTATATATCGTAACATACACTTGAGCGTTTGGTTTTTTAACATTAAACCGTTACTGAACATTTAGTTCTACAAGACAAGCATATTATGTGTTCTCTCCCGTATACTATTTTACGGTTTTTCGAATTAAACATAACTTTGCAAACCATTATAAAAACCTTTGAAAACATATTCAAAATCATGGCATTATAAGCCTAATATCATTGGAAAAGGGTTAGGAAAGGATTAGAAGAGGATTGGAATCGAATGGGATCATTTCGGGCAAGTTTGTAAAATTTTGACAGAACACTGCACGGGTCGTGCTCTTTTACGCACGGGTCGTGCTTAACAAAAATTTCAGCATTTGAGTAACAGCAAGGGACACACGGGTCGTGCTTAAAAGCGCACGGGTCGTGCTCCTTTGACAGCATAAAAGAAAAATGACATTTTTCATGAAAATTCTCTTTCCGACCGATTGCGATACTTGTTCCAGTCCAGTCCCAACATAAAAACAGTCCAAAAACATATTCAAACAACAATGAATATCATCAATTCATCAATCAAAACATAAATCTCAAAAATCATCGTTTAGGTCAAAATACGTATAGTTTCAAAATAACGGTTTTCCAAATCCCAGTTCGACACATCAAACTCGTCGATCAAAACCTAAACGTGAGTAAAACTCACCTATCTTGATGAAAACCACGAAACACCGAGACTTTCCGCAAAATTGCATTTCCGACATAACCACAGGAACGTTCCCCGAATCAACTCCACGTTCCGGCGACACCCGTATCCGCTTCCAAAGCTTTCCATTCAACCATGAGGCACCCAAGAACACTATTCATCATCCCTAACCTCTAATTTGCTTCAACACATAAAACCCCAAATTTGAGCTCCATAACCCTACTCAACCAAACTTTGATTTCTCCACCTCAACTTAGCAATCAAGCTCTTGCTTGTGTTTCCCAAGCTTCCAAACTACCTAAAAGAAGATGAAAGCTCCAAAATCTCTCTCTCTCTCCTCTCTAATTTCAAAAATGGCAACAAGAGGGAGAGTGGGTTTTTTGTGATGATGTTGGTTTCAAATGGAAGAGGATAAAATGGTGATCATTTTTTGTGTTGGAAGGATGAAGTTTTGATGAATCAATGATCCCCCTTTTTCCTCTTCTTCCCTCAAACCCATTTCTTTTCTTTCTTTCTTTCTTCATTTCCTCTCTTTTCTTCTTTTCTTTCTCTTCTCTGTTTCACGCTTCCTTTTTTTCTTCCTTAATTCTCTTTTCTTTCATATATATATATATATATATATATATATATATATATATATATATATATATATATATATATATATAAGTGATAATATGGTCGAAGACCATATTGCCCTTATTCTGTTATATCCAGCTAACGATCTTGAGACAACCAATAATTAACTTTAGCACTCAATAAATTTACCAATCAAGTACTAAATTAATTCAATTGGGTTAACATACAAATAATTCGATTAATTATTTTGGGGATGTTACAATATATATGGTTAATTACTGATTACATAGAAGAATTTGGTTCGATTTAGTTACTATTACTCTTTTGTATGTAATGTTTCTGTTAGATATTGTATAAACTCCTAAATCCTACAAAATAAAACTAATGACATGAAATATATATATATATATATATATATATATATATATATATATATATATATATATATATATATATATATATTATCGGTTATTTAGAACTATAATACGATATCCTCATTTGAATATGCTAATAATGTCTATTTTTTATTTTGATAAAAAATGATGACATTAACTAAATTGAAAATTTAAGACCTTGATCTATAATAAGTAATAGGTTGGTATTTAATAGTATATTGGACACAAAAATGAAAAATTGAATAATAATAGAAGGAAGCCGATATTAAATACAATTTTTGTATTTAGAGAGAGAGAGAGAGAGAGAGAGAGAGAGAAAGAGAGAGTTCACAACAGAATCTCAATTACCGTTTCACCAATCAATCAAAAAGATTATGATTAATAGGTAAAGATATACTCCAATTTAAGAAGAGATAGAATTGTTGCTGTTTACACACTATAAAAATATGACGAATACATTGAACTTGAAACCTATAATAAACTCAATACTTAATCAACAATCAAGAAAATCTTACAAATAATAAGAGACAAATTTAGACAAATAAATTTTGGAACTCCAACTACTACAATAGTTTTCTTCAAGCCTTAATATTAGTGATGTGAAAAGCAAAAAAGTTACATAAGTAATGTAACAACCAAACAAAAGTGATGTACAAAATGAAAAGATAACTGGTGACCTCTCTTCTTAGGTATTTATAGTACTTTTGAAAGAAAACTTAAAGTGAAGGAAAATGAATAGATTGTAACTAATTTCTAATAAAAACTAACTATAATAATTAGTAATAATCATGATAATAATTTAGAGATACCAAAAGGAAACCAACCCAGAGCGTGGGGTTCAGCGGTTGGGGCTGAACCTCCCTTAACCAATGGTCGGGGGTTCGATCCCCGCTTTGGGTACGGAGCAGCGTTAAAACTCTAGGCCAGCTGTCCTCCCCCTCGAGGCACCTACAATGAGCGAGGGATTAGTCACTGCTGTACGTGCGGTGGATACCTTGGTTTACCCAAAAAAAAGCAACCAAAATCATAACAAGTAATGATTTAAGAATAACCAATAAAGATTTTTAAAATAAAAAATAAAAAGGGAGAAAAACTCACAATATGGTTATTCATAGTGATGTAGGTAATAAGCATATTGTTATATTATTGTAATTTATTTCCATATGGTTATTCATAGTTATGTAGGTAATAAGCAATGCATGAAAATTTGGGTTTACTATATAGATATATTTATATCCGGTCAAAAATATGATTTATATTATGTTATATTATATTATACTATATTATACTACATTGTATTATATTATCTTATAATATATTATATTATTTCTTGTTAAGTGTTATTTTTGATTTCTATATTCCCATATCATTTTCTTACCAATATATATATATATATATATATATATATATATATATATATATATATATATATATATATATATATATATATACTATGTATTACCACACCAATGCCCTTCCATTTTCTTGTCAATTTGTGTTTAAAATATTTATATAAAGCTTGATGTGAAAGGAATATAGTTATTTTACACTCTTTTCATTTTTTCCACCACATATGTTCTTATTTCTTTTTTGCTTTCTAGAATAATATATCAACACTATATATTTTATATATATATATATATATATATATATATATATATATATATCCATTTTTTTCATTGAAATGATACTATAAGCTTTATGTATTACCACACCAATGCCCTTCCATTTTCTTGTCGATTTGTATTTAAAATATTTATATAAAGCTTGATGTGAAAGAAATATAGTTATTTTACACTGTTTTCATTTTTTTCCCACCACATATGTTCTTATTTATTTTTTGCTTTCTAAAATAATATATCAACACTACTTTAATACTCATTATGTATAAAAAAACTGATGAAATATATGATTATTATTATATCACTACTATTAATTATAAGACTTTAAAAGTCACATTTTTAAAAGTAACATTCCTACAGATTTTATTATACATTTAAAATAGAATTTAAGTGTTCTTTACAAAGTGTTCAAAATAGTGCAAGTCTCATTTACAATATATATATATATATATATATATATATATATATATATATATATATATATATATATATATATATATAGATAATATTATTTTTCTCAATATTCTCTCATGTTCCACATTTATTAAAATCAATTTATTTTTCGGAAACTAAACTAGTTACTGGAAATAGGTTTTCCTATGATTAGTTTTATTTTTCTTTTTCAGATTTTAATAATTTTTGAAAACTGAAAAGACATACAGAAAATCATATTAAGTGAACATTATTTTCATATATATATATATATATATATATATATATATATATATATATATATATATATCATAAAATAATAAAACAATTAGCATCCTTTAATTTTGTTATGAAAGAAGTGATAACTAGCCAAAGGATGAACTCCTCAAGAAACATCCATATGAAAAAAACTTTGCCAAGGATTGGATGCTTGAACACAACACGAAAGAATCCAAAATCAACAATTATTTGACAAATTAGAAACTTTAGCCAAATTTTCAAGAAAAGAATAAATGGAAATTTCGTTCACAATTCAACATGTGGGGTCATTAATTCACGCGTAACCCATTCTTTCAGTGTGCATGGGACTTTAACCTTTACTATAAATCTCTCTCTTCCTAGTTTCTAACACCCCCACGACCCAACAAATTCAAATCCCAACAAAAATTAAGGTGAGAGATATTTGTTAGGTTAATTAATTGCACTTTTCATGTTCATCTTTCTTAGTTTGGCGATTTTGGTCTCTCTATTTTATTATCAGTGATACAATAATTTCAATTTCTTTCTAGTTTTTCTAGCAATTTCATAATGGATGTAGCAGCTGGTGGTGGGAGATTCAGAAATGCTACATCTCCAATTCCTTACATTTTTGGTGGCATAGCTCTTATGTTTGCACTCATAACATTTGCATTGATTATCCTAGCTTGTTCATGTCATGGAAATTCTGTGTCTTCCTTAACTAGAAATGAAGAGAAATCTACAAAGGAAATGGAATTGAAAGTGGAATCAGAGCCTAAAATTGTTGTCATAATGGCTGGAGATAGTAACCCCACATACTTGGCCAACCCAGTCTCATGCCATACAGAAGAAGTAGTTTAATTAGAAGATCGGGGATGCATCGGGCATAAATAAATGTCTGCGCGCTATTACGAAATGTACCGATTCCATTGCAACATTGAGGTTTGGGGATACATCGGGCATATTTGTTCGCGATCTTTCACAATATCAAGAATCGTGATGTGAACACGATCATAATGGTGCCACAATTTGAAACTAGTATCTCAAAATTCAAATATGTTAGGATCAAAATCACGGGGAGAAAATAAGGGACAAAAAAATAAAAGGAATATATCCTCTTAATATTTTCTTGTCCATTGACATGTATTTGTACTACTCATTAAGCTCATGCAGATTTTGTGAGAAGTAAATTGTAGAGTGGAAATGATATATTAAAGTTCGATTGCTTTAGATTTTATATGCATGATTTAGAAATAATTAATTATATATGTATAAAACTGATTTGTTGAAAATTAAATTGCAGAAATGTTATTTGGACCAAAAAAGTGTACAAAAGTGTATATCAAAATACGAATACGTATGGAATACAAAGAGAATATGCGTATAATATATTTATTTTTTATTTTAAATTAAATATATTATAGCGTATAACACTGAACTTAACTTAAAAAAATAAATATATTATATGCGTATTCTCTATGTATCCTATACGTATTTGTATTTTGGTACACTTTTGGTATACTTTTTTGTCCAAATAATATTTCTCATTAAATTATATTAAGTATAGATATAGCCGAGTGATAACTGGGCTTGAATCCCACCCCAAGGTCTCGGGTTCGAATTTGAGGTGCGGCAAAAACTGTGTTGGGAGGGGAGAATCACACGGGCCGGCAAAGCCGGGTACTCATGGCCAGCCAAGTTCCCCGATGTAGATTAGTCATCGACAAAGCTGGTGGAAATTGCGTACCAATGACATGACGATAACAAAAAAAAAGTATAGATCAGAGAGGTTTCCTTACCAAATTTCATTTCATTCCCACTTTCATTAGAGATGAACTCTTACGCAATAGGTGGGGTCTTCACTATTTTCATACGTAGTGTGATGATGGAAAGGATTTTGGGGTGTCAATCTAGTTGGGGGTCATTGTGAGGTGTCTCCACGTATTTTTAATAGTTTTTGGAGGGATGGTTTTGGAAATCTAAGTTTAAAATGTATGTGTGTATCTATATATATATATGGGTGCTTTTAGGGTGAGGGAGCAAATCAAATCCTTCACCGGTGAACCACAAAAATTGACCGTAGGATATTGTGTAAAATGCTATGAGTGGTTAAGATTGAATCAACCAGTATTAAATCTCAAACGTTGATGAATTTTTAAACTACATCCTGCGGTCATATTTAATGGATCACTACAACAGAATTGTTAAAAAAGGGCGCACCCATTAGTGGCGCTTTTTAAAAAGTGCCCCTTAAACCAAAATTACAGAGGGCCTTTAGAGGTGCTTCTTAAGAAGCGCCTCTGATGCCCAAAATACAGAGGGAAGAGGGCCTTTAGAGGCGCTTTTTAAAAAGCGCCCCTGATGCCCAACGAGAGAGGTGTCTCAAAGAATTGTAAGTATGATAAAATTAATTTTTTTTGTAATGTTTATATTACTTATAATGTCTATTAATAATGTCTAATAATTTTTGTGAATCAGGAATCCATATCACAATCAGTATCACAAGGAGAGATTACTGATTGTGATGGTCCGAATGACATCTTTGGTCGCGCATTGGCAACTGAAGAGTATTCAGGATGTCTACGGGGTTTGGGATTTGGCATTTCTCCAACCACTTTTTGGGGTTCACAAAGGCAAAAAATACATGAGGAACAAGAAAGTAGAGAAAGACGGCGGTTGGAAGCCATGGTATTGATGCTACACAAAGAACTTAAGGAATTAAAAGATAAAGTTTGTCCAATGACTGATGATGTACCATCTCCTAACCCAGATAGCTTCAGGGATAGCTGCAATAACGAGGTGGGTTGTAGTAAAGGAGACAGGGGTACAATTAGCAGTGAAGGGTGTTGTATTATTAAAACTGGGGGTGTGATTAGCTAAAGCCCAATTTCGTTTTGGGTCTTGGGTTGATTGCTTGTGGATTGGGTTTATAAACAGGGGGCGTTGTATGATTAAAACATGGGGGTGCGAACAGTAATCTGTTGTTTTTAATTTTTTAAAGAACAATTAAAAGGAAGTATATAAGGCAACAAGTTGGATTTGTGAACCCTAATTTCACAACTCTCCCCTCCTAGCACCGCATCACCACATTCAGGAGAGAGAGAGAGAGGGATTGGCGCGCAGAGAGAAAAGAGAGAAGAGGGAGGAGAGAGAATGAAAGGGAACGAAAGAGAATGGGAGGGAGGAGATCACGCGGTGCTGCTACGACGGCAGCCGCGGCGTGTTTGTGAGGAAGAGCACGCAAACGATGGAGAAACTGTGACTGCCGGCGACGCATTTGGAGGACAACAGTGCTACGCGAACTCACGGTGGCGCGAAAGGAGCATGCGGTGTTCATGGCGAGGGGAAGACGAAGGCGGTGCATTTGGAGGGAACGACCACCGTCTACGGTGGTCGGACCTAAAAGGGTAAGTTTCCAATTTTGTATTTTTCTTTCTTTTTCTCTTCCCTTCTACTCCTAGTTCCGATTTTTGTTTTCCTAATCCTAATTTGTAATTTGTTTATGTTCAATGAAAACCCTAATTTTCAACCTGTGACTTATCTTTTCCTAAACCCTAATTTTGATGCAAAATCCATAATACTCTACACTCCTAGTTTCTGATTTTTCATCATGTCTTCATCTTTTATTCCAAACTTCTTTGATTATCTATATTCTCTTCTTAATCTACACTATAATTTTTCTACAACAAACACAGTTAGGATTTTTTCTGTTTATATTCACTGTCTTTTGTAATAATAAAAACAAGAACTTGTATTATACTCACAGGTCAAAATCTATTTGTAATATAGTATTTCATGCATATCCTATTTGCATTATTTGTATTAAGGACAGAACATACTGATTTATGCACCAATAACCAATAACAATTTATGCGCATATTTTTAGCATCTAGATATACACGAATACCAACCTGGTTTCCAGCTTCTGAAAAATCTTCTGTTTGCTGCTACTTGCAGCTACTACTGCTGCTTATTGTTTGTTGTTTCGTTTCTGGATTTTTAGGTGTATGGATGATTAGGGTTTTAGTGTAAGACCCTAATCTTTTGCTCTGAATTTCTGTGTGAGTTCTTGTGTCTGAATTTGGGTGTGATTTCTGTCTTTTTCCTCTGAAATTCAACCCCTTTTATAGGTAAAAATTAGGTTTAGGAAATTAAAAACTTGATTCTAACCTGATTTTCTTTCCTATTTCAGATGTTGGACCTGTTTCGGAGTCTTGGGCCGCTAGAATCAGCCCAATGGAGCTGCTACTGTTGCTGTTTTTGTTTTTTCATCCTTTTTTGTGTATTTTCGGATTTTTATTATTTTTTGTGTATTTGGTGATATTTTTGTATTTTTTGGGCTTTTTGTGTATATTTGGACACTTAATAAATATTGTAATATATTTTTTAATTCTGATTTTATTTTATTATCATTTTTATGGCTTTTTGATCAAAATGACTAAAGTAGGTCCAAAATACCGGACATAGGCCCATTTATTGAAACTGGCCCAAAAGTTAGGTGTAGGCCCAAATAGACAAACGACCCGAAACATTAGACATAGGCCCGTTTATTAAAAAGCTGGCTCAAAATGTTGAGCGTAAGCCCAATTAGACAAGCTACCAAAATCAGGCCCAAAATGTTGGACATAGGCCCAATTGAAGAAACCACTAAAAATCTAGCCCAAAGTGTTGGACATAGGCCCAATTGGACAATCCGGTCCAAATTAAAACAACACAACGCTCGAAATGCCGTCCTTGTAATGATATCGACCTATGACACGAGGACGAAAACAATTGCGATAAAAATACCGGACAAAATTGGGGTATAACAGCTGCCCCTCTTTAACCGAGAATAATAAAGAAGGATCACTGGGGATCTGAAGGAGCACTGGGGCTCTGAAACAGCACTTGGGCTCTAAGGGAGCACCGGGGCTCCAAGGGGTTGCCTAAGCCCTGAAGGACCACTTGGGGTCTGAAAGAGCACTGAGGCTTTGAAGGACCACTGAGGGTCTGAGGGTGGCCTTTTTCGAGCGGCCGTTAACAAGATCAGGTCTAGAACTGATCACGAAGGACGTCCACTATGTCTTAAGCTGACACAGCTAGTCTGAAGGACCTGGGGTCGGATGATCTGTCGGTGCTCGATGCCGACGTGCGATCTGGATTGATGGACCATTGGAGGTCTGAAGGAGCACTGGGGCTCTGAAGGACCTCTGGGGGTCTAGAAGATCGGTGCTAGACTTGGTGCTAACATTAGGACCTGGTTTGCTGAGATGGGATCAACGCTGAGAAGGGAAAAGCTATCTATATTTGGCATGTCTAATAATGCAATGAATGGTGTATGCGTGCATGTGTTGTATGCGCGTGCAATGATGGATGTTTGTTGGGGTAGCAAATGAGGTGTAGCGGATAATGGGTGTTGAAGTTGATGGAATAATGAAGTTGATAAACTGTGTATGCGTATGCAGATAAGATGTAATTGTATTGCTTAGATGCACGTATTGCGATGAAACGCATGGTTGCATGATGGAATGATTTATGCTTTGGTGGGGTAATGAATGCAATGTGGATGATTTTTTCTCTTTTGGCTTTTTTTTAATGAATGAATGAATGAACGAATGAATGAATGAATGAACGAATGAATGAATGAATGAATGAATGTGCACACGTAATGCTTAGATGCATGACTTGATGTCGAAATACAATGTATGGTGCAATGATTTATGATATGGTATATTAGTAATGCATGCAGATGTGTTTTTAAATTTTGAGATGAAAAATGAGACTTTCTATGCGAGAAGTAGAGAGATGAGTATTTTGGAGTCATCATTTATTGGAAAAATTAGATTGATCTGAACTCAAACTTTGGCAATCTCAAGGTTGTTATTTACAGACGCTGATGTGAAAAGTAGTTGACTGTATTTGCAGACTCGCTTATTTTTCTCTTCCATTATGATGCCCCATGATGATGGAAGTTTTAGGTCCACAAAGTTAACTAGGTGGATTTTCAGTATCACACTATTAGCCTGTGTTCTCTCTCTTTGAAGCATTGTTTAGTAAAGATGTGTAGTAGTGCAAATATAGGTGAATGAGTCAGTTAACTTTCGGTTCTAGGTCTAGGGTATGGACATATATGACAGCTGAAAGGATAAAGGACATGATTATTGTCAAAGTCATGAAAGGTAGGTTCTCCCCAATTCAAGAAATGTGGGACTGCCCTAATTTAGACTTGATGACGATGAGTGAATACACTTGCCCCTTTCTAGTGATGACAACAGCTAGGGGTGTAGAAGATGATGAATTGGGAATGTCATGACTTTGTAATGAAAAGTGATAAGCAAGAGATTTTGTCTCAACTCATAGAGTTTGGTGTTGCCCTAATTATGACAAGGACAAAGTTGCCCCAACTGAAGTAGCATTGTGAAGGGGTTTGTTTAGGGTAATGGGTTGAGAAATTGCCCCGGTACGGTTTTGTGGATGTGAATATGATACAGGAATGAGATGGGTGTAGGGAGAATCTCCCTAATTTTAGGTGGAGTGAAGGGTGACGGGATTACCCCCACTATGGACGGGATTACCCCCACTATGGAATGATATTTCAAACGGTTGCTTTAAGTGAGGTTGTGAAAGGTGGCAAAGTTAGGGTAATGGGTTAGAGGGGTGGTCAAATATGGCTATATGGATTGGGTATGGTATATGAATGGGATGGACAATGACTAAATCTCCAAGTTCAAGTGGTATGGATGATAAAAGGAATGCCCCACTTTGGGATCTAGGTGGTGATCCTAGTATAAACTTTTGGTTCTCTTTTAGGTGAATCCTAAAGACTGTGACAGTCTTGAGTTTTTTTGATATCACGAAAACTTCACTTGGTGATCACTAAACATTGTCTTTATATTAATGCAACTTGAATGCACCTTGGAGTGCAAGCCACTTAAACCAGAGTCAATTCAATCGAACAAATCAATTTAATCGTTTGGTACCAATATAATATAAAATTAACAGAAAACAAATACAATAAGTGAGAGATACGGTTTACAACAATCAAACACGCATAGATATCATTCTAGCATATCACGTAGAGCATCCTGATACTCAATTTTTTTTGACCAAAATCCTGATACTCAATTGACAACACAATTTCATAAGTAAATTATTAATAATCAAACATGTACAAACAGTATTCATAATAAATACACACACACAATACCTATTATTAATAATTAAATTATTAATCACATGCTTTAAAATAATTTCTTTAATATTGGCCTCATCGTATGAGGCCATATTCATATTTTAATTAGGTGTTCAAGGGATTAATGGAAATCCCTACAACCTTAATGAAACCCTACAGCCCGAATATAACCCGAAGATCATTCTCGTACCTGGTTTGACGATTTCGTACGACATAGAATTAACTGGGACACGACCGCCGACACAATGAACGAGTTGATCTTTTAGTTGTTCGGCAACGCGTTCAAAGCTAACGAAATAAGACGGCAAAGTGGAGCGACATCAACTTGACCGTAAGACCGAGAGAAACCCAAAAATTACTTCCACTTTTTATTTTGGAGTCACTACGGCAACGGCTAATATCAAAGAAAACCACAGCTTGATGGATTACAAACGGGACTCCCTACCCATAAGTCGTACCCCAAAGTTTTCAAAATGCTATGGACTAATCAATATTCCACTAGCCACAAACATGGTAATCTTGAAGGTTCCCCTTCAGTAGTGGAGTCATGTAGTACACAAAATACATAAGCCTCCAAATATGAGAAATGTGAATTAGCCAATGGGTGTGGGCCAACGATACCATGGGGATTTATTTAATAAAAAAAAAGATGAAATATTCGATGGCAATACCAAAGGAGAACAATTTCTTGGAGAGTGTGTTTAGCTAGGTAGCCTTTAAATCCATCTCAGTAGGATCTAATCACAAGGTAAAGGAAGAAATAAGTAGCATTTAGAAAGTAAATAGAAAGACCCGGACAATGTACTCCTTGTAAATCAGGTCGGCGAAGTTGGTCAGGTCGGCGAAGTTGGTCAAGATCGCTAAAGAGTTCTAATCAATCGGGGATAGTCGGCTTAAACTGACAGTATACGTGTGAGGTCGCCGATTGAAATGAGAAAGAGACCACCCTATTTGAAACTTGGTGGACTCCAGGGATTCCCCATTCACAGCATATTTGCCGACGTGCCTCACTGCCTCCTCATTCACAGGCTCGACGAAGAAGTCTTGTTCTTCCAATTTTTCAAGGAATCGGAATAGGGCATGAAAATTTTAATACCCCTCCTAGCCCGGAAGCTCACGTGTTCCCACCGATCCTTGGTTCCATCCTCGTGCCTCTGGTTGACCTCAAAAAGGTAAAAGAACAGATCACAGGAGATTGGCCTCTCCAAGTGAATACACATTAGCTCGAAAGCCCGGAGGAACGCCCATGCATTGGGGTGAAGCTGAGAGGGAGCGAGGTTCAGAATCCCCAGGGCCTCTTGCTGAAAGGCGGTGAAGGGGGGACTAATATGCATGTCAAGAATCGTCACTCCATACATGACAAACTTCAAAGCTCTTGGCCAAACAGCTACGTGTTGACCTTCGGCCATCCCCTCCACGTTCCAGACCTGATCTTTCCTAGAAATGCGCTTGACGAGGTAGCTCATATCATCCCCGGTCTTGTAGACGGACTGAATTCCCCTCAATGTTTCTGACACCCACGAGTACTCCCGAGGGACATTCAGAGGTTGAGACAAGAGAACATTAACCGGCCCAACTCCGGCGTATTGATTGAAATCACCTCCCTCATACACGGGATCCCCGTGGTATCCGAGCCCGTCTTCGTTGTTGCGACTTTCAGCAACCTCTGCTTCACTATCGTCGGAACTCCAGCTAGTGCTCCCTTGTTCTTCATTATCCGGCTCAACGTCGGACTCCTCCGAGTCAAGGACCACTATCTCGGCGTTGTCTTCATCCGACAGCTCATTGCTGGGAACCCCGGGAGAGCGGTCTTCAGCGTGAAAACTCAAAGGAGCAGAACCCATATCATCTTGAACCTCGGGAACAGCCGACCCGGGGGGACTAGTACGAATTTCCACCGAGTCTCTAGCACCTGAAGCCATTGCTTTTGCAAGGACGGGGCGATCTAAGTTGGCAACCCGACGAGTCTGTTTTGTCCTCGCCAGATCGGTCCTGCAGAAATGGGGGCTTGACGAGTCAGGTTGATACTTAAACAATGGGTCCACAACCAAGTCGGAACCCGACCTGACGACCCCCACTCTGTATCAATAAATACGGGTTCCAAGAGAACCCGACCTTAAACTAAAGCTAGAAGTAATAATTAGAAGAAGGGAACTAACCTTGTAAAACAGGAAGCTCGCCAACACTTGAATCGAATCACGAACTTCAACGGTCTCACCGAGACGCACCACGTAACTCTGAAAGACGAGGGCTGCCAGAAAACGAGTTTAAGATCGGAGATCAGAGCGATTTTCAGGAATCAGTGCAAAGTGAGGGAGGTCCCCTCCCCTATTTATAGCAAACTGAGGGCCTCTAATGGGTCTGGGCCTATGCTACACGACCCATCGCTAGCCCCTAGGAAGGCGCGTCCCTCCAAGCACCATCATTACCCCAATCATCCTCGTACGACGCGTCCCATCAATGACAGGCGAGGAAATCAGTGCGTCACTATAAACGACATACCTCGAGTCACTCGGTATATCCCAGACTCGGAAGATCGCCACCTGTACTAAGAACGCCTCGAGTCGTTCGGCCAACCCCGGTCCCCAAGACCTCGGCACGACCTGAATCTCTCACGCTCGGAGGTTGGGGGCAAAAACGCGAACGTGGTATCCCAGTTTTGAAAGACTGGTACGGATTCTCTAAAAACAAGTCTAGCCCGCCCTAAGGCGATCCGACTTGGGGGGCAACTGTTACGGATTGGGCCACTATGGCCAATCCATCTAAGGCCCAAACAGCAATAGGCCAGATCCATCAGCCAATGGTGGAGATCAAAGACCTAGATCCAATGGTCATCTTTCATCCCAAAAACCTATAAATAAGCATTGAATGCTAGCATTAAAGGTACTCATTCTCTATCCATATAACTTGCAATTAGCTCACTCACTGACTTGAGCGTCGGAGTGTCATTGCAGGTACCACCCCACCTCGGATCGGAGCTCTATCCAGATTGACCAAGAACATCAACACCAACTATCTCGGACCAGACTTTGTATCCAAGGTTGGACACTTAGTCGGAGATACGGTTCAGAACAGATGGCAACACCAAAGGAGAACAATTTATTGAAAACTGTGTATAGCTAGGTAGCCTTTAAATCCATCTCAGTAGGATCTAATGACAAAGTAAAGGAAGAAATAAGTAGCATTTAGAAAGTAGAAAGTAAATAGAAAGACCCATGAACAATGGATTTAGATCCTCTCCATTTACTGGACAGTTTCAGTAGGAGGGAGATAGACATATCAAATAAAATAATATTATTTTTAAAATAATATTATTTTATTCCATGAGTTTATCTCTCCTACTAAAACTGTCCAGTAACTGGAGAGCATCAGAACCATAACCCATGAACAATGTACTCCTTGTAAATCCCCTCCAATAATGATCCTTGGGAACCACAGATAGAATATGACTCAGAAGGATTCAATTCAAGGTCTGCACGTGAGATGCACTAGAAAGAATATTGGGACGAAATTATACAGGAATGGAAATTAATGCATTCTTCCATCAGACAAGATAAATAAAATAGTGAAAGAGCAATGGGTGGGGGTTTGCGGCTGTTCACACGAAGAGTGGGCTTTACTCTACACACGTAGTAAAACTTAGCCCAATACACATTGGTGCATGAGGGAAAAAGAACAAGACTGGGCTTTTAGGAAGAAGTGACATGGCCTTTTTTTTTTTACCCCCATCAACTCCCATATACCCCCATCAAATTGCTAAAACCCGAAAATACCCCTGCCCAACTTACAATTCGCTCGGATTTACCTTCATCTAAGGTAAATCCGCTTTGTTATTTTTAAAGTCGGATTTACCTCAGATGGGGGTAAATCCGATTTCAAAAATAACAAAGCGGATTTACCTTAGCTGAAGGTAAATCCGCTTTGTTATTTTGGAAATCGGATTTACCTGGTGGGCACATAAATCCGATTTCCCTAAAAAAAGAGAAAATCGGATTTATCCCACCTAAGGTAAATCCGATTTCCCTAAAAAAAGAAAATCGGATTTATCCCACCTAAGGTAAATCCGATTTTGTTATTAAAAAAAATTGTTTTTTATTTAATTTTTTAAAAAAGGTTATAAAATGCTACTAAAAATCCGTTAAACAGCCAAAACTAATCCAAAAATTATAAAAACACCACTAAAAATCTAATAAAACCAAAATAAGGTTATGCAAATTTTTTCAGATTTTTTGGAGATTATGAAAAATTAAAAAAATTAATATAAAATAGTAAACGATGGAATTTGGGATTTTGAGGTCCCCAGTCTTGAAAGAAGTCCCTTCTTGAGGAGTATTGATCCTTGATATTTTTCCGATTTAAAGAATGTGGTTTCATTACAATTTGAGTAGGTTGCCCGAAAACTGATTTTTTAGCCTAAATTATTCTCCCGACGTACAATATCGTCACGTGTTAACGAACCACACACTAAACAGAACCAAAAGACAGTCGAAATTTGTATCTAAAATTTTAACTGAGTTATTTATTAATTAGGTTAACAAAGCGGATTTACCCCCACATAAGGTAAATCCGCTTTGGTTATTTTTAAAAGCGGATTTACCTTATATGGGGGTAGATCCGCTTTTAAAAATAACAAATCGGATTTACCCCCAATTAAGGTAAATCCGATTTGTTATTTTTCAAAGCGGATCTACCCCATTTTAAATAAATCCGATTTTATTTTTTTAAATTTTTTAGTGGAAATCGGATTTACCTAAATCCGATTTAAATTTTTTAAATTTTTTAGTGGAAATCGGATTTACCTAAATCCGATTTCCAAAAAAAAAAATTGAAATCAGGATACGTTCGAGATTTTTAATTTTTGTGAAGGGCAATTGCGTCTTTTTGCAGGGTCGATGGGGGTAGATAGAGAGGTGGTGGGGGTAAAAAAAAAAAACCCAAGTGACATTTCTTGAAGAAAAGTAAGGCCCAAGAGAGTTTAAAACTCATTCAAATAATTTTGAACTTCTTGACCAAAAAAAAAAAAAAATTTGAACTACTTTAAGATTAAGGACTCATCTGAATGATTCTCTAATGAGAATATAAAATATAAGATATTTGGAATATAAAAGGTGATTATTTCAAAAATAATTGAGCAAATAAGACAGTAGCCACAAGTAATTAAAATATAATTAGTCATATATTAATTACAAATTGAGCGTACACAAAAGTGTCACAATAATCACTAAGACACGTGTTTACTTAAAATCACCAAAAACTCTTGTGAAAATTGGGGTGTTACAATAATCACTCACAATCAAATAGAAATTCCAGAAAATGTATGTAATTTATATAGTTTGTTTTTTGACAAGTAATTCTATATCAAGCATTTAGCCACTTAATTATAAGTTTTTTTTATTTTATTTTATTTTTGCAGTATTTTCCTGGAAACGGGGTTGGAGCTCCATTTTCTGATGACCAACTTACTGAGATCAAGGGAGAGTGGTGTCATGTTGCCAGTTTGATTAATGAAAATTGAAATTCATATGTAACTTTGGTTAGCTGGTTTTTTGTTCCTCACATTGGATGTCATGTCATTTTTGTTGTCTATGTTGACATTCAGAACTTGGTTAATGATTTATGTAATTTTTGTTGGTACTTTGTTGATATGTATGTATGTATATTAGATGGATTTATAAGTTTGTTAGTTGGAATTTGATTTGCAATTGGTTAGTTGATTTGAAATTTGGTTCATATTGGTTGTTGTTGGTTGAAGAAAATGAGAGTAGGGAAGTGCTGCAAAATATTGGATATACCAGAAACAGGAAAAATTATTTTTAATAAAAAACATAGAAAGAGGGGCGCTTGTAGGAAAAGCGCCCATGTTTGTCTTAGCGCACTTGACAATCAGGGGCGCTCTCAGTAAGAAGCGCTCCTATTGGTCAAGACCAACAAAGGCGCTTGATACTGCGAGCACCCCTGATTGTCAAGCGCGCTAAGACCAATAGGGGCGCTTATTACTGCGAGCGTCGCTGATTGTCTAGTGCGCTAAGACCAACAGGGGCGCTTCTTTTGCGAGCGCTCCAGTTTCTTAATAATTAGAGGCGCTTGTTGTGCGCTCCTGTAGAAGGGTTGGCAACAGAAGCGCCAGATTTAGGGGCGCCCGAAAGCGCCCCAACAGATAAAAAAAAGCGCCCCTAAAGGCTTTTTCTGTTGTTGTGGTTCACCGGTGAAGAATTTGATTTGTTCTTTCACCCTAGAAGAACCCATATATATATTTGTCATTATAATTTTTTTTGAAGGAATAACACTATATAATGTTCACATAACATTGTAATCATCCTTTACTTGCTTTTAGAAACATTTTATAATTTCATTAATTTTGAAGATTAGAATAACCTCTCATATCTCTTTCAAAATCCTCCATCCAAACAAACCCTTATTTGTTGGCATGTTACATCTAGTATGTGTGCCTGTGATATTTGTGCATCTCGTACATAAGTACATGTGGCTGATGATTGAGTGGTTCACATTTATTTTCAATGAGCCATGATTACTCATTTACAAGACCAAAACATGTTTTACCACACTCATATGTTTTGTACTTGTTATGTCTTGGAAATGAAAATGTACACTCACTACACACACGACTTACTCTCTGAACAATCTGTTGTTGATGCTCTAAGACAGAAGAAGAAGCAAGAAAGGTTGTTCTAGTTAGACAAGTTGATGCTGCTCTTGCATCATTTGTGGAAGCACCTCCACTTGCATCTACCACAAAACTCTCTCAACCTACAGAGAAGAGAAAGGGGATTGTGATGGATGAACTTAATGTGGACTTCCAAAAACAAGTTTGCAAACCAACAAATTCTACTAAACAAGGATTGATTTTGAGTTCTTTACAGAAAAAAAAAACTTGATTTTGAAGGATGAACTTAATGTGGACTTCCAAAAACAAGTTTTAAATGTGAACCTACAAGTTACACTTTTATGTTTCCCTAGTGTAACTACCAATTAATTAAATATTTAAAAATGTGTCAACATAAACATAAACAGTTTTTTTTTTTTTTGACAATTTTGAACCTTATTTTTAAGGGTACATATCAAGTGCACCCGATTTTGAGATACTAAAATTTATATATGAAGGATAGAAGGTTGAAACACATTTATTTATTTATATATATATATATATATATATATATATATATATATATATATATATATATATATATATATATATACACTAGACCATTACCCTTTGTGGACAATAAGTACACCTATTTTCAAAAACAGTGTACAACCCTTGAAAAAAAAATTATTATACTTCATTTTTCAGTAAACCGTAGATAATACGTAATAACAATTCATCACCAAATATTCAAGCAAGATTAGACAGCAATGTCTTAGAGAACCAACGAAAATAAGTTACAATGAAAATATCCCTTATTTGTACAGGTGTAGAAATACAACTCTTATTTGTACAATTATTTTTCTTTTGAAGGGAACAATTATTTCCAAAGAATTTTACTCAAGCAATAAATATATATACTCAAAGTGTATATATATTTAAACCCTCAGCCCATTAAAACATTATAACCTTCACTCTCATTGTTCAGCTGGAGCCAAAAAGAAAAGAAATAGAAGAATAGGAAGAGAGAGAGGAGAGGGGGCGAAGAAGAAGAGGAGGAAGAAAAGCTTGGTGTTAGCTCATCCCTTCTTGCATGTAAGTTTTCCTTGTACCATTCAACTCCATTTTCGATCCTCTTTCTTTTGGTACCAATTTCAGAACCTAACTCTCTCTAAATCACCACTTGCCATTATTGGATTTTGAAGCTCAAAATTGAGTTTTCAACTTCTTGAAGCATTGCATGTGCTCTTTGGAACCTTGGGAGTAATTCTTAGCAACTCCTTGAAGCTACATTGTGGTTAGGATCATATTGGAAGCAATTTCAGTAACAAAGGAGCTTAGGTTTCGAAATAGGAGCTGTTGGTGTCGGTTTTGAAGCGGTGGGACGAATACGGGGATTGTTTGAGTGGTCACCGTTCGGTTTTTTCGTGTGAAGACTAGATTTCTAGCGAATTCGTCAAACCGGTGAGTTTTACTCACGTGTAGGGTTTTGTTTTATTGTTTTCGAATGAATTGAAATTCTGGTTCTGTTGCTTGATTTCGTTTCGAAGGATTTATCGAGTCAAAAACCGTTTTTCGAAATAATCGCGTTTTACAGTTTTTATAAAAATATATGTGTATTATGTGGATTTTGATTGTACTGGAATGTGTTTGTATTCTGGTTGTGTTGTTGGAATTTTGATTGGATTACGGATTGGAAGAGATCGAAAAAGCGGAACGAATTAAACAAAGCTAACTGTGAATCTGCACAGGACGCACGGACTGTGCGCCCCTGGGCACGGGTCGTGCGCCCTCTTCTGTGATGCCTGCGAAAATTAAACAATGCACATGGACCGTGCTCCCCTGGGCACGGGTCGTGCGCATGCTTCTGTCACCGGATGCTAAAATTTCGTTTCGCTGCTCCTTTCAATTCCAAACCTCTCCTAATCTTCTTTCCAACCATTTGTGATGATTCTTAACTCATAAAACATTGTTTTCGACAAGTTCAAGATGGTTTTGGGAAAATTGTCTTCAAACCTATAAATATTTTGAAAATCCGAATTAGGACGCGAATAAAAGGTTTTCTAAAAGAAACGATCCAAACGGTTTTCGTTGTCGAATCATAATTAATGTGGGATATTTGTAATCTCATCTAGACCGATTATGGTACCACAATATATAGATTATATCGAAATTTGGAGTCGGCCCAATGCGGGTATGTTATATAAATTATATCAATGTCGGGTGACGATCCGACGAATAGCATACTAGGCGGGGAAGGTCATGAGTCCCTACCCTAGGCCCTGGACACGTTAGGTAAAGTACTAGCGGGGGTTTATCGGGATTGTGGCTGTCACACGGCCGATGTTATGCTACGTTATATACACGATTCCCCGAGATTGTGGTTGTTTGCACGGTCGGTGTTTCGATTGGTAAACTTGTAATTATAAATTAACTTACAAGGCTTGGAAATAATTGAATAGCACATTATATGCCGAGATTGTGGTTGTTGCATGGTCGGCGATGGGCTACGGTTATATGAGCAAGTGGTTTATAAATTAAACTATGTTGCAACGGTTTTATAATTGAACCGAGTGATTGTGAGGGGTCATGGTAAAACTCACTGAGATATGTTATCTCACCCTATCATTATTGTGGTTTTTACAAAGAAACATGGTAACAGGAAGACAATGCGGCACGAATAGGTGACATGCTTATGGAGATGTCGAAGACTTGTAGTCTTGAGTTTCCGATTATGTTTCTCTTGTTATTTTCTGTTATGGTTATGTAACTTGTATTTGATATGAGTTGTATAAACCTATTCCGCTTCTCTGGTTATGATATTGAACAATAGACTTTGTATTCCTTTTAAGTTGAGAACCAAGTTAAATTTTATGGACTTGAAGACAGGTTGATCCGAAACATAATGTTTTTTATCGGAAAAATTTAGTGTGTTCAATATCTAAACAGGGATTGTATCCTCTGATTGTTGCTAAGAGGTGCATCTCAGTGTATCTACATGATAGAAATATTGGGGTGTAACACAAAGAAATTTAACTCCAAAGGTACCAAGTGGATGTGGCACAAGTGGTAAGTTGCTTAGGCCCCTTAAGCATTTAGTCAGGGATTCGATCTCTGGCCGGTGTGTATGGAGAGACATCGTTTGGGAGATGTCAGCCCTTAAATGAACTCCAATACCTTGAGGGATTGGTCTCCACAATCGCCGTGGAGGATACTCGGGTTTACCCAAAAAAAAACTCCAAACGTAGCTTCAAAAAAATCCAGCAGGAAAGGAAGCATCAAAAAATTTCATACAAAAGTGTATACTAACACTATAGATCAGAATGGAAGCTTAAGGTATAAAATTATCAGCTTCATATTGAAAAATGTGTAAGAGTCGGCTACAATCCCTCAAAACCATTGAAAACTGAACCATCACTCACATATAATATGTTTTATATATCAGACGAAGAAGCTCTAATTTGTGACAAAACCTTACGTATAGAAGACAGTAGCAGGAGAATATATCTAGATTGATGAGGTGCAAGGAAATATATTCCACTTCAATGCATGTCATAATACATGTCATAATTAAGCAAATATAAAATAGAATAGAATTAAAGGAGATGTTAAAAAAATGCAAAAGACGAAAAAGAGAGACAAACCAACGTTACTAAATTTGTTTCAATCTATCTGTTATCAAATCTGTTTTCTTCTATAAACACAAAGAATCACAGGTCTTTTCAATCTTACTTTTTTCATCTTGCAAATCAGACAAATCAACTAACATAAAAAGCACATTTTTGTGGCCCCATATCAAAACCCTTCAACAAAACCTATCCCCAAAACAGAGAAAACTTTCTTACATACCCGTAGAAAGACATGGAAGGAGGTAGAAGAATAGTGAAAGACATAATATGCCGAGCTGCGATTTTTCTTCTCAACAAATCTATAAAAAAAACTCCAAAATTATGGTCAAACAGAAAGTCAACAACCAACAATCAAAATCCTAAAAACAGAAAATCAATACAACAACAATCGCATAAGAAATGGAGGGCAAGAATAAAAAAAAGTAGAAGACTACAAACCCTAAACCCTGTAAACAAAAAAATCACAAATCCTATTAGCTACAACCACACAACAATGGTGTATTAGCCACTAAATCGCAAGAGAGAGGGGGGAGAGTAACCACGAAATCGCAAACAGTGAAAGGAAGAGGATACCTGGAAGAAATCACATGAGAGAGTAAGTGTGACCTAGGCAGCGCAAGAGAGGAGTGTTTCTTGTTTTTGCATATACTCCCTATATTATGTCTTTCACTATTCTTCTATGCTAAGATTCACACAAAAGAATTCTGTCTATTCATTCATCAGGACCACAATATATATACACATTACAAGGCATTTGTTACAAACCTATAGGCCATAGGAATTCTAGCCAGTAATCACACCTATAATCAAGCTAAGAATAACGGATGACCTTTACACTCCTGATTTTAAAGTAACAATAACATCCAATAACAACAATAAATATCAATAATATCTCAATAATCCCAATACCCCCCTCAAGTTGAAGCGTGAAGATCTCGAATGCCCAACTTGCGAAGGAGGAACTCAAATTGTGCTTTTCCCAAGGCCTTTGTAAAAATGTCCGCTAGTTGTACTGATGTAGGAACATACAGGGGACAAATAATTCCAGCCATCACCGCATCACGAACAAAGTGACAATCAGCTTCAATATGCTTTGTTCGTTCATGAAACACAGGATTTTGAGCTATATGCAACGCAGATTGACTATCACAATATAATCGCATCCCTTTGGAATGACTAACTCCCAAATCACCAAGTAACTGTTTGAGCCATTTCAACTCACATGTAGTCACCGCCATAGAGTGATACTCAGCCTCTGCAGAAGAACGAGAGACGGTTGGTTGTTTCTTAGTTTTCCAAGACACCGGAGAAAGACCAAGTAACACCACCCATCCAGTCAAAGAACGTCTCGTAATGGGACAAATCGCCCAATCCAAGTCGCACCATCCCTCCAGATTCAATTCACTATCAGATCGAAGTAGAATACCTTGCCCCGGATGTTTCTTCAAATATCTAACCACCCTTAAGACTGCCTCCCAATGCTCTTCACGAGGTTGCTGCTTAAACTGAGACAAAATGTGTACAGAGTAAGAAAGATCTGGTCTAGTCACTGACAAATAAATGAACCGCCCGATAAGTCTGCGATAGGGTTCTGGATCTTCAAGTGGCGTACCAGAAACCAATGCTAGCTTATGGTGTTGTTCCATTGGAAAATTCGCAGGCTTGGCACCTAATAAACCTGCTTCCTCAATAATTTCCAACGCATATTTTCGCTGGCATAGATAAATCCCCTCGGGATTACGAGCTACCTCCAGCCCCCAAAAATATTTTAAGACTCCCAAATCCTTCATATGAAAGCATGCACCTAAGTAAGCTTTAAAAATTTTCAGGGCTGCAATATCATTCCCTGCAATAATCAAGTCATCCACATAAACTAGCACGTTGATCTGTATTTCTCCTTTGTGCAAAGTAAAGAGTGAGTAATCTGAATAGGATTGAACAAATCCATATCGCATCAATGCCGTGACCAACTTAGCAAACCAACAACGAGGAGCTTGTTTTAAACCGTACAACGACTTTTTCAACCTGCAAACCAGATTTGGGTCGGTGTTTATAAAACCCGGAGGAACCTCCTCTTCCAAGTCACCATGGAGAAAGGCGTTGTGCACATCCATTTGATGTACTTCCCACTTTTTAATTGCTGCCACTGCCAAGAAGGTACGAACAGTCACCATTTTTGCCACCGGGGCAAATGTCTCATCATAGTCTATTCCCTCAATCTGATCGTGTCTGAATACAACAAGTCTTGCTTTCAATCGTTCTATGCTCCCATCTGAGTGATGTTTTATTTTGTATACCCATTTACTTCCGAGTGTTTTCTTCCCGGGTGGCAGTTTCTCCATAACCCATGTCTCATTGTCTTCCAAGGCTCGTATCTCGTTGCGCATTACATCACGCCAACCAGAATCCTTTACGGCTTCTTTAAAATTCTTAGGTTCTTTCCCTGCTGTCACAGCTGCAACAAAATTTCGATGTCTAACAGAAAATCGTTCACAAGATACAAAGTAAGTAATAGGGTAAGGAGTACCTGAGGCGTGTTGTTGGGCAGATGAACTTTCCGAGGACTTTACTTTTCGGATCGTATGAGTGACAAAATCCTTGTATCTTGTATTCGGAATTTTGCTTCTCATCCCCCTTCCCATCTCAGGTGCCACAATTTCCTCCCTCCCAGCAGCCACCTCTGGCTCTCCGGGCTCCACATCATCCTCTTGCATCACCACAACACCAGCCCCATCAACTTCTTGTGTGGGTGCTGCCTCACCATTTACACCACCGACACATACTCCCTCATTGGCTGCCACAGCAGCTCCATTACAGTCCCCACGCAACCCCCCTGGAGCTGCGTCTGCTCATTATCTTGCAAGGCCACGGATGCACCCCCTCCTCCAAATGATGCATCATAAGTCTCCCAACAAATATCATCAGCAACATACTCAATAATGGGAGGAGTAAAATGAGTTGTGCGTGTTGCACAGCAAATGGAAATTCATGTTCATAAAATTTCACATCTCTAGAGACAAAGTATTCTTTGGATTCCAAATCATACAATTTCCATCCCGTTTTCCCATAGGGATACCCCACAAATATGCACTTGCGACTTCTACTTGCAAACTTATCCCCGTCACGTCGTTGATTATGGGCATAACATAAGCAACCAAAAATCTTCATGTTATCAAATTTAGGGACTTTACCAAATAATTTTTCATAAGGTGTCTTATAGTTCAGCACACTAGACGGTGTTCGATTAATCAAATAACACACTGCCAACACACATTCACCCCAAAATTGCATGGGTAAATGACCCTGAAATCTAAGTGCCCGTGCCACATTCATAATATGCTGATGTTTTCTTTCAACTCTCCCATTTTGTTGTGGAGTACCCACACACGACGTCTCGAACACAATCCCATTCTTAAAAAAATAATCACGTAGACATTTAAATTCGGTGCCATTGTCACTGCGTACTTTCTTTATTTTCTTATCAAATTGTCTATCAACAAATGCCACAAAATTCAAAAACATAGTCTCAACACTACAAGAAAAATTGGACTTTTCGGCGGACCAAATCCGCCGGAAAAACCAAAAATCCGCCGAAAAAGTGGACTTTCCGGCGGATTTTTGGCGCCGATAGACAGCTCGTGGCAAACGCTTTCCGGCGGATTTCGTGGCGCCGAAAAATCCGCCGGAAGTTTTCGGCGGAAAATCCGTCGAAAAATCCAAAAAAAATCCGCCGGAAATGTCGCCGGAAATTTACCGACGGATTTTTGGAATTTCCGGCGGATTTTAAAAAAAAAAATTAAAAATTCCGCTGGAAATTCAAAAAATCCGCCGGAAAATCAAAAAAAAAAAATTTTTTCTAAAAAATCCGCAGGTAATTCAAAAAAACCGCCGGAAATTTACCGGCGGATTTTTGGAATTACCGGCGAATTTTTAAAAAAAAATTTAATTTTTGTTTACATTTTTTTAGAATTTGTGTATTTTAATTAAATAAGAAGTAATAAAAAATGAATTAGAATGTGAGAAAAAAATTATATAGAATAGAATGAGAAGTAATAGAGAAATTAGAATGAAAGAGAGTTGTGTCAAAAAAAATAAGAATATATGAAAGAGTGTATGGAAAAATAAAGTAGGAGAGGCCTATGATAGAGTTGACTGGGGCTATCTCTATGCTATTATGACCCGTCTGGGATTTAATGATATTTGGATTAGATGGATGCGTATGTGCATATTGAATCTGTGTCCTTATCTGTTATTGTTAACCAGGATCGTGCAGGGCCAATCAATCCAGGGAGAGGCATTAGACAAGGGGACCCCCTCTTGCCGTATCTATTCATTCTGTGCTCTGAAGGTTTGACAGCTTTATTACACAAGTCCATTGCATCTGGTGATATCTACGGGGTCGCTATTTGTAGGGGGGCACCTTTAATATCTCACCTTTTGTTTGCAGATGATTGTTTTCTCTTTTTTAGAGCTTCCTTGCGTGAAGCCACCCGGATTCAACAAGTCTTGGACACTTATGAGAAGGCTTCGGGTCAACAAGTCAATTTCCAAAAATCAGAAATTTTCTTCAGTAGGAACGTTCCTCAAGTCACCAAAGATGTCATCGCTGCGCATCTTGGGGTTCAGGTATGCCTTGGCACCGGTCAATACCTGGGCCTTCCGTCCATGGTAGGAAGGAGTAAGAAAGCCCTCTTTAAGTTCATTAAGGATCGGATATGGAAGAAAATCAACTCATGGAGTGGCAGAATGCTTTCTAAAGCCGGAAAGGAGATTATGATTAAGTCGGTTCTTCAGTCTATCCCGACTTATTTCATGAGTCTCTTTTCAATCCCTGCATCTCTTATTGTGGAAATTGAGCGCATGCTAAATGGGTTTTGGTGGGGTGGTAATGGCGGAACGACTAGGGGGATCCGCTGGATGGCTTGGGAGAAGCTGTGTGCCTAAAAAGCATGGTGGTATGGGATTCCGGAATCTTAAATCTTTTAATTTGGCCCTCTTAGGGAAACAATCTTGGAGGCTTCAACACCAACCGGAGTTGTTGGTCTCTCGTCTGTATAAAGCTAAGTACTTCCCACATGGTGATTTTTTGCATGCGAACAAACGCACTAGCGGTAGCTTTGTTTGGAATAGCCTTTTAACCTCCCAAGATATGTTACGTCAAGGGTCTATGTGGAGTATTGGAAACGGTACTTCGATTCGTTTGTTTGAGGATCAATGGACAAAAACCCCTACTGAAATCCGGCCAAGAGTTCCTGGTACTTTTAATCCCCTTCTCCGTGTGGACTATTTAATTAAGCATGATAGGAAGTCGTGGAACGAACCGTTGGTTCAATTCCTCCTGGATGGCCCGTCTAGTGAGGCGGTTTTGGCCACCCCTTTGTTCCCTTGTGTTATTAACGATGCGCTTCACTGGAAGAGCGAGCGGAGTGGTTGCTATTCCGTGCGGAGTGCCTATAGACTGATTGAAAACACCTCAAGTTATTATAATGGAAATTTGGTTGATGGTAACTGGGCATTGATTTGGAACCTCAAGGTCCCCCCAAAAGTTAGAAATTTTCTGTGGAGATTGGCTCGGAGTTGTATTCCAACGCGCGATGTGCTTCGCCGGCGTGGTATAGATGCCCCTCATGTGTGTCCTTTTTGCGGCAATTTTGACGAAACGGACTTGCATCTGTTTGCTGAATGCGCCACTGCAAGTGCGGTTTGGACAGCAACGGGCTGCGCTCAACTCCTTTCGCGCGAAGCTGTGGTCGCTGACTCGTTTCACAGCTGGTTCTTTTCGATCTTACAGCAGCTTCAGAGGGATACTCGTGTGGTGTGGGCCGTCAACTTGTGGAGTATTTGGACCAGTAGGAATAATCTTGTTTGGAATAATTCTCGCGACTCCGCAGCAACAATTGTGCGTAATGGAGCACGCCTTCTTGATGACTGGCTATCGGCCTGCACTATGCCTTCACAGTAGCAGCATAGAACCGAGAGCACTGCAGCCTCTGCGCAGCAGCAACATTTGGACGGTAGAAGTGCAGGCCGTTGGTTGAAACCTCCCATTAATTTTGTCAAGTGTAATGTGGATGCCGCCTTTGACTCGAACGGTAACAAGATGGGCTTCGGGATGTGCTTGCGGAATGATAAGGGGGAATTTTTGGCAGCAAAAATGCACTCTTTCGCGCCGCTGCTGGAGGTCTGTAAAGGCGAGATGCTGGGTATTCTTCTTGCTATTGACTGGGTGCGGGAACTTCACTATCGGAATGTTGTTTTCGAAATGGATGCCAAGGTTGTGGTTGATGACTTTAATAACGCCCCCACAATTGTTTCTGATTATGGATGTATTTTACATTATTGTAGGGAGGCTCTTAATTTTTTTGATGTAAACTCTCATGTGGAGTTCTCTAGGAGATCGGCAAACAAGGTCGCTCACTCCTTAGCAGGGGTAGTCTTGTCCTCTGGCCCTTCTCAGACGCTTTTTGATGTTCCAGCATGTATTGTTGCTACTATTTTGAATGAAATGCATTAGTTATTTTGAATCAAAAAAAGTGATAAGGAATAAAAATAAATATGAGTATGTGAATGAAGAAATAAGAAGTGAGAAGGAAGAAGAAATGGGAAATATAGAAAAGAGATATGTAGAGAAATTTAATTAAGTTTGAAGAGTATATGAGAAAGAAGAAATAAGAATGAATGAGAAGGAATAAGAAAAGAAATGTAGAAGAGTGTAGGAAAAAGTGAGAAGGAAATAAAGAGTGAAATGAGAGAATGAGAAGAGTGTAGGAGAAAGTTTTATTTATAGGAATTTCAAAATATTCCGGCGGATTTACCGGCGGATTTTTAACATTTCCGGCGGATTTTTTGAAATTTTTTAATATTATTTTTAAACAAAATCCGCCGGAAAATTTTCGGCTTCATTTCCGGGGGATTTTTTGAATTTCGAGCGGTTTTTTTGAATTTCCGGCGGTTTTTTGGAAAATTTTTTTTTTTTGAAAAATCCGCCGGAAATTCAAAAAAATCCGCCGGAAGATTTCCGGCGACATTTCTGGCGGATTTTTGAAAGAAAAAAAATTCCAAAAATCCTCCGGAAATACCATTTTTTCCGCCGGAAAGTTACCGACGGAACAAAATCCGCCGGAAATACCATTTTTTTCCGCCGGAAATGCAAAATATACGCCGGAAACTCACCGGCGGAAAAAATCCGTCGGTAATACGCGATATTCTTGTAGTGCAATCTCAGTCTTATTGCATAACAAATAAACCCAAACGGCACGCGAATAATCGTCAACAATTGTCAAGTAATATTGCGCCCCACACGACGAACGAGTTCGATAAGATCCCCATAAGTCACAATGAACTAATTCAAACAAACTCCCTGCATTATTCTCACTTAATGGAAAACTATCCCTATGCTGCTTGGCACGAGGACAAACATCACAAGGTCAATTATTCTTGCTTCTACTAAACTGACTTACATGAGGGATGAACTTTAACACCTTTTCCGACGGATGACCCAAACGTTTATGCCACAAATCCATTGTCGAATCCCCCTCCACCATCAAGGCATGCACCTTTGGAACACCCCGAAAAAAATAAAGTCCATCAATCCGTTCACCTGCTCCAATCAATGTCCTCGTCGTCCGGGCCTGTATTACACACAATGCATTAGTAACTTGAACGATACAGTTGGAGTCATCGATTAGTTGTGTTACAGAAATTAAGTTGTAAGTTAATTGAGGCACAAAAAGAACATTATTGAGCCGCAATCCACCATCCAAAATCACACTGCCCTCCTTTATAGCAGTCGCATCTTTCCCATCCGGCAAGCCCACCGGTGTGTTTGTAATCTTTTTCACATTAATCAGACAAGAAAAATTTCCTGTCACATGGTGTGAGCCTCTCGTGTTAATAATCCAAGAAATGTCATTCTTACCGTGGAGGCGATCCTTGGTTTTGGAAATATTCAAAGCGTCAAGAAGTTGTTGCCACTGTGCCGGAGTAATTCCTGATATACCTGCTGCCTCACTTGAGTGCGGTGGTGCATGAGACTGTCCACCATTACCACCCCTGCTACTGCTACTTGCTGCGGCTTTGTTGGCGCGCACAGGTGCGATGGAGGTGCCCCTGCCACGCCCTCCAGAACGGCCTGTTGTGCCACGACCCGGTCCACGTCCACCACGAGGACGGTCCCCCCACCACTCGGGGAATCCATGAAGCTGAAAACACGAGCTTTCGTCGTGTCCTGCTCTGTTGTAGTGAGTACAGAATTTGTCAGAATTGTCCACAAGTTTAGATTTACCTCGCCCATCGGGTGTAACTTTGAAAGCCATGACATTGTCACGGTTCTGATGAATTGAAGACTCTCCTCGCAGCAACCTTTCATCTTGTATGACTCGCTGATATGCTTGTTCAATGTTTGGTAACGGATCTTGAGAAAGCAAATTTGAGCGAATCGTTGCGTAAGCCCCATCAAGGCCCATAAGAAAATGATGCAGATAGTCTTCGGCACGCAAATCAATCACTTGTTTGTTGATATCACAGGTACAACCTCCACATTCGCAAGTCGGCTTTTTGACATAAGTCACAAGTCCGTCCTGTAACATCCCCTAATTACCTAAATTAATTTAATTAATTTGGCAAGAGGTTATCATGAAATGGTTAGTTGGCAAGCATTGTTAAATTATGTGAGGCTTTAAATAGATGATTTATTATGCCTAAGTGTTGCGCCCGAAAAAGTCCCCGAGGGAGAACCTTCCTCGTTCACAACTTTTTCTAAGACAATGAAGCCGCCACCAATATTTATTAAGGAAAATATTAGGAAAACCTTTTTTGGAAAGCGATTGGTCTTGCGAAACTAGAGAATAGGGTTCGGGGGTCGGTTACGCGCAGGGAAGGTGTTAGCACCCCACACGTCCTCTCTACTGAGAGGGAACCTTTAATTAAATGTGTGGTTTTAGTGTGTTGACTTGAAAATACTTAATTTTGCCTCTCTACTTCTTATTGAAAAATTCTTAATGAAAATCTTTATTTATTATGAAAAAGAAAAGGGGGAAGAATGGGTTTTTAGAAAAAAAAATGCTTGACGGGACAAGGCCCGCTCCTACGTATCTCCCGGTGCGATGGAGAACTCAAAGCTACGTAGTTCTTCTTTATCCTGAAAAAAGGGTTTTGTATTTTATCTTTTTAGTGAGTTTTCGAAATAGGACGAGCATTTAGTGAATGATTAAACTCACCAAGGTTATGGGTAATCACTGCTAAGTACTCTTGAAAATGAGAGTCACTACCACCAGTCAGACGAACAAAGGTTTTGATTGACTATAAGTAGCAACCCGTTTTTTTTTTATTCGCCTTTTTTAAAGTGGTTTTCGAAAGAGATTGATTGGCACGAATGATCAAACTAACAAAGGTTATGAGTGATCATCGCTTGTTGTTCTTTGGGGAAAAAGACATCGCCACCAATGGCTAGACGAACAAAGGTTCTGATTAACCACTAGCGACGATGGGTTGAAAATGATTTTAGAAAGGAAAAGGTTTTTGTTTTTTTATCTTGTTGAATGGTGAAAGTTGAGCTTTCATGATGATCAATTGAGCAAAGGCTCCAAGTGATCGCCACTAGTACCCCATTGTTGATAATCATACAAGCAAAGGCTTCGCAAGACTACTAACAAAGTTTGATTTTGAAGAGTTTTCGCAATTTGGTTGATTTTTGTTCGGGGAAACATTTATCCATCATTTGGAAGAAAAGGTTTGTGAAAAAAAATAAGTTCGCTTAGGGGAAAGAAACGAAATTTAAAAAAGAGAAACAGGGGGCGTAGTAGTAAAATAAGGGTGTAAATAAAAGGAGGGCTGTATTATTAAAACTGGGGTGTAGGAAACAGGCCCAGTTTGTTTTTTTGTTTTTTTTTTGTGTTTGGGCGCATGTCAACGTAAATGGGCCTAAGACAGGGGGAGGCGCGTGAATTAAAACGGTGGTGCAGCTAGAAGTCTGAAAAAAATGCGTAAAGACGAAAACGCCCCTTATGCTTCTACTATAAAAACAGAATCTAAAATTAGTAACCCTAATTCCCTCTACTCTTCTCCACGGCGCCGCACTCCCCCCTTTCTAACCCCAATCTTGCTTTTCTCTCTCCCACGCCGTTCGATCCCTCTCCCTCTCCCCTAGCTTCGATCTCTCCCCTCACCGCCACCCACTCAGCTCACCTCAACCGTAGCCTCGCCTTCTCCTTCCAACAGCGCATCCGCCTCCCTCTCTCACCCTACACGGCGCTGCGCCTTCCCCTCTCTCTCTCTCTCTCTCTCTCTCTCTCAACCGCATCCGTTTCCCCTTTCTCTCCACCACCGAAAACACCAAACTGAATCTCTTTCTCTCGCTCAACCGATCCACTATTTCTCTGATTTGGTTTCTCTTGGGGGTGCAGTTGGGTTCTGTTGCTGACTGTTTGGGCTACGGTTTGGTGGTCTAGAGTAGTCGCAGATTTGGGTGGAGGATGGTGGTTTTTTTTTTGGACGGTGGTGGTGGTCGCCGGAGCAGGCGGCGGTGAGGCTACGGTGGTTACGGCGTCAACGCCGAAGTAGGGACAGAGGGGGGAAAGTGGTACTCGCGGTGGTCATGGTGTTCGTTTTGGTGAAGAGTACGACGGCACGAACGGGAACAACGCCGTGACGGCGATCTTGGGAGGCCAACCACCGTATACGGTGGCCGGAAGTAAGTCCTACCATTTTTGCTTTTCTCTTCTGCTCTATTTCGAATTGGTTTTTACATATACACATCCTTTTTGAAAACCTGACCTCCCTCCATTGTTGTCTCTGATTTTTGCTTCCTATTTTATTTCTAGTTAAAACTTTGATTCCTATTACTGTTCTGTCTTTTTTTTTGTGTTTAGAGATTACTTGTTTTCCTGTAACCCTGATTTTGTATGTGATTTTTCCAAATCAATTTTTTTTTGATGAATCCCTATTTTGCTTCCAAATATTCTGAATATGTTGCTAAGGAACTAAAGGGAACTATTTACGAAATAAATTAAAGGACAGTGGACTAGGATTCACGGTTTGTGATTTGTTTCCATGTAATTGGTTTTAACTTGTTGGTTCTAAGACATCATGAATAGAAACAGACAATGAACTTAATGATTTTCTTTCGTTTTTATGATCATGGCCGCGTTATCTGTATCCATGTGGTGATTATTATGTGACAAAACAAACTGTATAAATAAAAACAGCAACTTAAACAACAAATAAAAGAGCAAAATACTTAAACATACCACTCCATATTTTGGATATTCATGATGTTTAGAAAAGAAAAACTAACCTTTATCCCAAGTTTCTGAAAAGGTATTGCACCTACTGCTTCTTGTCTTTTACTCTTTCTGATGGTTGACAAAACTTTATTTTCACAAGTGTTTTTGCTCAAGTGAACTAGAATACTGATGTTGGATTCAGATTCTTTTGGTGGTGAATAACTCAGTTGTCTCCCCCTAACACTGTTTCTGTGCATTTGTATTTATAGGCAAAGGATTGTGGTGTAGATGTGGGTGCTGAGCAGGGGATCAAAACTCCCCCAGGAGACCAAACTGTTGGCAGCAGTGGAGCAGCAAGGGTGGGGCTGGCCTGTTCTTGCCTAAAGTGTGAAAGGCCAAGGAACAAGGAGAAGGGAGCTTGAGCCATATTCTCAAAATGCCATCTGCTGCAGCAGGCTGCGCCCTGCTTTCAGTTTTTTTTGTACTGTTTTTAATTAATTTTTTTGTAAAAAGAGTTGACTCTTTTTTTTGTACTATTCTGCCCTTTTTTTTAATTTTTTTTGTTTGTATATGTAACAAATAAATAAAAGGACAGCTGAATAAAAATTGATTTTATTTTACTATTACTATTTTTTATGTCACTAATAGTACTTAAAAAGCGGTAAAAACAACACGAACCGGCGCAACCACTCGCCCACGACTCGCAACCGACACGCGCTCGCGTTAAGACTAGGAATGCGTCCCTGACTTAATGCGCACACGCGTAAGTTATTAAGACCGATTTTATTTGATCCTCACTTTTCTAACAAAACGGTAAAATAACGCGTAGTGACGCAACTACTCACACGACTCGAAACGAAACGCGTGTGCGTTATTCATTATTATTTTTATTATATTTTTTTGGACTCTTTTTTTTTTAAAGTAACGAGCGCCAAACAAAATCGTTGCACGAGAGTGCCAAATACACCCGCATTTAGAACAATATGCGAAGCGATAAAATTTTTGGGATTTTTCAATTAGTCGGACAAAATTGGGGTATGACAGCTGCCCCTCTTTATTTGGATTTTACCAAGAAATATGAATTGGCCGACACATATTTCGAAGATAAAATACGAATAAAGAATTCAGAAATTATACCAATTTTGTCTACTTGGAGAAACCCAAATTTTCTTTTTCTGTTTCTTCTTTTTTTCTCTTTTCTCCTTTTTCTTTTCCCTTTTTTTTCTTTTTTTTTTGAATCAACACTTGGAGTGTTGACGAGGAAACAATAAACGAAATGGTTAACCACATGCACGCTAACTGCGAAAGGCAAGGAAAGCGCTAAATGAAGAAAACGATAAAGAAAGCGGTAAAATGCCAGGCTGCCTAAAACCTGTAAACGAACTCTTGCGAATCCGAGTTTGCACGTGGCTTTGAGGAGCACGCATCCTGAGAGTCTCTGGTCTTTCGAGCGACCGGGGGGATCGTTATCAGCTCCAGAACTGATATACTGATCAATGCACGGCGTCCACTGTATCTTAGGCTGATACAACTATTCCGTTGAACCTCACGTGGGGCTGCGGTCCATCACGTTGCTCGTACACGATGTGAGACCTGGGCAGAAGGGAGCGGTGATCTCTCTGGGCTCCAATCCGCAATGCGCGCCTGAGCGCTCTCTTTTCTTTTCTCTTTTTTTTTCTTTTTTTTGTTTCTCTCTTTTCTTTTTTTTTTTCTGAACTCCCAACTTGGGGGAGCATTTTCTGGAATCTGAAGGCGAGCATTAAAGTTCTCCTTTCATTCATACGGGAGTCAGACGCGCAGAATGTCACGCTGACTGAAAATGGTACATTGGAAATTTTCCTGAAACTAAGAAAAAGAAAAAGGAGAATGGACGCAGCAGATCTTATGAATATTCTTTGTCTCTGGAGCGTTCGATGCCAACCGCTCATACTTGCAGCCTTGATCACCCTTTTATCCAAGCTTTTGGAAGCACTGCTTGCCCCTTTTCTTTTTATGTCCAACTTTTCTGACCCTAATTTTTGCCTGGATCGCCCTTTCGGGTTTTCAATCCACCGGGTCGCTCAATTTTGCCTAGGCCGCCCTTTCGGGATTTCAACCTAGCGAGCTAATTCTTGCTTGGCTCATCTTTCTCTTTTTCTTTTATTTTTCTCAGGCGTAATATTTCTTGACTGAATCTGAATTGACTGGGTTCTTGAGTTCTTCACCATCCATGTCGGTGAGTATTAATGCTCCTCCAGAAAAGACTTTCTTCACCACATATGGCCCTTCATAACTTGGGGTCCATTTCCCACGGGAGTCTCTCCGAATAGGCAGGATCTTCTTGAGCACCAGGTCTCCTTCGCTGAATTCTCGGGGACGAACCTTCTTGTCGAAAGCTGTCTTCATCCTTTGTTGATACAACTGGCCATGACACAGGGCAGCAATTCTTTTCTCCTCAATGAGATTCAACTGATCCAGACGAACTTGGACCCATTCTGCTTCTTCCAACTTGGTTTCCATCAGCACCCGTAGGGAGGGTATCTCAACTTCAATAGGGAGGACTGCTTCCGACCCATACACCAAAGAGAAGGGAGTTGCCCCGGTTGAAGTACGCACTGAGGTACGATACCCGTGCAAAGCAAAAGGAAGCATATTGTGCCAATCTTTGTAGGTTACTACCATCTTTTGCACAATCCTCTTAATATTCTTATTGGCTGCTTCGACTGCCCCGTTCATCTTAGGACGGTATGGGGAAGAATTATGATGTTTGATCTTAAACTCTGTGCACAATTCTTTCATCATCTTACTGTTTAGGTTGCTGCCATTATCTGTGATAATCTTGTCTGGAAGCCCATAGCGACAAACCAAATCTCTCTTTACAAACTTGGCAACCACAGAGCTGGTTATGCTGGAATATGAAGCGGCTTCAACCCATTTAGTGAAGTAATCAATTGCAACTAGGATGAAGCGGTGCCCATTTGACGCCTTGGGCTCTATGGGACCGATGACGTCCATGCCCCACATTGAAAATGGCCAAGATGCAGTCAAGACATTTAATGAAGCCGGTGGCACATGTATGTCATCGACATAAATCTGGCATTTGTGGCACTTCCTCACAAAACTGTAGCAGTCTGCCTCCATCTGCAGCCAATAGTAGCCAGCCCTTAATATCTTCCTTGCCATAGTATGCCCGTTGGAATGAGTTCCGAACGAGCCCTCATGCACCTCTCTCATGATCCTTTCTGCTTCCTCCTTTGCCACACACCTAAGGAGTACCTTATCATGATTTCTCTTGTAAAGCACCTCGCCACTCAAGAAGAAATTCATTGACAGTCTTCTAAGTGTTCTTTTATCATTTTCCGATGCCCCTGGAGGATACTCTCTGTTCAGGATATACTGCTTGATGTCATGATACCAAGGTTTATCATCTCCGTTATCTTCAATGGCTGCGCAGGAGTAGGAGTGTGCCGGCAAACCTCGATGCTGGATTCTGATCTGGGTCAAGTTCTTATCACATTTGATTTTAAACATTGAAGCTAAAGTGGCCAGTGCATCAGCCAACTGATTCTCTCTGCGAGGAAGATGTTGAAATGTGATTTCTTCGAAGGACTCAACCAATTCTCGGATGTAGTCTCTGTACAGTATCAACTCGGGATCTCTGGCTTCCCAATCTCCATTCACTTGATGGATAACTAGGGCCGAGTCTCCATACACATCTAATCTTTTAACTTTCCAGTCTAGAGCTGCCTGAATACCCAGAATACATGCCTCGTACTCCGCAATATTATTTGTGACATAGAAGCTCAATCTAGTAGTGAATGGTATGAAGTGATTGTCAGGGGACACCAGTACTGCCCCAGCCCCGTGCCCATAGCTGTTGGAAGCACCGTCGAACACTACTCTCCACCTTTCATTCTCTGGGGACCTTCCTTCTTCAACTAAAGCCATAATGTCCTCATCTGGGAAATCAAACTGCATCGACTAGTAATATTCAATAGGCTGATGTGCCAGGTACTCAGCTAGCGCACTACCTTTGATGGCCTTTTGAGTGACATAAAGAAGATCATATTCTGACAACTGCATCTGCCATCTGGCAATTCTTCCTGTAAGCGCAGGCTTCTCGAAGATATACTTGATAGGATCCATCTTTGACACCAACCAAGTGGTGTGACTTAACATGTATTGCCTCAAGCGATGAGCAGCCCAAGCCAAGGCGCAACAAGTCTTTTCTAGTAACGGTCAAGTCTTTGCTCAGATAATAAATTGCGTGCTCTTTCTTGCCAGTTTCGTCATGTTGTCCTAACACACAACCCATTGAATTTTCTAGCACGGTCAGGTACAGGATCAAAGGTCTGCCATGCACCGGAGGCATTAAAATAGGCAGATCTTGCAGGTACTTCTTAATCTTCTCAAAAGCTTCTTGGCAATCATCATTCCACTTAGTCTCTTGATTCTTGCACAGCAATTTGAAAAATCGGCTCACATGTAGCAGTTAGCTGGAAGATAAACCTGGAAATGTAGTTCAGTCTTCCGAGAAAACCCCGAATTTCTTTTTCTGTCTTAGGAGCAGGCATCTCGAGAATTGCACGCACTTTGTCTGGGTCAACCTCTATCCCCTTTTGACTGACAATAAACCCCAATAGTTTTCCTGATCTCACCCCAAAGGTGCATTTAGCTGGATTTAACCTGAGCTTGAACTTTCTTAACCGTTCAAAGAGCTTCCGCAAATTAACAACGTGCTCCTCATCTGTTCTGGACTTTGCGATCATATCGTCCACGTACACCTCGATCTCTTTGTGCATCATATCGTGGAACAACGTGACCATAGCTCTTTGGTAAGTAGCGCCGGCATTCTTCAACCCAAACGGCATGACCTGATAGTAGAACGTTCCCCAGAGAGTTGTGAAAGTAGTCTTCTCCATATCCTCAGGAGCCATTTTAATCTGATTGTACCCTGAATACCCGTCCATGAAGCTGTGTTGTGCTGTCTACTAGGACATCAATATGGGGCAAGGGAAAATCGTCTTTGGGACTGGCACGATTCAGATCTCTGTAATCGACACACATTCTAACTTTTTCATCCTTTTTGGGCACTGGCACAATGTTAGCCACCCACTGTGAATACTTGGCTACGGCTAGGAAACCAGCGTCAAATTGTTTCTTCACTTCGTCTCTGATCTTTAAAGACATCTCAGACTTCATCCTCCTTAGCTTCTGTTTAACCGGAGGGCACTCAGGCTTGACTGGCAGCTTGTGCATCACTATATCAGTATCTAACCCGGGCATATCTTCATACGACCATGCAAAGACATCAATGTAGTCACACAAGAGTTGAACCAACTTCTCATGCTGACTCTTTTTCATTGAAGTGGCCAACCTTGACTTCTTTCTTTTCGCCCTCTGTGCCTAAATTGATGATCTCAATAGTCTCCCCATGTGGTTGAATAACCTTTTCTTCTTGCTCAACCATTCTCATCAATTCCGGAGGAGTTTCCCAGTCATCCTCGGCATCCTTCTCAGCTTGATTAACGGGGTAATCAAAATTAACATATGGACTGCTGGCATCATTATTTTCAGAGGTATTCATTTTAGATCTGCATTTGCGGGAATAGAAAAGCAATGAACAAGCAAAAATAGAGACACAAAATGAAGACGCAAAAAGGCTATTTTTATTCATTTGAGAATTCAAAACTACATTTTGTCGATAGATGATATCTAAAAGAAAACAAGCATGCCCCTATGAAAGTGTCCTAAGGCCTTGGGCAGAGCCAAAGGATTTGCATTACAAAGATCATTACTTTGAAATGAAAACAACAGGGAAATCAATGATCTTCCAGTTGCCAATTTCTTCTCCTGCAACACTGCGACGAACCAGGCCCGACCCTCGCCTTCTTCAACTAACTCTTCCTCGATGACAGCTATCTGATTAGGGATCAGCATGCCAGCACTCCTGAAATTCCGCTTGAGGTCATCTATGTGGACCATCATCAATCTGGGTTCTCTCCCCTGAAGCCTAGCCAATCTCTTCTCACGCTTTTCCTCAGCCATTCTTCTCTTATCAGCTGGAGTGGGCCCATAGCCTAACCCACGTCTGTCCTTGTATTCCTGCAGATGTACGAGTGACAGAATTCCTTGCTCAGATCTTCCTAGCCCCTTCCCAATCTGATAGCCACTCTTCAGCATAACTTTTGCTACCATAACATCAGCATTGGACCACTTGGGTACAGGTACTGGGGATTCTCCACTTACGAACACAGCATTCGCAATTTCTAAGGATTGAAAGGCGGATTCGAGGGATTCCTCTGCAGCTTCAATATAATGAGAGGGGACAGGTTTGCTGACTGTGAACTCCTCCTCCCCAGAGACAACTACAAGCTTATCGTCGACTACAAACTTGAGTTTTTGGTGAAGTGTTGAGGGGACAGCACCTGCTGCATGGATCCAAGGTCTCCCCAAGAGACAGCTGTATGAGGATTCAATATCCATAATCTGAAAAGTCACATAGAACACCTCAGGCCCTATTTGCATTGGAAACTCCATTTCCCCCATGACTTCTTTCTTAGACCCATCAAAGGCCCTGACCAGGGTTGAGCTGGGTTTCATGTAGGAACAATCCACCTCTAACTTGTTCATCGTTGATCTGGGCATAACATTCAATGAGGATCCATTGTCAATGAGAACCCTGGAGAGCGTATATTCATCACACTTCACTGAGATATTCATCGCACTTCACTGAGATATGCAACGCCTTATTGTGCCTCATCATCAGTGAAAGTAATGTAATTAGATGCAACGATGTTCCCAACTATACCATCCAACTGATTGACAGTAATATCTTGGGCGACATGGGCCTCGTTCAGTACTTTAACCAATGCGTCACGGTGGGCTTGAGTTTAGTAGTAGGGACATGATGAAAATTTTGGCTGGGGTGTGGTGTAGCTGATCCACCACTTTGTAGTCACTCTGCCGCATTATCTTCAAGAATTCAGCAACCTCTGGGTCTGACACCTTCCTATTTATCATAGGCTCCGGCTCTACATTCTTTTCTTTTCGGATTCTCTCTTCTGTTGCCTTAGAAGGACCCTCTTCCTGAGCTTGTGGAACATACACACGCCCACTTATAGTTACCCCACTACTTCCTGCAATATTGGTGATGTCAAGAGCAGCTTGAGATTTCGGAGCTGGAATTGGCACACCGTAGCTCCATGGGACATCAGTGTTCTTCTGGCTAGGAGCTGGAACTGGGATCACAATAGTCTTTGGTCTTGCCACAGCCGAGTTCCGACTGTATGACACCTCGATAGGTCTCTGCACATCTCTGCCCCCTTCTGATTGGAGGGTCAGAACATCCTCCTCTCTCCCCTGTATACCCACCTGGATGATGTGGCGGTCCATCAGATCCTGTAACACCACCTTGAATGCTTCACATGCTCCTATACAGCTGATATTAGCACAAACTCCTTTCTGAACACAACCCATCCTAATAATCTCGTATTTGCACAATTCTGCATGAATGATTTCTAGGGGAGTCTGAATATCTTCTACTGATCTGATTAGGGACTGCTCTTTCATATCCATGATTGCATTAGTGGCATGCTTCCCATGACCAGGCAGCGGGTTAGTCGTGATATTTGGATCCTCCTGCTTGAAAGTTATGCCTTTTTTGTCTATCAAGTCCTGCACCACTATCTTGAAGGCTTTGCAATCCTCCACAACATGCCCAACTGCCCCTTCGTGGAAAGCACAGGTACTATTGGGGTTGTATCCTCTGAAGTAAGGTGGTTGAACAGGTTTCATGGGTCTTGTATTGATGAGATTATTGGTGATGAGGTAGTTGAATAGGTCTGTGTATGACATGGGAATTGGGTCAAAGGTTGTTCTGTTTTGATAGGTCCTTTGGTGGTTGCTTTGGTTGTTGTTTTGGAATGGATGGGCTGTTTCTGTGGGAGTGGGGACTGGGATGTTGGGTGGCTGGTATGGTGGGCTGATAGTGATGGTATTGTTTTCCCCCTCTTTCCTTTTGGGAAAGCCGGAGAATGGCTTCTTTTGGGAACTTGTGTTACTTGTGGACCCCTGTGCAATCTTTCCACTTCTCAATCCGTTCTCCAATCTCTTTCCCACAATCACCACATCTGAAAAATTGGATGATGCACTGCTGATCAGACGATCATAATATAGCGGTGGTAAGGTTTCCATGAACATAGAAACCAATTCTTTGTCTAAAAGAGGAGGTGTGACTTGTGCGGCCAAAGCCCTCCATCGCTGGGCGTACTCCTTGAATGATTCATTTTCCTTCTTGCTCATATTCTGCAGCTGTGTTCGGTCTGGCGCCATGTCCGTATTGTATTGATATTGCTTGAGGAATGCATCTGCTAAATCCTTCCAGCAGCGAACTTGGGATGGCTCTAACTTCATATACCAATTAAGGGATGCCCCGACAAGGCTATCTTGGAAGCAATGGATTGGCAATTTGTCATCACGGGAGTAGGTAGACATCTTCCTACAATACATCGTCAAGTGACTCTTTGGGCAGGTCGCACATCTGTACTTGTCAAAATCGGGGACCTTGAATTTTGGCGGCAACACCACATCAGGAATAAGGCATAGGTCTCTGGCCTCCCTAGCCCTGGAGCCAAAGCCTTCAATCATTCTTAGTCTTTCTTCTAACATCTGGAACTGCTCTTTGGTCTGTTGGTGCTCAGCGAAATAGACTTGAGGGGAATGACTTACACCATAAGGAGGTGGAGACATTGAGTGCTGAACCTGAGGGTAAACGGAGTTTCCGAATACGAAGCCTTGAGTCTGTGGAAAGGCAGCTGGCTGTGGACTGAGGTTCTGAGGAGTAGTCTGAGGTATAACAATTGGATGCGGGATCTGAACCTGGGGTTCACCGGTCATTCCTTCTGACCAGACAGACGTTGGCTGTACATTCTCATTTATTGCCACGGGACCAGCTCCTGGATTAGCCCATTGATTTGGAAGAATATAACCCAAAGGAAGGCCATAAGGAGGCCACTGAGCAGCTTGAAAGTCATTTCCATTCTTCAAGGACAACAGGAGTCTCATCATCTCGCTCATCCGTGCCTTCATGGCATTCATTTCATTTCTCAACTCAGGATCACCTTGACTGGAGCTACCAGGAGCTGAATGGTTCTGATTCTGTACCTCGGGGCCTTGGCCTGTTCCATTTCCATTCTCTGAGCCTGAAGCTGGAGGATTCTAATTCTCTGGTTGAGGTTGATCGGGGTCACTTAAGATTGCCATTCCTCTGGCCTGTGAACGTGTCCAATACGGATGTGGTCGCACCAGCTTGCCTTATCTTCTGTTTGAGTTGAAAACATTTTTATAAGCAAAGGAGAAAATTAATGAATGCAATGTAATGCACATGATTTTTTTTTATGTTATTTGTTGTTTATTGCCGGGAATCACAGTGCAACTTGCTCTTGTCGTAGGTGTATATTCAAATATTTTCAAGAACATAACGCGGCTGGGATCAACAAGTGAGATAAACGTACTTCATTCAAGCATCATATCTTTAATCATTCCAAGAACAAGATACAATATCCTTAAATGTGCAATACAACGCTTTTAAAAGAAAAACACAACATCCTTTAAGAAAAGAAAAATTATAATTTCCTAGTGAACATTCTAAAAAAGGGAAAATTTAAATCTAAAAACATATTGCCTTCATCTTCTCTTGGTTCTTCTCCTTTTTGCTAACTGCTGCAGCTTCTCTTGCCCTTTCCATGAGTTCCTCAGTCAGAGACCTGCAGTACTCCATGAATTCATATACTCGCACCGGAGTGTTGTAAGGCAGCATCTCAGCTTCTGCCTTTCTCAACCTCTTGGGAACATCCCTCACCGCCTGGTTAGCCAACCATGCCAATTTGGAGAACTTGTTCTTCCACTGTTGAATTTCTGCCCTCATCTCAACTATGATCTCTTGCTTTTCAATCCTACCCATTATCTCGAGAAGACGGTATTCCCAGTACTGACTCTCCTCTCTTACCTGTCGGTAAGCATCACTGATGTACCTCAGATTCCTTCTTAGCTCATCTGAATTCTCTTGCTCCATCCTTAAAGCCTGCTGATACTCTCTAAGGATGTTCTCAATTGCACCTCTATCTTGTCTGATGCACCTTATTTGACTTTCAAGCTCAAACGCCACAGACTGAGACTCTTTCTTGCATTCCTCTAGTGATTCCTTTGCAGCTTTCTCACTTTGCACAGGCTTCTTGAACAACTTCCTCCATTCGTTTGCTCTAACTATGGCCTCACCCACCTTGGCATTCGATCTTTTCAACTCATCTTTGGCACCTTTCAGATATTCCTTCATTTTTTGATTACTTTCCTCTTCTTTCTTAAGCTTCTTGCTGCTTTCTTTGAGAGCTTCGGCCTTGCGCTCGTTCTCGTTCTCTAACTTTCTCTTCTCAGAAATTACTTTCCCCAACTTATCTTGTAAGGCTTTCTTTTCTTCTTCTACCTTGAACAAAGCAGATTTGACCTCACTTAGTTCTTTGAGACTTGGAACGTGAAGCTCTGGGACTTCTTTCCCAACTGACGATGAATTCTGACGAGGCGGGCCAACATTTTGAATTCTTTGGTGAAGCCATTGGTAGAAAGTAACATCACCCGTTTTCTTTGTGATCTCCACTTTATCCTTGTAAACTACACCCTCCCAAGCCTTTGAAATTTTCTGAAGCAAGCCTTGGTTCTTTGGATCTTCTTTATCGAGAAAGATTGGGGCCAACATGTCTTTAGTGGGTGCATTCTTCATAGGATACCCAAGCTGTCTGATGGTGAGAGAAGGATTGTAATTGATGCAGCCTTGGGTTCCCATTAAGGGTACATTCTGGAAATTGCCACACCGGATCAGTATTGAAGGCCTATCTTTCCAACACGGATGATTGAACCAACAGACTTTGAGAGCACTGAGATTCTCTAAAGTGTGCACCCATTCTCGTGCACTTCTGGCTTCTACATCACAACACAGGGCATATTCTACTAAGTCTGCAGCTTTCGTCTTATGAGTGACAACATGGTTGAGGAGCCAGGTGTAGAGAACATGGAAAGAGAAAGCAACCTTCTTCTTTTCTAACACACGGTGATGAGTGAAGGAATAGTAGATATCTGCAAGGATTGCTGGTATAGGGTTAATCGGATTTTCTTTACTTATGAATGCTAGAAAAAGCCCAATAGCGGTCTCATCAATGAACTTCTCGACCTGAGGGAAAAGGACGATCCCGAAAATAGTTAGGGCTAACAGCTGCTTGAAAGGACTCCACTTCTTATTCTGGGCGTAAAACTTCAATAAACCTTCGAAATAACTTAGCGGGAAACCCCTGATACGGTTCTTCTTTTCCTTATGAAGCTCTAATTCCTTCACACTGACTTGCAACAACAAAGAGGGTCTCTGGTCTGAATACCGATGTTTCTGATATTGGTAAGGTGCTAACTCTGACTTTGAGAACCCCAGAATCTGTTCATACTCCTCGAGAGTTGGTGATAACTGAAAGTCTTTGAAGAGGAAGCATCGAATGTCCGGATCATAGAATCGACTCAGGGCCATAATAGCACTCTCTTGGACATCTAATTGTAACAATCTGAGGAGGTTACCATAAGCCTTCCCGAATAGATCCCTCTCTTCTGACTCCATCAAGGAAACAAACTCTTTCAAACCCTCTACATCTATTCTCCTGACAACCGGGAACCTTGAATTAAGTACAATCTCGCTTCTTGATCCCATGTTGCTTTATCTTTCCCGCCTAAGACAAGATTCCAAGTTACTTTACAATCCCGGCAAACAGCTTAGATGCGTGACGGGTGATTTTTAAAATTGGGTTTTATTTAATGCAGATGATGCAAAGGACGTAATGATGCAATGATGCCATGATGCATGATGCAATGATGCTTCTTTTCGTGTTTTTGCAGAAAAAGGATATTTACAGGTGGTGATTTAAAAATTTTCACACTATATGCCACTTCATATAGGCATTTATTGAAAAGGAAAAGCACATCTTTTTTGATTTTCAAAAATTCTGAAGGAAAAATTGATTGAACTGAATGCAACGATGCAGCACACAATTTGGAAAGCCCTTGTGACCTAAAAGGGGGTAGAACCTATGATCTCAGGTATTTTAGGGATAACCTTCTCATGTAGCTCTATTCACACCCTCACAAGGTCATCAGAGCCACAGTCCCTCTCATGAAAATCCCCGTAAATGCAGCAAACTGCTAGATACGAAGCATCATGAAAGAGCACAACTCTGATTGAAACTTTCGCGAGTAGCCAAACGGACAAAGGTCCTGATGGGCTCCCACTACTCGAATCCACTCATCCTAAGGTACCCTAACAGACCTGGGTTATGGTCTCTTTCTCTAATCATATAATCTCAAGGTACAAGTGTGTGTGTGCGAAGGGCATTTCCTTAAAAACTACCCCCACCTGTAAATGAAAATCCAGAACAGTCCAGACAATAGCATGTTGTCTACTCTAGGGTTCAATATCATTCAAATACAAACAAGCTTAGGGTGCCAACAACAATGCACTACTTGCTTAAGAAAGGGAGCTGAGAAGAGGGGAACCTGATAAGAGAGGGGAAAATCCATGAGTTTACCTTAAGAAAGGGAGCAAAGAAAAAGGGAACATGATATGATTGGGGAAATGCATGAGGGAACTAAGCAAAGAAGCAACCATCTATTACTTTAAACAAAAGCAAACATAGAAAGAGAAGAAGAAGAATGCACAAGAATGCAACATGAAAGTACGAAAAAGAAGAAAACATAGAGGCAAAACAAGATATTCAAATCAATCACACAAATCACACACTTAATTAATTAGGCTTGACCCACTTTTTTAAAAAAAAGGTTTTTCTTTTTTATTCACCAGTGGAGTCGCCAGCTGTTGCGCCCGAAAAAGTCCCCGAGGGAGAACCTTCCTCGTTCACAACTTTTCCTAAGACAATGAAGCCGCCACCAATATTTATTAAGGAAAATATTAGGAAAACCTTTTTTGGAAAGCGATTGGTCTTGCGAAACTAGAGAATAGGGTTCGGGGGTCGGTTACGCGCAGGGAAGGTGTTAGCACCCCACACGTCCTCTCTACTGAGAGGGAACCTTTAATTAAATGTGTGGTTTTAGTGTGTTGACTTGAAAATACTTAATTTTGCCTCTCTACTTCTTATTGAAAAATTCTTAATGAAAATCTTTATTTATTATGAAAAAGAAAAGGGGGAAGAATGGGTTTTTAGAAAAAAAACGCTTGACGGGACAAGGCCCGCTCCTACGTATCTCCCGGTTCCACTTGGCAATGGGGCGGGGCGGGGACGGGTTTAACATTCCCCATCCCCATCCCCGATTTCCATATTCATCCCCGTTCCCCGTCCCAAACCCAACGGGGATGAAGAATTGATTCTCATCCCCGTACCCAACGGGTTCGGGGATCCCCGTCCCCACAGTGGAATTCATTTTTTACAATTTAAAAGTAGTTTTTACCTGTTCCAAACCCAAACCCGAACCCAAACCCGCCCCCGAACCCAAACCCACACCCAAACCCACCCCAAACCCGAACTCTGCCATATATTGGTTTATATAGTTGACTAATAAAACGAAAACAGAACATTCTGTCGAATCATCATTCTGAACAACAAATATACACAAATATCATGTTTAAAATGAACATGATATTAAAATGATATCAGAACATGATATTAAAACGAAAACAGAACATTCAAATAAATCATCAATCTGAACATGATATCAATCTGAAGTAAACCATCCAAATAAATCAAATAAACCATCTTAAAATGAACCATCTTAAATAAACCATCTTAAAATGAACAACAAATAACTCAGTATATCATTCTGTTGAATCATCAATCTGAAATTGTCTAAGATTCTCAAGTTCTCAACAGGCACATCAATGTTGTCTTCGCTAAATGCTTTTGACGTCTTCACTCTTCAAAGTGGGAAGTGACACAACTAGTCAACATTTCACCTACAAAATAAAAAATAAATGTTAAATATAAACACTAAAGTTGATAAATTTGGAAGGTGGTGATAAATAAATGGATAGTAAATCTCACATTCATCATCGGGGTCTATTTCATTGAGTAAAGTAGCATACTCAGTCAATTGAGAACTCATACCACCTATAAATATGAAATTCAATACAACAGTAAATCATCAAATTACTCTATTGTGAAGCTTTAAGTATAAAACAATTTAAAACCATACCATTGTTTTCGATACTCCATAACCAACTTCTAGCACACATCAAAGCCTCTAAGGTTGTCCAATGAAGTCGGCTACGATGCGGGCTTAAGATATTTCCACTAGTGCTGAATGCTGATTCAGAAGCTACCGTAGAAATAGGAATTGCTAATATATCTTTTGCAATTGCTTGAAGTGTTGGATATTTAACCCCATTCAACTTCCACCACAACAGAATATCAAAATCGGGACTTCAAGGTAAGACATCCTCTCCCAAATAATGATCCAATTCTGTTTTATAAAATGATGTTCTAGCTCTTTTTCTCCTTTGAACAAAATCATCAAAATCTTGTAAACCATCATTAGTCTCACAACCAGCTTCCGACATTGATGAGTTACCATAAGTCTCTTGATTGAATTTCATTTGATAATCAGCAATTAAATCATAGCACAATTGTTGGATCCTTTGAACTTGCTCAACAGAGTCACGTGCATACAATTTTTCAAAATAGAATTCAAGTAAATCCATTTTGTATCTAGGATCCAAAATAGTAGCAATTCCCATTACATCCTGAGTGACCCTCCAATATTTATCAAATTTCTGCATCATCTTATTAGCCATTTCTTTAATCAATGTATCAGAGGAGACCATCCAAGTAGATATTGCCAATTTGATCTTACAAATCTCAGGAAAAAATAAATTGGCAGTAGGAACACTAGTGTATTGAGTGTCTTTCAGCCTTAACCTACTAAATACATCCTCATACAAAATAGCAATGCTAAGCATCTTATATGTGGAGTTCCATCTTGTTGGACAATCTAAACACAAATTTCTGGTGCAAGGAATTCTCAATTGTTTAGCTGTCTCCTCAAATCTTTCCTTCCTTTTAGGAGTTGCAGTCCAATAAGCTACACTATCCTGAACCCTTTCTATCCCATCTTTCACTACTTCTAAACCATCCTTTACTATCAAACTTAATATATGCGCGCAGCAACGCATATGAAGAAAAGATCCATCCCTCAACAAAGTACTTGTCTCACACTTCTCCTTAATTTTGTCAATCATAGCATCATTTGTGCTACAATTATCTAAGGTGATAGTTGACAATTTTGTATCAAGGTTCCATTCAAGTAAACAGTTAAATAAAGCGGAACAAAGTCTTTCACTTGAATGAGGAGCAGGGACATAAATGAACCTAACATGTAAAAAGTATTAATATAATGTGCAGTAACAGCCATCAATATAATTATAATATTTAATTATAATAAATTGTTATTACCTCAAAATGCGGCTCTGTAAATTCCAAGAACCATCAATATAATGTGCAGTAACAGCCATATACCCCTTTTTTTGATTACTCGAAGTCCACATGTCTGATGTAATGGCCACTCTTGATTGAAGATTATCAAACAACTTTGTAGCTAATGACCTCTCAGACTCATACACTTTGAATATCTCCTTCTTGATAGTGTTTCTACAAGGAAGTTGAAACAATGGTTGTAGAGAAGCCGCAAATCGCCTAAAACCAACATGATCAACAATCGAAAGTGGATATTCATGCATAATTATTGCACAAGCAAGTTCTTTCGTTGAGTTTTCAGCATTATAAGTTCCAACTCCTAATTCTTGCTTTCCTTGCAAACTCTTTGGCATGAGAAATGTTTGCCCTTTTTTTGCCTTGTTATCGAGAAGAAATTTAGCATTACATTTAAGCAGATGATCATGCAAATGTTTTGTTCCATTGCATGATTTTCCACCAAGGTATTTCTTGCAATAGCGACATTGAGCCTTATCCTCTCCATTAACTTGAACCTTTGTAAAATGATTCCATACCTTACTCCTAAGTCTACCTTTACCTATTTGTGTCAATGCCTTTGTATTATCAGCTGTCTCATCATTAGGTGCCTCATCCGGATTAGGTGTTTCAACTGTTTCATTTGGTGATATATTGAGACCATTAGGTGTAGGGTTGGAACTTCCTTCCAAACCAGGAGCTAGTTGGTGTGCACTTTCTTGTGAAATGAGTGGTTGAGAATTACCAACTTTGTCCATGTCAATTTCCTGTTAAGTTGTTCAAATTACAAAACCAATAAGGCAATAAGCAATAAAACCAATAAGGCAATAGTAACAATTCAATGAAATTAAAAGATATGATGTTATCAGATGCACTGCAAAGAAAATCAGTCAACTTTCGCCACAGAAATCTTTGTAACATCTAATTCTCACATAATATAATGACATGCCAATATCAATTCAAATTAGTTTGCAATACGTGAATGCATGTGAAGACAGAGAGACTAGAAAGCGTACTGTGTTGAGTGTGTGTTTGGTATTCTGTGAATAATACTTTGACAATGTTTTACAGGTTAAACTTCTTACAAAGGGGTTCATCAATTCATTTTTTCCCAGGCTATAAAAATATAGAAACTTGTGATACAATCTCAAACAATCACCTAGCTACATATCGCGGATTTTCCTTCCTGACCATCAGAATGTTAGTGCTAGAGAACTTATGTTATGAATGTGTATAAAAGAAAAATATTTATTATTAAACGTTTGTATTATTATTTCTTCCAGATGCATGTGTATAAAAGAAAAATAACCTTTATACCACAACAATCATTTATTGAACATAAATTGAATATGCATAAGAATGTCATCTACAACTCAGAAGTCACAAATTCACAATTTAAGCTTAAGTTGCAAGTTAACAACTCCAAAAGACACAATATTTTTACAACCATGAGCTTATTGGAGGAAAAATTTCAGGATATTATATAGAAAAAATCCAAAGCGGGTAGCGACTATCACCAAATATGTAAAGACAAGGTAGTGATGTACTTACCCTTTGCGCAAATATGCTTTTGACAGAGAAGGATTCAACTCAATTGCTTTGTTTGCATCAGAAACAGCCTCTGGACAAAAGTCAAGAAATTTAGTCGACAAAAATAAAATCACTAGAACTAAATGTCAGCAGATACTCATGACTATATACTCCAATAATTGACATGTAAAATACAAAAGCACAGGGGACGAGGACATTCAAAAAATCTGTAACAGGGAAAGAGCGAACAGGACATGGAATCATGTTCCAAACCCAAACAAATGAATAAATAAGCAAAACAACAACAGGATTCAATAAATGTAGATCCTTTGTCACAACTTTGTTTTAACATAATAATTTTTCTATTTAACATACTAACTCTGTTTGACTCAAGCTCTTCCCCAGTTTCTTTTTTGCAACCCTTACATTTAAAATGAGAAGACGAAGCGCGAGAAGACAAGAAGGCGGAGCCGCGGCGCTGAGTGAGGGACGGACGGAACGAAGCGCGAGAAGACGAGAAGGCTGAGCCGCGGCGCTGAGTGAGGGACGGACGGAGGCGCTGTCGCTGGCTCGCTGCGTTTGAGAGAGGGACGGAGAGGCGCTGCCGCTGCGTTTGAGAGAGGGACGGAGGCGCTGTGAGAGTGAGAGAGGGATGGAGGCGCTGTGAGATGTGACTCACGGCTGAAGAGTGAAGAGAGCGAGAGATCAGAGAACGTATAATACGGAGGCGCTGTGAGAGTGAGAGAGGGATGGAGGCGCTGTGACTATGTTAGGTTAGGTGTTTGTGTTTTTAGGGTTTCTAATTTTGGAGGGGCATTAATATAATTCCCATATTCGGGGCGGGTTCGGGGACGGGTTCAGAGACGGGACCTATATCCCCATTACCCGTACCATCCCCGTTTTTCAATTTCGGGGAAAACCCAAACCCAAACCCAAACCCAAACCTAGTCAAAGCGGGGAAAACCCGTCAAATCGGGGAAAACCCGTCAAATCGGGGCGGGTTTGGTTCGGTCCCCGCGGGTATGGGTTTCGTTGCCATGCCTACTCCCGGTGCGATGGAGAACTCAAAGCTACGCAGTTCTTCTTTATCCTGAAAAAAGGGTTTTGTTTTTTATCTTTTTAGTGAGTTTTCGAAATAGGACGAGCATTTAGTGAATGATTAAACTAACCAAGGTTATGGGTAATCACTGCTAAGTACTCTTGAAAATGAGAGTCACTACCACCAGTCATACGAACAAAGGTTCTGATTGACTATTAGTAGCAACCCGTTTTTTTTTTATTCGCCTTTTTGAAAGTGGTTTTCGAAAGAGATTGATTGGCACGAATGATCAAACTAACAAAGGTTATGAGTGATCATCGCTTGTTGTTCTTTGGGGAAAAAGACATCGCCACCAATGGCTAGACGAACAATGGTTCTGATTAACCACTAGCGACGATGGGTTGAAAATGATTTTAGAAAGGAAAAGGTTTGTGTTTTTTTATCTTGTTGAATGGTGAAAGTTGAGCTTTCATGATGATCAATTGAGCAAAGGCTCCAAGTGATCGCCACTAGTACCCCATTGTTGATAATCATACAAGCAAAGGCTTCGCAAGACTACTAACAAAGTTTGATTTTGAAGAGTTTTCGCAATTTGGTTGATTTTTGTTCGGGGAAACATTTATCCATCATTTGGAAGAAAAGGTTTGTGAAAAAAAATAAGTTCGCTTAGGGGAAAGAAACGAAATTTAAAAAAGAGAAACAGGGGGCGTAGTAGTAAAATAAGGGTGTAAATAAAATGAGGGCTGTATTATTAAAACTGGGGTGTAGGAAACAGGCCCAGTTTGTTTTTTTGTTTTTTTTTGTGTTTGGGCGCCTGTCAACGTAAATGGGCCTAAGACAGGGGGAGGCGCGTGAATTAAAACGGTGGTGCAGCTAGAAGTCTGAAAAAATGCGTAAAGACGAAAACGCCCCTTATGCTTCTACTATAAAAACAGAATCTAAAATTAGTAACCCTAATTCCCTCTACTCTTCTCCACGGCGCCGCACTCCCCCCTTTCTAACCCTAATCTTGCTTTTCTCTCTCCCACGCCGTTCGATCCCTCTCCCTCTCCCCTAGCTCCGATCTCTCCCCTCACCGCCACCCACTCAGCTCACCTCAACCGTAGCCTCGCCTTCTCCTTCCAACGGCGCATCCGCCTCCCTCTCTCGCCCTACACGGCGCTGCGCCTTCCCCTCTCTCTCTCTCTCAACCGCATCCGTTTCCCCTTTCTCTCCACCACCGAAAACACCAAACTGAATCTCTTTCTCTCTCAACCGATCAACTATTTCTCTGATTTGGTTTCTGTTGGGGGTGCGGTTGGGTTCTGTTGCTGACTGTTTGGGCTACGGTTTGGTGGTCTAGGGTAGTCGCAGATTTGGGTGGAGGATGGTGGTTTTTTTTGGACGGTGGTGGTGGTCGCCGGAGCAGGCGGCGGTGAGGCTACGGTGGTTACGGCGTCAACGCCGAAGTAGGGACAGAGAGGGGAAAGTGGTACTCGCGGTGGTCATGGTGTTCGTTTTGGTGAAGAGTACGACGGCACGAACGGGAACAACGCCGTGACGGCGATCTTGGGAGGCCAACCACCGTATACGGTGGCCGGAAGTAAGTCCTACCATTTTTGCTTTTCTCTTCTGCTCTATTTCAAATTGGTTGTTACATATACACATCCTTTTTGAAAACCTGACCTCCCTCCATTGTTGTCTCTGATTTTTGCTTCCTATTTTATTTCTAGTTAAAACTTTGATTCCTATTACTGTTCTGTTTTTTTTTGTGTTTAGAGATTACTTGTTTTCCTGTAACCCTGATTTTGTTTGTGATTTTTCCAAATTAATTTTTTTTTTGATGAATCCCTATTTTGCTTCCAAATATTCTGAATATGTTGCTAAGGAACTAAAGGGAACTATTTACGAAATAAATTAAAGGACAGTGGACTAGGATTCACGGTTTGTGATTTGTTTCCATGTAATTGGTTTTAACTTGTTGGTTCTAAGACATCATGAATAGAAACAGACAATGAACTTAATGATTTTCTTTCGTTTTTATGATCATGTCCGCGTTATCTGTATCCATGTGGTGATTATTATGTGACAAAACAAACTGTATAAATAAAAACAGCAACTTAAACAACAAATAGAAGAGCAAAATACTTAAACATACCACTCCATATTTTGGATATTCATGATGTTTAGAAAAGAAAAACTAACCTTTATCCCAAGTTTCTGAAAAGGTATTGCACCTACTGCTTCTTATCTTTTACTCTTTCTGATGGTTGACAAAACTTTATTTTCACAAGTGTTTTTGCTCAAGTGAACTAGAATACTGATGTTGGATTCAGATTCTTTTGGTGGTGAATAACTCAGTTGTCTCCCCCTAACACTGTTTTTGTGCATTTGTATTTATAGGCAAAGGATTGTGGTGTAGATGTGGGTGCTGAGCAGGGGATCAAAACTCCCCCAGGAGACCAAACTGTTGGCAGCAGTGGAGCAGCAAGGGTGGGGCTGGCCTGTTCTTGCCTAAAGTCTGAAAGGCCAAGGAACAAGGAGAAGGGAGCTTAAGCCATATTCTCAAAATGCCATCTGCTGCAGCAGGCTGCGCCCTGCTTTCAGTTTTTTTTTGTACTGTTTTTAATTAATTTTTTTGTAAAAAGAGTTGACTCTTTTTTTTTGTACTATTCTGCCCTTTTTTTTTTAATTTTTTTTGTTTGTATATGTAACAAATAAATAAAAGGACAGCTGAATAAAAATTGATTTTATTTTATTTTACTATTACTATTTTTTTTATGTCACTAATAGTACTTAAAAAGCGGTAAAAACAACACGAACCGGCGCAACCACTCGCCCACAACTCGCAACCGACACGCGTTCGCGTTAAGACTAGGAATGCGTCCCTGACTTAATGCGCACACGCGTAAGTTATTAAGACCGATTTTATTTGATCCTCACTTTTCTAATAAAACGGTAAAATAACGCGTAGTGACGCAACTACTCACACGACTCGAAACGAAACGCGTGTGCGTTATTCATTATTATTTTTATTATATTTTTTTGGACTCTTTTTTTTTTAAAGTAACGAGCGCCAAACAAAATCGTTGCACGAGAGTGCCAAATACACCCGCGTTTAGAACAATATGAGAAGCGATAAAATTTTTGGGATTTTTCAATTAGTCGGACAAAATTGGGGTATGACACTAAGTTCTAAGCTAATTTTATTGAGTTAAGTCACCTAGAGCTCATGGGGATCCTTAGGAGGAGAGTACCAGCTGAAGGGTAAATGGGTCTTTTCCCAACCCACTTAAACCCCCCAGCTGAAACTCAAACAAACCCAAACACTTTATGATATTGGAGCTGAAAAACAGAAAAGAGGTAGAGAGAAGGAGGAGAGAATTCGAGAGAGAGAGTGGAGAAGAAAGAGAGGGATCCTACCTCAAGGGTCCTTGCATGTCCAATCTAAATCCATCACCCTCCACCTTTTTCCTTCTTCTTCCCATTGACCCCATTTTCTAAGCAAACAACCACCTTAACTCCAAATCACCATTTTTGTCCATATGAAGCTCCAAGCTCCAAAAATGGAGTCTAATAGCTGAATACAGTTTGCATGTTCATTTTGGGAGCCACAAAGCGAGTAGCTACCCTCATAGGATAGATTGGGAGTTGAAGTTCGAAGTGGTAGAGGCCAAGCTCTATCGGTTCAGTTTTTGGAGCGTTTGGAATAGCGTGGAGTCGAGTCCGAAGCCGTTCGTGAGATTACTCCAACCGTGTCCTTCCGTTGATCCGTTGGTTACGTGATTGTCATCACGTTAGGTGAGTTCTATACTCGCTTAGGGATGTTTTTGACGTTGAGTCATTTCAAATTCTGAAACGATATTGTTTAAATCCGCTTTGTGAAAACTTGACGAAAACCGTTTTATCGAAAAATTACTATGTTTATAACCGATTGCTTGGTTGAGGATTGAATGAATGGATTGACTGTTTATCGCTTTCACTGCTCTGGTATAATAATTGTCATGCTAGGATATCGATCGGAACGAAAAAGGAATCGAAACGGACTTTGAAAAATGTCACGAAACCGAAAAATTGGCTACTGGCAAGAACGCACGGATCGTGTCTCACAAGGGCACGGATCGTGCGGATCCTTCTGTTACCCCGCATTTTCAAAATATAAGACACGCACGGGTCGTGCGCCCTTGTGGCACGGAGCGTGCGTCCTGTAAGTTTTTCAAAACTGAAATTTAAGTGATACGCACGGGTCGTGCGCCTCTGGGGCACGGATCGTGCGGATCCTTCTGTTACCCCAACTCAAAATCCTTTTAAATCCGTTTCGAACGATTCCGAATGCTTTCCGATTGATTCCCCAATGTTTCCCAAGGATGGAAACCTACTTATGTCATGAAACGAAAGAAGTTTGAGGTAAATCTCACGAGTATAAATGTTAAAGAAAACCGTACATTAGTGAACGCGAGTGTACACCCTTAATTCATAACGGTCAAGGTAAGAAATGTTAATTCACGGCAAAATGCTTTCCCTCGTGAAAGGATAGACGGTACATGACTGAAATCATAGACGGCCCATTGCGGGTACATGTATATATAATGTATAATAAATACAAGAGGATAAGGATGACGACCCTTAGAGGATTAGCATACTAGGGGAGGGGAAGTCATGAGCCCCAAAACCTAGACTCAAGAGGTTTCACCCACTAGAAATAGTGGGATGGATTCATCAAAGCCAAAGAAGTGCCTATAAAATAGGTAGGCTGAGGTGTTATGCTAAAATCATGGAACAAAATATTGTATGCTTCATGTGTCGCTTAGGAGGGCCATGAGCATAAAGCTTACAGGAACTTAATATATTTCCACGTGGTTGCCTTTAGGGCCACGAGTTCAAAGAAAAGCATAATGAACCGCTAGAGTTAGTAAGGGGTCTCGATAGGACTCACTGAGATAATGTTTATCTTACCCTTCATATTTGTGGTTTTACAGAGAAACAGGGGAAAGCAAAGGCGATTAAGCACGGTTAGCCGGTGCGACTCATGGAACTATCGGAAATTGGATTTCCGCTTAGCCCTTTGTATTTTTATTTAGTTATGTCACCGGTTGTATGACTTTCATTGTTTAAGTTGTAAAATCGTTTCCGCTACTTTGTGTTTTGAGTATTGAACACCAGGATTATGTACAAGTCTTAAGCTTTGAAACTTAAGCATTTTCAGGAAGTTTATGAGGTTCGGAGAACCATTTGATATGTATTATCGAAAGTTTTAGTTGTGTTCAATATTTCAATAACAGGAAGTTACTCTGATGTATGCCATTTAGTGCATTTCGGTGATTCTACAGCTTAGAATTTATCGGGGTGTTACATTAAGGTATCAGAGCAGTTCGACCTAGTCGGGCTTAGACAGTTAGGGTGGTTTTGTTCCTCGAGTAATTCTGCTATTTTGCTTCTTGTGATGCTAAGAGACATTGAGACTGATCAACTTAATACTTGGTGTATCATTTACAGAATTATGGCAGGAGGATCGAGGAATAACCCACCAATTGATCCGCATTCTGCTTGGATGCAGAATATGATCGAGAGGCAACATAAGATGATGGAAGATATGTTGCTAATGCAACAGAATGCTCAAGCTCAGCCTCAGCAAGTTCCTGAGCCTCAAGTTGACCCAAGGAGGGTTTTATCTGAATTTCTGAAAATGAAGCCGTCCGAGAGGAGGACCAGATGTCATGGAAGCCCAGCATTGGGCGGATGACATAGAGAAGATTTTCGTAGCTATGCAAGTCACTGATGAGGACAAGCTCAGATTGGCGGCACATATGCGGAAAGGAGAAGCTAACAACTGGTGGACGAATGCCAAAGCCATGATGGCAACTATAGGTACTCCCCAGACTTGGGAACATTTCACGCAAGTATTTTTGGAGCAGTTCTTTCTGACAGCTATGAAGTTTGACAAGGAGAATGAGTTTTTGACTCTCACTCAAGGAAGTTCAACTGTGGGTCGGTACGCTGCTAAGTTTGAAGAGTTATATCAATTCTTCGGTTTGGCCGGGTATGAAAGTAGATATTGCAGAGTTTGTATCTCGATGCTTAACTTGTCAAAGGGTTAAGATAGAGCACCAGAAGCCAGGTGGCCAGTTACAGCCGTTGAATGTACCTGAATGGAAATGGGAAAGCATTTCTATGGATTTTGTCATGGGATTGCCACGGTCCCAAGCCGGAAATGATTCTATTTGGGTAGTGGTGGATCGCCTGACCAAGTCCGCCCATTTTATTCCGGTCCGTTCGAATCACAAGGTTGCTAGGTTAGCAGATGAGTATCTCAAGAATATTGTGAAGTTGCATGGAATCCCTACAAGTATCATCTGTGATCGATATCCCAAGTTCACATCTCGATTTTGGAGAGCATTGAATATGGCGTTGGGAACAACGGTGTGTGTTAGCACCGCTTACCATCCACAGACAGACGGGCAGACTGAGAGAACAATTCAGACATTGGAGGATATGTTGAGGGGCTTGTGTACTCGATAGTGGAGGCAGATGGGAGGATCACCTTCCATTGGTGGAATTTTCATACTACAACAGTTACCATTCTAGTATCGGAATGGCTCCATATGAAGCATTGTATGGAAGGAAGTGTAGAACACCATTGTGTTGGTGGGATGTAGGTGAGCAGAGATTGTTGGGATCGGATTTGGTCAATGAGACTACGGAGAAGATCCGTCAGATAAGAGAAAGGATGAAAGCCGCGCAGAGTCGACAAAAGAGTTATGCGGATAAGAGAAGAAGGCCCTTAGAATTCGAAGAAGGAGACCATGTCTTTTTGAGACTTTCTCCAACCATCGGGACCGGTATCGCGTTGCGAGCGAAGAAGCTCAGTCCTCGGTATGCCGGACCCTTCCAAATTATCGAGCGAGTTGGGCCGGTTGCGTATCGCATTGCATTACCTCCAGAATAATCCAGATTACATGATGTGTTTCATGTATCGCAGTTAAGGAAGTATATTCATGACCCGAATCAACCCTTAAGTTATGAAGCGATCGACATCAGACCGGATTTGTCTTATCAGCCTACTCCAATCAGGATCATTGAACGTGGCGAGAAAACGCTCCGGACGAGATCAATTCCTATTGTCAAGGTGCTTTAGGAAGGTGCTTCACCCGACGAAGCAACATGGGAAGTAGAGGAGAACATGCGGGTGAAATATCCCTATCTGTTCGATTGAGGTGCGTTTTGTCAATTTTGAGGACAAAATTTTAAAAGTTGGGGTGATTGTAACATCCCCTAATTACCTAAATTAATTTAATTAATTTGGCAAGAGGTTATCATGAAATGGTTAGTTGGCAAGCATTGTTAAATTATGTGAGGCTTTAAATAGATGATTTATTATGCCTAAGTTCTAAGCTAATTTTATTGAGTTAAGTCACCTAGAGCTCATGGGGATCCTTAGGAGGAGAGTACCAGCTGAAGGGTAAATGGGTCTTTTCCCAACCCACTTAAACCCCCCAGCTGAAACTCAAACAAACCCAAACACTTTATGATATTGGAGCTGAAAAACAAAAAAGAGGTAGAGAGAAGGAGGAGAGAATTCGAGAGAGAGTGTGGAGAAGAAAGAGAGGGATCCTACCTCAAGGGTCCTTGCATGTCCAATCTGAATCCATCACCCTCCACCGTTTTCCTTCTTCTTCCCATTGACCCCATTTTCTAAGCAAACAACCACCTTAACTCCAAATCACCATTTTTGTCCATATGAAGCTCCAAGCTCCAAAAATGGAGTCTAATAGCTGAATACAGTTTGCATGTTCATTTTTGGGAGCCACAAAGTGAGTAGCAACCCACATAGGGTAGATTGGGAGTTGAAGTTCGAAGTGGTAGAGGCCAAGCTCTATCGGTTCAGTTTTTGGAGCGTTTGGAATAGCGTGGAGTCGAGTCCGAAGCCGTTCGTGAGATTACTCCAACTGTGTCCTTCCGTTGATCCGTTGGTTACGTGATTGTCATCACGTTAGGTGAGTTCTATACTCGCTTAGGGATGTTTTTGACGTTGTGTCATTTCAAATTCTGAAACGATATTGTTTAAATCCGCTTTGTGAAAACTTGACGAAAACCGTTTTATCGAAAAATTACTATGTTTATAACCGATTGCTTGGTTGAGGATTGAATGAATGGATTGATTGTTTATCGCTTTCACTGGTCTGGTATAATAATTGTCATGTTAGGATATCGATCGGAACGAAAAAGGAATCGAAACGGACTTGGAAAAATGTCACGAAACCGAAAAATTAGCTACTGGCAAGGACGCACGGATCGTGTCTCACAAGGGAACGGATCGTGCGGATCCTTCTGTTACCCCGCATTTTCAAAGTTTAAGACACGCACAGGTCGTGCTCCCTTGTGGCACGGACCGTGCGTCCTGTAAGTTTTTCAAAACTGAAATTTAAGTGATACGCACGAGTCGTGCGGATCCTTCTATTACCCCAACTCAAAATCCTTTTAAATCCGCTCCGAATGATTCTGATTCCTTTCCGATTGATTCCCCAATGTTTCCCAAGGATGGAAACCTACTTATGTCATGAAACGAAAGAAGTTTGAGGTAAATCTCACGAGTATAAATGTTAAAGAAAACCGTACATTAGTGAACGCGAGTGTACACCCTTAATTCATAACGGTCAAGGTAAGAAATGTTAATTCACGGCAAAATGCTTTCCCTCGTGGAAGGATAGACGGTACATGACTGAAATCATAGACGGCCCATTGCGGGTACATGTATATATAATGTATAATAAATACAAGAGGACAAGGGTGACGGCCCTTAGAGGATTAGCATACTAGGGGAGCGGAAGTCATGAGCCCCAAAACCTAGACTCAAGAGGTTTCACCCACTAGAAATAGCGGGATGGGTTCATCAAAGCCAAAGAAGTGCCTATAAAATAGGTAGGCTGAGGTGTTATGCTAAAATCATGGAACAAAATATTGTATGCTTCATGTGTCGCTTAGGAGGGCCATGAGCATAAAGGTTACAGGAACTTAATATATTTCCACGTGGTTGCCTTTAGGGCCACGAGTTTAAAGTAAAGCATAATGAACCGCTAGAGTTAGTAAGGGGTCTCGATAGGACTCACTGAGATAATGTTTATCTCACCCTTCATATTTGTGGTTTTTACAGAGAAACAGGGGAAAGCAAAGGCGATTAAGCACGGTTAGCCGGTGCGAATCATGGAACTATTGGAAATTGGATTTCCGCTTAGCCCTTTGTATTTTTATTTAGTTATGTCGCCGGTTGTATGACTTTCATTGTTTAAGTTGTAAAATCGTTTCCGCTACTTTGTGTTTTGAGAATTGAACACCAGGATTATGTACAAGTCTTAAGCTTTGAAACTTAAGCATTTTCAGGAAGTTTATGAGGTTCGGAGAACCATTTGATATGTATTATCGAAAGTTTTAGTTGTGTTCAATATTTCAATAACAGGAAGTTACTCTGATGTATGCCATTTAGTGCATTTCGGTGATTCTACAGCTTAGAATTTATCGGGGTGTTACACGTCCCATATACGAGACAGACGACCAAAGTAGGTAGACACCTCTTCATCTTTGCCTTGCTTGCATTCTCCTAGAGATGCCTTTAATTGGCATATACGAGTCCCATTCACAACGCAAAAGCGCTGCTTGAGATGTGTCCACAAGGATTGCGCATCATCATAATAAGAAAGAGTAGAACGCAGTGATGGCTCGATAGTGTTGAGCAACCACGCTATGAGCATCGACTGCACTGCGGTCCAGTCCTCCAATTTCTCAGGTGTCGTTGGTTTTGGGACTGTCCCTTCCACAAAACCGTATTTTCTCTTTGCTTGCAACGAGGTTCGAATTGCCCTTGCCCATTCATCATAATTCAAGCCACGCAATTGTATTGGTGTAATCACGTTGCCGGGATTGTCATTGGAGCCGAGAAAAAAATCAAGTCCACCTTCTTCTCGCCATTACCACTGTTGTCATCAACTTTCTTCTCGCCATTACCACTGTTCTTGATCTGGAAGAAAAAATACGTGTTTAATTTTCCCTAAGATATTCCCTAGCTCTTGATACCATGCTAAGATTCACCACAAAAGAATTCTGTCTATTCATTTATCAGGACCACAATATATATACACATTACAAGGCATCTGTTACAAACCTATAGGCCATAGGAATTCTAGCCACTAATCACACCTATAATCAAGCTAAGAATAACGTATGACATTTACACTCCTGATTATAAAGTAACAATAACATCCAATAACAACAATAAATATCAATAATATCTCAATAATCCCAATATTCTACCTCCTTTCGATTTCAAGAGAGGAGTGTTTCTTCCTTACCCTAATTTCCTTTGAGCAGTGATGACTGTTCACTTACCTTTGCAAACAGCTAACCCATTTTCCTATGGACAAAAATAACCCTGCTCAGAAAATTGAGCGCCCAAACAGCAAGCAACATGTTTATTTAAATTTAAAATGTCAATAAGCATCATCATCATCATCATCATCATCATCATAAGGACAAAAGTATTTCATTTAGGCGGGAAATTTCCCTCCAAACAAAAAGTAAGCGATCCGCCAAAATGACTGCTACTTTTATTAAGAAGAAGATTTGGTATTTTTTTTTCATCTATATTATTTACCATGGAATAAATGATTTAGTTTCACTAAATTTAAAGCTACGCGGCATGTACAACACAGGTGGAAGGGCTTTTTCAATATGTATGAAAAACAGTTGGAGCCCATATATCTATAATCTATAATAATACAAAGTAAAATGTTTTTCGAAGCCACTAATCCTAGGTGTCAACTTTACAGCAATTTGAGAGAAAAATATTAAATGTAAATTCAGTTTTATTTTTGAAAAAAAAAACATTGATTCATAATCAATAGTAATGTTTAAATGAAATTTCAAAACATTCAAATTTTTGAATCTGGAATTTTTTGGCGAAAATTATTAATTTTTTTAAATTGGTTCATTTTGGCACAGTTTTCACATTTCATTTTCAAACAATTTTCATAACACTATCTTATATAAATAGGCTCTCTGTTCGTAGGTCAACGTTATACAGTCGGTGCTCTTATCTTTTACCCATCTTCTTTTTTCCTGTAACTTTTTGGCACATAATGGAATTCAATGCTGAAATGTCTGTTGATTTTTTCTTTCTATTCCATCATAGAAATGTCAACTTGAATGCACTACATCATTTTAGAACAGGTGTATATCAAATTTTCTAAATTGATTTTTTTCGACCATTCTTTTGAGCTATCAAAAAAATCTGAACTTTTTGTTGTCATTTTATAACACGACTAGCATAATATAGTCATGGCCCATATTGATGAAATCATTTCTGTTAACTGGTGAAACAAATATTTTCAATTTGTTTGTTCTTGAATTCGTTAACATTTTTTTAACTTGTTTTGTTGTCTTTTTTATAGGTATCGGATTCATCATAGAGTTATCGATCACTCAAGTTCAGTTGTATGGGATTCCCCTGCGCTTGCACTCTGTTTTGCTCCGTAACCGTTTTTCACAGAAACTTCACGATTTTTCTGCTGCCTGATTTCGTTTCTCCGTTGCCTGATTTCGTTTCTCCATTGCGTGATTTCGTTTCTGCTGCCTGATGTTTGCGTTAAACATCACGGGTTTGATTTTGTTTCTCTATTAACGCAAACATCATGGTTTTGATTTCGTTTCTTCATTAATGCGCATTAACGCAAGGATTACGCAAACATCACGATTTTTCACGGCTTTGATATGCAAACATTACGCAAAAATATGATTAGAGAACATTTGTAATTTGTCTGCAATGCTCATAAGTCCTTTGGTGCCCATTTTGTAATCTGTCTGCAAGCTGCCACTAACCACAGATATGCACATCTGTGGTTAGTTGCATCTAACCATTGTTATGCATATTTGTGGTTAGTGGCATATAATCATTGTTATGCAAATCTTTGCTTATTTCAGTTAGTTATAAATTTGCTTAATGAAACTTATGTTTTTGATTTTTTTATTGCAGTTCAGGGGCCCCAGTTCAGGTTTCTCGTGGTCAGGATCAAAATCGCACTGATATGTCATTACTAAAATCGAAAAGTTAAGAGAAATCAATAGTTACCTTGACACAACGGATTGATCCTTTATAAGCCAATCAAATGTTAAGGCACAAAATAGAATTATGTATGTATCGAATCTAACGGTGTGGACCAAGAAACACGTGTCAAAAAGTTGTAGCATTTCTTTAATGATTCCAAAAGCCAAAAGAGCAACACGCATGGGACCCACCCACACCACCATCAAACAACTAGCTGGCGACAAAAACATAAAGCAAAAGAACAAGAACCTTCACTTACCACTATACTTGTGGTTTATGGAATTCGAGAGTGATCTGGTGGTATATTCTAGATTTGAGGGAGTACTATCATAACCTAAAAATACGGAGATTATTTAATCTTTTTTTAATAATTTTTTTTTGTTACTTATTGTCGGAACTTTGATGATAGGTGTGAATTGAAAAAGTCTCACATTTGATAGAATAGACACTTTGAAAGTGTTTATAAGTGGGAAACTCATACATGGTTTGGACCCCAAGGGGTACCCAATTTTGTGAATGGGAGAGGACGCACACAAAATGACCACCACACATGCGCGTCGCCGCTGTCCGAACGGCCGGCCGGGGTTGGTCGGGTCGGGCTTGGGCCTTGTGTATATTTCCGAAAATTATTTTTTATTTTTTCGCGTCTCCCAACGATCATATTGACCGAGTCAAAGTCTCAAACGGTCATGTTGACCGGGTCAAAGTCAAACTGTAACAGTTTTGGTCAAAAGAGCCGTTGGCTATTAAATTCCTTCCAACGGCTATCTCTTCTTATGCCTATCAAAGGAAGACCCCTCCTCACTTCTTACTTACACCACTTGACGATAAATCATTCATCAAAGAGAGTCTGCGACGACCTCGGCCGGAGGTTGTGTTGAATGCTGGGCACCGGGTTCCGGTCTTATAACAAGGGGCCTTGTGCGTAATAGTTAGACCGCTCGTATAGGGGATCCATTTAACCTCGGAACACCGGATTTTCAAATTAGTGATCATAATGCAGAGTCATGAAGTTCTTTTTAGATGCGAAATGTTCATACATCGCCATGCATAATGCTTTTTAAAGCGTAAATTAACTGTAATACTGCTTCAACTTGGCAGCGTTCCAAGTTCTTGGGATTGCTTTTCCTTCTAAAGTTTCCAACTGGAACGCGCCGTTACAGGTTTTAGAGACGACCCAGTAAGGTCCTTCCCAGTTCGGAGCGAGCTTTCCTTGAGTGGCATTCCTTAAGCCGACGTCGGCCCTTCGGAACACCAAGTTGCCGACTTCGAAATCTCTCAGGAAAACTTTCGCGTTGTACCGGGTTTCTATCCTCTGTTTGATCAATGCTTCTTTGAGAGAGGCTCGTCCTCGGACCTCGTCGACGAGGTCGAGGTTCTCCTTTAGAGCCTGGTCATTTTCTTCAGGCGATTTTGGGTGAAGAGTCCTCCAACTAAGCTCTCCGATTTCAACAGGAATTTCCGCCTCGCTCCCGTATGAGAGTCAGAAAGGGGTCTCCCCCATCGAACTCTGCGGGGTGGTTCTGTAGGCCCACAACACATAAGGTAGTTCCTCAACCCATTTTCCCTTGGCTTCATCGAGTCGCTTTCTCAATCCATTGAGGAGTACCTTGTTAGCGGCCTCTGCATGTCCGTTAGTTTGGGGGTGCTCTACCGAGGTGAACCGGTGTTTAATCTGAAGATCGGACATGAGTTTCCTGAAGCCCTTGTCAGTGAACTGGGTTCCGTTATCAGTGATTATTACCTCGGGGATCCCGAATCTGGTCATAATATTCTTTATGAAGAACTTGATGCAGTTCCTTGCGCTGATAATGGCTAGAGCCTCGGCTTAAATCCATTTTGTGGAGTAGTCCACAGCCACTATTAAGTACTTGACCTGCCTGGGTGCAGTTGGGAATGGCCCTAAGAGATCTATCCCCCACCACGCGAAAGGCCATGGCGAGGTGAGACTAGTGAGCTCGGCAGGAGGTGCTACATGAACCTTGGCATGGATTTGACACTTGTTGCATTTTTTGACATGGTTTCTTGCATCGGTTTCCATGGTTGGCCAGAAGTATCCTGCCCTTAAGGCTTTTCGAGCTAGAGTCCGACCTCCAAGGTGTTGTCTGCAGATCCCCTCGTGGATCTCGGCCAAGACATAATCTGCTTCCTCTCCTTCAACGCATTTTAATAATGGCGCGGAGAGGCTTCTTCTGTAGAGTGTTCCGTCGATTATGGAGAAAGACGAGGCCTTCCTCCTGATTAATTTGGCTTCGCGTGAGTCCGAAGGCTCGTCTCCCGACTTGATGTACTCCATTATTGGTGAAATCAAACCTTTGCTTTCCTCAACTACATTGATGGAAAAACGGGCTCCGGGTTGGGGAGAACGCTGGGTTTGCTTAGCGTTTCCTGAATTATTGATCGGTGATTTCCTAGAAATTTGGTGCTGGCGAGCTTGGAAAGAACGTCCGCTCTGATGTTTTCCATTCTGGGAACGTGCTTAACCTCTGCAAACACGAAATAGGCAAGCAATTCCCGCACTCAGCCTCATATTGTTTTTTCGAATTTCTGCGAAGATCTCTTCAAGGTCGGCTATGTGGAGGCTCTCACCTTCTCTTTTCGCGATCATCTCGTCGAGGTAGACTTCTACGTTACGCCCGATCTGCTTTCGGAAAACCCTGTTCATCATTCTTTGATAGGTAGCTCCCGCATTTTTTAAGCCATATGGCATAACCCATTAACAGAAATTACCGCGGTCAGTCATGAAGGAGGTCTTTTCTTGGTCGGGAGGGAACATCAGAATTTGGTTATATCCGGAATAGACATCCATAAAAGATAGTAAACGAAAATCTGAAGCATTATCGACGAGACGATCAATGCTAGGAACAGGAAAGGCGTCCTTCGGACAGGCCTAATTAAGATCGGTATAATCAACACACATTTGCCATTTTCCATTACTTTTCTTGACAAGTACAGGGTTGGAAAGCCAAGTTGTATACTTGACTTCCTTTACAAAATCGGCTTTAATTAAATCATCAACGACCTTAGCTGTGGCAGCTGCTTTCTCCTTGCTTTGAGCTCTCTTGCGATGGGCAACCCACTTAGCCCCGGGGTTAACAGCTAGCTGGTGACAGGCGACTTCCAGGGGAATCACGGGCATGTCCTTCGCCGACCAGGCGAAGAGGTCGGCATGAGCCTTCAGGCATAAAGCGAGATTTGATTTAACTTCCTCAGAGAGATCGGATCCGATCTTGACAGCTTGGGTTGGGTCATCTCCCAACTGGATTTGCACGAATTCACCATCAGGTTGACGTCGCCTGATTTTCTTCTTCAGCTCTCGGGTGAGATAGTCATCACTCTCCTCTTCGGAGCTGTCAGGGTCGTACCTCGCATCAAGATCTGTGACATTGGCCTCGACAGCTCTGCTGTTTCTTCTCTTTTTGGGATCCTTCTGGGCTTCTGCTTCTTCGGGGGGAACCCCCTCCTCCGAAGCTCGCCTATCTGCTTTCATATGCAGATAGAAGCATCTCTGGGCGGACTCTAGGTCGGCATCAAGGGTAATAACTTTGTTGCACAGAGAGTAGAATTTCATTTTCAGATGAACTGTTGAGGTTACAGCTCCGAGCCTTCCTAGAGTCGGTCTTTCGATAATACAGTTGTAGATCGAAGGGCATGACAAAACTAGGAATTTGGTCTTGATTGTCCTTTCCAATGGTTCTTTGCCGTAGGTGACCATTAATTCCAAATAGCCGAGTGGTTTGGTTCGGTACCCGTTGAAACCTGATAGGTCAGATCCCCTATAAGGGGTGAAGTCCTCCTCAGAGATTTGAAGCTTTCTCACAAGGTCGATAAAAATGATATATGCGACGAGCTTCCCTGATCGACAAGAATTCTTCTTATCTCGTGATTGGCCATGACAGCCCTGATCAAAAGAGGTACATGCTTGTTGGGTTTGCCATCTAGCAAGTCTTGATCGCAAAATGCAAAAAGAGGTCTGTCTGGGGTCGAGGTTACCGCCGAGGTGGAAGCAACACTCATAATCTCCTTCCACTTTCTTTTCATAGTCTTGTTGGACTATAGGATGACCTTAGAGGGGGGTGAATAAGATTATGTGTAAAAGATGAATTATTTTTGGTTTTCAAAAACTTTTACAATGCTTGTTTAAATCAAATGCGGAAACTAAGATTTAAACTATATGTATTAACTAAGCAGGCAGATCAAGGCACACTGCAATATTACTCTAATGCTTCTATTATCGATATTCACAATAACCAGATATTTATAAGCAGCGCAATGATATCAATAATAGACTAGTATAAGCGATAAAGAAAGTAACGAGAGAGGGATAGAGATACACCAGGATTTTTATGAGGTTCGGGATAAAAGCCCTACGTCCCCGGCCTCCGGCTTTGCTACCTTTGGACTTGCTGACAACCACTACATGATGTAGAATGTTTTACAAACAAGCAAATTCAAATAGCAAATCCCAATTTCCCCAAATTAAGAACCCGAGCTCCCCGCTAAGGATTTCACAACCGCTTCAATCTCCCTGATTGAACGACCCAAGAATGCTTCCCAGGATTTCACAATAACCGCTTCAATCTCCCCGATTGAACGACCCAAGATCACCTCCCAGGATTTCAAACCAACTCAATCTCCCAGGATTTCTAAGCCACCACGAATACAGATCAATACAATTGAGAACCTATGAACCAATCACTCCAGCAGATTAACAATATAGTAGAGAGAGATGATTGGTTTTGAAATGAAGAACTTTAGCAAAAGATTTGACAATGAAAGCTCTTTTTCTCTTTTCTAGTGATTTTAGTAGTGTATTTTTCATTTGAGATCCAACGTCCCTATTTATAGAAAATGTAAAAAATTGACCGTTGGACTAAAAACACAAACACCATAATCGATTATGTGCTCTGTAGTGAGCAATGACATAATCGATTCATTTCTTAAAAAGGAAACAAGTGATAATCGATTATGTGCTTAAAACAAGGAGATGCATAATCGATTATGTGCTCTGAAATACCTAAGCATGTAATCGATTATGAAGAATGAAAAAGGAACTAGATAATCGATTCTTTGCCCTGAAAAAGGAGTGAGTAATCGATTATTGGCCTTTAGAAAATAATGGAAATCGATTTCATGCTTAGTTGAATGAAGCTCATAATCGATTCTTTGCTTAGGCTTAAGTATAGCATAAATCGATTATGTGCTTCTCAATAGATTATGAAATAGATTATGTGCTTCTCAATAGATTATGAAATAGATTATGTGCTTCTCAATGGACTAGGAAATCGATTTTAAACAACAATGAGACCATGTAGAAATCGATTCTTTACTTTTAAAAAGCTTCCCCATGTTGTGTGCCTTTCACATGCATGCATGCATTTGACTAAAATATTTTTCAAAGACTTTTAACACAACAATATTATTTTTAAAAACATCTTTAAAAACATCATCGCTCTTCTACTAACTGTCATAAAGCTGAAGGGATAGGATCTTACATTTGAGTCCTATCAAAAGCAGATAAACAATTAGGTCTTCAACTTCATTGTTGCTTCTTCTGCAAGCCATTGCACTTTAGTCCCTGCTCTTTGATTTTATCCCCGTTCTTTGATTTTGTCCCTGTGCTTTTATTCAAATGCAACCATTAGTAGACAAGATGTAATTTGTTATCATACAAAACAAAGAGCGTTTGTCCTTGGTTCAACAAGTCTTGCCCGAAGCTTCGACGGGGTATCCACCAAAGATGACCATCATTACCGGTCGACCTTTAGACTTTCAGAAATCGCGCTCGTCTTTCGAGCTTTCCTCTCTTTCTTGACGAGCCTTCCCCTTCTTTTTAGGGTCATCCTTATCTTTTTTAACCTTTACCTCCTACCGAGGTGCTTTGGCCACATACTGACTCAATTTCCCTTTCTTGATCAGATCCTCAATGTCGTCTTTGAGAGCTATGCAGCGATTGGTGTTATGTCCTTTACTTCGGTGATACCGACAGTACTTGTTAGATCGCTGCCCCGGTCTGCGCGGGAGTGGATCAGGGAACTTAACTTCCTTAAATTCTGCATTCATGCATTCATGCTGGTGACGGTTGCGAGACCTGGGTTTACTATCGTTCCAGGCCTCCTTCTCATTCCGAGGTTTGGTCATTCCAGGGTCGGTGTCCGACTTTCTAGCAACCGCTCCTTCTTCGTGGTTGATGTACTGCTGAGATCACTGGAGGAACTCGGCAAGCGACTCAGTTTGATTTACTCCGACATCGATATGGAAGAGACTTCCTTCTCGTAGACCGGCTTCCATGAAGAAAAGTCGGAAAGAGTCATCGAGGTTCCGGACCTGAGCGGCTTCCTTATTGAACCTCTCAATATAGTCCCGGAGTGACTCATTCTTCCCCTGCCGAATTGCTTGCAAAACTTTCCGAGATTTCGGCTTCATTTTGGAGTGGGCAAAATGGGCAAAAAATAACTTGGCTAGCTGGTCCCAGGAGGATATTGAGTTTGGCTTGAGGGCTCTGAACCAGTCCAAAGCCAACTTCTCAAGAGTGAGGGGGAAAATCCGACATTTGATTTTTGTCTGGGACGTTTCGATATTGCATCATTGTATCGAAGTAATCAAGATGGAGATCAGGATCACCAATCCCATCATGCATCTTCAGACCTTCAGGGGGTTTCCCAAGGTGCTTCGGCACCAGAAAGTAGTCGATCTTTGTCGTGAAGGGTCCTTTCCGTGCTGTCGATTTCTCCCTCGGAGGAGGTCGTTGGTTATGGTGCCTAACAGGGGACCTTTGAGAGTGAGGGCGCCGACGTTCATGCCTAGGGGATCTTTCACGGCTTATAGAACGTCGCCTCGGAGAAGAGGATGCCAAGGAAGAGCTTCGGCGAGGAGAATCCTCGGGATAATAATTGTCGTCTTGTGTCTGACTTGGGGGAATTCCAGATCCTCGTCTTCCTTTCTGACGAGGTGGTGAACGGTGGTGGTGCCTCCTCCATGCTGGAGATCAGTGACACCTTTGACTAGACGTTCTTCTGCTGGGAGGATGGTTTTGAGGAGAGAACCGATCAGGGATGTCGCGAGCTCGGATCTCGGCAATTTCAGTCTCCAGCTGGGAGTAGCGCTGACTCCTCTGCTGGTCAGCCTCGGCCTGTCTTGTCAGCAGCTGGACGAGCTGTTGAACAGCGTCGACCGGCACCTGGACAGTCTGGGGAGGAGGTGGAAGTTGATTCTGGGCGGAGCTTATGGGAACCATTGCTCTGGATGAGTTGTGGTCGTGGGCTGAGCTACGGGGCAGAGTGACTGCTACACCTTTGGGTGTTTCTTGCTGTTGATCGGGTCTCACTATAACACTTGAGACGTTCATCTGACGTAACACTGGAGCCATCATTGACCAAGGAGATGGGGGAGGGACTAGAGTATAAGATGTTCCCACTGTGGTCGCCAATGTTCTGTACCTTATCTCCTGCCTTGTATCCGATCTTGGATACAAGATCCGATCCGAGATAGTTAGTAGCAGTGTTCTTGGTCAATCCGAGTTTGAGCTCCGACCCGAGGTGGGGTGGTACCTGCAATGACACTCCGACGCTCAAGTCAGCAAGTGGGTTAGTTGCAAGTGAGAGAATTGGAGAGTGTGTACCTTTAATGCTAGCATTGAATGCTTATTTATAGGTTTTGGGAATCAATGGACGCCATTGGATACAGGTCTTTGATCCTCACCATTGATTGGTGGGTCTGCCTTTGGTATTGGGCCTTAGTGCAAAATGCTGTAGTGGCCCAATCCATAACACAACCTAAGCGTGTCTTTGTAGGGGAGAGGAAGACTCTCATGAATGTTTTTTTGGTCAATCTATTAGGAATGTTTATAATCCATGTAATCAATATATTTTTATAATAAGATGGAAGAAAAAAAAAATTCATAGCTTTCCAAAACTCTTTAAAATCTTTCTCTAATATATTTTTTGAGTTACGGCAATAATAAATTCTATCTACTTTCTATATAATCAAAACATATGCTAGCACATTTACATTTTTAGACATCAGCAAATTTTGACATTTATCACAATTTAGGGGAAAAATAGACAATTCACCACATCTACTTTCTATCTACTTTCTATATAATCAAAACATATGCTAGCACATTTACATTTTTAGACATCACCAAATTTTGACATTTGTCACAATTTAGGGGCAAAATAGACAATTCACCACATAAAGACAAAATGCTACAGTATCACTACAGTGCGCTACAGTGACGTTTCTGATGCGCTACTACCGCTTATGTCACTCTACAGTACGCTACAGTGACGTTTCTGACGCGCTACAGTACCAATACAGTTTTTTTTACAATTCAAATATTTTAAAAAAAACTGATTTTTAAAAAAAAAAATTATACACTGCTTTTTTTAATGTTTTTTAAAAAACGGTTGTCAATATTTTTATAAAAACAATTAGTCACTATAAATCAATTTTCACTAATTTTATAATCTACTCAAACTACTAAAATTAATAAAATAATTAGTCACTATAAATCAATTAGCCACTATCCATTGTCAAAAAAAGAATTGTAAACAAACTTTAACCCCTACCAGAAATTACAAAATAACTACTAAAACTAATCAATTTAACTACTTTTGTTAAAATCAATCAATTTAATTAACCACTACAAAAAATTACCAAATAACTGTTTTATAATTACTAAAAAAAGAGTAATATGCCAACGAGAGTGCCAACGAGAGCGCCAATGGGAGTGGCAACCAAAGCGCCAATGGGAGAGGCTACGGGAATGGCAACGATAGAGGGAGAAAAAAGTGAGGGACAAAAAACTGATTGAAAACTGCAATCAGAAGCTGCAACTGACGCATCAAAAGGACAAAAAACAACAAAATTTAAAACCAACTTTTTTTTCAGTTTTTTTTTCCAATTTTTTTTCAGTTTTTCTTTCCATAAAAATCACCTTTTTGTCAGTTTTTTTTTACTAAAAACATAATTTTTTTAACTATTTCTATAATTTTCTCAGACTACTAAAATTAATCAATTTAACTACTACCAATTGTCAAAAAAAAAAACCATACCTCTAACAATAGTTTCAAAATTATTTATTCCAAAAAAATAAATTATTAAATTAATATCACACTCAATAATTAAATAATTTAAAATTTACTATTTACTATTATCTCTCAATTAAAACTACTAAAATCAATCAATTTTTTATTATAATAAATAAAATCCATCAATTTAACCACTAACAATTGTAATATTAAATCATATAGAAAAATTGAGAAAACATATGGCAACGGGAGCGGCAACGAGAGACTGACAACGAGATCGGCAACGAGAGCGGCAACGGGAGTGCCAGCAAGAGAGGGAACGAGAGCACCAACGAGAGTGCCAACGGGAGTGCCAACAAGAGAGGGAACGAGAGCGACAGAGCTGCATATTTTACCTTTTACTCCATTATTAATATTATAAGAAGATACCGATTTTGTTTCTTCAATTTTACTCCGTCAAAAATTTATTATTTACTATTATCTCTCTATTAAAACTATTAAAATCAATCAATTTAACCACTAAGAATTATAAAAATACAACTTTAGCCCACTACCAAACTTTACAAAATAACTTACTTATAATTAAACGAATATGATTTAATTAATATTAAATCATATAGAATAATATGAGTTAACATGTGGCAACGGGAGCGACAACGAGAGACAGGCAATGGGTGCTGCAGCGGGAGTGGCAACGAGAGAGGTAACGAGCAGTGGCGTACCTGGCTACAAGCCAGGGGGTTCAGTTGAACCCCCTGGAATTTTTTTTTGCACTAAACACCCTATATAAATAGCCTAAATCTCCTGAAATTTTAATTTTGACACCCCTGAAAATTTGAAATTGTACTAGTAGACCAAGTTTTGCACCTATTTGACACCGGCCTTAAAAATTTGACACCCCTGACCCCGGGGTCCTGGGTCCGCCACTGGTAACGAGAGCGCCAACGGGAGGGTCAACGGGAGGGTCAACGAGTATGCAAATGGGAGTGTCAACGGGGATGCATATTTTACCTCTAATATTGTCCAAATAAATTATTATGGATCAATGTAATTCTGATTGTCAATCTCCTTTATTTTCTTCGACTCAATATAATTTTCATTTGTATCTTATATGACATAATACTTATCTCTTTCCACTTTGAATTTCAAATCATCCATTTTAGACATTGTTCACAACTTATGATTATCTTCCAAATTACTATTATGACTTAATGGCAATACACCGACCATACAATATTACCCGTGCGTATCCAGGGGTAAAATACTAGTGTTCGAGACTACTTTTCTACATTTATATTTTCATTCTTTTTTCCCAAAGTTAGTCTCGACTCCAAAACTTACATTCATAGCCTAAAGAGAACATTTTAGGCTTTTATTACTCATTAGTCATTACTCATAACATAAAGGCAAAGAATCTTCACTTACCACTATCCTTCTGCCACGTGTCACTCTAGATTCTCCCATCAGCACTACAAAACATTCTAGTCCTCTCCACAAAACACAACACAACACATAACATAACATGTCAAAGGAAAACAGTTCTTCAAAAAACAACAACAGTGGTGGTGGAAGTGAAATCTCCATGAACAACAAAAACAACAACTGGTCACGAGCATGTGATACGTGTCAGTCAGCAGCATGCAAGGTATACTGTCATGCTGACTCAGCATACCTATGTTACAACTGTGACACAACCATTCATTCAGCAAACCGTGTTGCTTCAAGACACGAGCGTGTATTGGTTTGTGAAGCATGTGAAACTGCACCAGCTTCATTTCTTTGTAAAGCTGATTCAGCTTCTCTTTGTTCTTCTTGTGATTCTCATATTCATTCAGCTAATCCACTTGCTAGTCGTCATCAACGTTTTCCTCTTTTACCCTTTACTGGCTGTTCACATCATCATCATCATGATCATGATGGTGTATGTGAAGTTGATGAAGAAAATGATGGAGATGAAGTTGCTTCTTGGTTATTGGCAAATCCTTTGAAGAGTAATGAAGAGAATGGTTTGTTTGATGAGTATTTGGATTTTGTGGATTGTAATTTATGTGGTCAAGGTGATAATGTTCATTATGATGATGATGATAATGATCAGCATAATTACCGTATTTTCCCTCAGAAGTATGATGAGGTTGTTCCTGTTCAGTGTGGAGGTGATGGAGAAGGAGATGTTTATTTGCAACAACAATTTCAACAGGGTTTTGATTTTGAGTCTTCAAAAGCTTTGTTTAGTTATGATGGATCTCTTAGTCAAAGTGTAAGCGTCTTCCCTTCTTTTTTTTTGGTAATTTCTTCAACTCTTTGGATTAATTAATTTTACTCTAATGCTAGATTAATGGTCATTAGGTCAATATCTTAAGCTACTTGAAAAATGGGCTTGAATTCCTAAAACTTTTTAGATCTCTTTATTACCCACCCTTTTTTAATGACTTTTGTCCTAGAAAGACTTGGATTTTTATGTCACTTGACTTGCTCATATTTTATATATAGATCACCAAATAGTCTCTTTATTTGCTAGTTCTAACTCCTTATGTGAAGACTTATTTTAAATGATAATTTTTAAGGAAATGGATTCTCAACGGTTGGTCGTCGTCACAATTGTGATTGAATTAATTTGTTGATAAATTTAGCAATTGAGATTGCAATGTTTCGATCTGCTTAAGGTAACATGTGAATCGTCTAATCTCTATCCTATGACCAAGATTAGGTGACTAGTGAGATTTCTGACCATAAACAGAGGTATCAATTTTAGCCCAGTCCAACAGATCGACCTGGTGGTCTAGTGTCTTGAGCTAGGTTGGACTCTCGAAATAGAGGCTCAAGACAAGGGGCCATTTTAACCCAACCTAGCTGGCCCGTGAGCTAGGTTGGGTCCGCTTTATTATGTTTTTTGTAGTTTTTGTTAAAAGTTAGGTTGGGCCAGGCCGAGCCGCTGACCTATTGTATTGGTCTGGGCTACAAAAACACAACTCAATACATAATTGCATAGGGCCATTCGACCCCACTTTTGCGTTTTGCCCAAATAGACTAGGTTGGACGACCCAGATTGATACTCTAACCACGGACAATTTGAGTCCAATTTTTAATCAAGTTTTAGTCATGCAACCCTAAACTTATTCCCTCAATTCTTCAACTCACTAAACTTATTCCCTCAATTCTTCAACTCAGTATCATCAATTGTGTATTTTACCTTTGGTTTTGTAGTCAACTGCATATATAGTGCCTATATAATTAAAGTCACAAAATGGTAAATTATATATATGCCTCAAGAATATGACTACAAGACTTGGTAAGAAATTAAAACCTTCCCCAATTGTTTATCTTATAAAATAAAATTCTCATGTTCATTGCTTTTTTGATAACCTAATTTTTGTTCTTATTTTCATTTGGAATTTAGGTTTCAGTTTCATCAATGGATAACATTGGAGTTGTACCAGATTCAACACTAAGCGATATCTCAATTTCCCATTCAAAATCATGGATACGGACAAATGATTTATTTCCTCCAATTCCAATGCCTCCACATCTTATTACCCCATTGGATAGAGAAGCCAAAGTCCTAAGATATAGGGAGAAAAAGAAGACAAGAAAGTTTGAAAAGAAAATTAGGTATGTCTCAAGGAAAGCCTATGCAGAGAATAGACCAAGGATCAAGGGTAGATTTGCAAAGAGAACAAATGTAGAAGGTGATCAAGTAGATCACATGCACTCCACAACTCTAATTACAGAAGCTGAATGTAGCATTGTTCCTTCTTTTTGAATATCTAGTTAAAGAAATTGCAAGGAGATAGAGAATTGAGAATAACATTAGTGGAAGCTACAACCACTTCATGTTAACTTTTATGTAGCCTAATTAGTTTAGGGGAAATGATTAATGTAGCGGACACATCTTTTGGTGTTGTCTCACGAAAGGCTTTGATTCGCCGGTCAACACATATATAAACATCTTTTGGTTTCTTTAATGGCTTACACATCAGTTTCGCGAGTATTTCTTGAAAAATCACTCGCGAGTATTTCTAAAAATGGAAAAAGACTTTAAAACAATAATTAAATTGCAAAAACATCCTAGTCAATATAATGAATCACATGAGACATTTTCTCATACTAGCATTGGCCTATATTTAGGGATTGGCAACGAAACCCGACCCGTGGACACCCACCTGACCCGGTCGATTATGACAAGGAATACACGCTTTGACCAAGGGCGGGGGTAGATTTGGGGATGTCAATACCAGACCCATCTCCGCCTGAACTTGCTCGACTAAATATTAATTATTAGTTTTTATCTTATTTTATGCATAAATACTTATCCATTTTGTTTCATATATTTTGTTTATTTTAAATTTTGATCTCTTTTCAATAAAAAATTTAATTTTAATGCTTTTAATTTTATTTTATCATTGTATAATAATTATGATTTTATTATATTAATTATTATAAATATAAATTTTGAATTTTTTTATAAATAGTGGCAGAATCGGAAACACGCAGGAAAACCCGACTCCGCTAGATGGGAAGAGCAAAACTCGACCCGCTAGATATGGGGGCAGGGACGGGGGAGGCAAAAATCGCCCCCAACCCGGCCCGTTGCCATCCCTACCTATATTCTACTTAATATTTATTACTTGTTGGCACTTGATTATTGACACTACTCACAAGCTACAATTTGTAGTTTAGCTTCAGTTTCAATACCTGTCTATTTTTTTCTTAATGAAAAATAAACATAGGCTAATTCTAGCACAACTCTTGGATACAAGTAGAAAAAAAAAAGACGAGAGGTTTACTTGTACTTTTTTACTTTAAATTTCAAAATTTCATGATCTAAGAATACTTAATAACCAATATGTTACGACCCATTTCAAGGAGGGTCACACACCAGAAATTAAAGAAGGAAATTAAACTAGAACAAAAGAAAGAGAAGTAATTATATTTTTCATTGATACTCAAAATAAGGTCATACAATGCTAAGCATTGTTGGAGTTGATTGGAATCGAGCATTTTGAAGAAGTTATGTCGATGGCTTTGGGCATGAAAAAATTCTTGAAGTGGTTTAGCTTCAAGTGAAGTATACTTTTTACGAATTACAAGAAACACACATTTTTCCGGCGGAAAAAATCCATCGGAAATGCAACAAATCCGCCCGAAAAGTGACGTTTCCGGCGGTTTTTTTCCGCCGGTAAAACGCTCGCAGGTAATGTTTTTCGGTGAAATTATTCCGCCGGAAATGTGCGTTTCCGGCGGAATTTTTTTTGAAATAAAATTTGAAAAATCTGTCGAATAAGAAGTAAGAAAAAAAATGAAAATAAAGTAGAATATGAGAAAAAATGATATAGAAGAGAATGATAAGTAATAGAGTAATTAGACTGAATAAGAATGAAAGAGAGTATGGAAAAAATAATATAGGAGAGAATAAGAATGAAGAAGTAAGAATGAATAAGAATGAAGGAGGGTATAAGAAGTACTAATATAGGAGAGAATGAGAATGAAGAAGTAAGAAGAAGTAAGAATGAAGAAGTGAGAATGAATGAGAAAGAAGAAGAAATGGGAAATGTAGAAGAGAGATATGTAGAGAAATTTATGGAGATTATGAGAAATAAGACGAAAGATAAGATAGAAAATGTAGAAGAGAATTGAGAAGGAAATAAAGAGTGAAATGAGAGAATGAGAAGAATGTAGAAGAAAGTTTTATTTGAAAAAAGTCCGTCGGAAATACAATTTTTTTCGCCGGAAATTTACCGACGGAAAAATTCTGCCGGAAATGCCAAATTTCCACCGAAACCGTACCGGCGGAAAAAATCCGCCGGTTATACGCGAGTTTCTTGTAGTGACTGTGGAGTACGATAATTCTTTTGAACTATGATTGTCGGTGTAAACAACGAAAGTGAAAGATGTCTCTGTCTCGTGTATCAATTACAATCATGGTGGAGATTGTTGGAGTTGATTGGAAATTGAGCATCTTGAAAAAGTCTCACATTGCTTAGTTTTGTGAAGGAAGGGGGAGACCAAGGCTATATAATGGGCTCAAGTTCTTCTTTACAAGACGCACCACCAGTCAAAAATACCTTAAGTTTGTATTTGACTTTTTCCTTTCTCTTATACTCTTGTTTTAGAGTGTTGCGAGATGTAGTTAAATATTTTCTTTAGAGGGTGTGGGTGTACTGGGGCCATGGGGTGTTTTGAGAGAGGTCTATGTGTTGTAAAAATTTTCTCATAGTGTTATTCTCTAGTTGTCATTAGACAACGACGGTTTATGGTTTTTCTCCAATTTTAGAGTTTTCCATATTAAATTCTGGTGTTCCGATTGTGCTCATTTTATTTTTTTATGTTGTTTTTCCCAACAAGCATAACACAAATACCTAATATTAATCTCTAACAAAATGCATAATAGACCATTCTAGATGAAGTTGAGTCATACTAACTTCTAGAACTAGATGAGTCACCACATAAGTAACTCTTTCATTTGTTACATGTCACTATTAGCCGTTAATTACCATCTAAATCTTTTTACTATTCATTAATCTCTGTTTTCTCTGTAGAATAAAACTTTCCTAATTCAAGTAGCATTTAACAAAGTGTCCTATGTCACAAGTGTTCCAACGTGACTCCACTTTTTCACTTTCATGATAGACACAAATTTTATAGTCACGTAGTGGAAAATGCTCTTTCTTGACTTTGCAATAATCTTCTTCGGACACTTACATGTATTGGCGAAAAAATAACATAGAGAAAATAAAACGAACAATCGGAACACAATGATTTAACGTGGAAAACTCCAAAACTGAAGAAAAACCACAAATCGTTGTCTAATGACAACCAGAGAATACTACTAATGGAAAATTGTTACAATACACAGACTTTTCTAAAAAAACCCCATGGCCCCAGTACACCCACACCCTCCAAAGAAAATATTTAACTACATCTCACAACACTCTAAAACAAGAGTATAAGAGAAAAAAACAAAGTCAAATACAACTTTAAGGTATTTTTGACCGGTGCATCTTGTAATGAAGAAATTGAGCCCATTATATAGCATTGGTCTCCTTCTTCCTTCACAAAATTAAGCGATGTGAGACTTTTCCAAGATGTCAATTTCAATCAACTCAACAACAGAAGAAATTTATTCAGAAGACAAAAAAAGCACATTGATTCCCTTTACACGTTCATGATTATTTCATTAAGAATTCTAGTTTATGTGTTCCTTAATTTGGTTTAATAATTCCAGTTTAACGTTACACATTAAGAGTTGGGTTCATTTTTAAAAAAAGGTAAGATCAATGATAGTTGACAATGTAGGTAGAGCTGCCAGGAAGGTAGAGCTGAGACCCCCTTCAAGATGTAGTGCAGTAGGCCCTATTAGTTATGGGATTTTTTTTACCCCCATCATATCACCATATACCCCCACAAATTTTGTGAAAAGATGAAAATACCCTTAAAATTTTTACAAATTTACAAAACATTTACCATTTTTCACTTGCATCTGTTTGACCAGAAAGTTTCCTGAGAGAATCGGATTTACCATTCAAAAAGCTATATCCGATTTTCCATCGGATCTACATACTTTCGTTTTTCCTCAGATTCTGCGTAAAAAGTAAGTCGGATCTACCTATATCCGATTTCCCATCGTATCTACCTATATCCGATTTCGCATCGGAAATAGGTAGATCCGATTTGGGTTTTATTTTTGTTTAAAAATTTATTTTTTTCCCAGTGTCCAATAGGTATCGAGAGGAGTCCTCGGCTCAGGCCTCGCCATCTGCTCCCAGTACACGCACCCGCCACAGGATTGCGGGACATGCGTCCTCCCGGCATAGGCGACATCAGCAGTATCAGCAGGTGGAGGAGGCCCCAGACTATCACTATGAGGAGGGCCAACAGGGGCGCCCTTTTGATGAGCATTCTATGTTTGAGGACCATTCTATGCCTGAGGACCAGTATATGCCTGAGCACTACCAGCAGTAGTATTATCAGCAGCAGCACTACCAGGAGGATCAGCCTCAGCAGGGGCATCAGGAACAGCATGAGGAGCAGCCTCCTCTATTCACTGGGCTAGCATCTCATGTTTGTACCGTTATACTGAGAGACCCGGTAAGTTTAATTTATTTACATAGCCTTCTTAGTTTAATTTATTTACATAGCCTTATTTTTTTATTTTTTTATAATGCAGACATATGAGCGTAAATTGAAGGTTACCAACCATGGTAACAAGCTGGCTCAGAGACTGCTTGGGTTTTCCCAAAACCACCGGTTGTGGGCCTTTATCACAGGTTCCGGATTAGCCCCCCTCGTCTCGACCGGACATACAAAGGTGGACCATGAGCTGATGTCCGCTTTTCTTGAGAGGTGGCACTCAGAGACATCGTCATTTCACTTACCATTTGGTGAAATGACGACTACTCTGGATGATGTCTCCTGTTTGCTGCATCTACCCATTACGGGGAACTACTACAGAGCTCCACCAACTTTTGTCACCACTGATCAGGCCATCCACCTAGCACATGTTTATCTAGGTGTGACTATGGAGGAGGCGGGGCTGGAGTGTCGAGCTTCATCTGGCCCATATTACCGTTTTGAGTGGCTGCAGGAGATTGTTAGTAGAGGGTCCATAGAGAATGACATGCGTCCTGCTGTCAGGGACTTTATCCTTCTGATCCTGAGCTGGTCCATCTTCATAGTCAAGACCGGCGACAGGGCTGAGGCTAAGTGGCTGCTGCTACTTGCGGATGTCAGTGCAGCTGGTGTGGGATCATATGCATGGGAGGCAGCAACACTTGCTTTCATGTATGACCAGCTGAGCTACTCCTGCTTGGACCAGGTGCATCAGTTAGGAGGGTATGCCACCCTCTTACAGGTAATAATTTTAAGTTAATTTTTTCCGAGTTTGGTTACATTTCTGTTAAACAGTTTCTAATTCACCATGTTGTTTATCTTCTTTTTTTCAGAGCTGGATTTTATGGTATTTTCCTCAGCTAGTGGAGAGGAGGAGTGGATTGCGGGATGGAGCACTGTGTGGGCGTTGGAGGAAGAAGAAGGCAGATGGAGTGAAGCTGGGGGTATACAGGCAGTGGGTTGATGCGCTGACCTCGGATGATGTCTGTTGGCGGCCGTTTGAGGAGCACCGGGGGGATAGAGACTTTGAGCAGGTGTCATTATACAGGGGACACATCAGCTGGGGAGACATCAGTGTTCCCTACATGCCAGATAGGTGCCTCAGACAGTTTGGGTACGTGCAAGTCATCCCACGTCACCCTCTTACTGGTCGTCCGAGCCATGCAGACTGCATTTTTCGTATTGCACATTATATGTCTGTGGTGGAGGAGGTTTTGCGTACTACTTATCCTGCTGAGGAGTTGGGTCAGGTTGCTCCGGACTACTTACATTGGTATGTGAGAGCATCTATTCCTAAACTCTTACGGGTTGCATCACCACCACCACCACCACCAGTACAGCCAGCTGCACCACCAATACAGCCAGATTTGCTCGAGGTTGTGGAGGAGGAGATTCGGAGGGGGCTTCGGAGCGGAGACATTAGGATGGGTAGTCAGACATACGCTCGCCTCACACGGTTACTGGATATGCTACCGAGGCGTGACTAGGGGTTTTGTGGGATTGTATGTTTGAACTATTTTTATATGACTTGATTATTATTATTTCTTGTTTATTATATTTGTGGAGTTTCATTAAAATTTCGATTTCATTCATGTGATAAAAGATAAAACATAACCAACTACAATAACAATAGACAGATACATTTTCCTAAAATTCTGGTCCTCGAACACGACATAAAATCTCATTCACACTCCGTTGAGTTTCCACGTACAGCTCCAACGGCTTATACCCCTGAAGCGTGTCATGGATGTTTAACATGTTCGCCACGTCTTCGTCAGTCTTGATTGTCATGGACGAGAAGGAAACGCGGCCATCGTCTCCAAGATAGGGTTTGCAATAAGTGATACTAATGACGTCACGGTCGTCACCAGTCACTTGAACTTTGGACCACATTTTATCCTTCAAACCTTCAAACCCCATGCCGCGGTGGATTCTGCATAACAACGGCTGAGGACTCCAGAAGTGGACACCATCTTCTCTCATCGTGATTTGGCCCCGATGATGTATACCGCAAAGCCTATTGTCATCTGAGCGTTGAGTGAGGCATATCTCCATTTTGGATGAGTGAGATAAGCAAGTGAGAATGAATTTTTTGAGTGAAAAGAATGAGGTTAGCAATGGGTATTATAGAATTCGTCAATGATTATCAACCGTTGATATTGTCGGTGCAATCTACACCGTTGATCAACATTGACTGTCAAATCTTACCCGTCGAATTTAGTACAAGTCAGATTTGCCTATCAGGGAGGTAAATCCGATTTGCATTTTAACAAAGCGGACATACCCCCACTGATAGGTATATCCGCTTTGTTAATTGCAAAGCGGATTTACCTATCAGGGAGGTAAATCCGATTTGCATTTTAACAAAGCAGACATACCCCCACTGATAGGTATATCTGCTTTTATATTTTAACAAATCGGATATACCTCACTAAAGGTAGATCCGATTTTCCCCCACTAATTCTAATCGGATATACGTAAATCCGCCTTCTATTTTTGTGAATCGGATCTACCTACCTTATATGCAGATCCGATTTAAGTCAATTTAACCAGGGGTATTTTCGTCTTAAAATTTCTTGTGGGGGTATATGGTGATATGATGGGGGTATAAAAAAAATCTCATTAGTTAACAAATGTCGGTGCATGGCTTTGCAACAAAGTTAAGGCCCATTAGAGTAATCTTTTGGGTTTTATTTACTACACTCCCCTCTTACTCACAAAATACCCCTTGACCCTGCGGAAAGACAAAAATATCTTTAATGAACAAAACCTTTTCAAGTGTGTCCCTTTATTTTTCTGGCTTTCAACGAGTACGGTACTTTAGTACCAAACTAGGTACGGTACCTTGGCATCGTGTCTTATAATTTTTTGCATACTCCAAATACGGTATCAAGGTATCGTACAAGTTCGATACTAGGATACCGTACCTATTATTTCTGAAACCACACAGACACAGTACATTGGTACCGAACCAATTCAATACTAAGGTACCGAACGGTGCTCAGTTGTGTTTTTTTTTGCAGAAAACAGAGAAGGTGGTGGTAGTGAATGAGAAGAGAGAGGAGAAGGAGGTGGTTGTGGTGGTGGTGTGGTTAGAGGGAGTGGTGGTTGTGGTGGTGGTGGTAGTGGTAGTGAGAGGGAGTGGGAAGGTGAAAGAGAGGGAGGGGAAGTATGGGAGTGTTTGTGAGCAGGAGGAGGAGTGTAATAAAAAAATGCCTAATCTTTTTCTGACAAAGCCCATTAGAGTAAACTTACTCCCCCTCTGTCTTGAACCTTTGCATTAACTTTTCAAAAATGAGAATGGCTTCTTGTATCCCACCACTTGGAAATCACTCCCTTTGAGAATATTTAATGTTCATGTTCGGTTTATTACTTGTTATATGCCTTTTGGTTTATTACTATGAGTCCACACCTAAGATAACACTTAATAATGACAATTATTTTTTGTTACCATGTCATTGGTGCGTAGTTTCTACCGACTTTACCGGTAACTAATCTACGTCGGGGAACCTGACTGGCCACGAGTACCCGGCTTTGCCGGCCCGCGTGGTTCTCCCCTCCCAACAAAGTTTTTGCCGCACCCAAAAATCGAACCTGAGACCTTGAGGTGGGATCCAAGTCCAGTTTCCACTTGGACCAACCTTGTTGGTATGACAATTATTAATATACAATGATTAAGAACAGAATTTTGTAAAATTATTACAGTACTCTTACATTCGTTTTAAAAAAGAAAAAATCGGTGCGAATATTTGTATTGTGCGCCCCCCAAACATAAGGGACCTATTCGTTACCTGAAAATAAGTTAAGGGATAGAGCTGGCAAAATGGGCCGGGCCTGCCGGGTCGGGCCGGGTTAGCCCAAAAAATGGGAGGGCTTGGGCCGAAGAAATTGAGCCCGTTTTTACATCCAGGCTTTTAAGTCCGGTCCGCAAAAGCCCGAGCCCGTGTCGGGCTAGCCCGACCGGGCCATGGGTAGCCCGCAAGCCCGTGAATAAAAAAATTGGGATGAATTCCCATCAAGTCCTTTGTTAATAGAGTAAGCAGTGAAGTCTTGCAACAAACAGTACTTCCCACGTACAACTGATACAGTGCCTTTCATATGTCTCCCACAATCTTTTGTAAGCTTGGCCACTCAGAAGAGGGTGAGAAAATAGTTAGAGTTGACTGATTCTCAATATTATGAGAGGCTGAGAGATGGTAAGGCTCAAGTCCAAGTTCTTTTGATAAAAATTCAAATAGAAGGATCTGAACATGATTTGAGAACTCAAAATATATGGTAGCATATAGTATGAGTCAGCTTATATATATATATATATATATATATATATATATATATATATATATATATATATATATATATATATATATATAGAGAGAGAGAGATCTATTGACTCAATGTGTTAGACTTAGCATAATAACACTTTTAATAACTTTGATAGTCTAGATGCCAACATGAAAGAACTATCAACTACAGGTTATATGTCAAACCGAGGATGGTAAGTGAACCATTTGTTGCTTCTCAGTATCATAACAAATGGCAACTAGAAAAGTGGCTTCTCAGTGTGCCATTTGTTGCTCTACTTTATCAGATTCCAAGCTGGGTTGCTGCTTTCTTTCTTCCATAATAGCAGTTGGTTTGCAGTTGACTCTGAGTTATGAGTCAAAATACTTGCCGTCACTAAAAAATCGCGCATAATGCGGGCTAACCCGAAAAGCCCGCAGCCCGCATAGGGCCGGGCTTGGCCATAAAGGGTGAGCCCGGATTTCAACCCGGGCTTTTTAGCCCGACCCTTAAAAGCCCGAGCCCGTAGTGGGTCGGCCCAATATGGGCCGGGTAGCCCGTTTTGCCAGCTCTATTAAGGGACCCCGAAAGGTATTTTGCCAAAAATAAAATAAGCAAAAGAAGGGAAGTTATCATGATATGCATTACACTGAAAATCTAGTAAAGCACTTCATTTACTTTTTAATGTTACAAATATTTGCATTACAAATTCACCTTATCTATACAATTGCAAAAACAAGCAACCCTCTTCAGTGCTTCTATATCATACAAAATATAACTCAACTATCATATGCTCTTAAATTTCATATCCCTTCTTTAAAAAAACTAGAAATTATCAGAAGAAAAAATATATTAAAACTAAAAAAAGGCTAAGAAAATTTATCTAGGACCTGAGAGTTCCATAGCCTGAATTAACAATGAAGAATCATCAGTGAGATCAGAATATCTATCTGATGAAGATAACTCATTTGGTTTGCATTTTGTGGTAGTTTCAGCACTTTGAGAAGCTTCCCATTTATCAGCTAATCCATCACCTTCAAGCATTCGAACAACTTCAGACATTTTTGGTCTGTGACTTGGTAGATATTGTGTACATAAAAGTGCCACTTGAACCATTTCCTCAAGCTCAATTCTGTCATAGTTGTTCTTTAGATCTTTGTCAACAAGTAACTCTAGCTTCTTCTCTTGATGAATTTTCTTCACCTGAATGCCAACAGTATAAGTACTTGCACTTTTTAGTCTTTGACAAGGTTTTAAATTGAGTTTCTGGTCGCAGTTATGTCGCAATCCTTAATATTGCAGAAAATTGTAGACAAATATAATTCAACCACTATTGCGGTTGCACAGGTCTCAAAATCTTAAAGTTGTAGCCCAAAAAGTGTTTGCAAACATGTTTTTAGAGTTAATATGTTATTTAATCCTTGAAATTTCAAAAAGGTTCAATTTGGTCCCTAGCTTTTCAAATATTTATATTTAGTTCCCCACTTTTACAAATGTGTATCAATTTAGTCTCTCTGTCAACCACTACCTGCTAACAATGTTGACGAAGTTGGCGTTGTAGTTAAATGCTTGTTTGACAAACTTGAGGGATCAATTTTTTTAAAAAAAAAGAGTATCAATTTAATCCCCCAAATTTCAGTTTAGTCCTCAACATTTACGTGGGACATGGCAGGCTGACATGTTTCCTCAAATTTGTCACACAAGCATTTAACTGATAGTCTGCCATGTCAGCACCTGAATGGTAACAAGAAACTCTAGCTTCTTCTCTTGATGAATTTTCTTCATCTGAATGTAGGGGTGTCAAAGTGATCCATTTGTCCACTGGATATCCGGTCCGTCCATAGCAAAATCCATTCAATCCATCCGTTACAAACAAAAAAATAATAATGGATTGGATTCATCCACTTGATTTGTGGATGGTTGTGATCCATCCATTAATTTTTTTAAATCCAATGGATTATCAATAAGTAGAAAATCAAAATCCAATGGATAATTATATTTTTTGACTAAAATCAATTGGATAATTATAAAAAATACATTTTTACAAAAAACTATTTCTAAAAACAATTTTCAGTTTTTTTTAAAAGGACTTTTCAATTTTAAAATTTTTTTCCAATTTTTTTTTTAAAATTCAGAAAAAAATATATATTATATATATATATTAATATATAATATATATATATATTAATATATAATATATATATATATATTAATATAATATATATATATATATATATATATATATATATAATATTATAAATAGCACCACCATGACTGGCGGCCGGCCGCCGGAGAGCCGCCGGACCGCCGCCGCATCACCACGTACCGGCCGCCGGAGCTCCGCCACTTCCACCACCTCATATATAAATATATATTTATATATTTATATTATATATAATATATATTTATATTTTAACAATATTATATATAAATATATATTTTTAAATATAATTTTTTTGTCAAAAAAAAGTATAAATTTTTTTTGCTGCAACATTAAAAAAAATATTTTTTTTTTCATAAAAAGACTTTTTTATTTTTTAAAGGTATTAGTGGATGGATTGGATATCCATCCATAAAAAAGTTGTTAATGGATGAATTGGATGGACTTTTTTTTGTCAATGGATGAATTGGATTGGATTTGTTTGATACAATCCTAATGGATATAAATTTTTTAATGGATTTCTCCAATCCATCCATTATAATCCATATCCATATCAATCCAATCGATCCATTTTGACACCCCTATCTGAATGGTAACAATATAAGTACTTGCTTGCACTTTTTACTCTTTGACAAGGTTTTAAATTGCGTTTGCAGTCGCAGTTATGTTGCTATCCTTAATATCGCAGAAAATTACGTACAAATGTAATTCAGCCACTATTGCGGTTGTAGAAGTCTCAAAACCTTAAAGTTGTAGCCCAAAAAGTGTTTGCAAACATTTTTTAGAGTTGATAGGCTATTTAGTCCCTACAATTTCAAAAAAAGTTCAATTTGGTCCCTAACTTTTCAAATATTTTTATTTAGTCCCATACTTTTACAAACGCGTATCAATTTAGTCCCTCTATCAACCACTGTTAGTTAACAGTGTTGATGGAGCTGACGTAGCAATTAAATGCTTGTGTGGCAAATTTGAGGGATTAAATTTAAAAACAAAAGAGTATCAATTTAGTCCCCCAAATTTCAATTTAGTCTCCAATATTTATGTGACACATGGCGGGTTGACATGGATTTACTTTTATGTTTGGGTGTTTCAATTTGGTTCCTCAAATTTGTCACATAAGCATTTAACTGCCAGATTGACACGGCAGCTCCGTCAAAACTGTTAACTGATAGTGGTTGACGGAGGGACTAAATTGACACAGGTTAGTAAAAGTAGGGGACTAAATAGAAATATTTGAAAAGCCAGGAACCAAGTTAAATTTTTTAAAATTTCAAGGACTAAATAGCCTATTAAGTCCATTTTTTTAAAACCTTACATTAAACATAACAAAATGTGGAAGGATTTTAATGAATGATAAAGGGAAAGAAGCTTACCCAATCAAGCATAGCTCCTTTTTGGTTAGATGCCTTTCCAAATTCTAAGGCTCTCAAACCTGTGATCAATTCAAGAAGCAGAATACCAAATCCAAAGACATCAGTCTTCTCTGAAGATTGTCCTGTGGAAAGATATTCCGGCGCGATATGCCCCACCGTGCCCCTCACCGCAGTCGTGACATGCGAATCTTGATGATCTAGAAGCTTTGCCAATCCGAAATCGCCAACTACTGCCTCACAATAGTCATCAAGCAATATATTTGCAGCTTTTACATCTCTATGTATTATCTTTGGATCACATTGCTCATGAAGGTATAGTAGTCCTCTTGCTGCTCCTAATGCAATTTGCTTCCTTGTTCCCCAATCCAACACTGGCTTAGCTGAAAATAACCAAAATTTGTATACATGAATCAGCCACTCAAATTAACTATTCAAATTTTACAACAACAACACTTTTTCTCACTAGTTGGTATTGACTAGAGCAGTAAAATTGGGCCACCTGGCCCGGCCCAACCCAGCCCATTGGGCCAAAATGCAAAAGACGATTGGGCTGAGCCCGCCCAATTACTTACTGGACTATGTTTTTGTAGCCCGGCCCAATACATTCAACTAAGGGGCCGACCCGGGACAATTTTTAACAAAGGAAATCACAAAAAAATATAAAAAAGCGGCCTCAGCCTGGCGCATGGGCCAATTGGGCTTGGCCTCTATTTAGCCAACCCAGCCCAGAACAATGGACCATTGGGCCGACCCATTAGCATGGGTCAAAATTGACACTAGTATTGACTGGATTGAAAAAACGATTGTCAAGAGTCTCACATCGGACGTGATATGGCTTTAAAAAGTGATTATAAGTAGGATTGAGTTAAGCCCAACCAAATTCTAAGATCAATATTATAATTTTCCATCATTAATCATTTCTAAAGTTATTAGTATGGAAATTCTACAGATGAGCTTACCCTTGAGACGAGAAGCGACGCTGCCATTCGACATGTAAGGGTAAACTAAAAGTCTTTCTGATGGTGTCATACAAAATCCATAGAGTTTAAGAAGGTTTCTGTGCACTGCCAAGCTGATCATTTCAACTTCAGTCTGAAATTGAATCTCTCCACCTTTGGCATTGCCATCATTAAGCCTCTTTACAGCAACAAAAGTACCATCTGATAGAATTCCTTTGTATACATTTCCAAAACCACCTTTTCCAAGTATGTTTTTGTTGCTGAAGTTGTGAGTAGCAATTTGAAGTTCTCTTAATTGAAACCTCTTCAAGTTTCCTAGGTACACTTCTTCATGATGCCGGTCTGCAAAGATTCGAAATTCAGACCGAAAATGAAGGAGCTAATACTATCATAACTGGATCAAATCAAATATATGATATATCAGCAACACATGTTACACATGAAAAATCCTGGATTATGATCTATGAAGCACTGAAATAGACACAGACACTGGCCACGACAACGACACGCAGACACCAGTTTTAATCTGAAAAAATAAATGTTTTTGAGGGAAATGTACCTTTAACATCATAGAATGCTTGTTGATTAAGCTTGTGCCTCCTCCATAGTACAAGTCCAACACCAAGGAATAACAAGCAAAGAAATCCAAGACTCAAACCAAAGGCAAGGACCATTTTGTGAGCTTTTGATTTACCTAATGGTATAGCATCTAGAGAAGGAAAGATATTTTCTATCAACATCAATACATAACATCAAAGTACAACATGTGGGAAAGTGATGTAAGATTGAAGAGAAAAATAATTCAATTTCTGAAAGGATCTTACTCTCAGAATTGTTTAAGTTCATAGACATAGGCATGAGTGTCATCCCAGGACACTTTGTTTCTTTTCCTAGAGTGCAAACTAGAGGGTTTCCAACAATGCTGAAATAACACATGGGAAGAATTTCAAAGTTAGTACTAAAGTTTTTGTATACTCCAATGACATTGACACATACATGTATGTGTTGTAAATAGAGTGTTTAGATTTAATAGTCAATTTAGTCCTCAAAATTTAGAAAAATTGTAGTCTCTGACATTAACAAAATTACTAATTAGTCTTTGACATTTTCAAATGTTATTCAATTTATTGAACTTAATATCAATTAAATCCCTGGCTTTTACAACTTAGTAACAGTTTGGTCTCTTGTATTTGGAAAAGTCGGGAACTTCATTGATATTGAGTTGTAAATGTCAGAGACCAAATAGACATCGATGGACTAAACTGAATAACATTTGGAAATGTTAGGGACTAATTGGTAATATTATTAATGTCAAGGACTAAATTGAACTTTTTTAAAATTTGAGGGACCAAATTGACCATTAACTCATTATATATGTATATATATATATATTTAGAGAGAGAGAGAGAGAGAGAGAGAGATTAACCTGAATGATTTGGCCAAGATTTTAGGTACAGGGCCACTCAGATTGTTGAAGGACAAGTCACTGAATTTATGAACACAAACAATTAATCTTTAGAAATTAGAAATACAGAAATTTACAAAATGAATTTACAAGGATGAAGTGAAAGAAAAAGTGATGAACATTACAGAAAAGCAAGTTGTGTCATGTTAGCCAATGACTCAGGACATTCCCCAGAAAAACTGTTATTATTAAGTCTCCTGAAACCACAAGTAATAGACTTATCAGCTCTACAAATCACGTTACTGATAATAATATATCCATATGAAACATCCTTAAAGTTCAACCATAGTTCATAGATGCTTACAGGTACTGAAGATTTCTCAGATTACCAAGAGAGTGAGGAATTTCTTCATTGAAAAAGTTATTAGAAAGATCAAGAGTTTCAAGCTTTGAAAGTTTTCCTAACTCTGAAGGAATTGGTCCAGTTATATTGTTATTCTGTAACACCCTGAAAATTAGTCCATAACACACAACTTAGTATCAATTGAAATTGAAAGCACGGACACTGACAAGAACACGGACACAAACAAAAACACGGACACACAAACATCGATTTTAATTCAAAAAATGCAAGTAATTAAAGTGTCAGTGTGGCACGTCTTCAACCTGAAGTGTCGGTGCTAGATTTATATAAACAACAAAACATACATCATTTTGAGAATTCTAAATTGCATAGTTCATTCTAATTACTTACACAGTTTGAAGATTGGTTAAGTTTCCTATACTTGGAGATAGAGTACCAGATAAATTTTGACTTGGAATTCCACTGCAGAAAACAACACCAGATTCATCAAACAAATACAGCATTTTCACAGTACAATTTTTATAGATTAAACATTTTATCTTAAGCTTTGTGTTTTAACTTCAAATATAGAAAAGTGAAGAGAGAGAGAGAGAGAGAGAGAGAGAGAGAGAGAGAGAGAGAGAGAGAGAGAGAAACTCACAGGCTAATAACAAGGTTCTGAGGTGAACAAGTAACCATATTCCAACTACATGGATCAACAGCATCACCATCCCAATTATCTAGAATACCATGAGGATCCACTAGAGAAGTTTTTATTCCCATTAAAGCTTGCACTACATTAACAAAACACATACAAAGATCCACTTCAAAATTTACCTTATTATTCAACTCATTTGAGAAAACAACAAAATTTCCAAATTTATTACCTTCAAAGTTAATACCCTTAGGAGAAAGCAAAGCATTTGTAGAGCTCCAAAACAAGAACAATGCAATAAAACAAAGAATGGCTTCTCCTCTTAGCATCTTCATTCAATTGGAATTTCCAAAGAATAGATATTGAAATGGAAAGAGTTCTCAAATGGGTGTTTTTCAAAGTAAGAAAGAAACACTCTTGCTTGCTTTTCTTGCCAGAATCACATTTCACACAAAAATCTTGTGTCAGAAACACACAAATAAAACAAGACAGGTTCATGAATATGATATTTTAAAGAGGCTAGCATGCCTGCCACTGAGTCGGGTTTTGTAATAATCAAGATAATATGCAAAATAAGAATAAATTGCCTTTAAAATGAAACCAAATGAATGTAAAATGGATTGGAATATATGGTAAGGAGAGAATTGGAAATTCACTTAATGTGCTAATCATGCACATGCCAATAAAGCAGAAAGAACTTTTACCAATTATTTATTCAAACCATAGTATATAAAGCCAAAAAAATATTAAAAAAAAAAACTGGAACATGATGGATATCATGTCATCATAAATATTTTATTAATTAATTTTTAGACACATATATAAAATAGTATGAAAACAGAATGCTTTTATTCCTGTTTTGGTTCAATAAAGCCAAAAATATCTATATTTTATTCCATAGTGAAGGGAAATTACTCAAAGAACCTTTAACTCATAAGTTGAGTAATAGCTTATGTATAAGATGGACATTAGATTGTGCTTGCTTGGTGCTTTGAAGAATCCAACATTCTCTGAGTTTGGCCGTTCAATAAAGTTCCAAACCATCAATTTTTTTAAACCAAAGTATTGAGAACATAGGAATCTCGAGGTTGTGGATGTTCTAGGGGATTGGGATTGATAATGGATTTGGTCACCCACTACATTATGATGACTCATGAAGATCTATGGTGGTTTTTTATTTATTATAAAGTTAGTTATATACTATTGGAAATTGCTAGTTGATGTTCTTATAATATTCCCGAGTGGAGAAATAGAAGTGACTAGGATTGGATTAGTGATGAAATATTTGATTAAGTTAGATGAGGTTAGAGATTTAATTATTATGGAGGTAGAGGTACTATACTATTTGAGAAATTTTAAGTAGCTCTATGATGTAAAGAAATTTCTAATTCAGTTATGTTTCTTGATAAATTTCCGCTCCGACTCGTTTGAGTTTGGGTCGGACAATATGTTGACGGTCTTACATCAGAGGTGATATGGCCTGAAAAAGAGTTTATAAGTGAGAGATATCTCTCACTCTACAAGCCAGTTTTGTCGGGTTGAGTTAGACTCAACCCAAATTCTAAGATGGTATTAAAGCCTATTTAAGATTTGTTGAGCCATCCGCTATCAGGCTACTCGAGTTACACTCCAGTTGTCTAGTCATGGGCGTGAGAGGGTGTGTTGAGAGTCTCACATCATATGTGATAAGGCATGAAAAAAAGTTTATAAGTGGGAGGTATCTCTCACTCTACAAGTTGGTTTGTATGGTTGAGTTAGGCTCAACACAAATTCTAAGACAATATACAAGATAACCTATGTAGGCATGGTACTGCATGCATTGTGACTTCGGCCCAAGGGGCAACTAGGCATGAGGTCATGAGTCATGTCAAGGTACATAGTGACGTGTCATTATATCCTAAGCATTCACACTACATGACAAATAAGGTTGTGCGGTCTCCAATTCGGTCTCCAATTCAGAACCATGCGTAGGGGACACGTTCTCTCCCCTTAAGAACCTTGACGCAGGAGGCACTGCAGGGCACTTAGAACACTCTATGGCCGACATAATCTAACTTGGGTGTCATAATGTCTTTGCAAGTACACCCACTCTCGACAGCTGAATCTGTCACTTACCACACAGATCATAGAAGGCGCATACCCGAGTCCCATACCTAGACTAATGCAGGTTCCTAAACTAACATTTCATTTGTAGTTAAGTTCTAATGTTATGACTATGTGACTAAACCGTTTTATTTCAAGGAGTTGTCTTCAAATTAACTAAACCTAAATTTAATTTTTTCTATTATAATTATAATTAAGCATAAAAATAATACATAAATATAAAATTTTATCAAAAATATGTAATTGAACATATTAATAAAATTTGTATATTATTTTTTAATTAATTTTTTCACACTTGTTTCTTTAACCATTATTACAATAACACTTGTTAGCATTTCTCTCACTTTCATATAGGAGTATATAATTTATATATATATATATATATATATATATATATATATATATATATATATATATATATATATATATATATATATATATATATATATGATCTTTGTTTTGGTGTAAAACTAGTGTTTTACCCTGCATACGCACGGGTGATACTGTATGGTCGGTGTATTGTCATGAAGTCCTAATAGTAATTTGGAAGATAATCATAAGTTGTAAAAAATGTCCAAAATGTATGATTTGAAATTCAAAGTGGAAAGAGATAGGTATTATGTCATATAACATACAAATGAAAATTATATTGAGTCGAAGAAATTAAAGGAGATTGACAATCAGAATTACATTGATCCATAATAATGTATTTGGACATTAGAGGTAAAATATGCATCACCGTTGACCCTCCCGTTTGCATCCTCGTTGGCCCTCCAGTTGGCACTCCCGTTGGCGCTCTCGTTGGCGCTCCCGTTGACAGTCTCGTTGCCGCCCTCGTTGCCACTCCCGTGCGGCTCACGAAAAAAGAAAATGAGATTTAATTATTGATATTTAAATTTGCTAGCATATTATGTTTAATTTAATCATATTAATTTAATTATAAAAATTTATTTTGTAATTTTTTGTAGGGGTTAAAGATTTTTTTTGACAAATAGTAGTGGTTAATTTAATCATACTAATTTCATTATAAAAAGTTATTTTGTAATTTTTGGTAGGGGTTAAAGTTTTTTTTACAATTCTTAGTGGTTTAAATTCAATGATTTTAATAGAGAGATTATAGTAAATAGTAAATTTTAGCTTATTTAATTATTGAGTATAATATTAATTTAATAATTTAATTTTTTTACTAAAAATTATTTTTTAAACTTTTGCTAAAGGTACGTCTTATTTTTTACAATGGATAGTGGTTAAAATCATTATTTTTACCGTTGTCAAAAGAAATTATTAATTTTAGTAGTTTGAGTAAATTATAAAAATAGTAACTAATCGATTTATAGTATGGTTTTTTTATAAAAAAAAGGGAATTTATTTAAATAAATAGTGACAAACGGGGATTTTTTTAATGTTTTTGACTAAAAAACTAAAAAAAATGATGAAAAATGACTTTTTTAAAAAAAGCAGATTTTTTTAAAAAAATTGTATAAAAAAAACAGTTTTTAATTTTTGTAATAAAAAACAGTTTTTAAAATATTAATTAAATCATATTTTAAGATTATGAAAAATACTTTTATATAAAAAACTGTTCTTAAAAACAAATATAAAAATAAGTTTTAAAAAAAAGCAGTTTTTTACAAAAAAACAATATTTAAAATAAAAAAAATTGGTCAAAAAAATCTGTCAGAAAAAAAAAATTAAATTTTTTTTTTTAAAAAATTGTAAGATGTCTAAAAATGTAAATGTGTTAGTACTTGTTTTTATTAAGTTAGATGACACGGGTCAGCGTGTCAGGCAGCGTGACAGCGCGTCAACGACTGCAGATTTTTTTTAAGCTGCAAAACAGTGACATTTTTGTCTTTTAGTGCTGCTTTTACCATTTTACCTTTATTTTGTGACAAATGTCAAATTTGTAAGATGTCTAAAAATATAAAGGTGTCTAAAAATGTAAAGGTGGTGGTAGTTCTTTTTATTAAGCTAGACTAGAAGATGAGTTAGAAGATTAAGTTAGAGTAGAAGAGTAGATGTTGGTCATGGCATTGGTATGGGTGTGCTTTATAGATTCCATAAAACCATTATCAGCACCATCACAGTTGGTGCTTTATAAATTTTACTGTCTTTGAAAATTCCTCGGTTGACACTCATTCCCCTAAAATTGTACAAAGAGAGTAAAATTTTCAAAAGCAAAAGCTGCCATTCCTTTCATTCTCTCTCTCTCTCTCTCTCTCTCTCTATCACCTTTTTCTAAGTTCCAAACATTGTTTTTTCTTCTCATTATCATGTTTCTTTCTTTTTAGTGTGCCTCATATAGCTCACTTATTATGATCTCAATAGTGTGTGTACACTATCCCAAGTCCCCCCCCCCCCCCCCCCCAAGCTCAAAAAAGACGCATGCTCAATTATAGTGGGACGGACATTGATTTGCTTTGATCCATACACAATTATTTATTACTAATCAGGTAAAAGCAATTATAAGTATTTTCAGTACTTAACTAAAAAAGTATTTTCAGTAGTATATCTAGGACTGTGAGTTAAGGAGATCAAACTATTTAATTTCACAATATTTTAAATTATAATATAAATATAACAACATATATAAGTATTAAAATCATAAATTTTGATATATCTTTATTCCAAAAAAAAATATTAATATATGTTATCAAATAAAGTAGATATAGATTTATAATTATTCTCTAGATACAATAAATTATGAAAAGATATATTAACATTGTAATATTTTGAAATATCTTCTCATGAATTCTCGGTTACCCTTTATTTTCCTCTTTACAAAATGCACTCACAAACCGAATTCATTTAAAACTATATATTTTTTTTTTTGATAAGCAAAACGAATTTATAAAGGAGGGCACTAGGGGTGCCTCAACCCGTTTACACTTAGCATAACGATTTCAAGCAAGCTGAGGGATTGGCATTCCATTCCTCAAAATCTACCCTCCCTTGATGTGCTACTTTATTAGCTATCCACCCCCAAGACAACCCTTTTACATGTTGTATCATTTGATTTACATTTGGTATTGCCCCCTTGAAAACAACCCGGTTCTGATTCACCCAAATCACCCAAATCACAGCTACCCAAACCAAATAACGGATTTTCCTATTTTTCTTCCCTTCAACAACTAATCTATGCTTCAATAGATGATCTCAAGCACCGTTACATTGTACCTGTTGCAAACCAAGCCATTCAAATATTCATTTCCACAACTTATCCGAGACTTCGCAATCAAAAAAGAGATGAATCGAATCTTCATCCATTCTAAAACAGAAACACAGCAAGAACTCGGATGAAAATTAATAATGCCTCTTTGTTTCATTTAAAACTATATATGTCTGCCCAACGAACATAACCCAAGTTTGGATGACTTATCACCAAATTTTACTTTCTCAACATTTAATTTCATTTAAATTTGGGATGACTTATCACCAAATTTGTAAATGAAGGAAAAATGAAAAAAAAAAAATACATTCAAAATTGTCTGAATGAAACTAAAATGACGTAAAGTCTGTTGGTAGGGAAAAAACACGATGTTAAAAAGGGGTTGAAAAAAGTGTTGGAGTGAGAATGAAGAGAGTGCATTGATGAAAATGAAATAAGCTCCCAAAAAGCAATTGGTGTGTGCGCTCCAAGACTTTTTTTTTTGTGGCAAAAAAGAGGTAGGGGAGTCTCGTTAAAACCTTTTGATGCAAACTCTCCTTAGGGAAAATCATCTAAAAGGAAAGAGGACTCCCCCCTGTTATTGTTAAAAAAATAAAAAATAATGAGAGTAACAGAGAGACCAAGGGGGGACTAGACTAAAACCCTTGGCAGGAACAAACGTTAGTGAAAGCGGTAAAAATGAAGAGCTAACCTATTACGGGTAAAGTCTTCTAAAGCAAAAGTAGGCAACAGCGCCCACCAATTAAAACCCTGACTAATAAACCCGTAATTAGCTAGCTTATTGCGCAAGAATTTCCCTCTCGGTAGATGTGAGAAATAAGAAAACTCATCCTCTTAGTTATATCAATGCAATTACGCCATCTATTTCTAAGTCTCCAAGGAACTAAACCAATGGATTTATAGAAGCCACTGCAAGAGAAGAATCACATTCGATCCAAAGCTTGTACCAGCCTCTTTTAAAAGCAACTTCAATCGACTTCATAACAGCCAAGATTTCAGCTTCAAAAGCAATAGCAATGCCTGCATAATCAGAGAAACAACCCATAATTGCCCCACTTGATTCACGGAACAAACCACCATAAGCCGTAGGACCAGGGTTTCCACGGGAGGCCCCATCAGAGTTGCATTTAACCCAACCGCACAAAGGTTTATGCCATGGGGGAGAAGTGCTTAAGGAAACGAAACTCATCAGGGGAATTCGAATTCACCCCTGTAGAGATGTGGTCGGATAAAGAAACTGCAGCAGAGATGAGATGAAGGCATCTTTCAAAAGGAATAGAAACATTACTGAAGCAAACCTGATTCCTACCATACCAAATGACCCAAATAATGTGAGCAATGGCAGAGAGAACCATGCCTAGGATCTGGGGGCTCCAAGATTTGTTGCATATATTAAGCACGGAATGTATGCTACTAACATCTATGGAGAGATGGAGAAGATCCCCTAACCAGCGCCAAAATTTAGTAGCAAACTCGCAATGCAAGAAAAGGTGATCAACAGTCTCATTAGTTTTTCCACACAAGCTACACACTGAGACGACCGTGCAACCTTGGGATCTTAGATTTTCATCAGTAGGCATTTTTTATGAATGAGTCTCCAAAGAAGAAATGACTTGGAGGGGGGAATGACCTGATTCCAGATAATGTTTCCCCAGCTAACTGTGGAGCCTGAAGGGTTGAGGTAAACACTACAAAAAAACACAGGATAAGCGACGGAAATTAGCGAGGGAAACCAAATCTGTCGCTAAAAATTACGTAGCGACGGAAATTAGCGAGGGAAACCAAATCTGTCGCTCAACATGGCGTAACGGCCTGTCGCTAATACTGACGTGACCGTTGCGCAGACCTTGGAATGCGTGAAATTTCAAATCCGTCGCTAATGTTCCGTCGCAACCCTCTGACATGATCGTTGAGCAGACCTTGGAATGCGTGAAATCGCAAATCCGTCGCTAATTACTGAATCCGTCGCTACGGATCCCTCACTAAAGTCACTTAATTTTTTAAAACTGAAACCCTCTTCTTCTTCTTCTTCTTCTTCTTCTTCTTCTTCTTCTTCTTCTTCTTCTTCTTCTTCTTCTTCTTCTTCTTCTTCTTCTTCTTCTTCTTCTTCTTCTTCTTCTTCTTCTTCTTCTTCTTCTTCTTCTTCTCTTTTCTCTTCTCTCACTCATTTCTCTCCTCCTCCCTCACGAAACCACTGCCACCACCACCAATACCTTTCCATTTTCACCACCACCACCATCATTCGCCTTTTCTCTCACTCACGAACATGAACCATTGAATAGGTCTCTCTCTAACCCTCTAACCGTCAATACCTCTCCATTTTCTCTCTGTTTTCTCTCCGTTTTCACCACAATATGGGGTAAGTTTTTGTTCTAAGTTGTTCCCATGTTCATTGTACTCATTGTAATTATTTTTTTGTTCTGATTTTTCTTTGTTCTGTTTGCACTTAGGACTTTTTGGGAGCGATCGAACGCATTTTGATTTGGTGGAGCTGTTTCTCTTGCCGGAGCTGTTTCTGTTTCTCTTGCCGGAGGTGTTTCTGGTATAGTAATTTTGATTTTCGAGCTGCAAATTTAGTGGAAAAGCAGGTATTTCAGCTGTCAAACTTTTAATTATTAGGAATAGGAGTTGAATTGTTCTTGCTTGTCATGATTTTTTGTTGTTTATTTGTTTTTGTTCTTCAAATTTAATGGGAAAAACATTGAATTTTTATTCTTAAGGGTAAATTTTTGGATGAATTTTATATTGTTAAGCTTGAATAAATTCTGAATAAGTGTTAGTTTTCAATATTGGAAATGTATATTATTTGGGGGTAAATTGTTGCACAACTCATTTGTGTATTGTTGTTTGATGTTTGATTAACCCCAGGTTAGATGACTATATTGGAAGTTGTTATTGTTGTTGATGGAAAGGGTGAGGTGCTGTCCCTCACCTCATATTTTGCTTGAAATCATCTCCATTGAGATATATGCGAGACTATACTAACAATTTTAACGTAGGAAGTTAGAAATAATTTCCTTCACTACTTATATGGAAAAGGGTTTTGTTTGTTCTATCCTTAACCCCCATATTCTGCTCGAAGATGTAGAAGATGAAGAAGATGAAGACTTTTTGAATCTTATTAGTACCACATAGATAGTTTGATTAGTTTTAATCTATGCATGTTGTTGATTGTTCATCTAATTTTAATTATTAATATATATCACATTTCGTTTATCATTATTGTACGTTGTTGTTGTATTTAAATTTATTTATTAATATATATCATTATATATTTTTCTTGCGTTTCGTTTTTTCATTGATATGCATCCAGGAGGAGGTTCTGACCCGCCGAGAGATGTTAGGGAGAAGAAGATAGCTGAACCTAGAAGGCGTCGTCGAGTTCGTGAGGTCGTACTTAATGCAGGGGATACATTTATGGGGATGCCCCCAGACCACCACTACTGTTGGAGGAGCTGGGACTTCAGGTTCTGCTCCAGTTGCTTCACCTGTTGGTCATTCTCCCTCCGGCCCCAATTGGTATCCTATAAACCCATCTAGCACACCAGCATCCTATGGGTATTTTATGGCCCCACCTCTGCAGCATCCTATGGGCACACCAGCAAGGTATGTGGGCCCACCTCTACAGCATCCTATGGGCACTATAGTCGGGTTATCTATGCCTACACCCGAGGTACATACTGATCAGTCCCTACAGGATGATCATTCTGACCCCCATGGTCATACTGATTCAGAGCCATTATCATCCGGGTCGGAGAATGAGGAGGTGGTTGTCGACCTTGATGGTCGACGTTGCAAAGTCATATATCCCTTTGGCGATGCGTAAGTATTGTTTGACTTTTTTAATTTAAATTAATTGTTTGACGTGTATATATGTTTGTTAATTATGCAACGACTTAATTATGCAGGTTTGTTAGATTGAAGACTCCTTCATCAGCGATCACTCATGTCATTAAGAAACTCTATTTTGGAGAGTATCATGAAAAGGTGACAAAAATCGATAAGAGGAAAAAGAAAGATTTTGTAGACTTGTTTAGGGTAAATATCAATTATGTCGTTACCTATATTGATAATTTTAATATATTGTTTAATGTTTAATATAATTACTAATACATATTTTGATTATGTTTAATACAGACCAAAGTGACTTGGAGACCCGGAAGATGATGAATTGGTGCCGAAATTTTTTTGGACTAGATTGGCAAAGCAATTGGCGGACTTGCTCTACAAATTGCGCGGTAAAAATGAAAGGCCGAGGTATATCCCTCAAGAAGTCTGGGATCAATACCAGGAAGTTTGGAGAAGTGAGAAATTCAAAAGAAATGCTGAAAAAGCGAAGGAAAATCGGAATTCAGAAAAGGGTGGCTCGCTTCACACTTGTGGCTCCGTCAACCAAGCTCAGCATGCTATGAGATTGGTAGGTTATTTTAAAAATATTTGTACTATTTTAGTTTAGTTAGGGCGATTAGTTACCAATATTTGAGAATTTGTTTCATTTTTACAGAGTAAGAAGGTCGGACGCCCTCTTACTATTGCTGAGCTGCATAAGGCCACACGTGTCAGGAAGGATACCAAGACTTATGTTGATGAGCGCTCGAGGACCACTCAGGTAAATATAACTTGATTTATATTATATAATGTTTTCTTAAAATGGAGCGCTTATTATGCTATGTTTTGTGGTTATGCAAAATAGGAGAAACATTATGAGACGATGTTTGAGCCGACTCAGGGGAGCTGGAACCCTGAGTCACTTGGTCCACTGACTCCTGAGATGATGGCTTTGGCAAACCGCAACTGGGAGAAGTTGGTAGGGGGATGTATAAGAATCGTATGTATGGTACGGGGCCCTTGGCCTCAAATTTCAGATTTGAGGATGATCAGTTGGACACCAACGGACCCTCTAGTAGTCGACCTCCTCATTTTTCCGCTGAGACAGAGCAGCTCAGGCAGCAAATAGAGGAGATGCGTGCTCAACACCAGCAGGAGATACAGGAGATGCATGCTCACCACCAGCAGAAGCAGGGTCAGACTATGAAAGATATGCAGGCAGACTTCTATAGGTTTGCACGCCAGTAGGAGAAGCTGTTAAAGTACTATAAGAGCTTGAAGCCAGATGCGTCTGAGGAGTCCGAGTCTGATGACGGCCCGTATTAGTATTATGTTGTTATTTGCTGTTTTGGAATATTATATTATTGCTGTTTTGGGCATGTTTAGAATTTGGATTGTTATTGCTGGTTTGAACTGGTTTAGGATTTGGATATTTTGGTATTGCTGGTTAGTTTGGATGTTGATTTGGATATTTGGTACTAGTTTGGACGGATTTTATTTGAGTATTCCTGAAATTGTGCTGCATTTGATATATAGTTATTATAAAAAAAGCAGGTTTTCAAATTTTGGACACGTGGCATAAAATAAAGCAGTTTTTTATAAAAAAAATTAAATTAGCTAAGGATTTGCCCTCACTAAAATCTGTCGCTAATATTTGGACACGTGGCCTTCAGAATTAGCGACGGCAATTCCCTCACTAAATTCTGTCGCTATTTAGCGACGGAATTTCCCTCGCTAAATTCCCTCACTAATACTCAGCGACGGAACCAAATTTTCGTCGCTAAATACTAGCAAGGCCCTTTTTAGCGAGGGAATTTTTCTGTCGCTAATTCCCTCGCTAAGTCACTTTAGCGACGAATTTTGGAGGTTTAGCGACGGAAATTTCCGTCGCCTATCCTGCTTTTTTTTGTAGTGAAAGGAAAGCATCTTTTAAGCTCATTGTACCATCAGTAGAATGCTTCCAGACAAGAGCATCTTCCCCTGGATCAAAAGGGATGGCGATCTGTTGAATATCAGTCAAGATAGAAGGACAAGCCGCGATCAACCTTGGAGGAATGCTCCAAGCATGTTCAACAATAAAGTCTTTAACCGAGGCTCTCAACAGAGAAGACGTACTATCAGGGAGGTGCAATAACTTAGCTAAAGGACGAGAAAGCCAACATTCTGTCCAAAAATTTATTTTACTACCATCTCCAAGGTTCTAGCAACTACCATCAATATCAATATTAATAAATTGTCTAATACCTGGCCAAATAAAAGACTTTGCATAGTGCCCAATAAGTTTGTTGTGCCTGATAAATCTAGCACGTAATAGCTTGGCCCACTGAGAGGGAGAAGACAGCATATCAAAGCTAAGCTTCAACATAGAGGCCTCATTTAAAGACCTCAGGGATCGAATGTCAAGACCACCAACCGACAACGGAGAGCAGACTTTGCCCCAAGCAACAGTTACTACCTTACGCTGATCAATGCGACTAGACCAGATAAAATTTCTAATACAACGATCCAAAGACTTTAGGAGAGCTATAGGCCACATATAAACATGAAAGCTGTAGATTAACATACCATGAATGGAAGATTTCACTAACTGGACTCTTCCCATGATAGAAAGTAGAGATCCCTTCCAAGCAGATAACTTACTTGTGATTCTATCAGCTAAGGGTTGTAAGTAAGCAGTTTTGGGTTTACCTTGGAAAATGGGCACACCGAGATAATTAAAAGGTAACGTGCCATAAGAAAAATCCAGAAACCGTCTGAGACGAAGCTTTCTAGCAGGCGACATATCCTCAGTAAAGAACTTACATTTACCCAAACTAAGATGCTCCAAAGACTTAGAATGATGGTGAAATATGGAAATATGTATCTATTTTAACTATAAATAAATAAAGATAAGTACAAATAATAAAGTAAAGAACTAATTCAAATAAAGTAATATATTCAGATTTTGTTCTTGCGTAGAAGTGGAGGGACCGACTTCTTAGCAAGCTAGGATTTCTCCGTGAATAAGAGTGTGTTCTTCCTCGTGTCTGAAGGGACCTTTTGTAGGGGTTGAACCATAACGGACGTGAACGCTTGTCTCAGAGTGATTGACTCCCCCTTGTCTGTCAAATCCGCATATGATTCAGTATTTTTCTCTGGTATGTGCGAGTTGGATCTCAACCGGGTCGGGCTAGTTATGCTAGTGTGACAAGTCCATACCCATAAGGGCGACCTACTCGTATCCAGTGTGTAGGGGGAGACTTACTCATTTCTTGTATGCAAGAGGGAGACTTACTCATCTCTTGTGTACAGGAGGGCGACTTACATATATTTGGCATGTGCAGGAAAGAGACTTACTTATATCTTGTGTGCAGGAGAGTGACTTACTCAAGATGAATGAGTATGAGGTAGACTTACTTATAGCCAGTAGACTTGGGCGACTTTCTCATGTGGGATACCGGGGTCTCATGGGGTGACTCCAACTATCTCAGTACACATCCCGCCAAGCACAAGGCCTGTAAAGGGTGAAGTGGTTTGTAAAGTAATAGAGGTGGTTCATGTACTCCAATGCACACAAGGGCGACTTGCTCATGTCTATTACACAGCCCCTCAAGCACAATGCCTTGTAAAGGGCGTAGTGGTTTGTTGTCCTTACATGGACATCTCATGTTGATGTCCCCATCAATGCTTAGTGTTGAGTTTGATGTGTTGGGAAAGTTCCACTGTCTTGGTTCTGTTGGGTTGCTGGGTTCCTTCATTTAGGGAAACTTGGACCATCTCGGTACACATCCACCCAAGTACGAGGCCTTGTGATGGCAATGTGGTTTTTTGTTCGTACAGGGTCATGCCTAATTGATTTACATGGTGGTCCATTACTATTAACACTTTTGAGTATCAGGGTCTTACATAGTTGCCCCTAGTGAAGTTTCCTCTAGGTCTTAAGTAGTCTCCCCTTATTACCAATGTTGTTATTAGGTCGTCCTTAATTTATCCGTATTACGTTTCCTTCAAGTGTGAGATCTTACATAGTCTCCCCTTAGCGCTGAGGTTGTTATTAAGTCACCCTTTATGGATTAGGGTTTTTGATAATCGCCCATTTTTTCTGTATGGTCTCTCTTTATGTAGATTCCTACGCCACCGACTTTGTCTTCAAGTATACAGCCCTTTGTGGGTCTTACCTAATCACTATGTTAGTTCAAGGTCTTTATTGGTCTTTTGTACTGCCCTTCATGGAGGGTCTTATGTACGTGCCTTGTTAGGTCAAGGTCTTTACTGGTCACCTGTACTGCCCCTTATGAATGGTCTTTGTTGGTCACATGTACTACCCCTTATGAATGGTCTTATGTACGTGCCTTGTTAGGTCAAAGTCAGTCTTTATTGGTAGCCTGTACTGCCCTTTATGAAGGGTCTTATGTACGTGCCTTGTTAGGTCAAGGTCTTTGTTGGCTGCCAGTACTGCCCATTATGAAGGGTCTTATGTATGTGCCTTGTTATGTCAAGGTCTTTGTAAGTCACCCTTTGAGATTAGGGTCATGTACTTGGGTTTGATGGTTTTTGCCTTCAAATTTCCCCTAAGGCAGTTGACCTATTTAGTCAGGCCGCCTTTTATTGTTCTTTGAGGTTGCTTTGTACAAAGAGTTTACAATGTCTCCTATTTACTATCATCGCCTTTTGGCGTTCTTTCAATCAGTTGTACACATAAAAACAAATAAAATACATATTGGGATTCGATTTACCGAAATGTTAGATTCAGAGTGTAATGGAGAAATTCATAACCCAATAAATATACTAACAATGAATCACATTAGACAGAAAAGGAATTGACAAAAAATGGAATCTGGGAGCCACATGTGTGGTCCGGGCAGATGACTTCTTTGAGGTCCCCCGCTCTAAGCTCTACTGCCCGTGCCTTGGTAACGGGAGACCTCTATCGAAAAACCTTGAGCTTGTGTACCACAGACGACCTCTGTCGCAGAGCTTGAGGACTACGAGTAACCTCTGTCTCGAATATTGAGGCTTGGGGGTGACCTTTGTCGCAGATTTTGAGGACTGCGGGCGAGGGGATCTTGAGCCCATAGTCTACCTCCTACACACTGGATACTAGTAGGTCGCCCTTATGGGCCTGTACCTATCACACTAGCATTACTAGCTCGACACGGTTGAGATCCAACTCACACATATTAGAACAAAAGACCTAACCTTATGCGGCCTTGACAGACAAGGAGGAGTCGATCACTCTGAGACAAGTGTTCCCCTCCGTTATAGTTCAACCCCTACAAAAAGTCCTCTTAGACATGGGAAAGAATACACTCTTACTCACATAGAAACTCTAGCTTGCTGAGAAGCCGGTCCCTCCACTTCTACGCAAGAACAAATTTTAATTAGTGAATCTATGTAATTATATTATAAAAAACATCTACTTATAGTTTGTAAATTAGATAAGTACAAATATATCACTAGAGTAACTAATGAAATATTACATGAACACTATTTTTGATTTAAAAAACTAGTAAATATATTGTCCACTGAGACGCGCAATTTTCCATGTAACTTACCATTTTTTAGGATCAACTTTTTTAAAATAAAATGTTTAATAATATCTAATTGAAACTGTGTAGTGAGGAATAATTTATGATATTAGGTTTCCCTAAAAAAATATAAGGTGTTTCAAAAAATATTCAATCACTTTCAAAAAATATTCAATCACACCAAAAATATATTTTACTTTACTTTAATACTTTGCATTTTCTAAAAATAAACTAACTATTATTAATTAATGTTTCCGGATATTTTTGTAAGTATTGTTGTATCAAAATACCTATTACAAATGTTCAATATTATATATTATATATTTATCTAATTCAGACCTAAATTAAACTTTTATATTTTATATATTTAGGGCAAGTATAAAATTTGGCTTTTAGGCTAGGAAATTAAAAAACTAATTTGAAATATTTTTAAAATACATAAATTATACACTGAAGATTTTTTTACTAGATAGGGTATTAGATCAAATATTCAATAGAAAAACAAACGTATTAAAAGTAAACATTATTTTATCTGCGACTATCTAAATAATATATATATATATATATATATTCTAAAAATATTTTAAATATAATATAAGAACATATGCGTAATTGCTTAAAAGAATATTGTATACTCATGCACGACAGTAAAATAGGCTAATATTTATCTTTTTTTTTTGTCGAGACCAGGGTATCCACTGCGGAACGCCGTGATTAATCCCCTCGCTGGATTGAAGGCACCTCGAAGGGCGGGACAGCTTGCCATGCTAATATTTATCTAATCATGAGGAGATAATTTTTTTCTTTATAGAATACCTAAAATCTCATTTTCATGCTTGTAAAAAAAACATTTCCGGCCTTTGCAATTCTTTTAAATTCGAATCATGCACTAGCATGATACTTATGGTTTCCAAAGGATAATTTAAAGAGAATATGAGATGTAATTATTAATTAATAAGCAATAAAACTAAAAGGTAATTAAGGCCAAAGTCTTAATAGAGGGTACTTAAGAACAAAGAAATCAATTGGAAAACAGCAAGGAAAAGAGCTCACGGAAACTAGTGGCCAACAAAAGGTACCAATAGAAGAAAAAAAATTGACCTAACATAAGAAAAGAAAATAACACAACAAATAAATATTATATAAACTGACAAAATAAATTCACAAATTAAGGACCTATATGAAGGGATAACAGCTAGACTGAAATTGTCCATTTCGCACCTCACCTCACCTCACTACAAGGTAAAAGGACCTTATAACCTTTGATGAAGTATCAAGTTAACCCTACATTTATCTTCATTTTTTTATGTCTTTTCTACCCTTTGTCTTTGCCTATGGAGGTCACTTTATAGTGCTATCATAGTCAAGGACACCAAACAAGACAAGCCTTGAAAAGCTGCCATGTGTGAAGTGACTTGGATTTGACACGTGTCCTATGGAAATTGGACACGGTTTATTAGCTTCTTGAAACCAAGATGCACTAGCTCACTACCTATCTTTTTTGTCTAAATGGTTACAATATTAGGAGAATGGAGGAGGGAGAAGTGGAACATTCTAGTGTTGAACTCACCTTTTAAGCAATATTGTAAGAGCAGTATTGTAAGAGCCGGATGGAGTCAGGCTATTCAACCGGTTGGACTGGAAATCGAGGAGTTTGGTGGTTTGTTCAATCTCATTTGAATTGTAGTCTTATTGAACCGTCCAAAAATGTTTTTTTTGATATTATTAGTTTACTTTTTCTTTCCAAAATTTTTTATTTTTGTTTTATTTTTTATTTAATTATTACTCATATATCCATCTCTTTAAAAACATTGTTTTTAAGTATCTATATAATATTTACATGTATTTTACTATTGCCTATTTATTTAAATAGTCGCGCTATTGGAACACACTAAAAGTCGACGATAAAATAGATGATTAACGGTGTTCAAATATATGGTCAATTAATTATGTTTACACTACAAAAAAAACAGTGTTTAGCGACGGATTTTAGCGACAAATATGTGGTCCGTCGCTAAAATCAAAATTAGCGACGGAATGAAAACAATGTCTTTAGCGACGGAAATTGGCTAAATTAGCGACGGATTTAACATGGCGCGAAACTTGAAAATTTTGGTTCGAATTAGCGACGGAAATCCGTCGCTAAATCTGTCGCTAATGTTTGGAAAATTGTGCCACTGACCGTTGCAGTTGATTTGACACGTGACAGACATTAGCGAGGGAAATCCGTCGCTAACGGGTAATTTTTTTTTATAAACCCGAATCCTTCGTCTTCCTCTTTCATTTCTTCCTCTTCCTCTTTCATTTCTTCCTCTTCTCCGTTTTTTCCTCTCTTTCATTTCTTCCTCTTCCTCTTTCATTTCTTCTTACCACCACCACCACCATCATCTTCTCCCTTCAACACCACAACACACCATCCTCTTTCATTTCCTCCTCTTCCTCTTTCATTTTTTTTCCTTCTCCATTTTCCTCTCCTCTTTCATTTCTTCCTCTTCCTCTTTCATTTTTTCTTACCACCACCACCATCATCTTCTCCCTTCAACACCACACCACACCACACCACCACCACACCATCCTCTTTCATTTCCTCCTCTTCCTCTTTAATTTCTTTTCCTTCTCCATTTTCCTCTTCCTCTTTCATTTTTTCTTACCACCACCACCATCATCTTCATCTTCTCCCTTCAACACCACACCACCACCACCACACCATCCTCTTTCATTTCTTTTCCTTCTCCATTTTCCTCCCCAACCCCTTATCTCTCCCTCTCTCTATCTGAGATTAGCGTTTTTTTTTTTAAAAAAAAGAGATTAGCGACGGATTTTAGCGACGGATTTCCGTCGCTAAAGTTGGTCAGTGTCACTGTCAAATCAGCTGAAACGGTCAGTGTGCACAGTGTTTAGCGACGGATTTTAGCGACGGATTTTCCGTCGCTAATTTTAGCGACGGATTGTATTCCCTCGCTACCCAATTAGCGTCAAGTGATTTAGCGACGGAATTGGTCTGTCGCTAATTCCGTCGCTAACAGTCAGTAGCGAGGGAAAAACATGCATTAGCGAGGGAAAAATCCGTCGCTAATGCGCTGTTTTTTTGTAGTGTTAGTGAATAGGTAATAGATATATAGGTACCAAAGCTCATTAACCATTAAATTTATTTTATTAGCCATAAAATTGAACATGATAAGTCACGATTTCAGGTGATTCAAATCATATTGATTTGAACACTTAATCATGTTCAGGTTTGTAGTTAATCATGTTCTAATGTCGAAATTTCAATGTCGGTTTGTTTTGTGTGTAAAACAAATCATTTCTCTTATTATTTGATGTACCCGCATCAGAGAGAAAGAATGTAGAATGCCAAAACCAATTTACATAGAAAAGGGCATGCATTTGTATTACGTTGTCAATAAGGATCTAAATAATATGTGCTATTTGTATGAAAATTAGGCTATGACAATCCCCATATCTCTATCATGGTACCCTGGAATCTCAAGGATCATCATGGAAGCTGTTTGTACAATATTGTTTAGATAAAGTACAAAATTTAGGTTCTACTTTCTTTAAGTAAATAATGAATATATAGGGTAGTGGAAAAGTTTCACTCATTTTTGTTTGATAGCAAGTGAGGAGATAATTTGTGGAGGGGGTTATGAATAAATTATACTTCATTTTCAATCTTTCCATTTTTTTTTTGGCTTAAATACAGTTTTGGTCCCCCTATTTTGACCAATCCACGATTTTGGTCCCTAAAGTTTTAATTTCACGATTTTGGTCCCCCTATTTTCCCAATTTGAAAAATCATAGTCCCCCTCTTAAATAAGTCAAAATTGAAACTCAATTTTGACTTATTGTCCTATGTGGCAGCCTACGTGGCACCCCCCACCCCCCCCACCCCCACCCCCACCCCACCCCCACTGTTCATCTTCCCCTCCCCCCCACCCCTTCGCATTGTTCCTCTTCCCCTCCCCCCTCCCCCACCGTGACCCCTCTCACCCCCACCGTGACCCCCCCTTCCCCACCGTGACCCCTCCCCACCCCACCCCCCCTTCCCCTCCGTGAACCCCCCCCCCACACCCTCTCTCCCTCCTTCGCATCTCACCCCCCCAACCGATCCTCCCTCACCTCCCTCCCCTCTCACCACCGTCCCTCCCCCTCTCTGCAAATCCCCCTTGTGCGAATCCCCCCCTGTGCGAATCCCCCCCACACCCTCTCTCCCTCCTTCGCATCTCACCCCCCCAACCGATCCTCCCTCACCGTCCCTCCCCTCTCACCACCGTCCCCCCCCCCCTCTCTGCAAATCCCCCCTGTGCGAATCCCCCCCTGTGCGAATCCCTCCCCCTCTCTTCTCACCGTCGCTCTCCCTCCTCGTCGTGGTTTGCTCGTCGCGTCGCTCTCCCTCTCTCGCCGTTCTCTCACTCGTCGTCGCTCTCGCTCTCGCTCGTCACGGAGGTCGCAGGAGAGAGAGGTGGGAGGTGGGTGGTGCGAAGGAGAGAGAGAGACTGACGGTGAGTGAGGTGGGTGGTGGGTGGTGCGAAGGAGAGAGAGAGAGAGGTGGTGAGTGACGGTGCGGCGAGGAAGAAGAAGGGGTGGGGGTGGGGTGGGGGGTGGGGGGTGGGGTGGGGGTGGGGGTGGGGGTGCGCCGACGTGGCAGTCTACGTGGACTGCCACGTAGGATGAGTGAGTCAAACTGAGTCAAAATTGGGGTGGGGGACTATGATTTTTCAAATTGGGAAAATAGGGGGACCAAAATCGTGAAATTAAATCTTTAGGGACCAAAATCGTGGATTGGTCAAAATAGGGGGACCAAAACTGTATTTAAGCCTTTTTGTTTTATATGTGAGTTTCACTCTCAAAGTTTTAACTCATTCTGACTTACAGTAAAAAAAAATCATAGTGACTTAATGACACATTTTAAAAAATAAAATGTTAAACAATCAGATTGTTATTGGTAAGTTGTCTCTTGCATGCTCTCCGGATGGAAAGCAACTCATTTATCTTTTGCTGGGCGTGTAACTCTTGCTCGGTCCGTTATTCAGGCTATGCCTACTTATACTATGATGACAAATCCCATATCAAAGGTGTGCTTAAGAGAGATTGAAAAAATTCAAAGAAGCTTTATTTGGGGGGATAGAAATGAAGGGCGTCGTTTGCATATGATCAAGTGGGATACTCTCACTCTCCCTAAGGTCAATGGCGGTCTAGGGCTGAGACGTTTAACTGATATGAATAAAGCTTGCATATCATGAAGTTAGCATGAAACCTCAAGGCGGAAAGGAATAAGTTGTGGAGCCAAGTGCTAGTAGGGAAGTATGGGAGAAACAATTGGGAGCAGAGTGAGGTGCAATGCAAAGTAACTGATTCTCATTTGTGGAGGGCCATCGCTGATTGTTTGGAGGATATCAAGAATGAAGGGGCCTGGTCTATTGGAGACGGCACTGTCGTTAGCTTCTGGTTCGATAAGTGGTTTGATAGTAATCAACCCTTGTGTGAATTTGTTACTAAGGTTCCTGCTTCCATGCATGACTGGAGGGTGGTGGATTTGGTTGATGAGCATAATAACTGGAAGTTGGATGTGCTTCATCATATTTTACCAGGTCGGATGTATAACAAGCTGTTATCCATGCCAGCGCCTGCTCCTTCTATGGGGTCGGATTTGCTCTTTTGGCTGAAAGAGAGCTGGTAACTTTACCGTTTCTAGTGCGTATGTTTACCTTCGGAATGCTTCGAGTTTGGGCAATGAGGTCAATTGGAAAACTATTTGGAAGCTTGATGTTCCGGAGAGAGTTAGAAGCTTTGCGTGGCAGATAATGCATGGTAAACTTCCAACAAGAGGGTATTGTAGTAGGTGGAGTGGGGATACTTCAGGTTGTTATCATTGTGTTGGGGGTGGATGAGACTATTATCCATGTTTTGCGGGACTGTCCTCTTGCTATAGCTGTTTGGAAGTTATTGGTGCTGCAAGATATGAAATCCAATTTCTTTGGGTATGATTTTGAGGCCTGGGTCCGGTTTAATGTAGGGGTAATGGATGGCTCAGGATGGAGGAATGTGTGGGCAACAACTTGTTTCTTCCTGTGGGGGTGGCGTAATAGAACAATGCATGATCCTAGCTTCTCTAGACCGACCTTTCCTGCAACGGTGGTTCAGAGATATGTTCATGAGTATCAGGTGGGGAAGAATCAGTTAAATCCTGCTCAGGGGGAGTTAAGGAGACGGTTTTAGTGTCTTGGAAGCCTGCAGTTGATGGCTGGGTCACTGTTAACACAGATGGTGCGTCAAAGGCGGGTGGTGGTATTAGCGGTTGTGGGGGGCTTGTGTGAGATCATCATGGTAGGTGGCTTGGGGGTTTCACGCGGTTCATAGGCGAGACTCACGCCTATATTGCGGAGCTTTGGGGGGCCTTAGAAGGGTTGATGTTGGCTTGGACCAAAGGATACAAGCACGTTGAACTTCAATTGGATTCTAAGGTAGTGGTTTCTCAATTGACTGGCAATAGTTCCAGGACAATGATGGGTAGGGGGCTGGTACATCGCCTCCAGCAGATGTTGCAGCGTCAATGGCAAGTCAAGATCCTGCATATTTATTGGGAGGCCAACATGGTGGCCGATGGTCTGGCATTTTTTGCGTGTGAAGGTGGGGAAGGCATGCACTTTTGGGAGCACCCTCCGGAGCGCATTTTACAATTTTTGCATGATGATTGTATTAGAGTTTCTACTCCTAGATTAGTTTCCGTGTGACTCGTGGTTTTCGTTTCAGGCCTTTGAGCCCCTATTATATTAAAAAAAAAAGAAGTTGTCCCTTGCATGAATAATTTAATTCTTTTTTCAGCCATGTAATAATACTCCATTACTTAGGCACATCTATAAGGCCTACTAAAATTTATTATTAGGGTTGGATTTTTTCGTGGTTACACGGGTTCGAGCTCGAGATCTCTACTTTGTGTATGTGATTTTATGAGCGGTTGTTCTGGACTGGACCAAGAGGCCCATTCAAGACATGGATTAGCTCAATCACTTTGATCCATATCCACAATACACAAACCCACTCATGACTCTTATACTTGGATGACTCAGATTCACTCTACCGATCCAACGGCCGATCACGGGCACAATTCCCTATAAATATTGGCACACATTGCCATAAAGAGGTAGATTTTCATTCCTAGCTAAATATCTCAGATTATTCTCAATACTGACTTGAACGTCGGAGTGGCTACGCAGGTACCCCTCCCGGGCTCGCACTAACCTCCGGCCAGGCACCAGGAGACCTACCAACTGCAGTCCACCCAACACTGCAAGGTACAGAACAGCGGTAATTCTCACTCTGTCTGCAGACAAAAGAAACACACATCTTACTTATCCCTACATGTACATACCGATTTGGGGAAAAATAATACCCAACACTACAACAGAATTAGGAATGGGTAGCGCTTTTTTTTAGCCCTAGGTAGCGCTTTCGAGCGCTACTAATCTTAGTGCTACGGATTCCACTCCCACGATGCGTAGCGCTTTTAAAGCGCTACCCATTGATAGGAATGAGTAGCGCTTTCCTTAGAAGCGCTACTCATTCCCTTAGCGCCTCTTAGGAATGGGTAGCGCTTTTAGGAGAAAGCGCTACTCATTGCCTTAACACCTCTTTAGAATGGGTAACGCTTTTAAGGGGAAGCGCTACTCATTCTCTTAGCACCTCTTAGGAATGGGTAGCGCTTTTAGGGGAAAGCGCTACTCATTGCCTTAACACCTCTTTAGAATGGGTAGCGCTTTTCAAATAAAACGCTACCATCTACTATTCATCTACACGAGTATCCAATACTACTGATGTGCTCTCCCTTTTAGATTACAAATTTCAAATCCATTTCCCTGGACATTTACACAACATCCAATATATATACATATCAACATATATAAACAAATTAGCTAACAACATATATATATATATATATATATATATATATATATATATATATATATCGAAATCAAATGAACAACTTTCATTACATTATATCTAAAAATATTACATCAAATTCAAAGTTGGTTAGTTAATAAAACCGGTAACATAGCGACACCACTCTCCCTTGAGCTCAGTAAGTTGCTCATCAGAGTATTCCTTGAACCGACAGTCAGGAAAATACTGAAAAAATAAAATTAGAATTAAAATGGTTAAATTGGAGAAACTATTATAATATCAATATCAAAAAGAAATCTAACTAGATACCTCATTTGGAATTTCCATTTGATTGTGAGTGATGATTTCCTTCATATACTTCATAACATAGTACCCACAATCATTGGTATTTGGTTGTTTGGGACCCTATAAAGGTACCAACTGCATCATCCAAAATCCTTAAATCTGTACTGTCAACCGGAACAGGCAATGGTGCAGACCCCACAATTGCACAGTCAATTCTGACTCTCAGATGATTTTCAGGTATGGGTAAATTGTGCATTAAGGCACCCAATTGGTTACATAAGAAGCCAATTGCAACCATTTGATGTGGGTTTGAGATATATAGTTCACACTCATTGTTGTCCTAAATCAATTATAAACAAAAATGAATATGGTATTTGATGTAATATATATGTACAAGAAAGAGAGCGTGTAATAATTAATACCTTGGTTGACGCAATGGTGCAGCTATCTCGTACACTATTTTGGGCAGGGGATGGTTCCTTAGGCGTTACCCCAAATCTCTCTTTTAAATCCCGAACTTCTGCCATTAGCTCAAAATACATTGCTCGCAACTCTTTATTTTCTTTACAACAGCTATCTTCTTTTCCACGCTTCTTTGGTCCAAACATGGCGGTGGGAGGAATGCCAAATCCACAACCCCGTGTCCGACCTGAATATTCTTCCTTTCCCAAGGCACGAGCAAGGATATCTTGTTCACCAGAGCAATCAGTTACATCTCCCTGTGATATGGCTTCCTAATTCACGAGCATAAGTATAAAAAATTATTAGACATTATAATGATTACAAAACAAGATTTGAATTTTGGAAATACTTACAATTCTTTCCGACACCTCCTTAGTTTTAGGATCCACAATCTCACCAGCCTTGTTTTGTCGGGCCTCTACTCACAACACATGTCGCCCAATGGATTCTTGAGTAGGATCTTTCCCGTCCTCCACCAACTATTTAAATTTACCAATTGTTAAGAAATTGTAAATCAAGATTCATTAAATCAAAAGAAATTAAGCTTACTGTGCCTTACCAATCTTTCTTCAATAACTTGATATCCACTAGAACCTCCTCTATAACGGTACTCAGAATTTGAAGCTCTATCTCGATTCTCGTTGCTTACTTTCTATTTAGGAAGATAAGTATACATTAATGCATAATATATAATTTTCATATATATGTAACTTAAAAGATTATTGTACTAACCAAAAATTTCGGATCTTCAGTGCGTCTTTTTACAAATAAATGCCAATCCTCCAATGATATAAATCCAGCATATACTGATGGAGGCTCATGTCTGATGTTCCCATCATCATCTCTCAGCCATTTACTTGATAGATAAGTTCTGAACTTCCGATGTAACCTTCCAGCTTCCATGAGTAAGTAGTCTTTTCGAGACTCATCAACATCAAAACAATTCTGCTTACACATATTCAATGAAACTGGTATAAATATGGTTACAAAATTATTAAATAAGATAACTCAAGAGATCTAAAATTATATACCTGTATTATTACCCAGAGATCCTCTTTGAGTTTAGCCAAAAAGATATTACCTTTCTCATTCCAACTATTGATTGTAATTGGTACCACTTGCTTCACCTTACTACAAATGAATGTAGTCAAAATTGTGCCGTTTTGCCCAATAGGCTGACCCTTAACATTCCAAAGGACCTTCATTTTAGGATGTCCTTTACTTATCCGATTGATGAGATTCTTTTTGACGGTCATTCCACGGGGAGTGTACTTCTTTTTGTTTCCAGCATCACTTTCATGACAATTGTCATGCGCACTATCGTGACTAGACGATGTCATCTAACCTGCAATAAAATAATTTGAAGTCAGTTTCATTCTATACTACTTCCCTTACATTGATAATAACAATTTCTATACTACTGCCCTTATGATCAACATTTCTTGTTGGAGAAAATTCTCCACAAGATGAGAAATTAATCTTCATGGACCACAAGTTATAAGTCTGTTGTAGGATCATGACACTAAATTGATTTTTAATGACAGAGGATAAGTACAAACATAAAGAAAATGAAACTGTTAAGGTAAGTTTCACCTGAAGAAGTAATCCTAGGCTACTTATGTGACATTGACTTCAGCCATAAAAACACTCAGAAATTCTTAATCTTTATAAACAAGTTGTTTTTTAATGTTAATTCTAAAAAGCCAAGCAATTGAACACCACAGAGAAAAAATTTATGGCAGTGGTGGTCATGTTGTTCTGGACATCAAAGACCACAAAAGCAGCAGCAATTGTGGTTGGTTTGTTGTTGCTCCTTGGGGCATGTTGGTGGAGTGGCTGCAATAATACTGGTATATTTAGGAGTCATTTACAAGACCCAGGCCTAAGCTTAAAATTAATCAAGACCTAAAACCAGTTAATCATAGGATGGTTGATCCCAATACAATTAAGAATTTTGAACAAGTCAAATGGAATCAATATCAATAATCAATAATCAATAATGAATTAGAAAATGGAATCATTATAAAAAACGAGTTAGACAACAAATTGTTTTTCAATGCAACATAATTCTGATGCCTAAGAAATGAAAAACCATCTCATGTCTTTACTTGTCTACAGAATTCTGATGTCTAAAAAACGAGTTAGACAACAAATTGTTTTTCAATAATCAAACATGACCACCACAGAGAAACTATAACCATTTGAATGTTCTATCTGCTGTGAAGGGAAGGGGGCAGAGAAACCACAGAGAAACATGACCACCACAGAGAAACTGTAATCAAACATGACCACCACAGAGAAACTATAACCACTTGAGACCCATTTGAATGTTCTATCTGCTGTGAAGGGAAGGGGGCAGAGAGTACTAACCTGACTTCCGTAGTTCCGTTTGCGTCGGCCGTGGTAGGATTTCGTTGGAGCAGAAGGGGTGTTGTACGCTGCGAGAGAGAGAGAGCGAACTCGGTTGAGAGAGAGCGAACGCGAGGGAATAGCTACAGGCGTCCACGGCGGCGTCCACAGCATCCACGGCGGCGTCACAGTGGAGGAAGCAGAGAGAGAGAATGTGAGGTTGCTGGGAGCGAGAGAGAACGTGAACGTGAGGTTGCTGGGTTTTCAGGTGAACGTGAGGGCGAGAGAGAACGTGAATGGCGAGAGAGAACGTGAACGGCGAGAGAGAACGTTGGTGAACGTTAGGGTTTTCAGGCGTGAGTGTTTTCAGAGTGAGTGGAAGAGAACGAACGAAAACAAAGGAATATTGAGAATTTTTAATAAAAAAGACAATGGGTAGCGTTTTGCTAAAGCGCTACGGATCCTCTAGCGCTCTCTTCAACGGGTAGCGTTTTTAAAAAGCGCTACGGATTAACCTGAGCGCTCTGCAATGGGTAGCGTTTTACATAATAAGTGTTACCTATTTCTCTAGCGAGTTTTGGCTATAGGTAGCGTTTTCAAAAAGCGCTACGGATCCTCTAGCGCTCTCTACAATGGGTAGCGTTTTACGCAAAAAGCGTTACCTATTCCTCTAGCGTGTTTTGGCTATAGGTAGCGTTTTCAAAAAGCGCTACAGATTAGCTAGCGTTCTTAGGCATGGGTAGCGTTTTCGTTAAAGCGCTACTAATGGTTGCGCTCTTTTTCATTAAATCTGGCGTAGTGCAACTCAAGGGCAGGCCAAAATCTTTATTAATAGATGAGACATCAAATAAATTTTAGTTTAAATTTTTCCTTAAAAAAGCTTTAAGTTTGACCTTTTATCCCGAAGTCTTTTTCTTTATAAAAACCAACAATAATTTTATTTTTGGTTAGTGGTTTTTAAGCTAAGGCAATCTTTTTTTTTTATAAGCAATATTAGTGGGTGCACTCCTTCGATATCCCTTAGCTCGCCAACTGAGCTACCTACTTGGGATAGCTAAGGCAATCTTTAGAAGTTTGACATGGAAACCAAAAAACATATCTTTGCAAATAGGCTAAATTATAGTTCTGCTCTTCCTACTTTCACTAATTCAAACATTTGGTCCTCTTATTTTAAAACTCAGACATTTATTCCAATAATTTTGGTTAAAATTAATTTAAGGTGGACCTCATTAAATGATGTGGCAGCTGATGCACCTTGCATATGTTTATGTCACGTCATTTAATTATCTAGTCAACATGCCGGGTAATATAATAATAATAATATTAATTAAAATCTTAAAATTAAAAATTAAAATCAGAATACAAAACTACAAATTACAAATTACAACTGAGAATTGCAAATCCCCAATTCTTGGCGTACGAAACCTAAACCAAAATTCTCACCCTCTTCTTGTCTTCTTCTAATGTAATGGCAAGTTTAGTGTTTTGGAAGTTGTCATGTATAGCCTCTAATGTAATGGCAAGTTTAGTGTTTTGGATTAGGATTAGTTTTATGAAGCTCGTAATGTATATCCTCTAATGTAATGGCAAGTTTGGCATTTTGTGTAAACTATTCTACTTAATATTTTGTGTAAACTCATTTGGAAGTTAATGAAAGTTTGGTATATTGCTTGTGAAATTGAAAGTTCCAGTAGTTTGTGTCAACTTTTTGTTAATGCAGAAACTGATTGCTTGTGCAGATACTGTATTTGTGAAAGTTCCAGTATTTTGTGAAAGTTTATTACTACATTTCACAGTATTTGTGCAGAAACTGATTGCTTGTGCATATATTGTATTTGTGCACAAACTGCATTTCACAGTTTTGGATGTTATAATTGGTATTAATTATGCAGATTTTGTGTAAACTGCAATTGTGAAAATTGTATTAATAGTGCAGAAACTGTATTTGTGCACAAACTGCAATTGTGCAGAAACACATTTCATAGTTTTGCAATTGTGCAGTTTCTGCACAGCACTTACAGATTAGCAAGTTTGTAGAAAATCAATTAAAACAAATTCAGGTTCATCACTTAAACCAAAGTAGACACAAATAGGGAGTCATTACACATAACTTAAAACAAAGTCATTCCACAATACATAAGCACATTACAACTTCACTTAAACCAAATTAAGTCACTTAAACCAAACTATTACATACTTCTAAGCTCATTACAAATTACATCACTTAAACCAAACTAGACACAAACAACAAAAAACAGAATTGAAAAACCCTAACATCTACTTCACTAATTGTATTGCCATTAAGGCAATCACAAGCAAGATTACAATAACCCATCCCATAACCATAAAACCAAAAAAAAACTGGATCGTCATCTTCATTTCAATAGAGCTCCTCTTCAATTCCACGATTGATGATTTTTTCTCTTCATTTTTCCTCACTAATTCTTCATTCTTTCTTTTCAATTCATCCAACTTACTATTCCATGATTTCATTTTGTGCAGAAACTGACCACATTCTTTCCTTGCTCACTCAACTCCTCATCAAGCCAAATGAAAAAATACACAGCTTGAACCCATACACTTTGTATAACCCACACCCCCAAAACCTTCCACTACAATAAAATCGCTCATTTGCGACGACAATTTCCGTCGCAGGCAAATGTGAATTTGCGACGGAAGTTGCGACGGAAGAAGAGTCGTGGCAAAACAGCTCGTCGCAAAGCGTTTGTGACGAAACTCCCCGTCGCAAAGTCGTCGCAAATCCGTTGCATATTTCCGTGGCAAAGTCGTCGCAAATTCTGACAACTTTTCATCGCAAATCTGTCGGAAATTTTAAAGAAAAAATAAAAAAAAATTAAATTATACCTCCAAAATACTATTTAATAGTTATATCCAATTAATTATATAAGTGACATTGCAAGTCTTCAAACATATCAAAAAGAGCAAGTCTTCTATTGACATTGCAAAGAGAAGAAAATGGTACATATCAAAGAGAACAAATCTTCACCTTAGTTTGCAAGTCTATGTAGATATTGTTCTGATGACATAAAAGATATATGATTCCAGTGAAAAGAAAATGTTCTATGAAAATAAAACCTATACTATAGCCAATCATTGAGACCAACAAGAGCAACATGACATGGGTAATTTTAAACTACCAATTCATTCCTTTTTGCTAAAGTTTAGCACCACAAGTATGTGGAAGATGGTTCTTGATGTGATGACTGACGAGCTTCTGTTGATTATTTTGCGAAAATTCTTAATCCAACTTGGCTTTGGCATATCTGCACACATAGATCAAAGATTCAGTTGGGCGAGAAGGAAAAGAGTTAAAAGTAAAACATGAACAAAACATATAAGCCTATCACATTGAACATTTTTTAAAAAGAGTGAAGAGTCAAAGAAACCTTGCTCTGAAAACCCAAATTGACTGGCACATGAATATCTAAACTCAAATTGAAAAGGATTCCATAAGCTCTTGCACTCCTTTATATAGCATGCAACAAACAGGTAAGATTTAACAATTTTCAAACCCTCCATAAGCTCTTACACTCCTTTATAGAGAATGTAATTACTTGCTGATTTGAACAAATCTGTTATGCAGGACACAATGGAATTACTTGATTAAATCTGCAACTTAATAGAAAAGGATCAATTGCCTTCTTAAGTTCAATAAAAGCAGGACAGAAGGTTTACTTTTGCATAATAATAAGCTAAATGCATTTATAGCAACTACAAAAAAACTAACAGAAGTTGTAACACATGCAAACCGGCCCACATCAAAAACCACTCTAACCAGCAACCCACATCGCAACCAAACAAAACAACAAACAATCCTATATTTCTAACCTTGTATAAAGTATCTGTACTATTCAAACAAATGCACGTGTCTCGTGGTATGGCAATGCACACAAAATCAAATCCTCATTGTTGTACACATGAACCCTGAAGCTCAAAACAAAATCACATCAAAGTGCTCACTTGTGTCTACGTATCAAATAATTCCGGTGGCTGAACAAATTGTTCTTATAATTCCTAAAATGCTCATTGGTGCTAATAAGAACCTCTAAACCTGAAACAGTAGCAAAAAATCAATACAACAATGGAATACAAAGTAGCAACAAATGTCATATGCTCCATTCATCTTAATTTCACTAACTGGATTTTTTTAAGTTCCACTGCTTTTCTTTCTTTGAAGCTGAATAGAAAAGCAACGTGAAAATGAGAGGATATTGAAAGAGTTAATTGACCTTGAAGAGCAATGGTGAACATGGTTTCAATATCAATGTCAGCGGCTTCTTTGGGATCGAACAGTATGGAAGGGCGAGTGAAGGGCCTCTTTAGAGGTGCAGAATCGACTTGTGTTAAGAATCTAATAGCTTCTAACTGAGATGCTATGGAGGTTGCCATTGTAAACAGCTGTGTACCAAAACAAGCGATGATTCTGGTTGCTTTGTTCTTCCACACAATCTAACAATAAGTATTTCTTTTCTTAGAAGTTTATCGAAGTTTGCAACTTTTATTCATTGCTCTTCAAGAACCTACATTAAGCACACAAGACAGGGCAGCGAATCATGACATTAGCTAATCTAAGAACTTCTGAAACTTAGCCTAAAAAATCATAACTAAACCTTATCTAAGAAATCACATGCACATATTAAAATTAGAAAACTCACTTTGGAGTACCACAGCAAATCGTATGCACATATTTTAGGAATCATCAATGAAAGTGGCTTGGTTTAGTTGTTCATTTTAGAAATCGTATGCACAGATTCAAAGCTAAGGAAAAGGAAACCTCGTCCCAACAAAACCAAGCTAAAGACAAAATAACAGGAAAAGGAAAAGAAATCTCATCCCAGTTGTCATACTGAGAACACTCGGTATCACAAAACAACATATATTGGGTTCATTTGTTTTCACCTTGTAAGGTTAACAAGTTTCCTTCGTAAGTTGAAATCAACTTTTGCAGCTCAACTTTTTTAAAAGTTCTTTCATTTAACTTTTTCATAAACACATAAACTATGAGCAACAACACATACATATGTTTCCTTGAGGAGCAAAACTTAGTCCATGCTTAACGTGCAGGATTGCATAGCAGAGGGATAAACAAGATCAAAAAATAAAATCCAATACAAGCCAACATTCAAGATACCTATTCATATCCCACTGCCACCACTGGCAACAAAAGGCTTAAATAATTATATAACTGGCCTAACTCTATTTCATTCATTCAAAGAAAACGGATTATAATCAGTTGGTCATGGCCTCAAGACCTACTAATGCATATACATATGACATACAACCGAACCAGACACCTCTTCAATCCATAGAGTCACCTTCGGTTACGATTCCAAATCCTCTAATTTAGAGCTTCCGAACAACAACAACAGAATTTGATTTGATTTCATTTTAATTTCAAAAATGAAATGAAGAAATGAAACTATGAAATCTAGAAACTAACCTCGAAATCGTCGATGTCAAGAATGGAAGGAACGTGAGCACTCACCACACTATGGCGTGCATGCGCGCGGCGAAGAAGACGGCAAAGAAGATGAAATGCAATAGAATTAGGGTGACGATAAGGCTTGCCGGCAACGAAGATGAGAAGATGAAATACAACAGAATTAGGGTTTTGTGTTAATCAAAAATTAGGGCTTTTGTGTTAAATAGAAGTATAGTAGAAGTAGAATAGAAGAGAAAACTCACCCTTGAGGAAGAAGAAGAAGAGCTTTACTGTTTTTGTGGTGGTGGTGGCCGATTTTAGGAAGGAAGAGTGGTGGGAGAGGAAGAGAAAGAGGGAGAAGAGAAGAGGAGGTCGTAGGTGAAGGGTGGAGGAGCGTAGAAAACGATGGAGGAGGTGGAGGAGGGTGGAAGAAGGCGGAGGTTGAGGGAGAAGAGAGTGTGGGTGTGTGAGAGGGTTCGAGAGAAGTGAGGGTTTGGTAGAAGAATGCGTGAGGGAGGAGAATGAACTGATGATATGAAGTATGAACGCGTGATTGGGGTTTTGTGAAGATCATTTGCGACGGGCTTGTGACCGTTTTCTAATCCGTCGACAACGTCAGCGGGAAATTTTCCGCTTCTTACTTTTTATACACGCCGTCACAAATCCGTGGCAAATTACTGACGGATTAAGCTCCGTCGCAAATGTTGGTAGCTAAAACAGGTTTTTCTTGTAGTGTTCTTCCATAGTTAGGAATGGTCCTGCGAGTCATCAGTGGAGATTCAACATTGCAATTAAACGTGTATTTCCTTCTTCGAAGACCTATGGATCAGTTTGAAGAAGAACCTGGAGATTCAATTCCACCACCCACATAGAAATCGTGTGACTGATCTTGTTTCATGAATGGAGGAAGAAAAGTGAACTAGAAGATGAAGATGAGAGACAACGAAGAAGATGAGAGGAATAAGAATGAGAGAAGAGAGTGGGAGAAGAACTATGGATCGTGAATTTGGGATTTAGAGTTCATACGCGAAGTTCAATTTCTAGGATTAATTCTTATTTAAATTTTAATATTTTAATTATTTAATTATTATTATATTGCGCGATATGCTGAGTAAATAACTAAATGGCGTGGCATAAACGTGTGCAAGATGCATCAGCTGCCACGTCATTTAACGAGGTCCACCTCAGATTAATTTTAACCAAAACCCGATGTTGGACTAAATGTCCGAGTTTTTGATAATAGGAGAACTAAATGTCTGAGTTTTAAAATAGAGGGACCAAATGTCTGAATTTGTGAAAATAAGAGAACCAATCATAATTTAGCCTTTCAAAAATTTACTTATGTTTGTCCTATCTATAAAATTTTAATTTTTCAGTATAGTTGTTTCTACTACTTAACTCAAGGTGAGTGAAAATGGTACACAGGGTCATGACTAAAACTTATTAAGCGATCACGTGATTACTTAAAAAATTCACATGACTCATTCTCTTCTTTCTCTTAATCGTAACCGTTCATGATAATATATATATAGTTATATATAGTTATATATAGCCATATAGCGTATCAAGTGAGCGTAGTTTTACAACGAGAGAGTGAGAAGAACAAATCTTAGACGTAGATTAAAACATGAATGGTTAAGATTAGAAAAGAATCATTTGACTTTTTAAAGTGGTCATGTGGCTACTAAATAACTTCTAACCATAATCGTCGGATTATGAAAAATAATAACATTTAATTATAATCGTCAGATTAAAATTAAGAATTAAAATTTTGTCATTAATTACTAGATCTAGCTCTTATCATATTTAATTAAAAAAGAAACAATTGGACCAAGATCTTGTAATTAACAGAAAGTAAAAGTAATCAATCTGTCCACAAGATGAAAGACAAGGGATATGGAGCAAGCATGCATGATAAGGGGAAAGGTTGATTGAAGGAACAACTTTTCCCCTCTTCTATAACTGTCCCATTTTCTTTTAACTTTATGAGAATGATGTTTTAACATCTTGAAAAGATTCCAAAGACTGATTGGTAGACACTTTATACCTATGCTGGCTGAGCACTTCCTACATCATAATTCAGTTTGGTCCATTCAAATATTCAATGATTTTTTCTCACTTAGCCAAATTCACCTTTTTCCTTCTTTCAAGTGTTGAGCCTGAAAATTTCCAAGACATGTTTGTAGTTAAGAGAACATTATAGTATGTTCTTTTAATAAAAGACCATACCTTAGTTGTTATGTTAACATCTCAAAGATACACGTGTTTTAAAGTATATTGTATTGATGTTTGTAGTAAACCAATTCTATTAGCACAAAAAAGCCTTTGGTTTCAAGTAACAAGGTTTAAATTATCATATAATCATGTACCAAAGAAATATTACATGATTGAAACCATGATGTAAATTACATTAGCATCACTAGAAAGTTATTATAAGTGATTAATCTAGATAGCAGCATGATATAACATAATGGAACTATTTCTATTTTTCTAAGTCCTATTCAAGAGCCAACTTTCAGAATCATATTAGGATTAATTAGTTATATTTTTAATTTCCCAATTATGAGAAGTATATATCTAGGTCCTTCAACTTTTTTTTACCGTGTTATTGGTGCGCAGTATTCATCAACTTTGATAGCTACTAATTTACACCGGAAAACCTGGCTGGCCACGTGTATACCCGATTTTGCCGATCCGTGTAATTCTCCCCTCCTAATATAAGAGAAGATTATTATACAGACTAAAATAAATTAATGAGAACGAATTGCAGCACATTTCAAGATATTAGAAACAAAAACACACCTTTAAAACTTTAGAAACCAACATCCGACATTTTTCATTAATCAAAGGGGCTAAAAACATAATTAAGTTTTCTTAATACATGTGAACCGTGGCTTAATTAACCCCGGGACACAGGGATTGGCCCGGTGCTTTCGGGTTCGATTCCCACAGCGAACAAACTCGGTATTGGTCAGTACAAAATTTGATCATAAGCACGAGCGAAAATTAGTCTTTCATTGAAAGCGTTGTAGCATTTTATGGCTAGCCAGCAATAGTCCGAACAAAAAATGAGACGGAGAGAGAATCCATATGAGTATAGCTTAAAAAAATAGAACCACCTCTACAAAGTAGTATTAAGTATGAGTCCAGGCCAAACCCATATCATAATATCATTATCTCACTTCAATTTTCAGTCAAAAAATTAAAAAATATCTCACTTCAATTTATGAGGTTCCGCATTTTTTAATTTCCTTCAATATTCGGCCCCATTCGCTTTCTATTATTGTGAAACAAGACTGGGGCATGCAATAGCTATTAATCATCACGAGATTATTTTTTATTTTGTCACATTATGTAACTTGTTCTTTGTTTCTTAGCTGCAGTTGTGTTAGAAACTTCATTAATTGTCTGAAGACTCTGCAGAAAGATCCAATTACACTTCCACTTGAAAACTCAGGAGAAAAATAAATTTCATGCAATAGTAAATTAATTAATATTGTAAAAATGAAAAGAATTTCAAAAGTAAAGTAATAATTATAAATAACGATAAGTCTCACTCAATTTATTGGCAACATTGTAAAACTGTTCACATATATATATATATATATATATATATATATATATATATATATATATATATACCAAAAAAAATGTTCATTTGTATTATGTGTGAAGAATGATAATCAATTTTTTTAAGGAGAGAGAATGTGTAATGATATATCACTTTCAAAATATGCTGCCCTGAACACAATCAACCAGATAATTCTGAAAATTTTAAAGTAGGGTATGTTGAAAAACGACAACCCTGCTAGCTCAGTGAGGGGGTGTCACAAATAAAACCTTTTTAAAAAAACTTGAAATTTAATGTGGGTGCCATATTATCATTAAGCTTATGAATTTTATAGCATGCTTTTAAATTTTCATTTTTTTTAAATTTCTATTATATGATATACAACCCAACACATGTATTGCTCGGCCCCCTTAAGCATTTGGTCAGCGGTTCGATCCCTGGCCGGTGTGTATGGAGAGACATCGCTTGGGAGATGTTAGCCCTTAAATGAACTCTAATACCTTAAGGGATTAGTCTCCATAGTCGCCGTGAAGGATACCCGAGTTTACCAAAAAAAACCAACACATGTATATTAGAAATTTGAAAAGTAAAAAAAACATACATAATAAATGAGATGATATCTAAATAGAATATTAATGGTGCCAGAAGAGATAACTTTTTTTGAAATGGTGAAAATAACTTTTTAACATTTTCTAAATTTTAATTTTGTTTTCTAAAATTGAGAATGAAAACAATTGGACAAATATATGCCTTTTTGGTCATTATTTTGTTTTAGAAATGAAAACTGGTCATTATTTTGTTTTAGAAATGAAAACATAAATGGTTAAAGTAAATATGTCTAAGGCTGTGAGATTTTATTTTGAATGAACGGCAGAAAATGCTGAGCCAAAAAGGGGCTAAAAAGCTAAAGATCTCACACACGCATGCTTACTTGCAAAAGTGCATTTTAAAAACCCTACACCCCCCTTTTTCTCCCTTGACAACCCCCTTTTGAGTGCTTTATATAGCCACTTCAACTCACCCATGTATTGAGTAACAAGCATACTCATTGGTCCCCTCTCCGTTCACTTTTCACTCTTCTTCCATGGCTTTTCCTTTGACTCTGTTAGGAGCCAAAAGTCTCTTATGCCTCATCAGTGGCGGATCCAGGACTCGGGATCAAATGATTCAAAATTGTGTCTTGGGGGCAAACTTAAGAATACTAGTGGAAATTTAAAATTTTAGACGGTTTCAAAAAAATTAATATAGGGGATAAATAGAATAATTTTTTCAGCGCGTTAAAGTAAACCCCTTAAGTACACACAGGTTCGCCATTGTGCCTCATACAACATATTACATAATTGAATGGCACCAAATATTCAATGTACTTAGAGCTGTCAATTTGACCCACGTGCCCTAGGTCCAAAAGGCCCATGAGCCCAAAAGCCCACATGGCCCCAAGCCCCATAAAGCCTCGTGGGCCAGGGTCATCCCAAGGCCCTTAATTTTCTGTTTTTGCAACGAAATTGAAAAATTACCCACGAACTTATGTGGGTGATGGCGGAATTGGTAAGTGTACCAAATCGTCGCAAGTAATAATAAAATGGTAAGACCGAGTGTCGAACTCAATGATCGAATGCAAATACCAATAAACGTTAACAACAACTAAACGAATACAAATGAACCGAAGTTTGAGTGATATTGTAAAGTAACGAGAACTTTTATAGCAAAAACAATAAAATGTTTTTGTATTTTTAATAAAGAACGAAGAACACGAAGTTTACGAGATGATAAAAGAAGTTAGAGATGAACTTCCATTGGTTTCACACTATTGCAAACTGATTTAATAGAGAAAATAACCCCCTCTTTCATTTTGTTATCAAACCCACAACATTAATTAATCCCTAATTTCTTAGGCAACTAATCCTTTGTTCACAACTAAAAACCCTAATTCCTTAGGTGATTATAGATGACAACAAGCATTAGAATCAAGGGTTTGCAAGATACAACAACTCAAAGATTATTGCTAAGAGTTGAAGGTATTCAATCTCAAGCATTCAAGTATAAAATTTCCATTCCATAAATGAACCATATATCATTCCATGGTTGATCAAATCATGAAAAGCATTAAGAACAGAGATTAAACACACAAAGTAGGAGAGAATATGACATTGAGAACAAATAAAATCAGTTACAATAGTGATTCACCAATATTCATTCATCCCTAACCCAAAAGGGTTTAGCTAGACATAGTAGAAGAAGAGGGAAAACATAAATTACAACTAAATGGAGAAGATGAACTCATTTGAAGCTTCAAATCTTGTTCCCAAACCTTGAAACTTCAATAGAGATGAAGTGGAGAGAGTATTTTTGAGTTCTAGGGTTTCAAGAGTGTAAAAACCGCCCCCTTTCAGATTTTCTAAGGCCTTTATATAGCCCACCAATTAGTGCAACTTTCCCTTGTAAAAAGACCATAATAACCCTCTATAAATGTGGTTTATACATTTCAGAATAAAGAGCTTCGCTGCGGGTCCCGTTCTTAACTTTGCTGATAGAAAAAGCAGACAGTTTTTAAAGGCAACTTCCACTGGTGGAAAACCAGTGCAAAACGTAACTGCTGCTGTTTTAAGCACAATTTCCATCAGTGGGAGTTTAGTGAAAAATTAGATTGTCTGGTGCTGCCAGAATTTTGTTGTATTGCAGTATGCCTTAATTCACTCCAAATTTCACCTCTAGCCTGCACAACTTGTTCTTCCACTTGATCTAGTTCCTATGCACAAAACTACAAGAAAAAACCGGCATAACCACCGCACGAAAACTTGATTTACAAATTCTCAAAATCTGCTCAAACTTTACTGATTTTCATTAAAATCTTCATGGAAAACACAGTTTTTAACATTCAAAACAAGCATGTGATATGGATTTATCACAACCCCAAACTTAAATATTTGCTTGTCCTCAAGCAAACTCAATGCAAAATAAGGGTTGGAAAAAGATTACTAAATGGAAAGAATATAAGAAAGAACATTAAATACTACTTTTGGTATACCACCCCAAACTTGAACAATTACTTGTCCTCAAGCAACCCCAAACTTAATTTTGAGCTTCACGTTCAATAGTGACTATAGACCACTCAATTCCAAACAAGTGGGACACTTGGTTTTTCAGATAATGGTTTGTAATGAGGTTAATACTTCAAAAAATAGGTCTAAGGCTCAAATGTGCTGTGCAAAGGTCAATAATAAAGGGTAGGTGGTGTGTGGAAAACATGTGCAAGTATACACAGTCCATAACAAGTAATATGGTGTTTAGAACAGGTCGAACCCGCAGGGATTGATGAACTCTTTCAAAAGTCAATATTATGTAATTTAGAGGAAAGTAACTAATTTAACAAGATAGTTGATATTGGTGAGTATCACAAGTAAGTTAGAATAAAGCAAGGTGTAAGTAGTTGTAATGCAATAGAGAAAAGCTGGTTGGAATGTCTTCCCCAAGTAATTTACTTATAAGTGTTTAATGCAGTTATGATGCAGTTGCACTCAATGCTGTTGCATTAGTTGTGTGCCTTTCAGTCACATTTCTTCAGAGTTTCATTATAAGCTTCCTATGTCTAGGCTTGCTAAATAAGTTCACTCTTGTCTTTTAAAGTACCCACAGTATCACCCTATGGACTATACTATCCTATGTCTAGGACTTAGTATGGTTTTCACAAAGTTTCCTTTATGTAAAACACTCACCCATATTAGTTCTTGAGTTCTTAATTGTAAACCATGTCTGCTTTTACAAATCTACTTATTCTAAGTGATCAACCTCAAAATAAGTGTTGAAAATATTATCAAGCAAGAACTAAAGTGCACACATCATAAACTTGTATTAAACTTACTTAAAAGCTCATTAAATGGTTAGAACATTCCAACTAAGAGAGGTTTAGCACAACATAGACATTGCAAGGCAAATATAAACAGAATAGAACATGTTTATATAATTGAAATCACAAAAGAGAAACAACAAGATAGAGTTTACACAAGTTGTAGCTCTTAGCATGAATCCTCCTAGCAATGTAGTTGCATTAGCTCCTTAGCACTTTGATAAAACTATGAAATCGAGGTAAGGAGGATTTGTCACTTCATTCCTTTCCTTCTTACAAAATAGAAACTAACTATATATATTGAAATTTAAATCTAACTTATGGATTGTGATCTATTTTCAAGTGAAGGAGTGAGGTCCTTTTATAGTCTTCAAGAGAGGTGCTTCATTCCTTCATGTTGAAGTAACCTTGGTGGCTGTATTCATGGTTACTTTACAGCAGCTGATTCCCATGTGAAGTCTTCAATCAAGTGTATAGGGAGGTCAAATGAGATAAGAACATGTGTCCCTATGTTGATGACTCTTCAAAGCTATGTGGGAATTGTAGGCAACGAAATCTGAGGTGTTCTTGCTTTAGGGGACCAAGTATGAGGTCATCAAGTGCAAGTGGATGGCAAGTGGATGTGCAAGTGGATGGCTCCAACGTTCGGTCAATGCAGTTGCAGTGCAGTAGCATTGTGCTAAACCAGTGCAGGATCAATGCGGGAGCATTTGATGCAGGAGCATCTAGACTGCACTGAACAAACTTATCAAACATACCACAATATATCCAAAATGGCCTATTATCAACTATAACCATGTCAAACACTCAAGTTATCATATATTACATAAAATACTATATAAACTCTTTATCTTTGCTTGAAAGAGAGCAATTTACTAAGTTTAAACATATGAATAACTCTATATAAAATAGAGTTATCACACCCCCAAACTTAAATCATTGCTTGTCCTCAAGTAATGACAAAGACAAACTAACTAATACTATAGTTTCTAGAAGATACATCAGCTTGATATTTGAATTTTCATGAGGTGCTCTCTATGAACTTCTTTGCTCATCAATTTTTCTTGTGCCTTCATTTCTTTTCAAACTTCCAGAATTATTCACACTGTTTGTGTGTGTGTGAACCCACTGAGTTGAGATTGGTTCCAAGACTAAGTGAAAACTTCCTCCTAGCCTTTGAAAAGATTGGTTTATCTTTGGTCACACCAAAATATTTTTTTCAAAAGAAAGGTTAGACTCACAAAATCATCAAGTATTGGGGAGTTTTAAACACAACCAAGGACTTGACTGAATTTTTCCAAGCTTTTTGAGTCAATGCATTATTTTTCTGGTGTTGGTGATTTCTTTTTGATGCAGATGCATCACTTCTTTGAAGTGTTTATGCATTGATGTTTTTCTGCATTTATTTTCTGCAGTGTGCAGTGGCATTGTTTCTGCAATGTTGTATTGTACTATTTTTTTTGTAGCTTATATTGCCTTCCTCACTGTCCTCCAGATGCATTTATTCCTGCATGGCACAGGTGCAGCTTTTCACTGACCTCCAGATGCTTTCATGCACTTTGGCACAGGTACAGTTTTGAATTATCCTCCAGATGCATGTATTCCTGCATGGCACAGGTACAGCTTTTCACTGACCTCCAGATGCATTCATGCACTTTGGCACAGGTATAGTTCAATTGATTTAGGTCAATATGGCTTTGATCTTTGATTTTTTACCACTCTTTTTGTAATCTTATGCATTGTTTACTCTTTTCACTTTTCAAATTCAGCCTTGGTTTTCATAAAAACACCCCCAAACTTAATTCTTTAAGCTATTCCAACTTTTTAATCAAAATTTGTTTTGACCTTAGGTCACCAAAATTTTTCCTTGCATCAGATTGCTCTTTTAAATAGCAAAGTTCTTTTCACAAACTCAGTTTTGAGGTATTTGGAAGAAAAATAATTCTGGTTATTTTTGTGAGAAATAAGACTTCTTTTTCTTTTCTTACTTTTCAAAAATCCATCCATAGGTGCACCATATGTTTGTAAAATATTTTCAAACTGATCATCTACTAAAATGTTCTTAACAATTTATAGTATTCCTCATACTTGTCCCAATTTTCCAATGAAACTGTATCTTTGGAAAACTAGTTTCATGTATTTAGATACTACTTTGTTAAGTACATCTAATACATTCATACAAAAATATTTACTAAAACATACATATTTGCTAAGACACATAACATACATAACATACTTAATAGGATAAGTTCCCCCCCAAACTTAAGAGGTAGCAGTGTCCTCACTGCTAGAAGTTCACAAAATACTTTGCAAATATTTGTTCAAAATATGGGGAGAGGGATTAAAAACACAACCAGGGAAGAGTTAGTAGTAAGATAACATCCAAAATATAGTAGTTAAATTGCAGAAAGCATGTAACAGATACTCATTTCTTTGCTCCACTCCTTGTCGTTGCACTCTGCCTGGTAGGAGGAGTGTTCTTCACCTTATGTTTCTTTCCTTTCGGCTTTGGGATTGGAGTTTCTTCTACTGGTGCAGATGCACCTGATTCCTCTGGTGTTGCTGCAGGACTTGATGCAGTAGCATCAGTTATTTGATCAATTTCTTCAATGCAGATGCAATGCAGTAGCATTGCAATGCAGTAGCATTGCAATGCAGCTGCATCAGTTTCCTGCTTTTCCTACAAAACACTTAAAACATTAAATTGAACGAAATTAAGTAATAGCTTACTACAAAATCATGGGTTGCCTCCCATAAGCGCTTGATTTAAGAGTCTTTTAGCCTGACTATCTCTTTGATTTAGAGATTTTGGAAATGAGTGGTGCCTTTGTCCCTCACCACATGTGCTCCATTATACTGCTTCACTCTTTTTCCATTGATTTGGAATGTGGAAATGGTGGCTTCATCAAACAATTCCATTGCCCCATTAGGATACACTTTCACCAAATTTTGTGGAATTGGATTTTTGTGAGATGGGCATTGGGTTGGGAGAGTTGGTTGTTTGTTGAGTGCTTCTTTAGGGTCTGGTTCAGGCTCAATCTCTTTAACACTTCCTTCTTCTTCTGATTCATATCTTCTTCCCACACTCTCCTTTTCCACCATGTCTTCACCTAGTAGTGCAGGAGCATCAGATGCAAGAGCATTGATCAGATGATCCTTTTGTGTTGGTTCTTCTCTTGGCAGAATGTCTTTTTCCAAGATTTCTTCTTCAGGTGGTGCAGCTGCATCTGGTGCAAGTGCACTGGTGAGATGATCATACTGCTTATGGAATTGTCTCTGCACTAAATGGTCAAGAGAAATGATTGCTGAACATTCTTCACTCTCCTCTGCAGGATATTTCAGAGCATTCATCACATTGAATTTCACGTCTTGATCATTCACTCTCATGGTTAGTTCTCCTTTTTGTACATCAATGAGTGCTTTTCCATGTGCCAAGAATGGTCTTCCAAGAATGACTGAGACTTCTTTACCTGCATCAAAATCAAGAGTAACAAAATCTGTAGGAAATACAAATTTGTCAACCTTAACCAAAATATCTTCAATGATTCCTTCTGGATAAGCTATTGATCTATCAGCTAGTTGAAGTGTTACTGTTGTAGGCCTAGCATTTCCAATCCCCAGTTGTGTAAATATGGATTTAGGCATTAAGTTGATACTTGCACCTAAATCACATAATGCATGACCTGTATAAGATTTTCCTATTGAGAATGGGACTGTAAAGCTACCAGGATCCTTCAATTTCCTTGGAATTTTGCTTTGCAAAATTAAACTACATTCTTTAGACATAGCAATTGTTTCAAAATCCCCTAATCTTTTTCTTTTTGAAAGCACATCTTTCATGAATTTAGCATAATTAGGCATTTGTTGAAGTGCTTCAACTATGGGAACATTGATGTGTATCTGTTTTAAAATCTCAAGAAACTTACTGAATTGCTTCTCCTCATGTGCCTTTTTTAATCTTTGAGGATAAGGAGGAGGAGGAGGGTATTCAGAAACTAACCTTGGAGTTGGAACTTCATGAGATGCAGATGCATCAGGTGCTTCTGCATTTTGAGCATTTTTTTATTTTTATTTTTTTCTCCCTTACCTGTACCTTCAATCTCTTGTGGTTCTGACAGATCTTTTCCATTTCTAAGAGAAATGGTCTTCACCTGTTCCTTTCCTGGCCTGTGGGATGTGGTAGCTACTGTGTTTGAGGGTAGTGTACCTGTTGGTTTTTGATACAGAGCTGTTGCTAATTGTCCCACTTGATTCTCCAAATTTTTGATGGAGGCATTAAGAGTTGGAATTTGAACTTTTGTATCACTCATAAATGCTTCTGTCCTATCCATAAATGCATCTGTTTTATCCATAAATGATTTCAATAAGGTTTCCATGGAGTTGTCCATTTCTGGTGCAGATGGTCTTTGGATGTGTTGAGAAAGGAATCCTGGTGGAGTAGATGGTGCAGCTGCATTAGGTGCAGCAGCATTATTACTCCCCCACCAGAAATCTGAGTGACTGTTCCAATCTGGATTATAGGTATTTGGGTAAGGGTTGTTAATCCTATTATATCCTACATAATTTACAGAAATAGGGTTGCTAGGACATTCCTCATACAAGTGACCTTCTCCACAATATACACAACTGGTGGTACCTGGAGGTGCTTGTTCTACAGCTGCTGCAATGCTGTCTGTTGATGCAGCTGCATTAAATGCAGTTGCATTAACTGAAGTGAAGTTCTTTATCAAGTTGGCTAAAGTGGCTACTTGAGCAGATAAGGCTGTTACATCACTAACCTCATGTACCCCTGATGGTTTCTTTTGGGTACTCACCCTCTCAGTAGGCCAACTAAAGCTATTAGCTTCTATTCTATCAATTAACTCACATGCTTCATTGTATGACAGATTTAATAATACCCCACCGGAAGATGCATCAAGCATTATTCTGGTTTGAGGTTCTAAGCCATTATAAAAAGTTTCCATTTGAATAATAACAGGTAAACCATGATGAGGACATTTTCTTAAAAGTTCTTTCCACCTTTCCCATGCTTCAAATAATGATTCAAACTCTTTTTGTCTAAAAGATGTAATATCAGTTCTCATCCTGGCATTTTTGATAGGTGGGAAATATTTTCCTAAAATTTTTTCAGCCATCTCATTCCATGAATGGATAGAGTTGGGCTCTAAAGAGTTTAGCCAAGCCTTAGCTCTATCTTTCAAAGAATAAGGAAACAACCTTAATCTGAAAGCATCTTCACTAACACCAGGTAAGATAAAGTTACTACATACTTCTATAAACTGTTTTAAATGCAAGTGAGGATCCTCTAGAGGAGTTCCTCCAAATTGACCAATAGTTTGAAGCATTTGAAACATCATAGGTTTAAATTCAAAATGCACAGCATCAATATGAGGTCTAGATATGCTAGTTTGCATGTTTTGATGATCAAACTGAGCATAGTCCCTCATAGGTCTATCTCTATCATTAATCATACCTATGAGATCCATGTGAATGAATCTTTCTCTGTGATCTTCTTCTGTATCTTGATGAGAGCCATGACCTCCTCTTATTGAGTGTGGTCTTGAGCTTTGTCCTTCACTGTGATACATCTTGCAGGCTTGTTCCTTTTGCTTTTGGAGTCTTAACAATCTCCTAAATCTTCTTTCTATCTCTGGATCTAAGCTGTATTCTGGTGTCCTGTTTCTGGTCCTGTACATATGCTAAAGCACCACATGGTCCTGCATGACAGAAACTTGCAAATACCAGAATAATATACACTAAATTACAGTATATCAGATTTTTAAAAGAATTTAACTACAATCCCCGGCAACGGCGCCAAAAACTTGGTGTGTGGAAAACATGTGCCAGTATACACAGTCCAAAACAAGTAATACAGTGTTTAGAACAGGTCGAACCCACAGGGATTGATGAATTCTTTCAAAAGTCAATATTATGTAATTTAGAGGAAAGTAACTAATTTAACAAGATAGTTGATATTGGTGAGTATCACAAGTAAGTTAGAATAAAGCAAGGTGTAAGTAGTTGTAATGCAATAGAGAAAAGCTGGTTGGAATGTCTTCCCCAAGTAATTTACTTATAAGTGTTTAATGCAGTTATGATGCAGTTGCACTGAATGCTGTTGCATTAGTTGTGTGCCTTTCAGTCACTTTTCTTCAGAGTTTCATTACAAGCTTCCTATGTCTAGGCTTGCTAAATAAGTTCACTCTTGTCTTTTAAAGTACCCACAGTATCACCCTATGGACTATACTATCCTATGTCTAGGACTTAGTATGGTTTTCACAAAGTTTCCTTTATGTAAAACACTCACCCATATTAGTTCTTGAGTTCTTAATTGTAAACCATGTCTGCTTTTACAAATCTACTTATTCTAAGTGATCAACCTCAAAATAAGTGTTGAAAATATTATCAAGCAAGAACTAAAGTGCACACATCATATACTTGTATTAAACTTACTTAAAAGCTCATTAAATGGTTAGAACATTCCAACTAAGAGAGGTTTAGCTCAACATAGACATTGCAAGGCAAATATAAACAGAATAGAACATGTTTATATAATTGAAATCACAAAAGAGAAACAACAAGATAGAGTTTACACAAGTTGTAGCTCTTAGCATGAATCCTCCTAGCAATGTAGTTGCATTAGCTCCTTAGCACTTTGATAAAACTATGAAATCGAGGTAAGGAGGATTTGTCACTTCCTTCCTTTCCTTCTTACAAAATAGAAACTAACTATATATATTGAAATTTAAATCTAACTTATGGATTGTGATCTATTTTCAAGTGAAGGAGTGAGATCCTTTTATAGTCTTCAAGAGAGGTGCTTCCTTCCTTCATGTTGAAGTAACCTTGGTGGCTGTATTCATGGTTACTTTACAGCAGCTGATTCCCATGTGAAGTCTTCAATCAAGTGTATAGGGAGGTCAAATGAGATAAGAACATGTGTCCCTATGTTGATGACTCTTCAAAGCTATGTGGGAATTGTAGGCAACGAAATCTGAGGTGTTCTTGCTTTAGGGGACCAAGTATGAGGTCATCAAGTGCAAGTGGATGGCAAGTGGATGTGCAAGTGGATGGCTCCAACGTTCGGTCAATGCAGTTGCAGTGCAGTAGCATTGTGCTAAACCAGTGCAGGATCAATGCAGGAGCATTTGATGCAGGAGCATCTAGACTGCACTGAACAAACTTATCAAACATACCACAATATATCCAAAATGGCCTATTATCAACTATAACCATGTCAAACACTCAAGTTATCATATATTACATAAAATACTATATAAACTCTTTATCTTTGTTTGAAAGAGAGCAATTTACTAAGTTTAAACATATGAATAACTCTATATAAAATAGAGTTATCAGTAGGCCTTTTAAAGCTCTAGCTGCCAAAAAATAGAAAGTCCTCAATCACGTGTGTGTGAGTATAAGCAATGCAAAAGTAGTCAAGAACTAAGTCAAGTTCTGAAGAGTGTCACAAGCAATGAAATCACTCAAGAATAAATTTAATTGTTTGGCTCAAATACTCACATGTTAATCATGATAGGGCATTAAGCACAATGAATCAATTAATCAAATGTCACAAATCATTCCTCTAAGGGTTTTCATCCAAGAGATTTAGAACAACAAGATGCATGATCAGTCCCAATTAAACCGGTTCATAATTTTTTTTATGTGTGAGCCACATAAAAATTTAAGATGCATGATCAGTCCCATGAAGGTGCACTACTCACGACAAATAAGAAACATGATCAAAAACATTTGGAGTAGTGCAACTTCTGCATCACATGCCATGAGCAAAGTTTGTTTCAGAAACAGAACAAGTGCCAGGTAATGACAGTTAAACAAAACAGTGACAGAGGTAAAGACAAAATAGGGAAAGAAAAGAGAAGAGATAGAACTCCCTCACATGGGTTGCCTCCCTTCACTAGTGGAAAAAAGACATTATTAAGCATCATTTAGCATCGGTTGTTTGAACAGCCGATGCTAAATGTTGAACCGGTGGCATTTATGCAATTAAATGGAAGATTTCATATTTCGCGCCTACTTTTAGCGTCAGGTGTTTCAACACCCGATGCTAAATGTATTTGCTTTAGACATTTAGCATCGGGTGTTTAAACAACTGATGCTAAATGTCTAAAAGCAAATACATTTAGTATCGGGTGTTTAAACTCCCGACGCTAAATGTATTTGCTTTAGACATTTAGCGCCGGGTGTTTAAACACCCGATACTAAATGTCTAAAAGCAAATACATTTAGCATCGAGTGTTTAATACACCCGATACTAAATGTCCAATTTTTTATATTCGCTCGCGTTTTCTCATACTCTCTTCTCTCTGAATCTCAGTTCTCTCTTAACTCTCATCTCTTTCGCCTCACTTTCGTTCTCTCTCAACTCCCATCTCTTTCAATTCGTCTAACTTGCATTCTCTCTCAACTCTCATCTCTTCCGTCGCCATCACTGTCACTGTCGCCTTCTGAACTCTCATCTCTTCCGTCGCCATCACTGTCACTGTCGCCTTCTGAACTCTCATCTCTTCCGTCGCGTTCTCACTCGCAGGGAACCTCCGAGCTTCGCAGAGAACCCTAAGTTCTTTTCTTGCCGTTGTCGTTTCTCGGTCGTTGTCGCCTATCTCGCCACCGCTTTGCTCGTCATCGCCTTCAGAGCAGAGAAATTTTTGAAACCCTAAGTTGCTCGCCCTCTCCGTTGGTTGCTCCCTGTCGCCCTCGCCGTTGCTTGCCCGCCGTAGCGTCGCCTTCAGTTCAGGTACCTACAGTTCTGTGTTTCTAACTGTTCTTAGCTTTTGACATTGTTCGATTCTGGCTTGTTTCATTTCATTTTATGTTTTTGTTCCTTCGTTTCGATTTGACTTGTTTCTGTTCAATTTCATTCATTTTGTTTCCCTATGCTATCTGAAATGTAGCAAGTCTCTCTTGCATTGTTTGTGTTCCTGTATGTTTAGATCTGTGAGATTTAGGGTTTTATTTTCATATGTTTTGATAATATTCAGAATTTGCTTCTTGCATTGGCCCTATTGGTCTATGACTGTTAGAGTTTTATGAATTTATGAATTTATTTTTACTATATTGGTTTGATGTGATAGTTTGATTTTGTTTTAACAATTAATACTTGGTTGATTATTTGGAGCGTAGCCATGGATCGTAGTTGGATACAAAGTAATCGTCTGAGTGATGAGTATGCGAAAGGAGTCGAAGAGTTTATAAACTTTGCTCAATCAAATCTTCGCAAGAGTGATGTTCCCGAAACTGATGTAACTTAATCATGTCCTTGTTGTAATTGTGTGAATCGAGCCCTACAACCACCAAGTGTAATACGGGATTATCTATTTGTTTATGGGATCTTACCCAGTTATACCACATGGATATGGCATGGTGAATCAACCGGCAACCCAAGTGTGTCCAAAAGTGAGAAAGTCGATGAAGATATGGATGATCGAATGGAGGACATGATACGTGACATTGGTCCTGAATCTTTTAAGCGAGCGCATGAATATGATAATTTGTGCAAAGACAAAGATCAACCTTTGTATTTGGGTTGCACAAAATACACCCGGTTGTCTGCGACGTTAAAATTGATCAATCTGAAGGCGATAAATGGGTGGACTGATAAGGGATTCACCGAATTGCTTGAGCTGTTGGAAGACATGCTTCCCATAGGTAACACATTGCCAAAACGAACGTTTGATGCAAAGAAGATATTGTGTCCGATGGGTGTGGAGTATCAGAAAATACATGCATGTCCCAATGACTGCATATTGTATCGAAAAGACTTTGAGAAGTTTCATAACTGTCCTACGTGTGGTTGGTCGCGCTACAAAGTGAAGTCGGGTGAATCTAATTATGACGACAACAACACAAAGGGTTCCCCTGCGAAGGTTTTATGGTATCTTCCAATAATACCTAGGTTTAAACGCTTGTTTGCTAATGCAAATGACGCGAAGAGCATTAGATGGCATGCAGATGAGAGGAAATGTGACGGGCAGCTTCGCCATCCGGCTGATTCTTTGCAATGGAGGAAAATTGATAATTTGTATTCGGATTTTGGCACTGAGTCAAGAAATCTTAGGCTCGCACTTGCTTCAGATGGGATGAATCCATATGGTAACTTAAGTACGAATCATAGCTCGTGGCCTGTTCTCCTTTTAATTTACAACCTATCTCCATGGTTGTGCATGAAGCGCAAATATGTGATGTTATCCATGATGATTTCTGGCCGGAGACAACCTGGTAATGACATAGATGTTTACCTTACTTCATTGATTGAAGACTTGAGAAAAATGTGGGATGAAGGCGTGGATGTGTTTGACGGGTATTCTAATGAAACTTTCAAGTTGCGAGCCATGTTATTTTGCACGATCAATGAATTTCCTGCATACGGAAACTTGTCTGGGTATAGTGTCAAAGGTCATAAAGGTTGTCCTATTTGTGCAGAAGACACGTGTCACCAACAACTCAAACATGGAAGGAAGACTGTCTACCTTGGGCATCGGAAATTTCTCAAACCTAATCACAGATATCGTAAGTTGAAAAAAGCTTTTAATGGGTGCTCGGAAAATGACATTGCTCCGAATGCCTTGACCGGAGAAGAAGTCTATCAAGTGGTTAAGGACATCAAAGTTGTATTCGGCAAAAAGCAGAAGCAGCCTAAGGAAAAAAGCAAGTGGAAAAAGAGGTCGGTGTTCTTTGATCTTCCGTATTGGTCCAATCTTGATGTAAGGCATTGTCTTGATGTTATGCACGTCGAGAAAAACGTTTGTGATAGTGTCATCGGGACGCTTCTCAACGTTCAAGGGACAAATGATGGTATAAATTCTCGTCTAGATTTGCGTGAGATGGGCATAAGAGAACAATTACATCCAGTGGAACGAGGTAAAGGCACATATTTACCTCCAGCATGTTATACCTTATCAAGAAACGAGAAAATGAGCTTTTGCGAGTGTCTACGGGGAATCAAAGTCCCACATGGTTAATCGTCAAATATAAAGCGAGTGGTTTCAATGAAAGATCTCAAATTAGTTGGCTTGAAGTCTCACGACTGCCATGTCTTGATGCAACAACTACTACCTGTGGCAATTCTTGGCATCTTACCGAAAGATGTCCGATATACCATAACTAGGTTGTGCTTATTCTTCAATAGTATATGTGCTCAAGTCATCGACCCTCAAAAATTGGACGAGTTGGAAAATGAAGCTGTTATTATCTTGTGTCAATTGGAGATGTTTTTTCCTCCCTCATTCTTTGATATCATGGTTCATTTAATTTTTCATCTGGTTAGGGAGATTAGATTATGCGGCCCTGTTTATTTAAGGTGGATGTACCCAATCGAGCGATACATGAAGATCCTGAAAGGGTATGTGAAGAACCAATATCGTCCTGAAGCATCCATTGTTGAAAGGTACGTCACAGAAGAAGCGATTGAGTTTTGTTCTGACTACTTGTCAGAAGCAAAATCTGTGGGACTACCAAAGTCTCGTTATGCAGGGAGAGGTCAAGGTAAAGGTACACATGGTATAACCACTAAATGCATCGGTCGAGCTGAAGTGCTTCAAGCAGATTTGTATGTTTTGAATAATACAGATGAGGTATTACCTTACTTGTCTCTCCATAAAGAGATAGTAAAGGCCAAAAACCCTCGAATGAAAGAAATATTGTTATTGAACGAGCATAACAACACATTCATAGATTGGTTTAAATCAGAGATTAAGAAAGATGTGATTTCCTCTGAGACTTTGAGATGGTTAGCACATGACCCTCACTTTAATGTCGTATGTTGGAGCGGATACGACATAAATAGGTTTTCCTTTTACACAAAGTCGAAAGATGACAAAAGCACCATGCAAAACAGTGGAGCTATGGTCATGGCTTCTGCGATGCACTTCTCTAGTTCAAAGGATACAAATCCTGTACTCGCATCTATTGCTTACTTTGGTGTCATTGAAGAGATTTGGGTGCTTGATTACTGTAAATTTAAAGTGCCTCTTTTTAAATGTAAGTGGGTTAAATAGTGGTGTACGTACTGACGAATTGAGATTTACACTAGTGGACCTTGACAAGGTAAGTTATAATGATGAACCCTTCATCATGGCTGACCAAGCAAAACAAGTTTTCTATGTCAAAGATCCTTCTAACAAAAAGTGGTCAGTTGTCATACAAGGAAAAATAGGCAGTGATGAAAATGAAGATTCAAGTCTTGCAATTTCTGAAACACCTTGTTTGTTAACACAAGTGCCTACTTCAGTTGATGACAATGAAGTTGACGATGAACATGCCACTCGCAATGATCATAATGAAGGAATTTTATACGAAGGAGTTTAGATTTGTTTTTATTTTTGAACCTATGAAATTGTAATTTTGAACTTAGTGACAATGATGGTCTGTAATTTTGAGCATGTGACAGATTTTGTAACTTAGATTCTGTTAATTTGTATACTGTCTGTAATGCAAAAAAATTGGTCATTTGTGTTTGGTCATTTCTGTCTTATATGCAATACAATTGGTCATTTGTGTTTCTGTGAATTGGTCATTTATGTTAATTTGTATACTGTCTATGAATTGGTCATTTGTGTTTCTGTGAATTGGTCATTTTCTGGCATACAACAGGTTCGTATGGAAATGAAGGAAACTAAAATGTGTAAAATGACATTTAGCATCGGTTAGCATCGGTTGTTTGAAACAACCGATGCTAAATGTCATTTTTTTGATGACGTTGAGAGACATTTAGCGTCAGTTGTTTCAAACAACCGACGCTAAATCTCCCTCAACATCACCAGAAAATGTCTAAAAGGGACTTTTAGCGTCGGTTGTTTGAAACAACCGATGCTAAATGTCAGTTTTGGAGACATTTAGCATCGGTTGTTTCAAACAACCGACGCTAAAAGTCCCCTTTGAGACATTTAGCATCGGTTGTTTCAAACAACCGACGCTAAATGTCCCTTTTAAGCCATCTGGGATAGTGTTTAATGTGACATTTAGCATCGGTTTTCTGAACAACCGATGCTAAATGTGACATTTAGCGTCAGTTAAATAACCAATGCTAAATGTCTGACATTTAGCATCGGTCGATTTAGGGTCGGGCGATAACCGACGCTAAATCTCGTGGAACTGAGATAAGTGTTGGTTGGGGTCTTCAGCATCTGATCTTGAAAACTGTTCTGATTTCAGTGCGGTGAGAATGGATGACTTGATGTCAAAAGTGGCAGCCCACACTGGTTGGAAGGTGTAAGCCTGGGCGCCTTGAGTTCTCCTTCCAAATTCACCGAGAGTCCGCCTTGGAGGTGAATCTTCAGCCATAATTTTTCGGGATGGAGATTGCGGCTGAGAGGACCTGTTACTCTCAGTGAAACACTAGACAAACCGTCAACAAGTCCAACAAAATCACTGAGTACCAAAAATAAATAATTAAATAAATAAAAACAAAAAGTAAAACTAAAATCTAAGAATCAACTCGTTTGCCTTGTTGACAACTAAATCAACAATCCCCGGCAACGGCGTCAAAAACTTGTTAGATTTATGGCAAGTGTACCAAATATCGCAAGTAATAAAAGAACGGTAAGACCGGCCGTCTCCACAGGGATTGCGTGTTGTTTAACAATGGCAAAATTATCGATTCTTAGATTGTGAAAATTGATTTGATTTGAGAATTTAGTAACGCGAAAATAAAGACGGTTGTTGAAATAATAAGGAAAGCGATTAGGGGTCGAATCCTCTCCCCTCACCTATCTCATGAACCTTCATCTAATCACTAATTAATTGTTTGAAATACCAGATTCAATTCACTAAGTTAGGTTAAGGACAATTCTTTACCTCAAAATCCCTTTTACCTAATTGAGTTACCCTAATTCCTTAGGTGAATCATGCCAATTGGCAAAGTCTTGAACCCTAGAAATAAAGAATTCATAAATCCAATCCCACATTTCTATGTGATCACAAGTTTATGATCTAAAACCCCATATCAAGCATGCAACCCATATCCCTATGTGATCACATACCCTGAATCATTATAATTATCATATGTAACTATAAAACATTAAACAAAGAGGTATAGACTTATGATAAATCAAACAACTAATTGTATTAACCATAACAAAGAATCCATAAGATAGGTTTAGGGAGAATCATCTCTCCCTAATCAAAAGAAATTAGTTACACATGGTGAAAAGAGTACAACATAAGATAAAGGAGAAGAAGCAAATAGAGGAAGCCATAGAAACCTTCAATCCTTGTTCCCAAGTGATTGGAAGACTCCAAAATCGCACCTCCAAGCTGTTCCAAACCCTAGCTGAGCTCCAATGACCCAGCCCCTCGAAATTTCGCTGAAAAATCCTTAAAAACCCTAATTTCGGGGGCCCATCGCGATGCGACACGAGTCCATCGCGACGCGATGCTTCAGAATAATTGATAAGTCTATTTTTAGAGTCTTTTTAATAGTTATTTTATTAAGTCTTTTTAGTATTTTAATTATATTTTTGATCTATTTTACTGCAAATGTTTACTTTTTACCTTCAGGTTTTATTTTGAAGCAATTTCGACTGCTTATGTCTCAGCAGGTCAGAATTCGACTGCATCTGTTAGAATTCGACTGCATCTGTCTCCCAGAATTCGATTGCATCCCCCAGAATTCGACTGCATCTGTCAGAATTCCACTGCATCTGTCAGAATTCGACTGCATCTGTCTTCCAGATTTCGACTGCTTTTATCTCAGCAGGTCAGAATTCGACTGCATCTCCCAGAATTCGACTACTTATGTCTCAGCAGGTCAGAATTCGACTGCATCTGTCTTCCAGATTTCGAATGCTTCTATCTCAGCAGGTCAGAATTTGACTGCATCTCCCAGAATTCAACTGCATCAGTCGAAATTGGCTGTGCCCACTTGTTGATGGATATTTTTGCCCACTTGTTGATGGATATTTTTGCCCACTTGTTGATGGCTTTGCCTTGCCCACTTGTTGATGACCATGTGCTTTGACCACTTGCTCATATGCTTTGTCCACTTGAGGATGGCTTTTTGATGACTACCTTGGCCAACTTGATTTGCCACTTTTTCCTCTTTTGGACCATTTTGCCCCTCATATTTTCCTATAAATAGAGGCTTGATCCTCACTTGTAACTAAGCTTGAATTTTGTTAGAAAATCAATGACAAAGGCTCTCTAAAGATTCATGAGTTCAATTTACTCTTCATGCTTTTTATGATTCTTGTTTATTTACTTTCTTGCCCTTTAAATTCTTGCTATTTATTTTCTTGCCCTTTTTCTTTCCAAGTCATTTACTTTCTTGCACTTTTATTTTCTTGCACCTTTATTTTCCAAGTCATTTACTTTCCTTGCTATTTAATTTCTTGCACCTTTATTTTCCAAGTCATTTACTTTCTTGCCCTTTAAATTCTTGCTATTTATTTTCTTGCCCTTTTACTTTCCAAGTCATTTACTTTCTTGCTCCTTTAAATTCTTGCACCTTTATTTTCCAAGTCATTTACTTTTCTTGCTATTTATTTTCCAAGTTATTTACTTTCTTGCACTTTTATTTTCCTTGCTCTTTAACTTTCCAAGTCATTTAAATTACTTGCATTTTACTTTTCAAGCAATTTACTTTCTTGTCATTTACAATTCCGCTATTTATGATTTTGCACTTTACCGCTTTCTTTTATTTCTCGCTATTTAACTTTATGTTTTCTTCTTTTATTTTCTTTTCTCCTCTTTTGTCTACAATGATCATGAGTGAGTAGACTTTACTAAAACATTCCTTCTTTCTAAAAACACTTTCTTTTCAGTTAATCAACTTTGAAAAATTAAATTGGTATTCACTTAGGCTCTCCCTGTGGACCGATACTCTTTTATTACGCGATACGACCCGTGCACTTGCGGGGCTATCAAGTTTTTGGCGCCGTTGCCGGGGAGGCAGTGATATTAATTAAGTTTTTCGAAACCGGTTAGACTGAAATTTTATTTTCTTTATTTTTACTTTTTCTTCTCTTGTCCCTCGAATGCGAAGAACCAGAAGTTTCGGAGAAACTGTTCAACAAATTCCCGAAATCGAGAGGTTCTTACATAGAAGGAGGAGAGAAATTCCCGATAACCAAATGGCGGCTAATGAAAATCGTGCTCTCAAAGAGTACGCAACACCTTCAGCAGAGCCATCGGCTGCCATTGTACATCCGAATGTGGAAGCAAATAATTTTGAACTCAAAACATCCCTGCTTTCAATGGTTCAACAAAACCAATTTTCTGGTTCTCCCACGGAGGACCCAAATCTTCATATTTCAATTTTTCTAGAATACTGTGGAACTCTCAAATTAAACGGGGTACCTCCGGATGCCATAAGACTAAAACTCTTCCCTTTTTCATTAAGGGATAGAGCAAGAGCATGGCTACATTCTTTGCCTTCGGAATCCATTACCAGCTGGGACCAGTTAAAACAAATTTTTCTTGCTAAGTTCTTTCCCCCGAGTAAAACAGCTCAGATGAGAAATCAAATTACTCGATTTTCTCAAAACGACGAGGAATCTCTTTATGATGATTGGGAACGTTTCAAAGAAATGTTAAGGCTATGCCCCCATCATGGACTAGAGAAATGGCTCGTTGTTCACACTTTTTATAATGGATTACAATATGCAACAAGAATGACTGTTGATGCAGCTGCCGGTGGAGCTTTAATGAACAAAAATTTTACCGAAGCTTATGCACTCGTTGAAGATATGGCTCAAAACCATTGTCAGTGGACAAGTGAGCGAGCCATAACGAATAAACCAGCCACATCAAAAGAGCCAGGTAAGTATGAAATATCTGTTGTTGATCATCTTACCTCAAAAGTGGACGCACTTTTTCAAAAATTTGAAAAATTAAATGTAAGTGCCGTCTCACAAACTTCTTCTCCTATTACTTCACCATGTGAATTATGTGGGGTTGTTGGCCATATTGGAGCTGAATGCCAGCTTGAGGCATCTAGTGCTGGAAACGAGCATATTAACTATGCTCAAAAGGAAGATCCGTTTTCAAATACTTATAATCCTGGGTGGAGGAATCATCCAAATTTTTCTTATAAAAATCCTCCACCCAATCCAGCACCTAGACCACCTCCTGTCTTTCAAAATCAAAGGGTTTTTAACAACCCACAAAACAACCCACAAAAGTCGAACTTGGAATTTTTGATGGAAAAATTTGTGTCATCTCAAACAAAACAAAATGAAGAATTCAAAAATCAATCTGGTTATTTGAATGACACACTTATCAAATTAGTATCAAAAGTCGACACTATCACCACTCATAATAAAATGCTTGAAAATCAAATAACTCAAGTGGCAACACAGGTAGCTTCATCCTCTAAGACTTCAGGGGTATTTCCTGGGCAACCAGAACAAAATCCAAAAGGCCAAATAAATGCCGTCACCCTTAGAAGCGGAAAACAATTAGAGGAACCAAGAGCAAACCAAGAAAAAATTGTGAGTGAAAAACATAATTTACCAGGTGAGCTAGAAGAGAAAGAAAAAGGGAAAGAACCAGAAAAAGAAAGAGAAGAACCACACATCCCCCCTCCGCCATACAAACCACCCATTCATTTCCCCCAAAGATTTGCAAAAAACAAAATTGACGAGCAATTCAAAAGGTTTGTCGACTTGCTTAAAAAGCTTTACATCAACGTTCCTTTCACTGATGCATTGTCTCAGATGCCGTCTTATTCTAAATTTTTGAAAGAAATTTTATCCAAGAAAAGAAAAATAGACGACTATGAGACGATTGCATTAACAGAGGAATGTAGTGCAATTATCCAGAACAAGCTGCCACAAAAACTCAAAGATCCAGGTAGTTTTTCCATACCTTGTGTGATTGGAAGTGAAACTATAAACAGAGCGATGTGCGATCTAGGAGCCAGTGTAAGTTTGATGCCACTTTCTCTTTGCAATAGACTAGGGATAGGCGAACTTAAACCCACAAAAATGATAATACAGTTGGCAGATCGTTCCGTTAAATACCCCACTGGAATCCTAGAGGATATCCCTATCAAGGTAGGGCAAACTTTTATACCGGTGGACTTTGTTGTAATGGAAATTGAAGAAGACTCCCAAATTCCTATTCTTCTAGGGAGGCCTTTTTTAGCTACTGCAGGGGCAATAATTGACGTTAAAAACGGTAAGTTGGTTTTTAATGTGGGGGATGAAAAAGTTGAGTTTGAAGTTTCAAACTTCATGAAGAGTCCATTTGTAAAAGACTCGTGATGCAGGATTGATATTGTAGACTATTGCGTGCGAGACTGCTCTTTAGCATCATCTTCACAAGATAGTCTGGAAGATTGCCTTTTAGGCAGCACAAATACAAATGCGGCAGGGGAAACCCAATTCTACATAAAACTTTTGGATGAAAATCCACCATCACAAAAATTGGGTACTGAAACTTTGAGTGAGGAAAAGCCTCGACCTCTCCCAAAAGAAACACCAAAAATAGAACTGAAGCCCTTACCATCATCTCTCAGGTATGAGTTTCTTGGCCCTAATTCTACTTTTCCAGTAATTGTAAATGCAGATCTAAAACAAAATGAGACTGAAAAATTGCTTAATGTTCTTAAAAAGTATCCCAAAGCCATAGGGTATACTATTGAGGACATTAAAGGAATAAATCCATCAATCTGCATACACAGAATACTACTGGAAGAGGATTATAAACCTTCTATCGAGCATCAAAGAAGATTAAACCCAAACATGAAAGAGGTTGTTAAAAAAGAAGTTTTAAAACTCCTTGATGCTGGGATAATATATCCTATTTTCGATAGTAAGTGGGTTAGTCCTGTTCAAGTAGTACCTAAGAAGGGAGGCTTAACAGTTATTAAAAATGAAAAGGATGAATGCATTTCCACAAGGACAATCACGGGATGGAGAATGTGTATTGATTACAGAAAGCTTAACAAAGCTACCCGGAAAGATCACTTCCCTCTCCCGTTCATTGATCAAATGCTAGAAAGGTTAGCACGGCACTCACATTTCTGCTATTTGGATGGTTATTCGGGATTTTTCCAAATTCCCATCCACCCTAGCGACCAAGAAAAAACAACTTTCACATGTCCTTTTGACACTTATGCCTATAGAAGGATGCCCTTTGGTCTATATAATGCTCCTGCTACCTTTCAAAGGTGTATGATGTCCATATTCTCAGACTTTGTTGAAAACATAATGGAAGTATTTATGGATGATTTTTCCGTCCATGGGTCAAATTTTGAAAACTGTTTAGCCAATCTGGAAAAAGTCTTAGAAAGGTGTGAGAAGGTGAACCTGGTTCTAAACTGGGAAAAGTGTCATTTCATGGTTAATGAAGGAATTTTCCTAGGGCACTTAATTTCTCATAGAGGTATTGAGGTAGACCGTGCAAAAATTGAGGTGATTGAAAAAATGCTACCTCCCACCTCGGTAAAAGAGGTGAGAAGCTTTTTAGGCCATGCGGGTTTCTACCGTCGGTTCATAAAAGACTTCTCAAAAATTTCAAAACCTATGACAAGTCTGCTCCTTAAGGATGCAGCATTTATTTTTAACGATCTTTGTCTTGAAGCTTTTAACAGGTTGAAAAAGGCTTTAGTTACTGCCCCGATCATACAGCCGCCAGACTGGAATCTTCCGTTTGAAATAATGTGCGATGCAAGCGACTATGCAGTTGGGGCAGTCCTGGGACAAAGAAAAGAAAAAAAATTGCATGCCATATACTATGCAAGCAGGACCTTAGACGAGGCACAAATGAATTACGCCACAACTGAAAAAGAATTATTGGCGGTAGTTTTTGCCGTTGATAAGTTTCGATCATATCTGGTAGGTTCAAAAATCATCATTTTTACTGATCACTCGGCCATAAAATATTTGTTAAACAAAAAAATGCCAAGCCGAGATTGATCCGATGGGTTTTACTCCTACAAGAATTTGATCTTGAAATAAGGGATAAAAAAGGCGTTGAAAATGTTGTGGCTGATCATTTGTCCCGTCTACAAGGAACAAAAGAAGAAGAGTTGCCGCTTAATGATACATTTTTGGATGATCAACTCTTCTCATTGGTCAAATCTGAAGCACCATGGTATGCAGATTTTGTAAACTACCTTGCAGCAGGAGTACTCCCCCCAGATTTAAATTATCAGCGGAAGAAGAAATTCTTCCATGATCTCAAACAGTATTACTGGGACGAGCCACTGCTTTTTAAAAGGGGAGCAGATGGGGTGTTCAGAAGATGCATTCCGGAAGAAGAGGTAAGTAACATTCTATACCATTGTCATTCTTCTTCCTATGGCGGCCATGCCAGTTCTTCAAAAACTGCTACGAAAATCCTACAATCTGGTTTTTATTGGCCGTCCCTTTTTAAAGACGCGCATCAATTCATTTCTAAATGCGACCAGTGTCAACGTACCGGAAATATTTCAAAAAGAAATGAAATGCCCTTAAATAATATCTTAGAGGTTGAAATTTTCGACGTCTGGGGTGTCGATTTCATGGGACCGTTTCCTTCTTCTTTTGGAAACCAATATATTCTGGTAGCCGTTGACTATGTGTCAAAATGGATCGAAGCCATTGCTTCTCCTACAAACGATGCAAAGGTAGTCATAAAACTTTTCAAAAAAATAATTTTTCCAAGATTCGGGGTCCCTCGTGTTGTCATAAGCGACGGAGGATCCCATTTCATCTCAAAACATTTTGAAATGTTACTGCAAAAGTTTGGAGTAAGGCACAAAATTGCAACGCCTTATCACCCTCAAACAAGCGGTCAGGTTGAGGTATCGAACAGAGAAATTAAAAGTATTTTAGAAAAAACTGTTTCGACTTCAAGAAAAGACTGGTCGGTAAAGCTTGATGATGCTCTCTGGGCTTATCGGACTGCGTACAAGACTCCCATAGGAATGACTCCTTTTCAAATTAATTTATGGGAAGTCTTGCAAATTAGAGCACAAAGCTTACTGGGCAATTAAACGCCTTAACCTGAACATGGAATTAGCCGGAGAAAAAAGAAAACTCCAACTAAACGAACTGGAAGAACTGCGAATGGATGCTTATGAGAATGCCAAACTTTACAAAGAAAGAACACAAAATTGGCATGATAAGCGTATCATTCGCAGAGAATTCAATGAGGGTGATCTGGTGTTACTATTTAACTCCAGACTAAAAATTTTCCCAGGAAAACTAAAATCGAGATGGTCCGGTCCTTTTGAAATCCGTAAGGTTTACCCCTTCGGATCTGTAGAGATCTGGAGCGAGAAAACCAGATCGTTTAAAGTCAATGGTCAGAGGTTGAAAAATTATTTAATTGGTGACCCAATTGAGAAAGGAACTAGTTTAGTTCTACATGATCCCAATTGAAAAATTCTTTTTGACCGTCAAGCTAGTGACGTTAAAAGAGCGCTGCGTGGGAGGCAACCCACGGCTTAATGTATTTTTCAATTTGTTGAAAAATAAAATAACCCAGGGCCGAGTATCCTGAACCAGACAGCCAGGTGAGCTCTCCTAACCCCTTTTGTTTTATTTGAAAAATCATTGAGGACAATGCCTAGTCCAAGCATGGGGGGGGGGTATTTTATTACTTTTATTAGAAATGTCTTTATTGCTTTGCCGAGTTTTTATCTTTTTGTACTTTGAGTTGTATCTGCTCCCTCCATGATGAAACTTTGTGAACCCTAAGCATGTTTTAGATAAGCCTTTTCTGGACAATTTTTTTTTTTTCAATTTTTCATTAGCAATCATCTAGGTGGACTGGTTGGGAACAACAAAATTGTATCATGGTTCGATTTCTACTTCTAGGGCTTTTTCACACACACACACACACACACACACACACTACTGAGACTGTTTTCAGTTGTTAATACAATTAGAAGGACTGAAAAGAAACTAGTAACCTGGTTCTCTTGGTGACATTCACTGGATGCGCGGTTACTGGAGAAAAACGTCTGAGTTGGGGTATTCAAAAAAAAAATTGCAAAAACCAATTCAAAATGCAAAAATTGGTGCATTTTAAATGTCAAAATGAATGGTTAGCATATAAAATCAAAAAGAAAAGAAAAATGCTTGAATACCCAACGTATAAAGACCCTCCTTTGAGACCCGGTCTTAGTAAATGGAGGACCCAAGCTTAAGAATGTTGGGGAACCGGTTCTATGATGACATTGATATCCTCTCTAGAGTACTGATACTTTAAAAGTTGTCTCTCAATTCCACAAGAAGCCCAAAATAGTAGCTCTCAAACCAAAGTGTTAGAATTACCCCACAGTTCACTTAAGGTTTCGATATGAAAATAATTTTCCTTCAGAATTGGCCTAAAGATTTACACTGTTTTTGCTTGAGGACAAGCAAAGGTTCAAGCATAGGGGAGTTTGATAAGTCTATTTTTAGAGTCTTTTTAATAGTTATTTTATTAAGTCTTTTTAGTATTTTAATTATATTTTTGATCTATTTTACTGCAAATGTTTACTTTTTACCTTCAGGTTTTATTTTGAAGCAATTTCGACTGCTTATGTCTCAGCAGGTCAGAATTCGACTGCATCTGTTAGAATTCGACTGCATCTGTCTCCCAGAATTCGACTGCATCCCCCAGAATTCGACTGCATCTGTCAGAATTCGACTGCATCTGTCAGAATTCGACTGCATCTGTCTTCCAGATTTCGACTGCTTCTATCTCAGCAGGTCAGAATTCGACTGCATCTCCCAGAATTCGACTGCTTATGTCTCAGCAGGTCAGAATTCGACTGCATCTGTCTTCCAGATTTCGACTGCTTCTATCTCAGCAGGTCAGAATTCGACTGCATCTCCCAGAATTCAACTGCATCAGTCGAAATTGGCTGTGCCCACTTGTTGATGGATATTTTTGCCACTTGTTGATGGATATTTTTGCCCACTTGTTGATGGCTTTGCCTTGCCCACTTGTTGATGACCATGTGCTTTGACCACTTGCTGATATGCTTTGTCCACTTGAGGATGGTGCTCATATGCTTTGTCCACTTGAGGATGGCTTTTTGATGACTACCTTGGCCAATTTGATTTGCCACTTTTTCCTCTTTTGGACCATTTTGCCCCTCATATTTTCCTATAAATAGAGGCTTGATCCTCACTTGTAACTAAGCTTGAATTTTGTTAGAAAATCAATGACAAAGGCTCTCTAAAGATTCATGACTTCAATTTACTCTTCATGCTTTTTATGATTCTTGTTTATTTACTTTCCTGCCCTTTAAATTCTTGCTATTTATTTTCTTGCCCTTTTTCTTTCCAAGTCATTTACTTTCTTGCACTTTTATTTTCTTGCACCTTTATTTTCCAAGTCATTTACTTTCCTTGCTATTTAATTTCTTGCACCTTTATTTTCCAAGTCATTTACTTTCTTGCCCTTTAAATTCTTACTATTTATTTTCTTGCCCTTTAACTTTCCAAGTCATTTACTTTTTTGGTCCTTTAAATTCTTGCACCTTTATTTTTCAAGTCATTTACTTTTCTTGCTATTTATTTTCCAAGTTATTTACTTTCTTGCACTTTTATTTTCCTTGCTCTTTAACTTTCCAAGTCATTTAAATTACTTGCATTTTACTTTTCAAGCAATTTACTTTCTTGTCATTTACAATTCCGCTATTTATGATTTTGCACTTTACCGATTTCTTTTATTTCTCGCTATTTAACTTTATGTTTTCTTCTTTTATTTTCTTTTCTCCTCTTTTGTCTACAATGATCATGAGTGAGTAGACTTTACTAAAACATTCATTCTTTCTAAAAACACTTTATTTTCAGTTAATCAACTTTGAAAAATTAAATTGGTATTCACTTAGGCTCTCCCTGTGGACCGATACTCTTTTATTACGCGATACGACCCGTGCACTTGCGGGGCTATCAATAATGAATGGTCGCGACGCGAGATCAGACCGAACCAATTTCTCCCAATTTCTTGCTTCCATCGCGACGAGAGCTCTCCTGGTCGCGACGCGAGATCAGACATAACCAAAATTACTCCGAATTCATGTTGCCGTCGCGACGCGAACCCTCCTGGTCGCGACGCGATACTCTCATTTTTCCAAATCCTTCCAATTGTGTGCATCTCCAGGCAAGTGTCTGGTTCGCTGGATGATGCCACAATAAGTTGGAGGTCTTCAAGTACAAAATGGCTCCAGAATTGAAGAAAATAGCTTACACAATGATTTCCTACTACAATACTCTAAACTAAGCTAATACCCCAAATAATGACTATATTACAATCAAACCCATGCATTTTTGGTTCTAAAAAGTAGCGACTTATATCATATGATAGAGAGTCAACACAACCCCAAACTTCAACTTTTGCTTGTCCTCAAGCAAACATTCAATTCAGGCTGTGGCTACTTTTTTTTATTTAGCTGTCACATATTATACACAAACCAATTAACTACACAGCACATCAAAAATCATCATCAGCCTATTGCAGTAACATGACAACAGCATTGGAAAATACATGGTCATAAGCAGGCAAGCAATCTTGAGTTCTCTCTTTTTTCATACATCTCACCACTGTTTCTCTCTTTGAGTTGTTTTTGGTGTTCACTCAATTCACAGTACCTGCATAGTCATTCATATGCTTGCACAAGTTCTATACAAATCTAAACACATGAAATTCATACGCACTATTTGAGGGCTTTCAAGGTTGTAATGAGGGCTTAGGTAAGGGTGGATAAAATTTGGATAAGTAGGTTAAAACTTGGAGTTAGGCCTACCTCTCTTTGTCAATTTCAACAATTCACTCACTCACTTACCCATTTTCCCCAAAGCATTCAACAAGAGAAGGAATTATTTATAATATTAAATATATATATATAAATATTCTTTTTTCTTTATTTTGTATATATATATATTTTCTTTTTCTTTGTTTTTCTTTCTATGTTCCTTTCTCTTGTATACCACCCCCAAACTTAGAATGTTGCTATTCCATGAGCAACCCCAAACTTAACATTTTTCCCACTCTCAAACTTTTGTTCCACCTAACTCCACGTTAAGAAAAACTAGGCTATGATTTGCAGAAAAAACACAAAAATAACAATTAGGCTCAGAGGGGCTAACAAGGATAAACATTTAGTTCAGGTGGCTTGAAAGGCTCAGGGGTTCCAAAAAAATTGCCTCAGTGTATACGTAAATCACATGTAAGATAGTTAAGTACAAGCGCAAATTCTGAGACTAAAGCAGGCAAGGAATACACACAATGAATAGAATAAGTGTTTGGGCTCAAACCTCACAGTTGGGTTAAGAGATGCACTCGAGAGAATGCCCACAGATGATCCAGATCTTCCTCCGCTTTTGTCATGACCACAGATAAAACTTGATGAGAAAAATTGACATGCTAGTAATCAGAAGGTAAAATGTAAACATGTTAGACTAAATGCCACAAATCATCATAATTGAAGTTGCTTCTAGAAAGCTCAAGATAGTGGTGCCTCAATATCACAGAATAAGTTGTTACAATATAGTACAGACCAATCATGCAAAATAAAGTCAACAGGGGTGAAAATAAAAACTCAAAACAGTAAAGAATGAGAAGGTGAGCCCCCTGCTCAAGGATAGGAAAAGAGGTGCTCACCAGTGGGTTGCCTCCCACTAAGCGCTTCTTTAACGTCACTAGTTTGACGTCTTTTAGACCCTTATGGGTCTCTTAGCATGAGAACCATTTGAGCCTCTTCCCCAGCCGTACCACGGTATGGCTTGAGTCGTTGTCCATTTACCTTAAAAGATCTTTTGGACTCTGGCTCTTCCACTTCTATTGCTCCGTACGGTGTCACTTCTTTAACAACAAAGGGGCCCGACCCCTTTGATTTCAGTTTCCCTGGAAACAACTTGAGTCTCGAGTTAAACAACAACACTTGTTGTCCAGGGTAAAATTCCTTCCTTGAAATGTGTTTGTCGTGATACACCTTCATCTTTTCCTTGTAGATCTTGTTATTCTCATATGCATGCAGACACATCTCCTCTAACCCCTGAAGTTGCAGGTTCCTCTCCTCTCCACTTGATGCGGGGTCAAAATTTAGGAATTTCAACGCCCAATATGCTTTATGTTCAAGCTCAACCGGCAAATGACATGGTTTTCCATAAACCAATTGGTAGGGGGACATTCCCAAGGGTGTCTTATAGGTTGTCCTGTATGCCCACAGAGTATCATCTAGTTTCACTACCCAGTCCTTTCTTGCATTACCCACTGTCTTTCCTAGTATTATTTTGATTTCTCAGTTTGATACCTCCACTTGCCATTGCACCGAGGATGATAAGGGGTTGACACTTTATGCCTTACACCATACTTTGATAGTACATTGCTGAGCTGGGTGTTGCAAAAGTGACTACCCCCATCACTGATCAAGACTCTTGGAATGCCAAATCTTGAAAAGATGTTCTTTTTAACAAATTTTACCACAGTTTGGGAGTCATTGTTTGCAGTGGCAATAGCTTCCACCCATTTAGAAACATAGTCCACTGCCACCAAAATATATTGACAAGAATGAGATGGTGGGAATGGTGCCATGAAGTCAATGCCCCAACAGTCAAACACCTCTATTTAAAGCATCTCCCCCTACGTGGAATATTACCAGTCCGCTGGCACTTGTCACAACTTTTTATATGATCTTGCGCATCCTTGAAGAGGGATGGCCAATAAAATCTGGATTGGAGTACCTTTGCAGCTGTGCGTTCCCCATTGTAGTGTCCTCCATATGGAGAATCATGACAATGCCATAGAATCTTTTGACTTTCACTTCCTGAAACACATCGTCTGAGAAGTCCATCCGTGCCAGGCTTAAAGAGAAAGGGTTCATCCCAAAGATAGTGTTGGACATCACGGAGGAACTTCTGCTTTTGTTGCCATGTGAAGTCTTCAGGGACCGTTCCGACTGCCTTAACCGTGGCCTCTCTCCAATTGCAAACAGTTTCTCATCGGGGAATTCTTCCAGGATTTCTTTCTCCCGAGCAGTCACTTCTTTGTTTTCCAGCCTAGACAAATGGTCAGCGACCACGTTCTCGCTCCCCTTTTTGTCCTTTATCTGCAAGTCGAATTCCTGCAAAAGAAAAATCCATCTAAGAAGTCGAGGCTTAGACTCGCCCTTGGTTAGCAAATATTTAATTGCAGCATGGTCAGTGAACACAATGACTTTAGATCCCACCAAATTGGAACGAAATTTTTCCAAGGCAAATACTATAGCTAGCAGCTCTTTTTCAGTTGTCGCATAATTCACCTGATTTTCATTTAAAACATTGCTAGCATAATATATAGCATGAAAAAATTTCCCCAATCTCTGCCCCAACACTGCACCCACTGCATAATCACTAGCATCACACATTAATTCAAAGGGAATATCCCAATCAGGGGCTACAATGACTGGGGCCGAAATCAGTTTCTCCTTTAATACATTAAAAGCACACAGACATTCATTATCAAAAACAAATTCATTCTCCTTGACCAGTAGATTGCATAAGGGTTTTGCAATCTTGGAGAAGTCTTTTATGAAGCGTCGATAAAATCCGGTGTGTCCTAAAAAACTTCTCACTCCTTTCACATTCATAGGAGGAGGTAACTTTTCTATAATTTCGACTTTTGCTTGATCAACCTCAATGCCTTTTGACGAGATTTTATGGCCAAGAACAATTCCTTCTTTGACCATAAAGTGACACTTTTCCCAATTCAAAACTAAATTGGTTTTGGTGCATCTCTTCAAAACTGCATCAAGGTTAGCCAAACAAGAATCATAGCAAGGTCCGAAAACATAAAAGTCATCCATAAATACCTCAATAGCATTTTCCATCATGTCAGAGAATATAGAAAGCATGCACCTTTAAAAATTAGCAGGGGCGTTACACAACCCGAAGGGCATCCTCCTATAAGCAAACACACCAAACGAGCATGTAAGGCAGTCTTCTCTTGATCTCCAGGATCCACTGCTATCTGGTTGTATCCAGAGTATCCATCCAGAAAGCAATAGAATGCTTGTCCAGCCAATCTTTCCAACATTTGATCCATGAATGGTAGAGGGAAGTGGTCCTTCCGTGTGTCTTGGTTCAATCTCCGGTAGTCAATGCACATTCTCCACCCTGTGACTGTGCGAGTAAGGATCAGCTCATTCTTCTCATTTTTAACCACAGTCATTCCACCTTTTTTGGGCACCACATGGACTGGACTCACCCACGAGCTGTCTGAAATGGGATAAATCATCCCAGCATCTAAGAGCTTCAATACTTCTTTCCTCACCACATCTTTCATGGTGGGGTTCAACCTTAGATGTGGTTGAATCACCGGTTTGAACTCTTCCTCGAGCTTGATCTTATGCATGCAAAAAGCCGGACTAATCCCCTTAAGGTCAGAGATAGTCCAACCTAATGAAGTTCTATTTTCTCTCAACACTCTCATCAGTTTTTCCTCTTCCAGCTTGGTTACAGAACTACTGATGATGGCTGGGTATTGATCACCGCTCCCAAGGAATACATACTTTAAATGAGAAGGGAGTTGTTTTAATTCGGGAGTTCATTTTTCTAGGCTCTCCCCCCTAGTCAGCTCTTCCCTTTTCTTGGAGACCCTTTCTACTTGGGAAATTTCAAACTGACGAATGCAGTCTTCTACTTCACTACCAAGGTTTTCATCCAATCCCTCAATAGAGTTCACAATTACCCTCTCTAAGGGAGGAGAGGGTAGATTATATCTGAAGGTTTATTGCACAGAGTCTTCAATCACGTTCACCCTAAAACATTTCTCTTGGTTGTCCGGGTGCCGCATGGCTTCAAAGACATTGAAAGTTACTTCTTCATCTTGGAACCTTAACATTAGCTTACCTTGTTGTACATCTACCAGGGCTCGCCCAGTGGCCAAAAATGGTCTACCAAGGAGGATTGGAACCTCTGCATTTTCCTCCATTTCAAGAATCACAAAGTCAACGGGAAACAAGAATTTATCAACTCTTACCAGAACATCTTCCAAGATCCCATAAGGATGTCTGATTGATTTATCGGCGAGCTGCAGAGACATCCACCTCACCACCCCCAAGCTTCTTTAACATAGACAAGCGCATCAGGTTGATGCTTGCTCCCAAATCACAAAGGGCCTTCCCTATTGTCAAGTTACCGATGGTGCAAGGTATGGTGAAACTTCCAGGATCTTTCAACTTGGGAGGAAGTTTCTTTTGAATAATGGCACTGCATTCTTCAGTCAGAGCCACAGTTTCATCGTCTTTGAACCTCCTCTTCTTAGTCAACAATTCCTTCATAAACTTCGCATACATGGGCATTTGCTCTAAGGCTTCTGCAAAAGGGATGTTGATTTGGAGACTTGAGAAAATCTCCAAGAACTTAATGAATTGCTCTTCTTTCGAATTCTTCTTGGGCACTTGAGGGTATGGCAATTTCCTGTATGAAGGAAGTTCTTTGGGCCGGGCTTGTCGTCTACCTGCAATTTTTCATTGAGTAAACTTTCTTTTTGGTTAGACTTCACAACTCCCTCACTTTTTTTACTCAACTTATTTTCAACTCCTTCACTTTTCCTTTTCAACTCCTCCCTCAACACCTCAGTTTCACTACTCTCCTCTCTAGGTTTGACTTTGGTTATCTCAACAGGTTTCAACTCCTTACCGCTTCTCAGAGAAATAGCCTTGCAGCTTTCATTCCTATGGTTATCCATAGTGTTAGCAGGAAAACCACAATTAGACGCCTCAGCAAGTTGCTTTGATAATTGACCCATCTGAAATTCCAACTTTTTCATTGAAGTTTCGTGGTTCTTCTCCATGTTCTTCATAACTTGCTCTTGGGATTAGAATGTAGTCTGAGTCATTTGCATACATTGAGCCAGTGCATCTTCCAACTGAGTTCCCCGGTCATGTGCTTGCATTACTTGCTCGGTTGTGGGGGTTTGATATCTCACTTCCAAAGCTGCAGCTAATTGTTTGGTGAAAGATTCAAGTTGGAGAGATATTAGCTTTTGTGGAGCCAATATTGTACTAGTAGAGTCCAGCTCCAACACACCCCTCTGATTCACAGCCCCACGATCATTCTGCAAACCTGTACTCATTCGAAGTCATGTCCTCTACCAACTGTTTGGCTTCCTCCCAAGTTTTAGTATCTAAGGACCCTCCTGCTGAGGCGTTTAGCATCAACCTGGTTTGAGGTTGCAACCCATTACAGAAGATTTGCAGCTGCACAAAATCATCAACACCATGCCCGGGACATCTTTTTAGTGTCAACTTAAATCTCTCCCACGAATCATGTAGTGACTCTGAATCCCCTTGTACAAAGTTGGAAATTTCAGCTCTCTTCTTGATAAATTTGAAAATTGGGAAAATTTTTTCCAAGAACTTGTTTTCAAGGTCACTCCAAGCATTGATAGTTCTTGGTGGGAGAGTATTCAGCCAATCTTTTGCCCGGCCGGATAATGTGTAAGGAACAGGCGCAATAGCTTGGAGATTTCATCAACCCCCTCAGGATAAGTGGTTCCACAAATCTCGTGGAACTGAGATAAGTGTTGGTTGGGGTCTTCAGCATTTGATCCTGAAAACTGTTCTGATTTCAGTGCGGTGAGAATGGATGACTTGATGTCAAAAGTGGCTGCCCACACTGGTTGGAAGGTGTAAGCCTGGGCGCCTTGAGTTCTCCTCCCAAATTCACCGAGAGTCCGCCTTGGAGGTGAATCTTCAGCCATAATTTTTCGGGATGGAGATTGCAGCTGAGTGGACCTGTTACTCTCACTGAAACACTAGACAAACCGTCAACAAGTCCAATAAAATCACTGAGTACCAAAAATAAATAATTAAATAAATAAAAACAAAAAGTAAAACTAAAATCTAAGAATCAACTCGTTTGCCTTGTTGACAACTAAATCAACAATCCCCGGCAACGGCGTCAAAAACTTGTTAGATTTATGGCAAGTGTACCAAATATCGCAAGTAATAAAAGAACGGTAAGACCGGCCGTCTCCACAGGGATTGCGTGTTGTTTAACAATGGCAAAATTATCGATTCTTAGATTGTGAAAATTGATTTGATTTGAGAATTTAGTAACGCGAAAATAAAGACGGTTGTTGAAATAATAAGGAAAGCGATTAGGGGTCGAATCCTCTCCCCCCACCTATCTCATGAACCTTCAGCTAATCACTAATTAATTGTTTGAAATACCAGATTCAAATCACTAAGTTAGGTTAAGGACAATTCTTTGCCTCAAAACCCCTTTTACCTAATTGAGTTACCCTAATTCCTTAGGTGAATCATGCCAATTGGTAAAGCCTTGAACCCTAGAAATAAAGAATTCATAAATCCAATCCCACATTCCTATGTTTATGATCTAAAACCCCATATCAAGCATGCAAACCATATCCCTATGTGATCACATACCCTGAATCATTATAATTATCATATGTAACTATAAAACATTAAACAAAGAGGTATAGACTTATGATAAATCAAACAACTAATTGTATTAACCATAACAAAGAATCCATAAGATAGGTTTAGGGAGAATCATCTCTCCCTAATCAAAAGAAATTAGTTACACATGGTGAAAAGAGTACAACATAAGATGAAGGAGAAGAAGCAAATAGAGGAAGCCATAGAAACCTTCAATCCTTGTTCCCAAGTGATTGGAAGACTCCAAAATCGCACCTCCAAGCTGTTCCAAACCCTAGCTGCGCTCTAATGACCCAGCCCCTCGAAATTTCGCTGAAAAATCCTTAAAAACCCTAATTTCGGGGGCCCATCGCGATGCGACACGAGTCCATCGCGATGCGATGCTTCAGAATAATGAATGGTCGCGACGCCAACCCTCCTGGTCGCGACGCGAACCCTCCTGGTCGCGACGCGAGATCAGACCGAACCAATTACTTCCAATTTCTTGCTTCCATCGCGACGAGAGCTCTCCTGGTCGCGACGTGAGATCAGACATAACCAAAATTACTCCGAATTCATGTTGCCGTCGCGACGCGAACCCTCCTGTTCGCGACGCGATACTCTCATTTTTCCAAATCCTTCCAATTGTGTGCATCTCCAGGCAAGTGTCTGGTTCGCTGGATGATGCCACAATAAGTTGGAGGTCTTCAAGTACAAAATGGCTCCAGAATTGAAGAAAATAGCTTACACAATGATTTCCTACTACAATACTCTAAACTAAGCTAATAACCCAGATAATGACTATATTACAATCAAACCCATGCATTTTTGGTTCTAAAAAGTAGCAACTTATATCATATGACAGAGAGTCAACAACCAAAAAAGCTTTTAATGGCTTTTTCATTGGTAGGAGGGGGAAGTTTTTCAATGACTTCAACTTTAGCACGGTCAACCTCAATCCCCTTCTGGGAGATGCGGTGTTCCAAAACAATTCCCTCTCTTACCATAAAATGGCATTTTTCCCAATTTAGGACCAAGTTAGATTTTTTACACCTTTCGAATACAAGAGACAACTTATGCAAGCCATCATCAAAAGAGTTACCAAAGACAGAGAAATCGTCCATAAACACCTCGATATGTTTTTCAATCATATTGGAGAATATGGACATCATGCACCTTTGAAAAGTAGCTGGAGCATTGCATAGCCCGAAGGGCATCCTCCGGTAAGAAAATATACCATATGGGCATGTAAAAGGGATCTTCTCTTGATCTTCTGGAGCCACTGCAATCTGGTTGTAACCAGAATAACCATCCAGGAAACAATATAAATCATGACCCACAAAGGGAAATGGTCCTTCCTCGTAGCATTATTCAACCTTCTATAATCAATACAAACTCGCCATCCCGTGACAGTTCTTGTAGGGATCAATTCATTTTTTTCATTCATGGCGATAGTGGTTCGGCCCTTTTTAGGAACAACTTGGACGGGACTCACCCAAGAACTGTCTGAGATGGGATAAATAAGGCCAGCTTCAAGGAGCTTGACAACTTCTTTTCTTATCACTTCTTTCATAGCTGGATTTAATCTTCTTTGTGGTTGCACCACTGGCTTATGATCTTCCTCCATGAGGATCTTATGCATGCAAAATGAAGGACTAATTCCCTTCAAATCCTCAATGGACCAACCAATAACACTCTTGTACTCTTTCAAGATTCTAAGTAGCTTCTCCTCCTGCAGTTGGCTCAAGTTGGAGTTAATGATAGCATGATACACATTCCCTTCACCAAGGAACACATATTTCAAATGGGAGGGTAATTTCTTGAGCTCAACCACAGGTGTTTTCTTCACTTCTTCTTGGATGAATTTTTCTTGAATTTTCAATTCTTCCCACTTAGGAGGTGCATGGAGAGAGTAAGATGGGGAGGCATCTAACATAGCAATGGCTTCTTTTACCTCGGAATCACACCTTTCTTCAACCTCCTCATTTGATGACACAAGAGCTTTCTCAAGAGGTAAGTAAGGAATTTGGTCTTGAAATTCCTTATCAATGATGGAATCAAGAACCTCAATTCGGTAGCACCCTTCCTTTCCCTTTGGATGCTCCATAGCCTTGAGCACATTAAAGGTCACAGCTTCATCTTGGACTTTCAATGTTAAAGTTCCATCCGCCACATCAAGTATAGCTCTACCAGTAGCTAGGAAATGTCTGCCCAAGATCAATGGGATGTCATTGTCTTCTTCCATGTCAAGAATCACAAAATCCACCGAAAAGATAAATTTGTCAATTTTCACAAGAACATCTTCAACTACACCATATGGATGCTTCACTGAACGATCAGCTAGATGCAAAGTCATCATGGTGTTCTTTATCTGACCAATCCCTAGCTTTTTGAAAATGGATAGTGGCATTAAACTGATACTCGCCCCTAGATCACACAGAGCTTTCCCAAAAGTTCTATCCCCAATAGTGCAAGGAATAGAGAAACTTTTGGGATCTTTGAGTTTTTGTGGAAGCTTTCTTTGTAAGATTGCACTGCACTCCTCGGTGAGCATGACCGTCTCCTCATCCATGATCCTCCTCTTCTTTGAAAGGATATCTTTCATGAACTTAGCATATGTGGGCATTTGTTCAAGAGCTTCTGCAAAAGGAATGTTAATTTGTAACTTTTTGAAAACATCTAGAAACTTACCAAATTACTTTTCATCTTGCTCCTTCTTCAATCTTTGAGGGAAAGGTAGCTTGATGATTGACTTTGGAAACTTAGACTCCTCTTGCACAGTAGGATCCTCTTGCACCTTAGAAGGTTCAACAACACCCGCTGAAGCTTTGTCATTGAACTCAGTGACATCTTCTGGGCTCTTTTTTGTCACAGCTTCAACCGTTTTTCCACTCTTTGTGGTCACAGAATTCACTGTTTCATTACCCCTTGGATTAGGGACAATGTCACTAGGAAGAGTTCCCGGAGGTCTTTGAGCAATTTGCATGGCCAATTGGCCCATTTGAGTTTCAAGATTTCTGATGGATGCCTCTTGATTTTTAAAACCAGTCCTTGTCTCCTCCATGACTGAAGAAGTTTGTGTAGCTAGTTTCTCAATGGATATCTCCCAATCTTCTTTCTTCCGAGGAGCATTTTGGCTTTGCCCTTGATCCTTCCAAGAGAAATTTGGATGATTCCTCCACCCCGGATTGTAGGTGTTGGAAAATGGATTATTTTTGACAAAAAATATCTGCTCTTGGACTGTTAGGGGAAGTTCAAAATCCTGATTAGAATGTGGACCTTCATAGTAGTCACACTTCAAACTTGTCACAGCATTTACCTGAGCAGAATGGTGTTGCACAAAATTTAACTTTAGAGCTTCCATTCCCTTTTTCAGTTCCTCCAATTGTTGAGTGATTATCTTCTGTTGAGCCAACCCGGCCGTCTGAGCATCTAAGCCAAGAAGACCTCTTCTAGATGTACCTCTTCTTTCATGAGCCGCCAAGTAATCATTTGAAACCATAACTTCAATTATTTGTCTTGCTTCTACTGCAGTCTTGAAATTCAAAGAACCACCTGCTGAGGCATCAAGCATCATCCTAGCATTCGGTCTCAACCCAGTACAAAAGATTTGCATCTGCTGATGATCATCAAAACCATGATTCGGGCAAGCCTTCAATGTGATCTTGAATCTTTTGTAAGTCTCATAGAGTGACTCACCCTCTTTGTGCTCAAAACTGTTGATTTCTCCCCTCTTCTTAATGAACATAGAAGGGGGGAAAATTGTTCAACGAACTTGTCTTCAAGATCATTCCAATTGGTGATGCTACCTTCGGGTTGTGAATCAAACCACTCTTTGGCTTCATCCTTTAGAGAGAATGGAAAAAGCCTCAATTTCTTAGCTTCATCAGTATTACTATCCACTTTCACTGTTTCACATAGTTGTGCAAATTTGGTGAGATGCTTGTTTGCATCTTCACATGGTCTTCCACTAAATTGCATCTCCCTCAATTCACGGAACAGTCCAGGATTGATCTCAAACCTATTAGCAGTCACCGGTTGATGAGCAATTGGTCTCTGTCTGTTTCTATCACAATTTCCATAATCACCAAGAGTGCGTCTAACTGGAGGGTCAGCCATTTCTTTAATCACAGGAATCTCAGACACAATCTCTTCTTCTCTTGCTGCATCTCTTTCTCTGAGATGCCTCTCTCTTGCCGCCTTTCGATTGGTTTTAACAGTCTTTTCAATCTCAGGGTTGAAGAGTAAATATTTAGGATCAACTGTTCCACGCATACACTAAAAAAACAACAAACTCGAAAAAGCGTCAAAGCAAAATGTGTAAAATAAGGTATACAGTAATAGGGAAAGAAAACTAACAACAAACCAAAATATATATGGGTTCGAATTAGCAGTTGCCTTCGAATTTACTGGTAACTGTAATTTCAATCCTCGACAACGACTCAAAAACTTGATGGCGGAATTGGCAAGTGTACCAAATCGTCGCAAGTAATAATAAAACCGTAAGACCGAGTGTCGAGCTCAAGGATCAAATGCAAATACCAATAAACGTAAAAACAACTAAACGAATACAAATGAACCGAAGTTTGAGTGATATTGTAAAGTAACGAGAACTTTTATAGTAAAGACAATAAAATGTTTTTGTATTTTTAATAAAGAACGAAGAACACGAAGTTTACGAGATGATAAAAGAAGCTACGGATGAATTTCCATTGGTTTCACACTATTGCAAACTGATTTAATAGAGAAAATAACCCCCTCTTTCATTTTGTTATCAAACCCACAACATTAATTAATCCCTAATTCCTTAGGCAACTAATCCTTTGTTCACAACTAAAAACCCTAATTCCTTAGGTGATTATAGATGACAACAAGCATTAGAATCAAGGGTTTGCAAGATACAACAACTCAAAGATTATTGCTAAGAGTTGAAGGTATTCAATCTCAAGCATTCAAATATAAAATTTCCATTCCATAAATGAACCATATATCATTCCATGGTTGATCAAATCATGAAAAGCATTAAGAACAGAGATTAAACACACAAAGTAGGAGAGAATATGACATTGAGAACAAATAAAATCAGTTACAATAGTGATTCACCAATATTCATTCATCCCTAACCCAATAGGGTTTAGCTAGACATAGTAGAAGAAGAGGGAAAACAGAAATCACAACTAAATGGAGAAGATGAACTCATTTGAAGCTTCAAATCTTGTTCCCAAGCCTTGAATCTTCAATAGATATGAAGTTTAGTGCAAAACGTAACTGCTGCTATTTTAAGCACACCTTCCACCAGCGGAAGTTTAGTGCAAAATTAGACTGTCTAGTGCTGCCAGAATTTTGTTGTATTGCAGTATGCCTTAACTCACTCCAAACTTCACATCTAGCCTGCACAACTTGTTCTTCCACTTGATCTAATTCCTATGCACAAAAATACAAGAAAAGACTGGCATAACCACCGCACGAAAACTAGATTTACAAATTCTCAAAATCTGCTCAAACTTTACTGATTTTCATTAAAATCTTCATGGAAAACACATTTTTTAACATTTAAAACAAGCATGTGATATGGATTTATCAGTGGGCTTCATCCTAGGCCAGCCCACGGGCCCTAACTTTTTTACAACACATAAATTTAACAATAAATTAGAAGAATTAGCATTCAACCTTCGAAATGAAGATGTTGATAAGAAAAACTCTAAGACAAAAATATTACAAGAAATCCACATGCTCGGACAGAAAAGTGATAAAAAAAATATTCGGATCATTGTGGTTCCGAGAGAACGAATTAAATGTCATTAACTAATAATATATACCTTAAAGGTATTGCCATAATTTTAAAAGATTATCAAATTTTAGCATACAAATATAATCTTATCAAATTAAATGTGAATTTATTTGCTTATCTCATATAGTATGGAGAAGTCACCGATTATTCTTTTCTTTTTTTTATAAACATATTCTGTGCGCAACTGCAGAGACTAATCACTCGAGTCGGGTAGGACCACAATGGGTGGCAAAGCTCTCTCTCAAGAGATTTAACACTGCTGCATGCCCAAGACTGGATTCAAACTCAGGACCTTAGTTAAGTTAGAAGAGACTCCTACTATCTCATCCAAGTGTTTTTGGATAGTGACCGATTATTCTTATTCTAATTTTATCACAGGTGTAAAAGATATTATTAATACATTATATCAATTATTGTCCAAAAAAATACATTATATCAATTATTCACGTGTTTTCTTCAAACCAAAAAAAATTCACATGTTTTCTTTTTTTTTTTTTCACTTCAACAAACAAATAAAGAAAACATTATACTTATTTTTCAGTACGTTTATCTCCATCCAAAGTTCAAACAACTTATATAACCTACTTTATTTTCATTTTATTTCTATTCATTTCTTAACCTCCCAGTTTATTTCCCCAGTCACAGTGTTAATTTTTACAGAAAAGAATGTTTCCAAAAAATAAAGTTAAATTAATGTTAAATTTGAAAGAAATTAGTTGAATCAGTTTTTCAATAAAAGAAGGAGGAGGTGGTGGTGGTGGTGAGAGGAAGAAAGAAGTAGTGGTGGTGAGTGGGAGGTGGTGGTGAGTGGGTGATGGTGATGATAGTTGTGAGAAAGAAAATAAGGTTGTGGTGGTGGTGCTGAGTGGGAGGTGGTGATGATGGTAGTGGTGTCGGTGGTGAGAGGGAGAAGGATGTGGTGGTGATAGTAAGGGTGAAGAGGGAGGGGAGGTGAAAAAATGAAAGTGGGGGGTGGGAAAAGAATGAACCAAAAAAATTTGAGGTCATCCCACAAAGCCCTGGCCCTAACCCACTAAAAAATTTATAAACGTGGGCTGGAGCTAAAAAAGCCCCATTAATAGGGGGCTGAATCTTTATGAGGCTTAATAGAGGGCTAATGGGGCTGAGTTTGGGGCTTGGGGCCAAATTGACAGTTCTATTTGTACCGATCACTAAGTTATGTAATGTTAAATTGTACAATTTATTTTTCCAATGAACACTTGGAGATACAAATTTTGAACTTAACAACAATACATAAAATTCGTAATTGCGAATAAGTTTTATCGAGTGTTTGGAACCATGGCGCAAAGTGGTGGATGCGCAATGATGTTAGAGCAACAAGTTGTAGTATGTGTTTAGTCATGAGTTTGGAAGTTTCAAATTCACGTCTATAAATCGATTTTGTTGAGGTAAAGCTACGTTAAAGTAAAAGTTTCAAACGGTAACCAGCAAGGGTTGGTCCGAGCAGTAACTGGAGATCCCACCTCAAGGTCTAAGATTCGAATCTTGGGTGTGGTAAAAACTTTGTTGGGAGGGAAGAACCACACGGACCGGCAAAGCCGGATACACCTGGCCAGCCAAGTTTCCCGGCGTAGATTAGTCAAAGGCAAAACCGGTGGAAACTGCGCATCGATAACCCGTTAACCCGAAAAAAAGTTTCAAAAGATAGCTTCTACTTGGCTACCAATTTTTGTCGTGATTTCGTGAATCTTGCCTTGAGACCAAACATATGCATAGTTTCTAAAAAACATATTTTGCGACGCGGTTTTGGAAATTCTTCCGTGGGGAAAACTCTCACTTAATTGGTAATGATTTGCTAGATTTTGGTTGCTTAAAAATCTGAAACTTTTTGTCAAAAAGAAGGTGAAAATTCAAAACTGGGTCTTGTTGATTCAAGTGATAAAGAAAGTGATTCCTTTAAGAAAAGTCTCAAATCTGAATCTTGTAAACAAAAACACTTTATATGTGCCGTTATATAGATTCACTTTGGTTGACTCGTTAATCTAAGTCAAACTTAACTACTGAATACCAAAGTGAGAGACCAAAAAATAAAAGATAAAAATAGAAAACTCACTTTTTTGGCAAAACTCGTAAATTTTATTTTTATCTATTTTTTGTCAAATGTATAACATTTCATTGAACCGGGGAAGGTCACAAACAATACACAAAGAATGTAAGCTCCAAGCTTAAAAATAAAGCACCATCAAATCCAGAAATGGACAACATCTAATCACGTATAGCCGAGAACTCTTAAGTAATTTCAAAAGCACAGGAGCAGCACTTGAGCAACTCAGATCCTAATGTGCTAACTAAATTGACGGATTTTGTTGTTTTCATCTTCCTTATTTGAACTTGCGTCTAACACCCCTAGCCATGTTATTATTGACGGATTTTGTTGTTTTCAAAGATTGCTTTCAGAAACAAAATTGATAGAAATAGACATGGGTGATTAATAGATGAAATATTTATTTGATGAAATGAACGTACCATATAGTTGGATGGAGAATATGGAGTAGAGTGAATGGAGGTTAAACTTATTGAACACTTCACCAAAACAAAGATTGGTGATATTTTTAAATTATCAATACGCAAACAATATAATCATCTAGTCTTTAATTCAAGTATTTTCTACTCTAGATGATCTCTTGAATTGGGCTCGAGTTACTGAGAGGTTAAGATTTGTTAGACATATGATCTAGTGCACATATATAGAAGGTAGTCTATGTTGGTTGTGAGTTTTGGAAGGAGTGGGAAACCCTCTTGCATTTGATGGTTACATTTTGTATAATTCTCGAGGTTTTTTTCCTTTCTTCTGTTTAAAAAAAAATAGACCTGTCGCAACTCTTACATGTTTAGCATTTGATACATACATTTTGTACAATTCACATTGTTTTTTTTTCGATTTTTTCGAAGCAAACACTATTGAATAGTTTAGGTGGAAAATTTCGTTGTCCATCCTATTGGAGATACATCTAGTTCTTTGGGTTAAACTCGGGAACTACGACTGTTCTCGGTGACTCATGTAGTGATAGGATTTTTATAAAATAATCTTTTCATTACCTATTAGATTTGTGTAGTGACTCGTGTAGTGATAGGAACTACTATTGTTCTCAGTGACTCGTGACTCAGTGACTTGTTCGAAGCGAACCCAATTGAATAGTTTAGGTGGAAAATTTCGTTGTGCAGCTGAAAATTCTCTATTAGATTTACTTGTGTTCTATTTATGTACAAAGTTTGGTTTTTAATACATTACAAACACGTTTTAAGTTTTGTTATAAACTGAGTATCCACCGTACGCAACTACAGAGACTAATCTCTCAAACCGGATAGGACCACAATGGGCGGCAAAGCTCTCCCTCAAGACCAATCAATGGCCTATACCCGAATCAATCTACCAACTCAACACGCATTCAAATTGGATAAAAAATGGACTACATTATTAGACACTCAGGTCATTTTGAGCTCGAATCTGATCGAACCAAACTCCCAAGTAGGAATGCCACAAAAAACCAAACCTAAAAACTAAAAGTAAAAAGAGCATCACTTGCAAACAGGAAAAGGAAACAAAAATGAAAGGAACTCTGTGAATCCTTCATCCCTCATTTGTTCATCCCGGTTGCATCCTTCATGGCATCAGCAGCTCCTTGAGCCTTTGCCTTCATCTGCTGACCAGCCTACACAAAATAAAAAAAACATAAACAATTGTTTTTCCTTTTTGTATCACACCCCTTTTTCAAATCATGACCTAATATTTGAAACCAAATATTTTAACAAGTTAAATCAAATTGAAACTAACATCTTGCATGGATTCTTTAGCAGATTGAGCTGCATTGCCAGCCTTATCCATCATGGTGCTAGCCTTTTCCTGTTATTAACAATAAAACCATATAATAAATATAAATAAAGATATTACTATATAAAATTGAGTGCATAATCATATTAGAAAAGAGTATAACTAGGAAAATTTACCTGTGCTTGGCCCTTAGCCTGTCCAGCATTATAGCTCATCTTGTTGGAGTCCATATTCTTTGTATTGATGAATGAAATGAATTGAAGATAAAGAAATATTTGAGATAGAGATTGATGTTCCAACATTGTGTTGAGATTGAGTTATATATAGGCAAGTTTCCCAGTAAATATTGCATTAGTTGCGCTTCAGTTATTCAACTTTAAGTAGGCCACGTGGCATCTAACACTTTCCTTTAGGTAGTCTTTGTCTTATGCTATTTTTGAGATATATAGATCTGTTGACCAGCTTTTCTTTACTATTTTCAGGTCAGTACTTATAAGCCCGTCTCATAGTTTGTTTTTTGAGTTCCCTCAAGTCCTCCAAATTTGGGGGAACTCAAAAAATAAGGCTAAAATACAATTTTAGTCCATTAAGTTATTCTTTCGTTCTGCTTTGGTTTTTTAAGTTATTTTTTTCTTAGTTGGGTCCCTCAAGTTTCAAAATTGTTACGCACAAGTCTTTTCCGTCCATCTGACTTAACAGTTGATGTCATGTCAGTTAAGGGATGGGTTTAAGAGATAATTTTTCTCTACATCACTTACTACTGTTAGCCCTAAGCCCCCCTCCCCTCCAAAATCTCAAGCAAACTCGTATGCCTCGTACAACATTTTGTGATCGAATGGCACCCAATATTCATTGTATTGATTACTAAGTCATGTAATGGTAAATTGTACAAAAAAAATTCAATGACACTTGCAGATACAAAATTTGAACTTAACAATACAAAAAAGTCATAATCGATTATAAGTTTTCAGTATTTGAGACTGCGACGCAAAGTGATGGACACGCAATGATGTTAAAGTTGCAAGTTGAAGTATATGTTTGGTTGTGAGTAATTTTGAAGTTTCAAAATTAGGTTTGTGTTGATTGTACCATGGAAAAGTTGCGATAAAGTAGAAGCTCCAAAAGGTAGCTTATGCTTGGCCAAGGATTTCCGTTGTGATTTTACGTATTTCGCTGCGAGACCAAACATATACTTAGTTTCTATGTAAAATGTATTGAGAAAGACCATTCCATTGTGGGGCCAAACACTTACTTAATTGGTGATGATTTGCAAAATCTTGATTGCAAAGTGAAATTTCTACAAAAAAAAACATATGAAATTCAAGTGATAAAGAACGTGATTCTTTTAAGAAAATTCTTAAATTCAAGTCTTGTAAATAGAAGTATTTTATCTGTGCTCTTAAATAGATCCACTCAGGTAAAAGAAGTAACGTTCTAAATATCGAAAGTATAAGAAAAAAATAAAATTTAAAATTTAAAAAATCCCTTTTTTGAAAAAATTGAGTAGTCACGTGTTTTTTAGTTTTTTTTACCTATTTGTAAGCTAAAGTAATTTTATTTGAAGAATTTTATATGGGCTACCATTATCACTTGATTTGCTTTCATTGAGGAAGAGTATTATTTGAGGCCATACTTCTTACAACCCTTCCCTATTCACTAGACACCCCCTCTCCTTATGAAAATACCAAAATACACTTATCAATATTTTGAAATTCCCTCTCTATCCTTCTTTCTTCTTCTTCACATCTCCTCCAACAGACCCCCTCCTAAACCCCCAAATCTCTCATTTCTCCACTCCACACCCAAACCTATCTCCACATCCAATCACATTGCCATCATCCCATTGTCAATCCCCCCATTCGCAATCCTATTAAGGTATGATCCCTTCAAACCCTTTCTTTTTTTTCACGCTGAAGCTGTGCATTGTGTGTAATTTTTTTCTGGAATCGCGCTCGGTTCGGTAGTAAACTTCCGAATCATCTCGGAAGTTTACAATTGTACCTGTTAAGGGGGATGCCCGATACTAATTGGTTCGGAGGAAAACTAACGATCCGGTTTGGAAAAACAAGACCGAACCTGTTAAAGGGGTTTATGTGTTTAAGTGGTTCGAAGGTTTACTTCCGAACCGGTATGATATTTACAAACTGAACCATGCTGTTTTAGAGATTATGCAGATCCTCCGTTTTTTAAGATTTATCTTTGATTTTTTTTTACTTTTTTATGTTCATAAAATGGCAGAAAATGGCAACAATGGAAGTCTTTAAACTTATTGTATTGTAGACTTAGCAAAAGATTGATGTTTTTTTGAATATGTTGTTGAATTTTTATTCAGTTTTGTATCAAAGGCAATACAATTTGTCCATTTAATCGATCCTAAGTTCATTAAAATTAGTTAAATTTTTGTATGTATCTATTTTTAAAAGGTAAGATTAATTAATTTTTTGACTTATACTGAAACTGATGCTTGATGAATCCCCATCACATGATGTTTTTCACTGCGAAAAAGGGGAATTTTACTTGATAATTTGATGAATGAATGGAAATTGTTAGGAGAAAATTAATGAGTCGTTCTATTTGAGATTTAATTGCTTTGCAGTGTTTATGCTGGGTTTTGTGGTGTTTTTGTGCCCAGGGACTAGGTGAAGAGAGGAACGAAGAAATGCAAGCAAGCAGACTCAAAAATACAAGGAAGTGAGCATTGCGCTGCAATTGCGCACGGAGCGCAAACGGAGCGCAGAATCACAGGAGTTCCTGCCAAACTGCGCTGCAGTTGCGCGTGAGGCGCAACTGAGGCGCAAAAACTGCACTGTAGCATCCTCCATCTGCGCGTAAGTGGCGCTGGAAGCGCGAGTGCAGCGCAAAATACTGGAAACACGTTAAAACAAGGGACAGACGCGTTTTTTGGGGACTTTTGGACGTTTGGGAAACCCTAGCACGCGAAGAGAGCTCCTTCCAGCTGACGGCAAGTGAAGAATCAAGACTTGGGAACAAGAATTGAGAATTCTAATGCATTCATCTTCTCCTTCAACTTGTAATTCTCCCTTTTTCTCTCCTTTTATCATGTGTAACTAAACCCCAATGTTAGGGATGGATAAATTTTAATGTAGTGCTATTGTTGCTGATTTAAATTGATGTTCTTCATGTTCTTTCATCATTTGTGAATTGATTTTCTGGGCTTAAACATTTCTATGATTGGAAAGTTGTAGAACTTATCTTTATTCAATGATCAAATGGGAATTTTGTCGTTAGAATGTTTGAATTTCAATTCCTTCAATTTGTAGCTTAGGAATAATCTATGAATTGATGTCTGTTGCGAATCCTCGTTGTTATTGCTTGTTGTTAGTAGATGTGCTTAAGGAATTAGGACTTTTATTAATTAACAAAGGACTATTCACCTAAGGGATTAGGGCTTGGTTAGGATTGTGGATTCAATAGCAAATGAGAGTGAGATTATCTTTTGGAATTAAATCAATGACAATAGCATGAAATTAAAAGGCATTCATCCCTAGCATCTTCTCATCATATTCTCCCCCAAACGTTCCGTCTCTCGTAATAAAATCCCAAAAATATTTAATTGCTTTACCTTCGAGCTTCATAGCTCAACAATTATCAAACAAACCCCTTTTAATTTGGTTTCTATTAGCTGTTGTTAACGTCTTAGTAAATTAACTTCGATCCTTGAGGACGATATCCGGTTCTTACCGATTTTATTACTTGAACGATTTGGTACACTTGCCAATATCTTAACAATGCTACTGTCCAGTAACAGATGCGTTCAGAAGTTTATTTTCGGACGAGTTCAGACGTTTAACACCGTACCTATGTTTGTGATGAAACACCCCCTACTGTAGTCCGGAAGTTTAAATACGAAGTGGTCCAGAAATTCACCTCTGGACATGTCTTTTTATTATCACTGAACTTAAATATCGTACGGGTTCGAAAAATGACGACCGAATCTTTCATTATACCAGCGTGTGTGTGTTCGCATGCGTATTCCACGTGAGGGAAATTTTGGAATTTAAAAAAAAATGGGGGTGTCCAACTAGTAGGAAGTGTGGGCCATTATTTGAAGTAAGTCTTGGTGATTGGGCTTATGATGTTATTGCCTTATTTGTAAGGATTACTATTTTCACCCATTTTGTTTTCTAATACACCACATTAGTTATTTTGTTTTTTTTCTTTCAAATATATCCATATTTAAGAAGCTATATCTCATTTTCATAGTTAACTTTCAAACTATATAATTTCTAAATGATGATGTTTGAAAGTTAACTTGTGGAAGATATAGACACTAATATCTCTCTCTTGCGTGGTTAAAATTCTCTATTAAAATCATTGTGTTCTATTTATGCAGAAAATTTGGTATTTTTACATTAGAGACATGTATGATGTATTAACGTTTGCTATCACTTTTATTGTTCAGTCCCTCTTATGATTTATATTCAGTGAATATTTATATTTTGCGCATTTTTATTCCATATAGAGTATTACAATTGGATAGAAATGTGATCTAAAAATGGCCTCAAATTGGATAGAAATGAATTACATTATTAGACACCCATAGATAGGTCATTTTGAGCTCGAATCCGATCTAGTAGTGTTTAATAAACCTTAAAAAATTAAAAACAAAAAGAGCATCTCTTGCAAACAGGAAAAGGAAACAAAATTGAAAGGGACTGAATGAATTCTTCATTTGTTCATCCCAGTTGCATCCTTCATGGCATCAGCAGCTCCCTGAGCCTTTGCCTTCATCTGCTGACCAGCCTACACAAAATAACAACAACAAAAAATAAACAATTATCTACTATATATATATATATATATATATATATATATATATATATATATATATACATAAATATTGAGGCATTCATGTGTGTTATATCACATCCATTTTGCAAATATTTGAAACCATATATTTTGACAAGTTAAATCAAGTTGGAACAAACATCTTGCATGGATTCTTTAGCAGATTGAGCTGCATTGCCAGCCTTATCCATCATGGTACTAGCCTTTTCCTGTTATCAACAATAAAACCATATAATAAATACGTTACTATATAAAATTGAGTGCATAATCATATGTGAGAAAATTATAGCTAGGGAAATTAACCTGTGCTTGGCCCTTAGCCTGGCCAGCATTGTAGCTCATCTTGTTGGAGTCCATCTTCTTATATGAAATTAATGAACTGAATGAATTGAAGATCAAGAAAATTTTGAGATAGAGATTGATGTTCCAACACTGTGTTGAGATTGGGTTATATATAGACAAGTTTCCCAATTAATGTTGCATTAGTTGCGCTTTAGTTATTATAAGTAGGACACGTGGCATCTAACATTTTCCTTTAGGTAGTCTTTGTCTTATGCTATTTTTGAGGCATATAGATCTGTTGACCAGCTTGTTTACTATTTTCAGCTTATTACTTATAATTTTCTTTTTCTCTTTGGTATATTTATAATAGATTAACAAATGAACCAACATTGGGTTGATGAGGTGGTATCTAAATTTCTCTAACCTAGAAGAAGAATATAGTTTTAACCCTATGAGTATCCAACTTTAAAAATAATTTTTAATTTGATCAAAAAATTAAAAGGAACAAATTTATTCCTTGTTAATTTTTCTAAAAACAGAAAACAAGCTCTAAGTAACTAATGGTTAATTTTTTCGCTCCACATCAGTTAGACTCAATAGGAGAATTAGTCTCATAGTATGTCTAAATTAGAGACAAAGTTTGTGAGAATACATTGAAGTGTCAATGAGGAGCCAAAAGACCCTAATTATATTGGTTTATATAAAAAAAATTAGACAAAAAAATGCTAATCATGCTTTAGTTTTATGTGTTTGGGTGGGTAAGTGTCTAATAGTTACAATTTTCTATAGATTTAATTTTGTAAAACTCGTAGTTGGCTAAAATTAAATGTTGTAGTGAAAAGTTTGATATAAAATTTAATGTTAATTTTTTAATCTAAAGCACACTACAACAGGAAAAGCCATTGGGGGCACTTTTTTTTATCCATTGGAAGCGCTTTCGGGCGCTCCTAAAGCTTCCGCTCCTGTTGCCATCCCCCTTACAGGAGTGCATACCAAGCGCTACTAATTATTAAGAAACAGGAGCGCTCACAATAAAAGCGCTCATTTTGGTCTTAGCGCACTTGACAATCAAGGGCGCTCGCAGTAACAAGCCCTCCTGTTGGTCTTAGCGCACTTGACAATCAGGAGCGCTCGTAGTAACAAGCGCTCCTGTTGATCTTAGCGCACTTGACAATCAGGGGGGCTTATTACTGCAAGTGCTCCTTATTCTATGTTTTTTTAAATTTTTTTTCTTCTGTTTTTGGTATATCCAATATTTTGCAGCACTTCCCTACTCTCATTTTCATCAACCAACAACAACCAATATAAGAAAAAATGCATCTAACCCATTACCGACCATTCGTGAAGACGGTTAAAAATACAAAATAACAGAAAAAATCACAAATTGATAGATCAAAAGAAGAAACCCAGAAGTTGATGGATCTAGAAAAAGAAAACATCATACTATAGACAAATATAAATTTTTACATTACAGATTGAGAAAAAAAATGAAACTTTCACTTACAACAAAACAGATCTGAAGAAATGAACAAAAAATATACAAACGAAATCTCAGATCTTGTTTCAACATAGCGCCTTTACATCTCAGATCGTGTATTATCGAAACACCTTTGAATCGCTGTCGTGTTGCAGCAAACGAATTTGAGAGAAGGGGAGATCAAGAGTGCGAGAAGATCATCACAACGCCATTGCTCTGTTGTTATCGCGTGTTGTTGACGTTGCTCTGTCACTGTCGCGTGTGGTTTTCGTTGAGAGAAATGTTGAAACTCGAGGAAGATTGAAGTGTTGAGACGTGATATGGAGGGTACAGGAGAGGCGACAGGTAAAGGAAGTTTGAAGAAATCAGCGAAAGTTAGGGATACGATGCAGTGACCTTGGAGAAGGGAGATTGGAGATGTTGAAGAAGATACAGAATGAAGCGGCTGACAAATTGATTTTAGGGTTTTGTTGTGTAAAAAATAGTTTATATACATAGGTTGGTCAGTATGCGTGAAGGCTAGCTAGGGCGTGAGAGAGGGAAAGAGGGAAATAGGGAGTAATTGATAAGTCTATTTTTAGAGTCTTTTTAATAGTTATTTTCATTAAGTTTTTTTAGGTATTTTAATTATATTTTATATCTTTGAACTATTTTACTACATATGTTTGCTTTTTATTTTCAGGTTTTATTTTGGAGCAAAAGAGAAAATATGAGCTAAAATGAAGAAAAAAAGGAAATATTTGAGGAGGAGCAATTTTTAAAGCACTAGACACCCTCATGGGCGCCAAGGGCCCCAAAAACCAAAAACTGGCCAAGGGCGCCAAGCAGCAAAACTGGCGCAGCACAGGGCGCCAAGGGCGCCAAGCAGCAAAAACTGGCGCAGAGCCTGCGCACGACCCTGGCACATGTTGCACGACCCTAGTGCAAAACTGGCGCACGACCCTGGCAGATAGGCGCACGACCCTGGTAAAAACTGGCGCAGAGCCTGCGCACGACCCTGGGTGCACCACGCACGACCCGTGCGTGTTTTCAACTGAAAATGGCCCATTTTGGCAGAACAAGGCGCACGACCCTGGCATATAGGCACACGACCCATGCTTTCCAGCAACGCAGAACAGCTGTTTCCAGCACATGACGCACGACCCTGGCACCATAGGCGCACGACCCTAGTGCAAAACTGGCGCAGAGCAGCCAAAATTGACTGGCCAGGGCACACGACCCAGGCACATGGGCGCACGACCCTGGCACCAGACAAGTCAATTTTGGCTGCACCCACTTGCTGATGGCTTTCCCTTGCCACTTGATTTGCCACTTTTTTTATGACCATTTTGCCCCTCCTCTCAAGTGCCTTAGACCTAATATTTTCCTATAAATAGAGGCTTGATCCTCATTTGTACTAAGCTTAAATTTTGTGAGAAAAATCCATGACAAGGTTTCCTCTAAGATTCATGACTTCACTTTAATTTCTCGCTTTTTACTTTCTCGCTTTTTACTTTCTCACCTTTTATTTTCCAAGTCATTTATTTTCCTTGCTATTTACTTTCTTGCCCTTTTATTTTTCAAGTCATTTACTTTCCTTGCTATTTATTTTCTTGCCCTTTTACTTTCTCGCTCTTTTACTTTCTCGCTCTTTTATTTTCTCGCTCTTTTATTTTCTCGCTATTTACTTTCTCGCCCTTTTATTTTCCAAGTCATTTATTTTCCTTGCTATTTACTTTCTTGCCCTTTTATTTTCCAAGTCATTTACTTTCCTTGCTATTTACTTTCTTGCACTTTTATTTTCTTGTCATTTACAATTCCGCTATTTATGATTTTGCAGTTTACCGCTTTCTTTTATTTCTCGCTATTTAATTTCATGTCTTTTCTTCTTCTTCTTCTTCTTCTTCTCTTATATTTAATATGAGTGAGTAGATACAAAGTCTTGGGTTATTGGGAGTAATCCAATGATAGGTCCCTAATAATTCCCAAGACTATTCTCCACTCCAAATTGTTATATATTTCAATCTAATTTTGTTGTCCTTCAAATCTTATTTTAAACATCAAACGAAGAACCGAAAGGTGAAGTATTGATGTTGGATCTATGAAATTAGACAAGGGAATCAACACATGAGAATAGTTTTGAAACTCTTGAGACATTATAAAGAGGTGTTATGCTTAATGGGTTTTGGTGACAATCAACCATGAGAATAGGCTTGATTGTTAGTTCAAAACACGCTCTTGTACTCCGAAAGGAGACATTAGTTATATTCGCTGCCTTGTCTTTGAAATATATTACTCTTATAATTTGTTGAATAGTCTGAAGAAATTATTTTGGTTTCTCATTGTTGTGATAAAACTATAAACCTGAGATTGTTTGTTTTTATTTCTAAATTTTAAAACTCCTAAAAACCATTCCTTCTAGCTAATCAACTTTGGAAAATTAAATTGGTAATCACCTAGGCTCTCCCTGTGGATCGATAACTCTTTTATTACGCGATACGACTCGTGCACTTGCGAGGCTATCAAGTTTTTGGCGCCGTTGCCGGGGAGGCAGTGATATTAATTAAATTTTTCGAAACCGGTTAGACTGAAGTCTTATTTTCTTTATTTTTACTTTTTCTTCTCTTGTCCCTCGAATGCGAAGAACCAGAAGTTTCGGAGAAACTGTTCAACAAATTCCCGAAATTGAAAGGTTCTTACATAGAAGGAGGAGAGAAATTCCCGATAACCAAATGGCGGCTAATGAAAATCGTGCTCTCAAAGAGTACGCAACACCTTCAACAGAACCATCGGCTGCCATTGTACATCCAAATGTGGAAGCAAATAATTTTGAACTCAAATCATCTCTGCTTTCAATGGTTCAACAAAACCAATTTTCTGGTTCTCCCACGGAGGACCCAAATCTTCATATTTCAATTTTTCTGGAATACTGTGGGACTCTCAAATTAAACGGGGTACCTCAAGATGCCATAAGACTAAAACTCTTCCCTTTTTCATTAAGGGATAGAGCTAGAGCATGGCTACATTCTTTGCCTTCGGAATCCATTACCAGCTGGGGCCAATTAAAACAAGCTTTTCTCGCTAGGTTCTTTCCCCCGAGTAAAACAGCTCAAATGAGAAGTCAAATTACTCGATTTTCTCAAAACAACGGGGAATCTCTTTATGATACATGGGAACGTTTCAAAGAAATGTTAAGGCTATGCCCCCATCATGGACTAGAGAAATGGCTCGTTGTTCACACTTTTTATAATGGATTACAATATGCAACAAGAATGACTGTTGATGCAGCTGCAGGTGGAGCTTTGATGAACAAAAATTTTACTGAAGCTTATGCACTCATTGAAGATATGGCTCAAAACCATTGTCAATGGGCAGGTGAGCGAGCCATAACAGATAAACCAGCATCATCAAAAGAGCCAGGTAAGTATGAAATATCTGCTGTTGATCATCTTGCCTCAAAAGTGGACGCACTTTTTCAAAAATTTGAAAAATTAAATGTAAGTGCCGTTTCACAAACTTTTTCTCCTACTACTCCACCATGTGAATTATTTGGGGTTGTTGGCCATATTGGAGCTAAATGCCAGCTTGAGGCATCTAGTACTGGAAATGAGCATATAAACTATGATCAAAAAGAAGATCCGTTTTCAAATACTTATAATTCTGGGTGGAGAAATCATCCAAATTTTTCTTATAAAAATCCTCCACCCAATCCAGCACCTAGACCACCTCCTGTCTTTCAAAATCAAAGCGTTTTTAACAACCCACAAAACAACCCACAAAAGTCGAACTTGGAATTTTTGATGGAAAAATTTGTGTCATCTCAAACAAAACAAAATGAAGAATTCAAAAATCAAACTGGTTATTTGAATGACACACTTATCAAATTAGAATCAAAAATCGACTCTATTGCCGCTCATAGTGAGATGCTTGAAAATCAAATAACTCAAGTGGCAACACAGGTGGCTTCATCCTCTAAATCTTCGGGGGTATTTCCTGGACAGCCTGAACAAAATCTAAATGGCCAAATATATGCTGTCACCCTTAGAAGCGAAAAACAATTAGAGGAACCAAGAGCAAACCAAGAAAAAATTGTGAGTGAAAAACATAATTCACCATGTGAGCAAGAAGAGAAAGAAAAAGAGAAGGAACCAGAAAAAGAAAGAGAAGAACCATACACCCCCCCCACCACCAAATAAACCATCTCCTTTATCTTACTTTTCACCTTCCTTTGTGAAAAAAATAACATTTGATCTGGGGGGAATTGTAAAAAAGATCTTATTGCTTACACAACTTCCATTTTACAAGCCATGGGATCCAGGAATATGCTTTCACTCTTCATATGTCACTTGGTCTTTATGCTTCAAGCAATGGGACCCAGGAATAACTTTACAAAAAAAAACCAATCGTCAAGCTAGTGACGTTAAAAGAGCTCTGCGTGGGAGGCAACCCACGAAGTAACTGTGTGTTTGTTTTGCAAGTCAGCAGTAAATCAGGTGAACTTTCCTTTACCCTTTCATGTTTAAATTGTTAAAACATTGAGGACAATGTCTAGTCCAAGCATGGGGGGTATCTTGCCCTGTTTTACTATTTTCTTGTTTTTAATTTCTAGTTTATTTCAATAAATAAAGTTCGTCTCCCATTGCTGAAAATCCTTGTGAGTTTTTGAAGCATGTTTTAGATAGCCTTTTATGAAAAAAATAATTTTTCAATTTTTTATTAGCAATAATCTAGGTGGGCTGTTTGGGAGCAACAAAAATTGTATCATGGTTCGATTTCTACTTCTAGGGCTTTTTCACACACACACTACTGAGACTGTTTTCAGTTGTTAATACAATTAGAAGGACTGAAAAGAAACTAGTAACCTGGTTCTCTTGGTGACATTCACTGGATGCGCGGTTACTGGAGAAAAACGTCTGAGTTGGGGTATTCAAAAAAAAAAAAATTTGCAAAACCAATTCAAAATGCAAAAATTGGTGCATTTTAAATGTCAAATGAATGGTTAGCATATACAATCAAAGAAAAAGAAAAAGAAATATTGCTTGAATACCCAACGTATAAAGACCCTCCTTTGAGACCCGGTCTTAGTGAATGGAGGACCCAAACTTAAGAATGCTGGGGAACCGGTTCTATGATGACATTGATATCCTCTCTAATGTATTGATACTTTAAATTTGTCTCCCAATTCCACAAGAAGCCCGGATAGTAGTTCTCAAACCGAAGTGTTAGAATTGCCCCACAGTTCGCTTAATGATTCGATGTGAAAATAATTTTCCTTCAGAATTGGCCAAAAAATTTTACACTGTTTTTGCTTGAGGACAAGCAAAGGTTCAAGCATAGGGGAGTTTGATAAGTATATTTTTAGAGTCTTTTTAATAGTTATTTTCATTAAGTTTTTTTAGGTATTTTAATTATATTTTATATCTTTGAACTATTTTACTACATATGTTTGCTTTTTATTTTCAGGTTTTATTTTGGAGCAAAAGAGAAAATATGAGCTAAAATGAAGAAAAAAAGGAAATATTTGAGGAGGAGCAATTTTTAAAGCACTAGACACCCTCATGGGCGCCAAGGGCCCCAAAAACCGAAAACTGGCCAAGGGCGCCAAGCAGCAAAACTGGCGCAGCACAGGGCGCCAAGGGCGCCAAGCAGCAAAAACTGGCGCAGAGCCTGCGCACGACCCTGGCACATGTTGCACGACCCTAGTGCAAAACTGGCGCACGACCCTGGCAGATAGGCGCACGACCCTGGTAAAAACTGGCGCAGAGCCTGCGCACGACCCTGGGTGCACCACGCACGACCCGTGCGTGTTTTCAACTGAAAATGGCCCATTTTGGCAGAACAATGCGCACGACCCTGGCACATAGGCACACGACCCATGCTTTCCAGCAACGCAGAACAGCTGTTTCCAGCACATGGCGCACGACCCTAGTGCAAAACTGGCGCAGAGCAGCCAAAATTGACTGGCCAGGGCGCACGACCCAGGCACATGGGCGCACGACCCTGGCACCAGACAAGTCAATTTTGGCTGCACCCACTTGCTGATGGCTTTCCCTTGCCACTTGATTTGCCACTTTTTTTATGACCATTTTGACCCTCCTCTCAAGTGCCTTAGACCTAATATTTTCCTATAAATAGAGGCTTGATCCTCATTTGTACTAAGCTTAAATTTTGTGAGAAAAATCCATGACAAGGTTTCCTCTAAGATTCATGACTTCACTTTAATTTCTCGCTTTTTACTTTCTCGCTTTTTACTTTCTCGCTTTTTACTTTCTCACCTTTTATTTTCCAAGTCATTTATTTTCCTTGCTATTTACTTTCTTGCCCTTTTATTTTTCAAGTCATTTACTTTCCTTGCTATTTATTTTCTTGCCCTTTTACTTTCTCGCTCTTTTACTTTCTCGCTCTTTTATTTTCTCGCTCTTTTATTTTCTCGCTATTTACTTTCTCGCCCTTTTATTTTCCAAGTCATTTATTTTCCTTGCTATTTACTTTCTTGCCCTTTTATTTTCCAAGTCATTTACTTTCCTTGCTATTTACTTTCTTGCACTTTTATTTTCTTGTCATTTACAATTCCGCTATTTATGATTTTGCAGTTTACCGCTTTCTTTTATTTCTCGCTATTTAATTTCATGTCTTTTCTTCTTCTTCTTCTTCTCTTATATTTAATATGAGTGAGTAGATACAAAGTCTTGGGTTATTGGGAGTAATCCAATGATAGGTCCCTAATAATTCCCAAGACTATTCTCCACTCCAAATTGTTATATATTTCAATCTAATTTTGTTGTCCTTCAAATCTTATTTTAAACATCAAACGAAGAACCGAAAGGTGAAGTATTGATGTTGGATCTATGAAATTAGACAAGGGAATCAACACATGAGAATAGTTTTGAAACTCTTGAGACATTATAAAGGTGTTATGCTTAATGGGTTTTGGTGACAATCAACCATGAGAATAGGCTTGATTGTTAGTTCAAAACACGCTCTTGTACTCCGAAAGGAGACATTAGTTATATTCGCTGCATTGTCTTTGAAATATATTACTCTTATAATTTGTTGAATAGTCTGAAGAAATTATTTTGGTTTCTCATTGTTGTGATAAAACTATAAACCTGAGATTGTTTGTTTTTATTTCTAAATTTTAAAACTCCTAAAAACCATTCCTTCTAGCTAATCAACTTTGGAAAATTAAATTGGTAATCACCTAGGCTCTCCCTGTGGATCGATAACTCTTTTATTACGCGATACGACTCGTGCACTTGCGAGGCTATCAGTAATGTCAACGGTAAAGAATTGGGGGCGCTCGTGTGGAAAGCGCCCCTGAAGGTGGCTTCGTGTTCTAGCAATTAGGGGCGCTCGTGTGTAAAACGCCCCTGAATGTGGTTCCGTTGTCTAGCAATTGGGGGCGCTGTGTAAAGCGCCCCTGAATGTGGTTCCGTGTTTTCAGTTGGGAGCGCTCAGTAAGAGGCGCTCCTGAATGTGGTTCCGTGTTTTCACATAGGGAGCGCCCGTGTTCCCAAGCGCTCCTGATTGGTTGCGTATTTCAAAAAATTGGGCGCTTTAAGTATAAGCGCTTCTAAAAGGTGCTTTCTTTTTTCAAGATTTTGTTGTATAGTGGCAAAAGTAGCTACTTGTTATGATCAGTTCTAGTTAAAGTGGGTGTTGAAGTTGATATAGGTAACCTAACATTTTTTTGATAATTGAAAAAATTTTATTAATAGAATCCAGCACATGCAAAATTCAAAGTTAGGAAGAGATGGTCGAAGCCAATATACACTAACACAATCAAGTAACACCCACGATAGCTATAAAACACCCAATGACCCAAGCCAAGATACACCAGCACAATTACACAAAACACACTACAAAACCTCCCCCAAAAAATGATAAAAAACACCTATAACAAGAAACATATAGATACCCCTAGGCCAAGACCAAGATAATCTTAGGAAATAACAATACACTGCAGCTAACACTAATATGATCACAAAAACGCCTAAAAATAACTACTCCAAACATCATAGATAACCCATGCTCAACCACCGTAGAACGGTAAAAGGAAATATTCCTAGAAAAAAAATACCGAAAAACGTCCCAAAAGCCCATGCTCAACCCAACGAGGAACACACCCTACGCCATATACAGCAAAGCTTCTCCCTCAATGACACAAACCAATGAACATGATTTAATTTTTCACCAAAGCTATTTTTGACACGAGTTAAAATCAATTTTAACCCTTTTCACTCATATCCTAGTTTCACATGGATATTTATAGTCGGTTAATAATAAAAATCAATTTTAACCCTCTTCACTCATATCCTAATTTCACATAGATATATTTAGTCAGTCAATAAACAATTAAAATAAGAAATTGTCCATGTCAAGCAGAAGTATCAGAATTATGAATGAACATCTCCTCCACATAAAAAGATGGGAACAAATATATATATATATATATATATATATATATATATATATATATATATATATATATATATATATATGATTTTAAAATTGGTTATAAGATCGTACTTTTATATTTACTTGAATCATTGAAAGCCTTGTTATGTACAAAGCAGTTTTTTTGAGTACATGATGTCGCATCGTCAAAGCTATCGGCTAAAGGGCTATGACTTCGGGTACTAAGCCAAATACTTAGCATTTTTTACTAAATCAGTCTTAGTCGTTGGATCCCTATTGTTTTAATGAAATTGAATCTAAGGGCTATTGTTTAATGAGGGCATCATTGTCATTTTACCCTTTCTCTTCTATCACGCATTCCATTCCTTCTGTTACGATCCTCACGCACACTTTCTGTTACGATCATCACGCATGCTTCGTGATCGTCTCTCCGATTCCGACAACCATCACGCACGCTTTCCGGCAACGATCACGCATTCCATTCCTTCTGTTACGATCACACATTATCATTCCTTCTGAATTGTTAGCTGGTTTGTTTTGGTTCTTGTTGGGTACATATTGGTGCATTTGTATTAGCTTGTTGGATATTATGTATCCAAAACAGCTAGCAACTATCCAAATCAAACAATTCATATGTATCCAAATCAAACTCTAACAATCCAATCCATTATATAGTTAACAACAACAAGCTAATACAAATGCACCAATATGTACCAAAATGTACCAAAACATGAACCAAAATGTATCCAATTCATATGTATCCAAAACTAGCAAAACGTACAATAGGAACCAAAACTAGCATAGCTATATGGATCCAAATCAAACTCTAACAACTTACAATATCACTCTATCCAAAATAAAAAAAAACGGGAGACACCACTCTCCCCTAAGCTCAAGTAGCTGCTCATCAGAGTATGTCCTCACCCGACAATCAGGAAAATACTGAAATTATATAAATAAATAAAATTAGAATTGAAATGGTTAAATGGAATTAACTATTATTATATCAAAATCAAAAAGAATTCTAAGTAGATACCTGTCGAGGAATAGTCGTTTGGTTGTGGGTAATAATTTCCTTCAAAAATTTCATTACATAATACGCACAACCATTGCTATTGGGTTGTTTTGGACACTACAAAACAAAAGATTAGTTAATTGTTAAATTTAATTTAATACTTTTTTTTTCACAAAATAATGTAATTAAATATATAAGAACATTGATTACAAACTTACATCTATTGGTATCCATTTGGTCATTGATTGTTTCAATCCCCAATATGTTTTCAAACAACTGAACACAATGTCATATAACTATATTATTCGAAATACATACGTATATAAGTAAAACTAAGAAATATGCAGAGGGATCGAAATACACACACCTATTAAATATCTCGATCAAATCGGGGTAGTTGTTGAAATGACCATGCAATGAATCAATGAAGTACACCGTATCTTTCTTAGGATTTATTGCTAACAGAATCCAATGTTCCCTACAAAATAAAATTTTGAATAAGTAATTGACTTGTATTTAAAAAATGTATTTTATATAAGAATGGATTAAATCTCTCACCGTAAGAGACACGGTGCCAAAAATATGGTATCAACGCTTGTACTTTGAGCTTCCCAGAAGTGTTGAGTGATATAATTTTTAACCCCTGTCTTGTTTTGTTCCACAAGCATCTCATAATTACGCAGCTTTGGGGACACTTCACGCAGGTGTGTATTATCCGGACACAAGAACACAAATCTCTGTGTCTGTTCCGAAGGGACCAAAATGTCCTCGTACAAGTACCTATAAATAGAGATATATACAAATTAAATTAATGATATAATAAATAAAAATTCAATGATGTCAAATAATAAATTACACACGTACCTGACATATGCTCTAATATAAAGAAAATGAGCTTCTTTGAGTAAAAAACACAAACACTTTAAATGCAAAAATAAGAAAATGGGTTTATGAGTTACCTCAAAGATGCTTGGCAAGCCAAAATGAAATGGGTTAATGTGAAAACCCAAACCAAAACGAAATGGTTGAGAGAGAGAGAGAGAGAGAGAAACGAAATCGGAGAGAGAGAGAGAGACGAAATGGTTGAGAGAGAGAGAAACGAAAATGGTGAGGAGAAATGGCGAGGAACGAAAATGGTTGAGAGAGTGAGGGAGCTTGGTGAGTGTGAGTGAGAGTCGTGAGAGTGAGAGGGAATCTCGTGAGGAAAATTAACGTTGGATGCGAGGGAAGGAAAAAATTAATATCAATAGGCAGCGCTTGCCATAAAAAGCGCTGCCCATAGCCCAAATTTCGTCTAACCCGTAGGCAGCGCTTGCCATAAAAACGCTGCCCATTGCCAATTTTCGTCCTCCCCATAGGCAGCACTTGTAAAAAGCGCTGCCCATTGCCAGATTTCGTCCTCCTATAGGCAGCGTTTGGAAGGAAGCGTTGCCCATTGCCCATTTTCGATCTCCTATGGCCAGCGCTTTTAAGAGAGGCGCCGCTCATTCCCCTGGGCGTTTTAAGCTTATCCAGCGCTTTATTCAAAAGCGCTGCCCCATAAGGCGCCATTTTTTTAAAGATCTGGCGTAGTGTACATTCCCTTTCTGTTACCCGTTGAGCACGCATTCATCGGAGAGACGATCACGAAGCGATTCCGGCAACGATCACGCACGCATTCCGGCAACAATCATGCACGCATTCCGGCAACGATCACGGAGTCAATTTCTGTTACGCGTTACAATCATCGGAACAGAGGAGAATCAATTCCAGCAACGATCAGGCATTACGCATTACAAAATCACGCATTAAGATAAGAAACAAGATTCTATACGGTTAGCAAAATGAATACTTTCTTTCTTTCTTTCTTATTTGAATTTTCATTCATTCATTGCGTAAGTCGTTTTTCTGCATCACAGAACCAATTCACGCAAACTGCACGCGTAAGTCATTTTTATGCAGATTTCAATATGCTCGGAGTTGATGAACATGGTGAAGCAATCAGCTTTTAACGTTTACTTGCTCGTAAGTCACTTGTTGCTTTGTAATCTTTCTATGTTACTGTGTCGGTCTCAGTTTTAGTAATGCATCGTTCTAACCATTTTGGTACTAATCTGTGATCTTGGTTGAGTCACACAGTATTCATTCAACATATGTCTCTCTTTTCTCTCTTTCAACAAGGATCATCAGTTTGTAGATATACAACAGAATTTCATATTAACTGAAGCCTAAGAACACAACTCAGAAGATAAAAGTCAGTAGCTAATATTACTGTACAAAATATACAGCATATGTTCACAACTATAATCTGAGGATATGACTCCGTTCTTAGCTAGCCAAATGCTCCAACAAGTAGTTAACCAGAAGAGATGTTTCGCCCGCTTTGCTTTCTTCCCTGTACACCACTGGCCACAATTACTAAAGAAATCCTCCACACCCAGAGAGACATCCACGTCAACACCTAGCCAAGTACCAACAATATGCCAAACAGAACGCGCAAAACCACAAGTGATGAAAAGATGTTCGACAGAATCGCGAGAGGAATTACAAAACGAACAACCAACTTCTAGCTCGGAGTGGATGACGTTCCTGTGCAATAGCTGCTCACTCACTGGTAAGGAATTTAACAGTAACCTCCACCCGAAGACTACAACCTTCGAAGGGACAATAGATTTCCATAGTCCCCCTAACAAGTGCTGATGGTTCGAAATGTTGGAAGATATGTCACTACAAGACAGTGGATGATAAAAAGATTTTACCGTGAAACTCTTGGAAGTATCATGTGGCCATAGCCATGCGTCTTTCCTTCCTCTTGTCGGCTTAACTGACTGTAAAATGCTGTCCAAAATTTGGCCTTCAGCTACCCGAATCGAATCCGTGTGATGCTGCGACGGTGTAGACCACACCCAAACTTCACCATTCCAAGCACCCAAGTCAGCCACCAAGAGCTGCTGCTGCCCTTCCCCATCACATAACAGCGAAAAAACTTTGAATAAAGGCTCTTTGCCTAGCCATTGATCCTTCCAAAAATTAATGGAGGTTCCGTCACCAAGACCCCTTTTAATACACCACGCGAACCTTCGCCGATAAATAGAAACATATAAGGCATGAACAGGAAAAAATAAATTGAAATGACGGATTCAAAATTTTTAAATAAATTTAAAATACCGTAAACACAATTTTGCCATTGATTTATAAAGTCCCGACATTTTCTACCACCGGAGAATCTAAATTGTCTAAACAACCAACTTAAAAACTCCAATGTCTTTTTTGATGAAAAAATTAGTTTTGATTCGAAATAACCTGAGATCTAAAATTTTACTAAAATTTAACCCTCTTCGCTCGTAATCCTAACACACAACCAACAATAATTAGTTCGAACGGTAATTGAATTCAGATCTTTTTCTAAGGTCTTGAGTTTGAATATTGAGTGTGGCAAAACTCTGTTGAGAGGAGCAAATCACACATATCGACAAAATCAGGTGAATGTGGCCGGTCAAACTCCCTAGCATAGATTAGTCACGAGTAAAATTGATGGATATTACGCACCAATAACAATGTAAAAAAAATCTTAACACACACGGTATAGGACATAGATATTTGAAGTCGGTTCTAACAAACAAAATAAGAAATCTTCGATGCCAAGAAAGATCAGAATTATGAATGACCCTCCTCCACAAGCATAGTAGCCGACTTAATTTTACAGTATTACAAAGTTAGAATGCATCTCCTCCACATGCATATTTGTGGACCAATTAGGGCCTAAGATTTTATCCAAGAACAGCATGACACGTGTCATTGGATAGGTATGCAAAGGAGCAAATTATGAATCTCAATTGGTACACGTATTGCATAGTACAATGCTTTGAGAAGCTATTTAAGTTCCAATAAATAGTGAGAAATAAACATCTCAAAAACACAAACAACACTAGCTCTTCACTTAATTCATTCATTCAGTTTAACAAGATGAACACAGACAAGATGAGCTACAATGCTGGAAAAGCCACAGGCCAAACTCAGGTAATAATTACCTTTCTCTTTGTTCAGTTTTTACTAGAAAAAGTTTAATTAGGAAAAAAAAATATTAAAAATATAAGTGAAATTGGTTTTTAATTTTTTCAACAATAATATAACTTTTTGTTTTATGTATGGTAAATTTTGATGGTCTATCAAAAATCTTTCATGCTTTTGCAGGAAAAGGCTAGCAACGTGATGAACCAGGCTGGCAATGCTGCTCAATCTGTTAGTAGTTTTTTAATTGTCAAGATTTACATTTTAAAAATAGATTGCAATGTAATATATAACAAACAATGCTAACATTTTTTACTTAATGAAACCCTTAAGAGTAATGTTTATTTTGTTGTGTATGTTTAGGTTGGGAAGCAAGTGAAGGCTACAACACAAGGAGCTGTTGATGCTGTGAAGAACGCAACAGGGATGAACAAATAAGGCTAATGGATCGATGATTATGTCAGATTAATTAGTTTCTCTTTAAATAAACTTTGTCCTGCTGATTAATTTATATTAATTGGCAATTTTTTTTCAAATGTAATCACTTGTGTTTTCATTGATTTGTAGAATAAAATTTCAAATTTGAATTTTCTTAAAAAAAAATTCAAATTTGAATGGTGCTATGCTACATAGAAAATTGTTACAATTATTGTCGTACTATTCACATTCACATATTATACAAACTAGTATTTTACCCGTGCATACGCACGGGTGATGTTGTATGGTCGGTGTATTGCCTTGAAGTCATAATAGTAATTTGGAATATAATAATAATCATAAGTTGTGAACAATGTCCAAAATGTATGATTTGAAATTCAAAGTGGAAAGAGATAGATATTATGTCATATATAACATACAAATAAAAATTATATAGTCGAAGAAATTAAAGGATATTGACATTTAGAATTACATTGATCCATAATAATGTATTTGGACATTAGAGGTAAAATATGCATCCCCATTGACCCTCCCGTTTGCATCCTCGTTGGCCCTCCCGTTGGGCGCCCTCTCGTTACCTCTCTCGTTGCCACTCCTGTTGCAGCTCTCATTGCCAGTCCCGTTTGATTATATAGAAAGTTGATAAATTTACTGATTTACCCTTATTTTTTGCAAAATGGCAAAATTTAAAGATGTCTATGGATGTCATTTTGCTAGCATTAGTTTTGATTATATAGAAAGTTGATTATAAATATTAATAATGGAGTAAAAAATGAGGCAAAAAAGAAAGTGAGATTTAATATAAAATATGCACCCCCGTTTGCGCTCTCATTAGCGCCCCTGTTGGCGCTCCCATTGGCGCTCCCGTTGGCGCTCTCGTTGGCGCTTCCGTTGGCGCTTTTGTTGGCGCTTCCGTTGGCGCTTTTGTTGGTGCTTCCGTTGGTGCTCTCGTTGGCGCTCCCGTTGGCGCTCCTGTTGGCGCTCTCGTTGGTGCTCCCGTTGGCGCTCACATTGGCGCTCCCGTTGGCCCTCCCGTTAGCGCTTTTATTGGCACTTTCGTTAGCGCTCCCGTTGGCGCTCCCGACAATGAGATGCCTCTCCCTGCAGCTCAGGAAAAAAGCAAATGAGATTTAATTTTTGTTATTTTTAGAAAAAATTCTTTTGAAATTTTTGCCAAAAGTATCGTTTTTTTTTTGCCAATTGGTAGTGATTAAATTAATTGGCTTTATTAGTTTGAGTAGATTATAGTATATTAAAAAAAGAATTTTTTTTAAGAAAAAAATTACTTATATTTTAGGAAAAAAACTGATTTTTTAAAAAAATTATTGATTTTTTTTAAAAAAAAGTAGGATTTGTTTTTTTAAAAGTAGGATCCGCCGCTTTAAAAGTAGGATTTGTTTTTTAAAAAAGTTTGTTTGAGTAAATTACTCGTTTTGTTTTTTTTTTAAAAGTAGGATTTGATTGATATATTAATATATCTATATTAGGATTTGCAGCTTTTCTGATTTTTTTTTTTGCATGCGTCACTATTTTTTTTTGCAGTCAAAGAGTAGATTTTTTTTTGCAGACTGTACCACTGGCGCGCGTCAGCACTGACGATACCAGCTTTTCTGTTGTGGACACGTTGATTTTTGACTGTTTTCTGACAAAAGCTACGTTTTTTTCCTTTTAGCAAGTATTTTACCTTTTTACCCTTAAATTTAGATACGTGGCAAACTTGTAAAGTGTCTAAAATTGAGATTTTGCTCGTATATTGTTTTATTATATAGAAAGTAGATAGATATATTTATTATATAGAAAGTAGATATTATATAGAAAGTAGATAAAATCAATAACACTTATAAAGTTGTCCTTATGCTTTTGGACTTCATTTACTTGAATTCGAACTCAAAATCATTATTAAATTGGAAGAGATAAATACCATCTCGAATCGGCCGGAAAAGACAGATCTGAGAATTGCGTATATTGAGTGAGATGCCGCTTCAAAGATGCTGCTTACCTAGGATGGTGTGCTTTTCGCTCCTTTGGCATTCTTTCTCCCGGAGACCATGCCATTCCTCGACACCGACCTTCAAACAAAGTCAGATGAGGAGCTGGCTTCCCTCAAAGTTGCTCTGGCTGACTTGCCCGTTCCGCTTCTCTCCCGCTTTTGGGCGGTTCATGGCTAATCCTTTATTTATTCATCCCAGTTGCATCCTTGATAGCATCAGCTGCTCCTTGAGTCTTTGCCTTCATCTGCTGACCAGACTATTGAAAATAAAAAAAACAAATAATTATTAGTTTGCGCTATATCGCATCCTTTTTCAAATTATGGCCTAATATTTGAAACCAAATATTTTGACAAATTAAATTAAATTAGAACTAACATCTTGCATTACTTATCAAAAAAAAAACTAACATCTTGCATTGATTCTTTAGCAGATTGAGCTGCATTGCCAGCCTTATTCATCATGGTGCTAGCCTTTTCCTATTATCAACAATAAAATCATATAATAAAGTAATATGTTACTATATAAAATTGAGTGCATAATTATATGAGAGTTAAGTATAGGTAGGTAAATTAACTTGTGCTTGGCCCTTGGCCTGACCAGCATTGTAGCTCATCTTGTTGGAGTCCATATTCTTTGTATTAATGAATTGAAGATAAAGAACTATTTAAGATAGAGGTTGATGTTCCAATATGGTGTTGAGATTGAGTTATATATATAGGCAAGTTTCCCAATTGTTATGGATTGGGCCTCAATGGCCAATCCACCAAAAAGGCCCAATAACAAAGGACCTAATTCATCCAACGGTGTAGATTGCAGACCTAGATCCAACAGTCCTCCTCTACTCCAGATACCTATAAATAAGCATTGATTGCTCACATTAATGGTACTCATCTCTCACATACTCTCACTTGTAATTGACCCACTCACTGACTTGAGCGTCGGAGTGTCATTGCAGGTACCACCCCACCTCGGACCGGAGCACCAACTCGGACGACCAAGGACATACGTACCAACTATCTCGGACCGGACTACTTATCCAAGACCGGATACCTAGCCGGAGATACGGTACCGAACATTGGCGACCACAGTGGGAGAGCCTTATACTCTAGTCTTTCCCCCAACCTCCTTGATCAGCAATGGCTCCGGAATTACGACGGAGAAACGTATCCAGCGTCGTGGTCAGACCCGGCCAGCAACAGGAAACCCCCGAGGGGGTAGCGGTTACTCTCCCTCGCAGCTCGGCCCACGGCCGGAATTCATCCAGGGCGATGATCCCTATAAGCTCCGCTAGAAACCAGTTTCCACCTCCAGCCCCGACTGTCCCGGTACCGATCGATGCTGTCCAACAGCTCATCCAACTGCTGACAAGGCAGGCCGAGGCTGATCAAAGGAGTCAGCGTTACTCCCAGCTGGAGGCCGAGATGGCCGAAGTCCGGCCCGAGATATCCCGGACCGTACTTCCCCTCAAACCTACTCTCCTAGCAGAAGAACCTCCAGTAAAAGACGTCACCGATCCCCTACCTGGAGGAGGCACCACCATCGCTCGCCGCCACGCCGAAGAGGGAGGCGAGGATCTGGAACTCCCCCAACCGAGACCCAGGATGAGACTTATTACCCTGAGGACTCGACTCACCAAAGCTCACCACTAGCGTCTTCGTCCCCGAGGCGGCGTTCTATAAGCCGGGGAAGTCCCCCGAGGCATGAACGTCGGCGCCCTCGGTCTCCCGGATCCCCTGTCCGACGCCCTATCAGGAGGCCTCCTCCGAGGGAAAGGGCCACGACGCGGAAGGGACCCTTTACAGCGGAAATCGACTATTTCCCGGTACCCAAGCACTTAGAGAAGCCCCCGGAGGGTTTAAAGATGCATGACGGGACGGGGGATCCCGACCGACACCTAGATTACTTCGACACGATGATGCAATACCGGAATGTCCCAGAGGAGATCAAATGCCGAATCTTCCCTCTTACCCTTGAGAAATTGGCTTTGGACTGGTTTAGAGCCCTCAAGCCAAACTCCATATCATCTTGGGACCAGCTTGCAAAGCTGTTCTCGGCCTAGTTCGCCCACTCCAAAATGAAACCCAAGTCTCGGAAAGTCTTACAAGCCATCCGGCAAGGAGAGAACGAGTCTCTCCGAGACTACATCGAAAGATTCAACAAAGAGGCGGCTCAGGTCCGGAACTTGGACGATTCGTTTCGACTGTTCTTCATGGAAGCCGGTCTTCGGGAAGGAAGTCTATTTCAGATTGATGTCGGTATCAACCAAACTGAATCGCTTGCCGATTTCCTCCAGCGATCTCAGAAATACATTGATCATGAAGAAGGCGCTATTGCAAGAAAGTCAGACGCCAACCCCGGAACGAGCAAGCCTCGGTATGAAAAAGAGGCTCCGGTGCGTCAGGTAGGAGAGGCCCGGTATGAAAAGGAGACCCGGAACGACAGTAGGCTCCGACCTCGAAACCGACACCAGCAATATTCCGACCTAAATGAAACAAGGGCCAGGATTCTGGCGGAATGTATGAACGCTGAGTTCAAAGAAGTTAAGTTCCCCGATCCACTCCCGCATAGGCCGGGGCAGAGATCCAACAAGTACTGCTGGTATCACCGGAGCAAAGGGCACGACACCAATCGATGCAATGCTTTGAAGGATGACATTGAGGATCTGATTAAGAAAGGAAAATTGAGCCAGTACGTGGCTAAAACACCCAGGCACGAGGCCGAGGTTAAGGAAGAGGAAGCCGATCCAAAACGGAAGGGTAAAGCCCCACAAAAACGGGAAGAGAGCTCAGAGGACGAGCGCGATTTTCGAAAATCAAAGGGCCGACCTGTAATGATGATGATATCTGGGGGCTACCCCGACGAGGCGTCGGGCAAAACGATGAAAAGGAAATGGAAGTAAGTCATGTGTGCCGCTTCCACCTCTCCGATTAGCTCGGGCCCGGAGACTTATTGGATGGCAAGCCAAACAAGCACATACCCCTCATAATCAGGGCGGTCATGGCAAACCATGAGATAAGAAGGATTCTGGTCGACCAAGGGAGCTCCGCTGATATCATCTTCATCGACCTGGTGAGAAAACTACAGATCTCAGAGGAAGACTTCACCCCTTACCGAGGATCGGATCTTTCGGGCTTCAACGGGTCCCGGACAAAACCTCTCGGTTATTTGGAAATGATGGTCACCTAGGGAGAGGAGCCACTAGAGAGGACGGTCAAGACCAAATTCTTGGTACTGCCATGCCCCTCAGTCTACAACTGTATCATCGGGAGGCCCACCCTTGGAAGGCTCGGCGCCGTGACTTCAACGGTTCACCTCAAGATGAAGTTCTATTCGTTGAGTGACCAAATCATCACCCTTGATGCCGACTTAGAGTCCGCCCAGAGATGTTTTTATCTTCACGTCAAGGCAGATAGACAGGCCTCAGAGGAGGGAGTTCCCCCCATAGAAGCAAGGACTCAGAAAAGCCCAAAGAATAAAAGAACCGGTCCAGCGGCCGAGGTCAACGTCACAGACCTCGATGCAAGGTACGACCCGGACAGCTCCGAGGAAGAAAGCGACGACGAGTTAGCACGGGAGCTAAAAAAGAAGATTATGCGACCTCAACCTGATGGACAGTTCATGCAAATCTAGCTGGGAGAGGACCCGACCCAAACTGTCCAGATCGGATCCGATCTCCCCGACGAAGCTAAAGCAAAGCTCACCCTCTGCCTAAAATCTCACGCCGATCTCTTCGCGTGGTCAGCAAAAGACATGCCCGGGATTCCCCCTGAGGTCGCCTGTCACCACCTAGCGGTTAACCCCGGGGCAAAATGGGTCGCCCAACGCAAAAGAGCTCAGAGCCAGGAAAAAGCAGCTGCTACGGCCAAGGTCGTGGAAGATTTAATTAAAGCTGATTTTGTAAAAGAGGTCAAGTACACAACTTGGCTCTCAAACCCTGTACTTGTTAAGAAAAGCATTGGAAAGTGGCGAATGTGCGTTGACTATACCGATCTTAATAAGGCCTGTCCTAAGGACGCCTTCCCTGTTCCTAGCATTGATCGGCTCGTCGATAATGCTCCAGGTTTTCGTTTACTATCGTTCATGGATGCTTATTCCGGATATAATCAAATTCTGATGTTTCCCCCCGACCAAGAGAAGACGGCCTTGATGACTGACCGCGGTAATTTCTGCTACCGGGTCATGCCATTCGGTTTAAAAAATGCGGGGGCCACTTATCAAAGGATGATGAACAAGGTATTCCGAAATCAGATCGGCCATAACGTGGAAGTCTACCTCGACGATATGATTGCAAAAAGCGAAAGGGAAGACCTCCACATATCCGACCTGGAAGAGATTTTTGCTGAAATCCGAAGAAACAACATGAGGTTAAACCCGGAAAAATGCACTTTCGGGGTCCGGGCTGGAAAATTCCTGGGTTTCTATCTCACGGAAAGGGGCATTGAAGCCAACCCAGATAAATGCCGAGCGGTAACAGAAATGCGGACCCCGTCCACTAAGAAAGAGCTCCAAAAACTCAACGGTATGATAGCTGCACTATCTCGTTTCATTTCCAACGCCGCCTTCAAATCGCTCCCATTGTTCAAACTGCTTAAGAAAGAAGCAACTTTCGAGTGGACCCCAGAGCGGGACGAGGCACTCTCCCGGCTCAAAAAGGTCCTATCCGAACCGCCCATACTAAGTCGGCCAAACCCAGGGGAAAACCTATTTTTGTATCTGGCCATCTCGGATGAGGCCATCGGAGCCGTGCTTATCAGGGAGACCGAAACTGGTCAAAGCCCGGTATACTTCGTAAGTAAAGCTTTGCATGGATCAGCAGTGAGATATCAGAAAATAGAGAAAATCACTTTTGCTCTACTCATCTCGGCACGCCGTCTCCGACCTTACTTCGTCGTCCATCAAATCGTGGTACGGACTAATTATCCAATTCGGCAGATCCTGCACCGACCCGACTTAGCAGGACGAATGATCAAATGGGCAGTAGAACTCTCCGAGTTCGGAATCAAATACGAAACGAGACCGGCCATGAAAGCTCAGATACTTGCCGACTTTATTACGGAGATGGTACCCGCCGACCCGGAGGACGGGTTGTGGACACTCCACGTGGACGGGTCCTCAAATCCAAAAGGAAGTGGTGCAGGGCTAATGCTCGAAAGTCCGACGGGCGTCGTAATCGAAGTATCACTCACGTTCGGTTTCCCTACCTCAAACAACCAGGCAGAATACGAGGCGTGCATAGCTGGACTCCGGCTTGCGATCGACCTCAGGGTCTCCCGGCTTTCCCTAAATACCGACTCATTATTGGTGGTAGCCCAAATCGGGAAACAGTACGAAGCTAAAGATCCGATCTTGCAAAGGTACCTAACCCGAGTGCAGGAGCTGCTCTCCCTTTTTACATCCACGGAAGTGAAACACGTTCCAAGATCGGAAAATATCAGGGCAGACATACTTTCCAAGCTTGCCAGCACCGAAATTCCGGGGAACCACCGGTCGATAATCCAGGAAACACTGAGTAAGCCGAGCGTAATCCTGAACCCGGAAGCAAATTTTTCTATTAATGTAGTGGAAGAAAGCCAGGGTTGGATCGCGCCATTAATAGACTATATCAGAACAGGGAACGAGCCTCCGGACCCGAGCGAAGCCAAGATCCTCCGGAGGAAGGCCTCCTCTTTTTCCATAATCAATGGAAACCTCTACAGAAGAAGCTTGTCCGCACCGCTGTTGAAATGCATTGAAGGAGGAGAGGCGGACTACGTCTTGGCCGAGATCCACGAGGGAATCTGCGGGCAACACCTTGGAGGTCGATCCCTGGCTCGAAAGGCATTAAGGGCGGGATATTTCTGGCCAACCATGGAGACCGGTGCAAGAAACTATGTAAAGAAGTGCAGTAAGTGTCAGATCCACGCCAAGGTCTACATAGCGCCCCCTACGGAGCTCACCAGCTTAAGCTCGCCATGGCCATTTGCGTGGTGGGGAATAGATCTCTTGGGACCATTCCCAACTGCCCCTGGCCAGATCAAATACCTCATAGTGGCGGTGGATTACTCCACCAAATGGATCGAAGCCGAGCCTTTGGCCATCATCAGCGCTAAGAATTGCATCAAATTCTTCAAAAAGAATATAATGACTAGATTCGGGATCCCCGAGGTTGTAGTCACTGACAACGGAATGCAGTTCACCGACAAAGGCTTCAGAAAACTCATGTCTGACCTCAAGATCAAACACCGGTTTACCTCGGTAGAACACCCTCAGACGAACGGACAGGCCGAGGCCGCCAACAAAGTCCTCCTCAATAGACTGAGGAAGCGGCTCGATGAAGCAAAAGGAAACTGGGTTGAAGAGCTACCCTACGTGCTGTGGGCCTACAGAACCACCCCGCAAAGCTCCACGGGGGAGACCCCTTTCCGTCTTTCGTACGGGACGGAGGCAGTAATCCCGGTAGAGATCGGGGAGCTGAGCTGGAGGACACTCCACCCGAAACCTCCGGAGGACAATAGCCAGGCGTTGAAAGAAAACCTCGACCTCGTCGATGAGGTCCGAGGCCAGGCTTCCCTTAAAGAAGCAATAATAAAATAGAGGGTAGCAGACCGATATAACTCGAAAGTGATCCCTAGGGACCTTGAGGTCGGTGATTTAGTTTTACGAAGAGCCGATGTCGGTTTGAAGAATGCCGCACAGGGCAAGCTCGCCCCCAACTGGGAAGGACCTTACCGAGTTTTATCTAAAACCGGCAGAGGTGCCTACGAATTGGAGACCTTGGCCGGGAAGGCGATCCCAAGAACTTGGAACGCCACTAAACTAAAAAAGTACTACAGCTGACTCTCATCTTACCTAAAGAACGGTGTATACCGACGTTGTAGTTCATTTTATCTGAAGAGCGGTGTATACCGACGTTGTAACTTATTTTATCTGAAGAGCGGTGTATACCGACGTTATTCTTATTTTATCTGGAGAACGGTGTATACCGATGTCATCAATTATGTTTGCGGTGTCTACCGATTTTATCACCTATGTTGTCTTCTTTTAGCTGACCGAGGCTGTCGCTACCCTAAGGGGCAAGTTCGATCTGGGCCGAGTCCCGGTAAACTGCCCCGAAGGCGATCATCGTTACGTAAAACAACTAGTTGGCCGAGGTTGCCACAACCCTAAGGGACGAGTTCGATCTGGGCCGAGTCCCGGTAAACTGCCCCGAAGGTGATCATCGTTACGTAAAACAACTAGTTGGCCGGGGTTGCCACAACCCTAAGGGACGAGTTCGATCTGGCCCGAGTCCCGGTAAATTGCCCCTAAGGCGACGCTTACCACTTGAGCGAATCAAACGCAAGTGCACGAATGTAAAACAACAGTGCAAAGACTAAACCAAGATAAATGAAACTGGAGGCACATTAAAATACATCTCTATTACAAGTTACACCGGATACGACCGGGTCCTCTAGTTCAAAAAGGGTGGTGACATGTTACAAATTCCGGTTCCGCCCGGAACCCGGGGCTTTTCTCCCCCACCGGTTCCACCCGGAACCCAAAAAAAAGCAGCTAATCCAGAGCTTCCCCATCAACAATAGTCACGGCATGGAAGGGGGAGGGTAAATGACGTCAAACGCTTCAGAGTCAGGGTAAGGCTTGACAACACGCCCGCTTTCTACGGTATGCTCCAAGCAAAGAATCCCCCGGTCTAAGGGCAGAGAGGGATGGATGACAACGACTTGAGCAAGCGCTTTTTCGAAACTCTCCCCAGCCACGTCCACAGCCATCTGGGCCACCTCCACCATCTCGTTCTCCACGGCCTCGGCTTTAGCACGCGCCTCCTGGAGCTCTTTTTCCAGTTCAGCAATCCGAGGCGAAGAATCGACGCTAGACCCGATCTAGGCCTGCCTCGCTTTCACAAGATCGGCCTCGAGTTCATAAATACGGGCCCTCAGGGAAGAAACCACCTCTTCAGACCGCCTCTCTTGACTCTCAAGGTCTGAGATTCGGACCTCATGTTCCATGCACAAATTAAGGGCAGAGTCCCTCTCCTTTTCAAGTTTGTCTGCAACCGCCTTGAGCGCGGTCTGGTCCTTCTCCAGCACCTCATATTTCTTCTGCAACTCCTCCCGGACTTTCCTTTCATTGTCCCTCTCCACCAGAGCTCCTGTAATAGCAGAAACAAGGAAGTCAAGAACAGAAACAACCAAAAAGAAAAATCAATGAGTGCACCTCGGAACTTGTGTCACCTTTTGCCTGATTCTCAGCCTCGACCCTCTGAAGCTTGGACACATCGGCCAGATACCACAATAACCTGAGAGCCGCCTCGACCGGGTCGACCCGGGAATCCTCCACGTGCTTCTGCAGGAAGTCGGCGTCAATCGAAAAGCCGGAAGACCTAGAAGTTCGGTGCTTCCCATGACGACCCTTTTTAGAAGCCCGGGCGGCCGGAGCATGTGAAGTAGAAGCAGGGTCTGCTTGCGGCAGGGGGCGCTCCCTTTTCCGATGTACGAGACCCGCAGCCCGATCCTCTGCACCGGCCAAGCTGGCCTCCGGGATTGTATTGACCGGAACGGCAGCAACGGGTTTTTCCTTCTGAACCCCGGCCTTCCTTTCCGCAAGAGCCGCCAAGCGGGAGAACTTGTCAGGCCCCATGCTATCTGCAAAATAAGAAAAATAAACAATTTTAAAAGAAACGGCAGTCAAAAAATTATGGGCGGGGTTATCTACCAAAAAACCTACCAAGAACGGCGGCTACTTGAGATTTCGACCCGGCCCCAACTAATCGGGCTACGTCAATCCCGAATTTTTTGGGATCCCGGTATACAATCAAGTCGGCAAAATTCGTCAAGATCGCCAGTGAGTCCTGATCAACCGGGGATAGCCGCCCTAAGCTGACAGTGTAGGAATGAGGTCGCCGGTTGAAATGAGAGAAAGACCACCCTAGTTGAAATTTAGTGAACTCCAGTGATTTCCCGTCCGCAGAATATTGGCCGACGTGCCTCACTGCCTCCTCGTTCAGGGGCTCCACAAAAAAATACTTGTTCTTCCAGTTCTTCAGAGAGTCGGAATAGGGCATGAAAATCTTTACTCCCCTCTTAGCCCGGAAGCTCACGTGCTCCCACCGATCTTTGGTGCCATCCTCATACCTCCGATTGACCTCAAAAAGGTGGAAGAAGAGGTCACAGGAGATTGGCCTCCCCAGATGAATGCACATCAACTCAAAAGCCCGGAGGAACGCCCATGAGTTGGGATGTAGTTGGGAAGGAGCGAGGTTCAAGATCTCCAAAGCCTCTTGCTGAAAGGCGGTGAAAGGGGGGCTAACATGCATATCAAGGATCGTCACCCCGTACATAAAAAATTTCAGAGCTTTCGGCCAGACGGCCACGTGTTGGTCTTCAGCCATTCCCTCCACATTCCAGATCTGATCCTTCCGGGAAAGGCGGTTGACAAAGAAACTCATGTTATCCCCGGCCCTATAGAGGGACGGAATCCCCCTCAACGCCTCCGACACCCATGAATACTCCTGGGGAACAGTGAGAGGTTGGGACAAGAGAACATCGACCGGCCCTACTCCGCCTCGTGGGTATTGGTCAGAATCACCTTCCTCATGCGCAGGGTCCCCGCAATGCCCAAGACCGCCTTCATTGTTGCGACTCTCAGCGACCACCGCCTCACTCTCATCCGAGCTCCAGCTAGTACTTCCCTGCTCTTCACAGTCGAGCTCGGCGTCAGAATCCTCCGAATCAAGGACCACTACCTCTGTGTTATCTTCATCCACCGGCTCGTTGTTGGGAACCCCAGGAGAGCGGTCTTCTGCGTGAGTGGGAGCAGAGCCCAAGTCGTCTTGAACCTCGGGAACAACCGACCCAGGGGGACTAGCACGAATTTCCGTCGACTCTCCAATACCGGAAGCCATTGTTTTTGCGAGATTGGGGCGATCTGAGTCAGCAACCCGACGGGTTTGTTTTGTCCTCGCCAGATCGATCCTGCAGAAATGGGGGCTTGACGAGTCAGGTTGATACGTAAACAGTGGGTCCACAACCAAGTCGGAACCCGACCTGACGACCCCCACTCTGTATCTATAAATACGGGTTCTGAGAGAACCCGGCCGTGATCTAAAGCCGGAAGCAATAAAGAAAAGGAGGAAACTAACCTTGTGAAAAAGGAAACTCGTCGAACACTTGAAGTAGGTCGCGAACAGCAAAGGTCTCACCGAGACTCAGCACAACTCTGAAAGACGAAATAAGCTCCGGAACGACTTTAAGATCGGAAGCAGAGCAATTCACAGAAAAACAATCATAAATAAGGGGGATCCCCCCTTCTATTTATAGGGAGCAAGAAGGCCACAAATGGGCCTGGGCCTAGGCTACGATTTCCAAAGCTAGCCCCTAGGCAGGCGCGTCGTTCCAAGCGCCATCATTACCCTAATCATCCTCGAACGAAGCGTCCCATCAATGACGTTGCCAGCTGGCACAGAAATCAAGGCACAGCTATGCCGGATCGCTTCGTTTCCCTCGGCTCACCCCGGTCTCTTGACCCCGCCGTGGCTGGAATCTCTCAAAAACGGACAGCCTCGAGTCACTCGACGCGACCTGAGTCCCTCAGATCGTCCCGGTATACCGTAAGTCTCTCACCCCGGACTTTGGGCCCGACGCGATCTCTAAATGACAAGTCTAGCTCGCCTTAAGGCGACCCGACTTGGGGGGCTACTGTTATAGATTGGGCCTCAATGGCCAATCCACCAAAAAGGCCCAATAACAAAGGACCTAATTCATCCAACGGTGGAGATTGCAGACCTAGATCCAACAGTCCTCCTCCACTCCAGATACCCATAAATAAGCATTGATTGCTCACATTAATGGTACTCATCTCTCACATACTCTCACTTGTAATTGACTCACTCACTGACTTGAGCGTCGGAGTGTCATTGCAGGTACCACCCCACCTCGGACCAGAGCACGAACTCGGACGACCAAGGACATACGTACCAACTATCTCAGACTGGACTACTTATCCAAGACCGGATACCTAGCCGGAGATACGGTACCGAACACCAATTAATAATATTGCATTACTTGCGCTTTTACTCAACTTTAAGTAGGCCACGTGGCACCTAACATTTACCTTTTGGTAGTCCTTGTTTTATGCTATTTTTGAGGTATATAGATCGGTTGACCAGCTTTCTTTACTATTTTTAGGTTATAACTACTTACAATATTTCTTTTTCACTTTGGTATATACAACTTACAAATTTCAAGCCATACACAATATTGTAGGATGCCCGTGTAATATATCTTTAATAGATTAACAGATGAACCAACATTGGGTTGTTGAGGCTGTAATTAAAGTTCTCGACCACTAGTGAGGAGAATACAGTTTGAATCCTATGGGTATCCAATTTAGAAAATTAAATAATTAATGGTTAATTCTTTTGCTCTAATAGTTAGATTGGGCCTCTGTTTGGCAATGTCAATCCGCCAGCTCATTGCGGATAGCTTATAGCAGATAAGTCTTTGATTTTCACGATTTCTACCGTCGAAACCTAGCTCGCCTACAACCTATTCTCGTGATTTCTACCACCGAACCCTAGCTTGCCAACAAGTTCAAGTTCATATCGTTTGGGCAGCCAACAAGGTGAAGACTCGCACTGTAATTAGTTACTCGTCAAATTATTTGGCTCAGCTAAACTATTAAAATATCTTGTTGTTTTCCACGACAATTCTCATAAAACTATATAGAAAGGTTGAAATCATCAACAAAATATATTAATCATGAATATTTATAGTTAGAATAAATAAAAAGTAAGTATGATGATGTTTGTATTATTTGGTTAGATTTTTAGATGAGTCAATGCCACCGGTAACCCTCGTTATCGCTTCTTCAATGCACTGTAATAGTTTGTCCCTTACATTGCAAGATACATCTAATTCTTTACTAAATTTCAACCTTTTGCCCTCATAATCCTAACACACATTTATTATCTCACATGTATAGATTCTAGCCTCATTTCCTGTGCGATGCGCGGGTGAGCTAGTATCAATGGAAATAAATACATTAAATCAACTTATTAATGTTGGGAGAATGTGACTATTGATTAAGGATATATAGTTTAGTAAATTTATTTGTTTTTTCCATGAATCCAAGAAAACTAAATGCATAGAACTATTATCCTTAATATGTGTAAAGAAAGTTATTTTTGTTTATAATTAAGCCCAATATGGAGTATATTAATACATCATACAGGGTTGAATAAAAACCACCATTAAAATAAAAGCACATATACAAAGTTGAAAGAAAATGTTGGGGAGTTCTATTGTAAATGAGATCGAAGTTCCCACGAAAAAAGTTAAATTATAAATATAAATTAAATAACAATATTATAAAATTAAAAATAAACTTTAACAAAGACATTAGAATTGAACATCTACAAAAGTTTATATTTTTCAATAACGTTATCTATATTCATCAGTAATATAAAAACTTAACCCATAATTAAAGAGAAAAGAAGATAAAACAATTAGAAAGTGGAACACGTACCCGGCTATCATGCCGAGTTTGATTTTAAAACTAAACACCAATTTAAGTATGCTTCTAATACTCGTTAGTGTGAAATTATCAAAATAAAGAAGAAAACGGCAATTTGGACATGTAAAAAAACACTAATTTGGACATGTAAAATTTTGTCTGCATCCTAAAGCACCCCAAAACTTTTTCATCAAACAGGTTATTTAGGAACGAACTTCAGGTATTTGAAGATCTAAAATTTTTTTGGGACCCTAAAGTACCCCAAAATACACTCTCAGCATCGCACTTTACGTATTTTTATAATTATTGTTTACCAAACCGGTTATGAATTACGAAGAAACTTCTGGTATTTGAAGTGTTAAATTTTTTCCTGAATCCTAAAGTACCCCAAAATATAGTGCTCATTTCACTTTACGCATTTTGTTACAAAATAATTTTTTTTACACCATCAAGTACGCTAAAGCACACTGTTTAGCATATCACTTTACGTATTTTGTCATGAAATTAAATATTGTTTTCACCGAATCTATTATTCAACAACAAAATTTTCATATTTAAACATCTATAATTTTTCGAGACTATAAAGTACCCGTTAAAATATTAAAAAGAAAAAAACACAAAACCTTAAAATATAAAAAAAAAATTGAAACCAAAAAAGGTAGAAGATAAAAAAAGTGAAGTAATATAAAAGAAGAAAAAAAAACAATTAGTGAGTGCCTAAGTTTCTATCCAAGAGAAAGAAGATCAGAGTTATAAATGAATCTCCTCCACATGCATATTTGCTGACCAATTAGTGAGTGCCTAAGCTTCTATCCAAGAATAGCATGACATGTGTCCTTGAAAGCTTATGCAAAGGAGCAAATTCTGAATCTCAATTAGTACACACGTACGTGTTGCATAGTGCAATGCTTTGAGAAATTATTTAAGTTCCAATAGATAGTGAGAAATAAGCATCTCAAAAATACAAACAACACTAGCTCTTTACTTTATTCATTCAGTTTCATATACAAGATGAACTCAGAAAAGATGAGCTACAATGCTGGACAAGCCAAGGGCCAAGCTCAGGTAATTAATTAATTACCTTTCTACTTATTTTGTTTTTACTAGAAAAAGTTAAATTATAAACAAAAAACATTAAAAATTAAGTGAAATTGGTTATAAATTTTGTTATTTATAACACTTAGCGATGAAATTAGAGACGAAATTTATTTTTTTATACGTAATACAACTTTTTCTTAAAGTGGGTCTTGTATCAATAGTAAATTTTGATGATCTGATAAAAATCATTCATGCTAATGCAGGAAAAGGCTAGCAACTTGATGGACCAGGCTGGCAATGCTGCTCAATCTACCAGAGAATCCATGCAAGATGTTCGTAGTTTTCATTTTCAATATTTACACTTTTAAAATATATTGTGATGTAATTTGCAAGAAAAATAATCCCTTAAAAGTAATGTTTATTTTGTTGTGTATATATATAGGCTGGGCAACAAGTGAAGGCTAAAGCACAAGGAGCTGCTGATGCTGTGAAGAATGCAACTGGGATGAACAAATGAAGCTAAAGGATGACTATGCCAGATTAATTAGTTTTCCTTTGAATAAACTTTGTTCAGCTGTTTATTTGTTTTAATTGGCAAAAACATTTTATTTCAAATGTAATTTTTCATTTTCATTAATGAGTAGAATTTCAAATTTGAATGGTGCTACTGCTACTACATATGCTACATAGAAAATTGTTACAATTATTGCTGTATTATTCACACTTTATACACAAAATCAATAACAATTATAAAGTTGTCCTTACGTTGTTGGGCTTCTTGTACTCGGATTCGAACTCGAATTGATTGTTAAATTGGAAGAGATATTTATCATCTCATGTAAGCATTCTTGGGTCATCAAAAAGTGATTAAAAAGAGTGCGACAAACTGGGTAATGTAAGAGTGGCATTCAGTTTTTGGCAAAGTTCTTGATATGAAGGATCAACAATCAATTCCTTCTTCAAATCATCAATAAAGAGGAATTGAGGAGTGGACAAAACATTCAACTCAACAGATTGAGGTTCATAACAGCGAGACAATATATGCATCAGCCACAACATTACTCTTGCCCGGTTTGTATTGAATCTCATAATGGTACCCAAGCAATTTAGATAAATAAAATTGTTGCTCTGGGGTTTGGATTACCTGAGTAAGAAGCTCCTTTAGGCTGCGGTGGTCCGTTTGAATGATAAAGAAATATTGTCCCAGCAAACAGTAACGCCAACGCTTAACGGCACTAGTGATAGCATGAAGCTCCCGAATATAAGTAGAGGCCTTAGACAATCGTGGGCAGAACAGTTTTCCGAAATAAGCAATCGGGTGTTCCCCTTGTAGTAACACTGCACCCATAGCTTGCCCTGAAGCATCAGTTTGAACAATGAAAGGCAGCGAGAAATCTGGTAGAATCAACACCGGAGCTATTGCTAGCGCCAATTTAAGAGTTTCAACATTCAAATGCATTCTTCTTTAGCAAAGAAGTCAGGGGATGTGCCAATGCCGCATAATTCCTTACGAAACGACGATAGAACCCAGACAGTCCCAGAAAACCTCGTAAGCTTTTCACTGATTTAGGGGTAGGCCAATCATTAACCCCTTGTATTTTAAGTGGGTCTGGCACAACAGTACCATCAGCAACTATATGACCTAGATAAGAAATGTATGTCTGGCAGAATGAGCACTTAGAAGACTTCAAATGGAAGTGATGGGTTTCTAAAATGTCAAATACCAAAGAAAGGTGGGCAAGATGAGCTTCCATGGAGTCGCTGAAGACTAAGATATCATCCAAGAAAACTATCACTGTCTTGTGAAGGAGAGACCTGAAGATATTATTCATGGTGGCCTGGAAGATGGCAGGGGCGTTGCAAAGCCCAAATGGCATCACACGGTATTCATAATGACCGTCGTGAGTGCGAAACGCCGTTTTGTGGACATCTTGAGGAGCAACACAGATTTGATGGAATCCTGAAGTAAGATCGAACTTTGAGAAGAGGCGTGCCTTACCCAATTCGTCCAAAAGCTCGTCAATGGTGGGCAAGGGAAAACGATCACGAACTGTGACTGCATTCAACGCACATCCGCCAGGAGCCATCTTTCTTCTTAAGGAGAAGAACTAGGGACGGAAAAGGGTCGGTGCTAGGCTGTATCCACCCAGTGTTGAGAAACTTTGGGGGTTCCGATGTGGTCAGTGACATCATGTGGGCACATCCCACTTCTATTAAGTTATTCCGGTTGTTTCCAAAGATTCTTATTCTTGACACCACCTACAAGACCAACAAATACAATCTACCTCTATTGGAGATTGTAGGTGTCACTTCAACGGAGTTAACTTTCTCGGTTGCTTTTGCCTATATTTCACACGAGCTTGGAATTCATTTTACTTGGGCATTACAGCAACGGAAAGAATTATTTGACTTGCACGGGTTTCAGCCTCAGGTGTTGTTGACTGACAGAGATCTTGGTCTTATGTCCGGTATTGTTGATGTCTTTCCTTCGGCTACAAATTTGTTATGTTCTTGGCACGTGACTAAAAATGTGAAAGCGAAGATTAAAGAGTTGGTGCACGTGGATAGACAAAAGGACGTACTCTCTCTTTGGCATAACATTATTGATTCACTTGACGAGTCAGAGTACTCAGCTCACTTGAAGGTTTTTGAGGACTCCTGTAATTATTTGCCCGCTCTTATTAAGTATGTGCATGACACATGGTTGACAAAGCATAAGGAAAGATTTATCTTGGCATGGACAAACCAGATCCCACACTTCGGGAATCAGACCACCAATGGGTATTTTTATCGTAGTTTAAATTTTTTTGACACGTGTTTAGTATTTTTATCGTAGTTTAAATTTTTTTGACACGTGTTTAGTATTTTTATCGTAGTTTAAAATTTTTTGACACGTGTTTAGTATTTTGTTCGTAGTTTAAATTTTTTTGACACGTGTTTAGTATTTTTATCGTAGTTTAAATTTTTTTGACACGTGTTTAGTATTTTTATCGTAGTTTAAATTTTTTTGACACGTGTTTAGTATTTTTATCGTAGTTTAAATTTTTTTGACACGTGTTTAGTATTTTTATCGTAGTTTAAATTTTTTTGACACGTGTTTAGTATTTTTATCGTAGTTTAAATTTTTTTGACACGTGTTTAGTATTTTTATCGTAGTTTACATTTTTTTGACACGTGTTTAGTATTTTTATCGTAGTTTAAATTTTTTTGACACGTGTTTAGTATTTTTATCGTAGTTTACATTTTTTTGACACGTGTTTAGTATTTTTATCGTAGTTTACATTTTTTTGACACGTGTTTATTGTTATTATTTAAGAGTCGAGTCAGCTCATTGGACTTTGAAGAGACATTTGAGGACTTCTGGAGGTGACTTGTCTAAGTCTTTTAAATCTATGCATGAGATGCTTACTCTTCAATTTGATAAAGTCATCGGGTCTTTTCAAAGAAGCATAAACCGTATTGAAGTGGCTTCCATACTCCTTTGTTTAAAAAGCTTCGCGGTCTTGTCTCTTTAAATGCTTTGGATCATATTGTTAAAGAGTTTTCAAAATCGACATCCGGGGTTGGATATGACACAGCCCGTTGTGGGTGCGTTATTAGAAAGACACATCTTCTTCCTTGTGCTTGTGAGCTAGGTGTGTACCATGTCTCTGGTACTCCTATTCCGTTGGATGTTGTAGACGACCATTGAAAAAATTGAGTTTGGATTCTATAGATGATAAATTCTCGCAGGAAAAATCGGCTGACTGTGATATTTCTTACCAAATGGAGATGATTTGGGCGAGATATAATCGTATGACTCCTGAGGAGAGATTCGTCTTCAAGAAACAACTTAATGAGCTTGCATTCCCTACCACTTCTTCAATGGTTGCACCACCATTTAAAGTTAAAACAAAAGGTGCACCAAAGAAGAAAAAGCAGAAATTATATGATGTTAAGCGTGATCCTTTTGGGTGGGAGCATGTGGATGAGAAAATGAAACTGACTCAAGAATCTGGAACTTCTTCTAAAAATTCATCACAGCGCTCTTCTTGTATAAAATCATCACAGCGGTGTTCAAAGCTATCTCAGAGTGTTTCTAAAAAATTAACACATCAGGGTGAGACTAAATTCAATTTACCGTCGGTTCCTCATCACGTGCAATCGTATGTGGAAAAAATTATTGATGTTGAAAGGGATGGTAATTGTGGGTTCCGAGCAGTAGCGGTTGGTCTCGATCTTGGTGAGGATAGTTGGCCTATAATTAGGCAAGATTTAATCAAAGAAACAAAGGAGAGGGAGCAACTATATACTTACATGTTTGGAAAGGACAGACTTGCAGTGCTTAGAAAAGCGTTATCCATTGAATACCCTGGTTTTCAGCAGGAGGATAAGTGGTTGACTTTGCCTGAGATGGGGTATTTTATAGCTACTAAGTATAATGTGGCCCTAGTTCAATTGTTGTTGGATATGAATTTTACTTATCTTCCTCTGAGAGGTAGTTATTCTTCTTCCAAGTATAAAATCATATCTATTCTGAACGTCAGGGATATCCATTGGATGCATATTTCGATCTCCCCTGTCTGTCTGTTGCCTCCAGTTGCTTTGATGTGGTCTCATAATCGATCAGATGAATCTACTTCATGGTTGGATCCTTATACCGGTCGTTTTGCCCTTTGGCAGTCTACCGCTTTGAAGATGCCCCGTCTCCCTCCCACTATTGTAGACTTTACCCAGTTAACAGTAAATCCGATGTGAATTTTACAAATTGAATCGGATCTAGGTAAATCCGATTTTGATCTGCTGAAATCGGATTTACCTAAAAGGGGTTAGATCCGCTTTGCAATTGGGGGTAGATCCGCTTTGATCAACGGTGCAGATTGCACCGACAATATCAACGGTTGATAATCATTGACGAATTCTATAAATACCTATTGCCAAACCTCATTCTTGTCACTCCCAAATTTCACTCTCACTCACTCCCTAACTCATTATCAGCTTCTTCTTCTCCACAAAAAAATGCTCCTAACACAATACTCACAAGATTCATCCCTCACTATCATTCATCATCAGGGCATCATCACCAACAAAGTTGATGGTGTCTGTTTCGAGGGGCGTGACACAATGCAGTGCAGGCTTAAACACAACATAACATTCGCTGCCCTAAAAGATAAACTGCTGGGTAAGGTGCAAGTGGAGGGCGACGAGCGAGAGATAACTCGTATAGTTTATCGGAAAGAGGATTCGTCTGATGGACGTGTGCACTGCTCTACAATGGATATCAAGAACGACGATGACGTCCAAGCAATGATGTCCATTCATGTTCTGTTTAAGTGGCACGGTTATCTGCATTTGTACGTGGAAACGACACGGATCGTCGCTGAGATCCTTCGTCGTTTAACTCCACCAGCTCAGTAGTTTCTGTCATTTTATCGTTTTCACTGTCGCTAGCAGACATCATCCGAGGTCAGTGCATCAATCCTCTGCCTGTATACCCCCAGCTTCACTCCATCTGTCTTCTTCTTCCTCCAACGCCCACACAGTGCTCCAGTCCGCAATCCACTCCTCCTCTCCACCAGCTGAGGGAAATATCATAAAATCCAGCTCTGAAAAAAAATAAGATAAACAACATGGTGAATTAAAAATTGTTTAACAAAAATTTAACCAAACTGATGCACCTGGTCCAAGCAGGAGTAGTTCAGCTGGTCATACGTGAAAGCAAGCCCTGCTGCCCCCATGCATATGATCCCACTCCAGCTGCACTGACATCCTCAAGTTGCAGCAGCCACTTAGCCTCAGCCCTGTCGCCGGTCTTGACCGTGAAGATGGACCAGCTCAGGATCAGAAGGATATAGGCCCTGACAGCAGGACGCATGTCATTCTCTATGGACCCTCTAGTAACAATCTCCTGGAGCCACTCAAAACGGTAATATGGGCCAGATGAAGCTCGACACTCCAGCCCCGCCTCCTCCATAGTCACACCTAGATAAACATGTGCTAGGTGGATGGCCTGATCAGTGGTGACAGAAGTAGGTGGAGCTCTGTAGTAGTTCCCCGTAATGGGTAGATGCAGCAAACAGGAGACATCATCCAAAGTAATCGCCATTTCACCAAATGGTAGGTGAAATGACGATGTCTCTGAGTGCCACCTCTAAACAAAAACAGACATCAGCTCATGGTCCACCTTTGTATGCCCGGTCGGGACGAGGGGGGCTAATTCGGAACCTGTGATAAAGGCCCACAACCGGTGGTTTTGGGAAAACCCAAGCAGTCTCTGAGCCAGCTTGTTACCATTGTTGGTAACCTTCAATTTACGCTCATATGTCTGCATTATAAAAAAATAAAAAATAAAAAAATAAGGCTATGTAAATAAATTAAACTAAGAAGGCTACATAAATAAATTAAACTTACCGGGTCTCTCAATATAATGGAACAGACATGAGATCCTAGCACAGTGAATAGCTCATGCTGCTCCTCATGCTGCTGAGGCTGATGGTAGTGCTCCTCCTGGTACTGTTGATACTGCTGCTGCTGCTGATACTGGTGCTGATAATACTCCTGCACAGCCATAGAATGGCCCTCAGACATAGAATCCTCATCAAGAGGATGCCCCTGCTGGCCCTCCTCATACTGATAGTCAGGGGCCTCCTCCACCTGCTGATACTGCTACTGTCGCCTATGGCGGGCAGACGCATGTCCCGCAATCCTCTGGCGGGTGCGTGTACTCGGAGTAGATGGCGATGCCCGAGACGAGGACTCCCCTCGATACCTGTTAGACACTGAAAAAAACAATTTTTTTTAAAAAAAAAACAAAGAGGATCTACCTATATCCAATGGGAAATCGGATATAGGTAAATACGATGGGAATCAGATTTAGCAAAATCCGACTTACTGTTTGCGCTGTCTCTTGGGGAATCGGAAGTACGTAGATCCGATGCGTAAATCCAAACTGGAAATCGGATATAGCTCTGAATGGTAAATCCAATTATCTCTGGTAAATTTCTGGTCAAACGGATGCAAGTGAGAAATGGTAAATGTTTTGTAATTTTGTCAAAATTTTAAGGGTAATTTGGTATTTTCAAAGGGATGATGGGGGTAGATGGGAGTTGATGGGGGTACAAAAAAAACCCATGAAATTATGGGTGCTTCCCCCATCCACTAATACGCGAACCGGGTGAGATGAAATAAACCAAGTAACTCGAAAAGTATCCGCTGCGAGAGTCGCCTGAGTGCATGCAAACTCAGCTGAGCCGCCTGAGTTTCAAGAGTCGTCGTCGTGTCACCGCCAGGATCAATGGTAGTTGCTACCAGTTCTAGTTCCCATGTCGACGACGAAGAATCATCATCAGCAGCAACCATTAGAAAGACGCGAGCACCGCATTTGTGTTGCTGTGACCACCTTTGATCACAATTAAAACATAACCCCTTTTCACGATGTTCGTCCATTTCTTGGCCAGATAGATGACGAAAATGCGGTTTCGCCGGCGGGTTAGATAGCAACCCGGGGGACGACTTAGTGGTTTCTGCAACGCCCTTGAGTGGTGGTCTTTGATTGACGTTTGCTTGCCACAATGGTTGATGCCGTGAACGTGAAGCGCGAGCTAGATCGTTGATCTTGTCCTCCTGCAAACAGGCGAGGCCAACGGCCTGAGCTAGAGTGGTGGGTTGGTGGGCGAGGACCTCTCGCTTGATATCAATCTTGAGGCCAGAGACAAAACAACTCAAGAGATCCGTCGTCGAGAGTCCTTCCAAACGGTTGGCCAATGCTTCAAACTCTGTGAGGTACGTCGCTACGGTGGTTGTCTGAGTGAGTTTAAACAAGTTGTCGCGCGGATCGTCGAACGCCGTAGGAGCGAAATGGGGCCTCCAACGCCGTGAGAAACTGAGCCCAGGAAACAATCTGATGGTTCTGGTACATCCACTGGTACCACGCCAGAGCTGCGCCATCGAGGTAGAAGGAGGCGATGGTGATGCGCTCTTCTTCCGGTGTCTGGTGGTAAGTGAAAAACTGAGAAATTTTGAAGATCCAACTGTGGGCATCGGCACCGTCAAAGCGAGGCACATCAAGCTTGAGCCGGGGACGGTTGTTTGATTAGCCGGTAGAGCGTGACGACGCCGTAGAAAGGGACTGATCTTCCATACGCTTACACATCGCCTCAAATTGAGTAGACAGAGACGCAATTTGGCGTGCGAGTTCGTCGGTGCTGGCCGGTAGTGGTGGAGGTGGAGGAGGAGTGTTGGGGCAAACCATGGAGGAAGTACAATCACAATGAAAGCACCAAATGTTATATCTCAGAGTTTGAGGTCTGAGTACCTCCTAAAGCAAAGTATGAGAGGAGAAAGAGAGAATTGATATTTCTTTCATAGTAAGCTCATCATGAGCAAGTACAAGCTATATAGAAAAGATGATAACAGAATTGGGACAACAGAATCTATGAAAGATATGCCAGCACTACAATTCTAACCAACTATGCCATCTCACTAATTCTAGAAGCATTTGGAATCAATTGTAAACATGGTGATCTGCATATTTGGCTTCCTCATGCGCTGGGGCCTTGAATTACTAATCTCAATGGGCTGGTGATCAAGCCCAGTAGAGCTGTTATTTGCACCATCAGTTTGTGTTGTCATAACTATCATCTCTCAACCATACTCCCTTTGATCAAGGCTTCTCCTCCTCTTCACGCATGTGTGGTAATGGCTCCAGTTTTTGTTTGAGTTTACCATGGCGATGGCTTGTCACTTCTCTCAGATCTAGATTGGTGGATGAAATGAAGAAGGAGATGAAGGGTTTAGTCGTTTCATCCCTATAATTTCTCCTCTTCTCCTTATAGTTGTTTACTGGTTCTATGAATGAAAGGGAAACAATTTTGTGAATGAAAGTTGAGATTTTTAGCAAACATTTATTTGTATGTTTTTTTTCCAATTTCTGAAACTGTAAAGTGATTTTTTTATTTAAAAATAAGATAAGATCGTGAAGGTTGTTATTTTCCAGTTCCTTTTTTTTTACGCCACATTCTTCTTTGAACCCGTTGCTTCTTTGCGAAACTGGTTCGCCTCAGTTTCGTCCATCTGGCGATCTCCAACCGTGATCGCTTGAAGTAAATAAATACGTGGCTGCCATCTCACCAATATTGATCATCTAATAATTTCCGAATCAAAATCATAATCATAATCATAATCATATCATATCATAATTATATTAAACCGTGAACTGTCCACATAGACTGTCCATGTCAGCGCCACGCCTATTCTCAAATAATTCCACGCAATCATTTAAAAAAATAGGTGGCTGCCATGTAATCAACCATTGAAAACCGAACGGATCTTAAAAGGAAATACAGGGTGGTTAATCTCAAAAAAAAAAAGAAATACAGGGTGGTCAAATAAAAAATAACGGCCAAAACCAAAGAAATTTACATGATTTCAGTGAATAGGCTGGCCAAACTTAAATAAATGGAATCAAACGTTATAAATAATTTTTAACCACGGCTACACAATGCAAATTTTTAGGCCAAAAATCACGGGCCATAAATACTAATTCTTATCAAGCAAGCAACTCAAATCTTCCTTTTAGCACTACAAATACTGAACCGAAAAATCAATTTGTGGATGGCGTTGCCGTCTTCTATGTAGATGGTGCCGTTTTCACTATCGTCTTTGACAGAAATTTGTGTCGCACGTTTGGTAATCTCTTCCTTCTGTTGTGGTTTTTTATTTCATCAGCATGCATTGAAAAGTGATTTCAAGCCCACTCAGCTTTGTTCTTTTTCATTAAAATCTGCCGTCGCTTTTTTAGTGAAATCTACTATTTCTTTGCGATAATTTCAACTATGCTTTGTTCTACAAGAACGCACAAATATATTTTTTTTCTATCGATTCTGAAGGCACGCTGATCCTACTAAAAAGTAAAAGCAATTGCTTGCTTTCTTTTTTTCTACCTTCCAATTGTTTCTGCAGAAAACAACGAATTTGACAAATAAAACAAGTGGGTTAATTATGGTTGATGTGGCAGATTAATGTGGTTTTAGATTCATCCAACGGTTTAGATTGGTTTGACAGGAGTGACAGGAGCAATTGGTGAATGTAGAGAATCCGGATCCCCCCAAGTCAGCTTAATTGACTCACTTTCGTTTTCTTCTCTCCTTCCTTTTACTCTTGCTTCACGGTTTTAATTCTTCTCTCATCTCTTTCATCTCCAAATGTTATTTTCGTGCTCATAGATTGATTCTTCACCGCTTCGTTTTCCCATTCATCTATCACACTATTTTTTTTATTAATGAATTTTGATTTTTTGGCAGATTTGTGTATTTATTGCTCAGAGAGTAAAATAGGTTGTGCCAAAAGCTTTTGTGTGTATTTTCGGAGCAAATTATAAGAGGTAACGATTTTAATGGCTTCCTTTACAAGAATCACATATCTTAATTGCACCGTAAATCATTCTTCTTATTTCTTCATGTTTTTTCTTTATTAGTTTAATAAATATTTTTTGTTTATTCTTTGTTTCCTTCCATGATAATTAATGATTTAATTGGTATTTCATTTATAAGGATATTACAATTGAGCAGGGACTTTTTTTGTGGTTTCTGTTTTTTAAGTTTAATTTTTTATGCTGATTTTGATGGACTTTTTTTAAATGTCTTGTGTTTTGGTCTATTATTAGTATCTGGAGATGTATAGGAGATCGATTGAGGATCCTTCTGGATTTTGGTCTGAAATTGTATCCGAGTTCTATTGGAAACAAAAATGGGGAGATAAAGTCTGTGATGAAAATTTTGATGTTAGGAAAGGAAAAATTAAGATTGGGGCGATTTTTAATTTATTTATATTTCAATTGTGTCATTTGGATCTGGCTATTCTGCAGTGTTTGATTAATGGGTGAGAGGTTGAGCATGTTGTCTTTGTTCCTTTGTTGTATTGCTTCAGTGGTTCAAGGGTGAGATCAACAAAATCTGTTTTAATTGCTTACATAGAAAAATGTTGAAGCTGGACTTGGTGACAAAGTAGCCATTTACTGGGAAAGGAATGAACTTGGTTTTGAGGGTACTTTAACAGACACTCAGCTTCTTCATAAAGTTTTCCAGCTATATTCTTAGATTCATTCAAACTGTGTGGCTTATCTGTGTGTAGGTTTTGACAAGTGGAACATATTACAAAGGCAACTATAGTACTGCATGATTTTCTCCTTTGATCATGTGTGCCCTTGCCTACACATTTTTTGCTTACGTCTCGTGCTTTGTTCTTTGACCAGGATTCTAATTTTATAGCTATAGATGTTTGTCAAGTTCTAATTCAATCAATAGCACAACTGCTTCAAGTAGTTTAATATCGAAAGCATAAGAGTCTAGGCATCGTTCTTTTACACTACAGTTCTATTGAAACTGGGAGATGTTTCACCTGAGATAAGCCAATTTAATGGTTGCTTGGTATTGCTTATTTGATTGCAGGTTAGTGTTTAATCGAATAGTAACTTGCTGGCTGTTCCAGTACGTATTACACAAAAGCAAAATGTATTTTTGACATTCTGTTAGGTTAACAATATTGTTTGAATCAATAATATTTGGTCTTGGAGCTTAGATTACTACCTTATATGCTTCTCTTGCTTATTTGGTATTTAAGTTCTATAGGAATTGGTGATAGCATACCATGTTTAAGCTATGTTGATTTGCAGTGGAAATGAGAAAATGGGAGGAATTGCAAATTCATTCCTATTCTTAACTTCTGTTTAAATTTTAGTTCTAAAAACTCCCCATGCATGTTTTCCCCATTTGTAGAGTTCCATCCTGCTTACAACCAGTTTGCTAGAAGGCATTACTTATTTTTGTTGAGGAGTTTATTTTAATAATTTCTCTTGACTAATGTGATTGTAGGAGTATGACCCAACTGAGACAGTAAGAGAGATGTTATTGACTCATGGCATTGCTGCTAAATACGAGCTAAAGGTGATTGGATTAAATTGGATTGGATTGAAAGCAAACACCATTATTGTTACTTTTGGAACTTACAAATATAGGTGAGAGTGTGTTAGTGTATTTAGTTTTCTTTTTCCTCTTTATCACATTGTTGGATCTGTTGTTTTTGGTTAAATCGATTTTTTTTAATTTTCTTTGTCTCTTACCTGGAATCTTCAGGGGTTATTTGGAACACCTTTGAAGAGTTGGCATCATCTGCACGAGCAAATACTTTCTTGGTGGCTCAACTTCTACAAGCTTATTGACCTCAGACAGGAGCTGCATCTCTTGGTTAGACCGACAAGAACATAACTGTGTGGTTTATGTCAGTTTTGGGAGTATTGTAGCAATAAGTGAGGATGAGTTCTTGGAGGTAGCTTGGGGGTTAGCCAACAGCAAACAACCTTTTTTGTGGGTGATTCGACCTGGGATAATCCGCAACTCACAATGGCTTGAACCACTGCCAAGTGGGTTCCTAAAGGATATGGGAGGAAGAGGGTACACCATCAAATTGGCTCCTTAATAACAAGTCCTGGAGCATCCTGCAGTGAGAGCATTTTGGACACATAATGGTTGGAACTCAACTTTTGAGAGTTTATGTGAAGGGGTTCCAATGAATTTGTATGTCATCTTTTAGAGACCAAAAAGTAAATGCCAAATACGTAACTGATGTGTAGATATTTTATATAGTGAACCTAAAGTGTTGGCATAAAGTTGATATTTTATAACTAAGGGACTATATTTGTGTCTGTTAGCAAAAGGGAAAACAGGGGGAAAATTTTCACATTTGCTGGACCAACATCTTTTTTTGTTGCCTTGGCTTCACCTTTTATATAACTGGTTCTGTGATGATAGGTTGAGTTCCTGTAGAGCATAACTTCATTCAAAAAAATTTCACTGTATTAAATCAGCCTAATACAATCTTTGCTGCAGGTAGTTTTTAGAATAAGAGTAGGCTCAAGCTATACTAAATAATAGAGTGAAGGGTCAATTACAAGTCACCGGAGCATTGGGTGCTTGATTCCTGAAGAGGGCCAGTCGATCTTCTGACTTTGGCAATCTGAATTTTTACTTTGAGTATGATTAACGGGGTCTTTTAACTATATTTTGAAAGGTGTTTCAAGAAACTTATATCTTATAGTTTTAACTTGGTTTTCCTTATATTTTATTGTTTTTTAGGGGATAAATATTTATGTTTGTATTGATGGCAATTAGTTGCTACTGGTATATGGTGCTTATTATCAGCTTAATTTCACATGTCATAACCAACCACATTTTAATTATTTGCAAAAATATATACACATTACTTCATTTTGAATTTACACCATATTAGAAGATTCACAAAGTAAGAGAATCTTTATACCATCTATTTTTAAACCTCTGCAATTTTCCAGCCTCGCAAATTTCTTTCCCATTTGATTTCTTTTATCTAAGGTCCACTACAGCCTCACTAAACTCTATTTTCATTCATGAGAATTTGAATATTTTGAAGTTATCAATCTTGATTTAAGTAGAAATGGATGGTTCAAAAGAAAACTAAAATAAAAATATCAAAATACCGCCTCCTTTCTCTAACACAGTATTTTTATATTTAGATTATTGTTCCGTATTGCATTGTTTTATATTGTCTATTGCTTTAATTACTTTGATTTAACAAATTTTTTCTTAAAAAAACTCACTAAGGAGGACTTGATTCGAAATATGTAATTTAGAGACTGGCCAAATCACTATTGAGCCCTGGTTCAGCGATTCGAAACTATACTTCAAAGATTGGCCAAATCAAGAGTTGAAGTATGTAATTTATGTAGCACAATGAACAAATTTCGTCTTGCTAATACAAATTACAAGTGTTTTCCCATATAATGGGTGACATTTTTCCGTTGTAACATTTTATCCGAACTTCTTTAGATTGGATTTGTTTTTGAATTTCATGCAATTGAGAAAGCTATTCCAGGTGGATCTCGGTGTTTACGTGTTAGTTATATGTGGGGATGATGCCCTCATGCAATTGATTTTGTAACATTTAAATTCACAATAGAATTTCTCTTAGATTTTGTTTACCATATTTTCACTAATAATTAAATTCACAATAGATAATTATTTTACAGTAATATTTGTTGTAATAATTGTTTTGATTTCATTTTACAATAAACTACGGATACAAATTTAAAACATTTTATCCATGTGTCCTTATGGGCCAATAAAAGTTGCTATTTGCACCTTTGGAATTCTTAATACCGTTCCGATAGTTGTAGACATCATATTTAGTATCACAATAATAATAATAATATAACAAATTTCGCCAATAATAATAATATTATAATAATAGTAGTATTCCTATTTTTTTAAGAGATAAAAAAATTTAAAAAGGGAAAACCCGTGCGGAGTATTACAAATGTTTGTTATATTTTAACAACAAAATTATTAAACATTAAGTTAAAAAAAATGTATACCCGTGCTGCGCACGGGTCATACACACTAGTATGTATTAAAATGGAAATCGTTTATAACAACTAATAATTAGTAAAACTAACTGACCAAAACTCATGGCCATGAGATCAAATGTTTAATTCGAATTGATGCATTTCAAGAATTCGAATTTCAAAACAATTTTAACAGTACAATGTGTATTTCAAAAATACCAATTAAAAATTCAAAACTCCCTCCACAAAATTCATAAACTTTAAATATAAATATATCATATTTACATTGTTGTGGAAGGAACTAAAATTCTGATTTTGTTTAAACCGAAACTTTTTAAAATTCTCCACATAGTTTTAACCAAGGTAATCAAAACCGGACCGGACATTGAACCGGAAGAGGTGGCGGTTCAGGGGTTCTTGGGTTCAACCGGTTGAACCGGGGTTCAACCGGTTGAACCGGGGTTCAACCGGTTGAACCGGGGGTTCAACCGGAATTAATTAAATATATTATTTAATATTTTTATTACAATATATAAAGGATAAAAAACCATAATACCCAAAATTTCACACCACAAACAATTAAATTATGCTTAACTTAGGCTCAACAATATAATATCCAAGTCATTAGTTAAAGTTACACATAAAATTGGTAGGTATAAAAAAACTCAAAGTTTGACATGTTTAAAATATATATATTTTAATGCATTATTTAGAAAGAATCTAATGTCGCTTTATTTAGAAAAGATCACATCATGTAAGAAAATTGCAAACAATGAAGCTAATGTTGTTGAAAGGTGAATATCTAGTCCCACATCGGATGGCAAATAAGAAGAATGAGCTGTGTTTCTCTATAAATAGAGCTAGAGTGTGCACAGCAAAATATAAGTGAGATTCTTGGCTTTCATAATATATAAAATATATAAATAGAGCCCTGACACTCATTTTGTTTTACAAAAAATAGTTTAAATTTTTTTATTTCAGTTAAAAAAAATAAAAAAAAATAAAAAAAAATAAAAAAAAAATAAAAAAAGTCATTTCTCAGAACCGGTTTCTGGCCGGTTCTTGACCGGTTCTGGCCGGTTTTCCCGGTTCTGGACCGGTTTTCCGGTTTTTCCACCGGTTCTGCGCGTATCCGGTTCTGTGGTCCAATTGGACCGGACAGGGGTCCGGTTCCCGGTTCAACCGGTCGGACCGGCCGGTCCAGTCCGGTTTTGATTACCTTGGTTTTAACCTATTCCAATGGAATTACTAGTTTCTTTATATGAGGATTTTCTCTTACATAACAACAATGTTAACCTTCAATTCTTACATCATCAATACTGACTTGAGCGTCGGAGTGGCTTCGCAGGTACTCATCGGGCTCACACTAACCTCCTGCCAGACAGCAAGAGACCTACCAACTGCAGTCAACTCAATACTGCAAGGTACATAACAATAGTATATGCACAACAGTATATACCTTAACTAAAAATTGTAAAAGGAAAATGAGATATTAGAAACCAGTGTTATCAAAACCCGACCGGACCGGTTTCCAGTGCCTCCACCGTACCGGCCTATGTGTTGAAACGGTTCTGTAGTCGAACCGGTTGAGCCGGCCGGCTCAATAAGAAAACTAGTGGTCCAACGGGTCTTGCAGATTTTGTAAGCAGCTTTTTTATTATTTAAAAATGTCAAAGGGGGTGCAGAACCCAGGAACAATTGGTGAACAACAAGTTGAACTACCGCTGCGCCACAAGACATCTGTTGTTAAAGTTTTCCTTTCATATATTATATAATCTAACATATTTCACGCTTATTTGTTAACGCTTCACCTATTTGTTAACAAAAAGCATGCAATTATGTTATATAGTATATTTATGTCTCACATAAAAACTAATTATAGAGCCCATTAAAATAACATTGCTAATTATGTTCCACAATTTTTATATTTAGCCTTTACATAGATATATTTTTATTAATAAATGTAAACAAGACAATATATTTATAATTTTGCAGATATTTTATTAATTATTAAATTTAAATATTTTATCATTTTACTTAATTACAATTATAAATACAAATAATTTCTTAGTATATATTATATTTTTTGAATTTATTTAATATAGACCGGCTCATGCGGTCCGACCAAAGACCCGCAGGTCCGACCAAAGACCCAGTGACCCAGTGCCTTGACCGACTCGATGACCAGTCCGATTTTGATAACATTGTTAGAAACTCATAAAAAAGGGAGTACAAGAACAACCCACTCTCAAAACCCAATACCTACAACAGGGATGAAATAAACACCACATGTGACACAAAGATACACCCTCACAATTTAAGTTTCGCTTCAAAACAGATTTGCGAAGTACAAAAAGACTCATACTCAACTTGAGCAACAAGGAAGGGTTTCGAGATCCACCTCCAAAACACACAGCCTCTTAATTAAGCTTCGCAACCACCACCAGCAGCGCTCCCCACATGAATGGCAACAACCTCCACGGAAGACGCCGAAGCAACTCCACAAGCCCTGAGGCAACACTCGCATCACTGGCCACGATGGAGGAGAGAACGTTTGGCACCACCGAATTTAGGGTTCATTGTTATCACAATTTACAACTTATTAAAACTAAACGATTGAGCCAGGGTTGTGGGTCGAATGTGTGGCTTTAGTATTTGGGTCACTACTAACTTTCATGTTTTACTACTTATTACGTACTAAACTTTTTACTACTTTCTTAAAAAATTATCTTATTTGAACAAAAATAAATATTTTATTTTAATATTATTGATGTTTTCATAAAAAATTACAATATATAGTATTTGTTAAAATTAAAATATTATACATATTATATATAAACAGGCCAGTCCAGTAGGCCTAATAGGTATTTCGGTAAGCCTAAGCCTAGCCTATTTAACTAGATAGGCTTTATAAAAAGCCCAAGCCTAGCATTTATACTAAACGAGCTGGGTTAGGCCATGCCTTAAAGATAAACAGGCTAGATTGTGGGCCCTAGTAGGCCAGCCAGACCTATTCCGACCTTTAGTAGAAACTACAAAAGAGACTTCAAACGTTGGAAAAGAGGGGAAATTGAAATTGAAATTAAAAAAAAGGGATAGAGAGAAAAACTTAAATAAATGATTAGATGTGAATGACTTTTTTACCCTCATTATTGAGGGTTGTCAAGTGCGCCAATAGGGAATTTGGTGAAGTAGTTTGTATACATTTACATTAGATTAAATGATGTGGTTAGAAAGAGAAGGAAAATTCTAATTCAAATTTAAAAAGAGAGAGAAAGAGAGGGAAAATTTAAATGATTGATTAGATGCAAATGACTTATTTACCCTCAATATTGACACTTATAAAGTGTGCCAAATAGGCCAATATGAAATTTTAGTAGAATACTAATAGTATAACTTTATATTAGATATTAGATTAGATGGAGTTCGAAAGAGATGAAATATTGAAATTCAAATTCAAAAAGGATAGAAAAAGAGGAAAAATTCAAATGATTGATTAGATGCGAGTGACTTTTTACCTTCAATATTGACACTTGTCAAGTGTGCTAAATGAGCCAATAGAGAATTTTAGTGAAGTAGTAATGATATAAATTTATATTAGAAGAGGAGATGTGGATTTGAATCAGAATCAAATAATGTGAACGAAAGTGTCAACATGCTTCTCCTAAAATAGGATTTTATTAAGCTTTAGGAAGACTGTATGTGTACGTGTATATTATTTAGAACACAAAATGGAAATTCAAGAACAAACTAAGCACGCTCGTTCCCCCCTTCGGTGCCTATTATAAGAAAAATTTTGGCACATTTTTTGTCCTTATTATAAGAAAAATATATACTTTTCAAAGCACATTAATTGCTAAAATTTCTTTTATACCCCTATTTCCTGGGTGTAGGGGACCACGTACGAATTCACAGTAGATTTGTTGGAGCAGGCACTACAAGAATAAGCCCCGTTTCCTGCGAAACTTTCCGACGAACTCTTATTCGTCGCAATTTCCGACGGATTTCCGACCAAAAAGGTCGTCGCAAATGTTCAGGAAAAAAGGCGCTTACTTTCCCGCTTACATTTCCGACGAAAACGTGTTTCGTCGCAAATTTGCGACGGCTATGTCCGTCGGAAAACGCTAAAATGTCGTCGCAAACTAAATAACCCAATTAAAAGTGAGAGTATTCCCTCGAAGCAGTGACTCTCCTCATTCATTCACTCCTCTTTCGTTCTCTCCCCTCTCCTCTGCGTTCTCTCCGTCACTCTCCTCCACCCTCCGTAGCCCTCCACCGCCTTCCTCCGCCCTCCTCCATCGCAAACGTTCTCCAAGGCTACGAAGACAGTCCCTCGCTCTCCCTCTTCCCCTGCCTTCCACTCTCCCTCTCCCTCTTCCCGTGCCTCTCCATCGCCGTTCTCCTTCTCTCAGTCGCCTCTCGCCTCTCCTCTCTTCTTCTTCTTAAAGGGTAAGTACGATTTTCTTCTTTTTCACTGAAAAGCCACAAATTTTGGTTCATTCAAAACCCTAACCCCGTTTTCCCCTTTCGATTGAAATCCTAGGGCAAAATCCAGCCCCTATTTCGCTGACTGAAAACGAGGAAGGAACAGAAGCACACTGGAATACAAGTGGTGAGAAATCAATTTCTCTCATTGTTATGTCTAAGTCAAATTCGTAATCCGTTTAATCAACCCTAACAATGGGTGTTTGTTTGATCTTTGGGGTGTGCGATTTTGTTTAGGATTTAAGATTTGTTTATGATTTGTTTTGTGTTTGTTTGATGTTAGGGTTTAGGATTTCGTTTTTACGAGTTTATATTTAGGGATTTCATTTCTGCTTCATCTAATAAAGTTTTGCTTTTGATTACAGGTTCATTTTGATGGAGGAAGAACGGGAAAACCATTTGGGTGGTGTTAGGGTGCTCATCGTTCTCATGGTTTTTGCAAGTTATAAGAACAAAGGGTATTCATTGGAAGGAGCTGTCAATTCATTTTGAGTGAATGCCATGATGGTGTGTGTTTCACTTGATAATTTTTGCTTTATTTTCATAATTCTTTCCCTGTGCCAAGATGCTTTTGGATCCTATATAAGTATATGTCAGGGATATAAAGGAAGTATTTGAAAAATCACCTTAATCTTCCTTAATTGATAATTGCTTAAGAGTTGATATAAACCCATTCATTATTTAGTTTATGGTAGCAGAAGCATGCTAATTTTTGGTTAGGCTTATGTTCCCATACATTATAAAAAAAGACCTGAAGTCTATTTACAAATGTATCAACTTGCTGAAATGATTATTTTTAGTCTAATAATAATAATGCTAAGGCTCATTGAGGATCCAACAATAGAATTTGTGAAAGATGCACATTACACTTTTGAGCAATTTTCTAGGTCTTGCTATTCTTTTTTGGAAATAATAGCACGAGTTGGATATTATTATTATTATTATTATTATAATTTGTAACTCCACTAAGACCACTTTTGCTTTATGACAGGAGGTTGTTGTTAAGCACAAGCTCAAGCATCCTAATGTTTCTATTGGTTGGATTTCTATTACTATGCACATATTATGGCTTTGCTGCTGTAAAGAAGAAGAGAAAGAGTTGTAGAATTTATATAAAAAATGATAGGGAATGGAGCAGGAAAGGTATGTTATGTGATTTGAAGAAGTTCATTTTGGTGTCATCAATTTGTTGTTGATTAGAGTAGTTTGGGATTACAATTGTTGGTGTTCCTTTATATTGTAGATTTATGTCGTTGTTACTGTCCAAGCAACTTCTAAAGAGATGTTTAATCCAAGAGTGGATTAAAGAAGAGATGGTTTCCAAAAATTCCTTCCCAACACAAGAAAAGAAGTTTGGATCTCAAAGTTTAAGAGGAAACCAGATGGCATTTCAGGGAAGGTAACATTTTACTTTGTTTTCATCAAGGAAACCTTTCACTGGTTTTATTTATTTTTATGCACCTTAAAGTTTATCCAATTTTACTTTTTTTTGTGTGTTGCCAAATTTACAGGTATATGCACTTACGAGTAGATTGACACTTCTTATGCCTATAGACGATTCTTCTCAACTGAAAAAAGAAAGGTCTCCACTAGGCGAAAAGGTTTTCTCTTTTTTCTTAAGTATTCTGTTCAATACCAACTCTGCTATATATTGTTAAGCATCTTTTGATATAGTAGCAAATCCTCAAAGTTCAAAAGTTGCTGCATTTGTTTAAGCTCTTTGATATTGTTAACTTTTTTTAATCCTAACCATGATATAGTAAGTGTCATTCTTTGCATATATACGTACCTAATCTCAGAATTTTCTCTTTTTCTTTTCTTCTTTACAAATCTCCAAGAAGTGAGAATTATATTATTTGCTTATAAACTCAGTCAGTGTGTATGCCCTGTCAAACAACATGAAGCCCTTTGGTTTTAGACCACCTATAAACATATTACATGACACCTCCTCTTTAATAATTTCCTCTCTGATTTATGTTTGCAAAAGGATAAGATGGAAAGTACTTCAAATGATTTATCTGAAGATGAGGTATTAGACATGGCTATTCTACATTTAATGCCTGATAAAAGTTAGATTTCATGTTAGTATAATGGTAATCACCTGTTCTTTTTTACTTCCCTTCATGGTTTACTCTTTTTAGTTGTATATGCTTAAAGTTGCAGCAAAAGCAATGCCTTCATAGAGTCAACTTGCTAAAAATAAAAGGGTACCTATATAATACATTTACTAATCAGCTTTCATTCTACTACCTATTTGTTTTTTGTTCTGTCATGCATTTTTCAGTGGATAGAGCGAATTTCAATTGAATTTTGTCAAAGATAATCTCATTTTGGTTTTTAAATCTTTCTCAATGTTGGCTTAATCACGTGTAAACTAATTATTTGGAATTTCAGCATATCTTACTTTGTCAATTTCAGCACCCATTACTCCTCATTAACCATATTATCCAGATATTATCAATAGCTCTATGTTGTTTCGTCGCTTATTCATAATTTCTTCCAACTCATTTTGAATGTTCCCTCTAATTGATGAGTCTTCACATATCCTCTCTCTTTTTCTCTTGCTCCCCCACCTCTTGGGCACACACGTAGATTATACACTATACTCACTATTGTTTTCTATTATCATTTATCCCCTCTCTATCAAGCTCTTAGTACTTAGTTACATTACACTAAAAAACAATTAACTGCTCCTTTCTTTTGCAACCTCTTTACTTTACTCTCTTTCTTATGCATGCAGGAAGAGAAAATTCTATTCTTAATGAAGTTGCCCAGGTATAAAATAAAAATCACAGAGAGAATTACTCTTCTATGTCATAATGTGTTAATTAATTAGTGTTTAAGTGGTATGCTATGCTATCTGTTTATATGTGTGCAGAATGGGATGGAAGAGTGGGGATCAATGTTAGTGGCAAAGGCTTAGATATGGTATATTTCCCTGTCTTATTTTGTGCAAGAGAAAACCCTTGTTTAAAGAAAAGATTTTTTCTGCCCAAATTATGATTTGAGCATGTTTGAAGCATACCCTCCTTCCATTTGGTTTTGATACTAATTAGTTTTCCTTTTTCTGTTATGTTTGGCAATTAGGCAGCTATTTGGTTTTGGTACTTATTATTGTTTTGTTAGTATAACATACATGCTCAATTATTGAACTATATTTTGCACCTGCTGGACATTCTTATCAATGGCCAATTTCCAAACCTTGAAATCTAATCTGTTACCGATGAAAGTCTCTATTTGATGATTATTTTTTGATCATATCGCATACTTGATGGTCGTGGCTCTGCTTTTTTCCCAACAGGCAGCAATGTGGCTGTAGAAAAGGTATGCCATCCTACATTTTAGAGCAACTAGATGTGGGTGTAGGATAGTATTGCTATAACACCATCCTACATTGTTGCCTCAAACATCTTTTTCCTTCTATTTCAATGTGGATATAGGATAATGTTGCTATGTTACTATTTAGTTCTTTTTATCGGTTTTCTTTATACTTGATTAGCATTCATTATTCTCTAAATTATTTTTGCATTCAAGGCTTAAGTATTATAGTTGACAAGATTGATTAATCTACTTCTAGGATGTTATCTTTCTGAAACTTAATATGTTTTCTTAAAGAGTCCATCCATTAATTTTTGTGGTCGGATTTATTTCTTTCCTTTCATCCATGCATTTTTCACTTTGCTAATTAAGGAGCTACTTATTATATTCAAGATTGACTTTTAGGAAGAAGCCATTGAACACGTGAGGAAAAGAAATGAATTCAAGGGACATATTATATAAGTCTTAAGGAATGCTCAACATTATATGGTAGGCAGGCTGCATTGTAATATATATATCTTCTCACTATTTTCTTTGTTGGACATGTCAGATAATTCAAATTCCTAATTGTAGATTTGAAGTCTGTTATAAGAGATTAATCAGCTTTTTACTTTGCTCATCTACTCATCAGCTTTTTACATGTCAGATAATTCAAATTCCTAATTGTTTATTCAATGAGTGTTCTTATGGTTTGTAAATTTGCTCCTTTAACTATCAGGGAAGAATCAGTACTTCAAGACATTCAACCTGATGAGCTGCATGTGAAATTTCAAGATTCCAACTTTTTGGAGGAAGCACAGTTAGTTGATGTTCGAGAGCCTGAAGAAGTGTATGCTCCTATTTTCTTAAACTTTAGTTAGTTTTGGAAATCATTGAGAGAAGCTAGGAGAGAAGAGAAGGCTGAAAAAGCTGTGCTAGAAAAGGTTATAGTTAATCCTAATGTTATCCATGAACATTAAATTATATGTAATTTTTGCTTTCCTCATTATTGCTTTTGAATATTACTCAGTCTATTGAAAAAGAGCTATTAGAACGCATTAAGAAAGGAGTCTATCAACAAGCTGATATTTACAATTATCCTATCGAAGCGTACAATAAGGTAATTGATATGGAGGAACTTAATGAGGTCGATGAAGAGGATGAAGAGGTACATATTTACCAATCCATTTCTGCTGTGAATTGTGTTTTGATCAAAGTTGGTAGAAATTTATCTTCGCAGTGCGTTGGCACTGTTTAATTTTGTTTATTCAAATTGAACAGGAAGCAGAAATAGAATATGTGGAAGGTTATGATGAACTAGAGGAAGATGACAAAGAAGAATTCAGTGATTTTGCAATTCACGAGTCACAAGGCGATGATGAAAATGGTAACATTTGGTTTACAAGCTTTGGTTTAGAAGTTGAACATACTTTTAGTTAACTGAAACCTAGATACAAAAGATTCCATATATCAGCTTGTTTCTTCTTTGCTTGTTTTAGTTGAACATACTTTTAGTTAACTGAACATACTTTTAGTTAACTGAAACTTAGATGTTTTAGTTGCTAGAAAGATATTTGGCTTTCTTCTTTGCTTGTTTCTTGAAATGCTATTTGTGATAGCAATTGTCTGAATTTTATAATCTTTGCTTAAATTTTGCTTATCTTCTGGATTTGGATGTGTTTCTCTGATATCTAAATGCAGAATATTGGTATTAGGTATGTGTTCTTTAGAATTGGGTACAGCTTCTTCTGCATGTTGTTGTTTTTGGTTGTTGTTAAAACTAATTGTCTGATTCAGTTTGGTTATTCTGTAAGCCCAATAGAAAATAGCCCAATAGGAAAATGGCTATATCAGTATATTGGAATAGGAACTATAATTCTGCTTTGCTATTCACTGTTAGGATATTCTGTTTTGCTAAGCTCTGATACATGAGCCTTTTCTGGCTTTATCATTGCAAGCCTGACTGAGCCAAGTATGGGGTATGGACTCTGCTAGACTTTAGGAAACATACTATCTTCACGAAATTCATTCTGAATTGTGTGCTCAGTTAAAAAGAAAAGGGTCATTTTAATCCCATTATCCGTTATCTTATGACATCACCTTTTGTTATGCTTTTTCTGCTGGTCATGTACTCTAACTGTGGCTTATTGTTACTGGTTTATTTTATAAGATATGATATTACATCATTTTGTCTTTTTCCAGTGGGTCTTGGTTACTTTCTGGCAGACTGGCTAGGATGCTTTTAATTGATTGTGAGCAAAACAGTAATGGCTGATTGTTAATTCCTCTGTTCTAGGTGCTTTAGATATGCCCTGCATTTTGAACCTTTTATGAATGCCTCATATTTGTTGAATTATGCCAGTGTGTGCTTGTACTTTGCAGCAGTCCTCTTTTAATGCAATGTAATGTGTATTTTTGGTCTATGAATTGTAGGTCATCTGCACACTTGGAGGAACTGTATTTGCGGTGATTCTGGCCCTGCGTGTTAGAGTATGTAAAATATGTAAAATAGATTTACTATTCTGTAAAATAGGTTTACTATTCTGTAATTACAAGCACTGTAAAATAGTCACTGCAGTATAGTTCTCTGCAGTGACTCTGCCTCCTGTTGTAAGCTCAGTAGGAATGCTGTATAAATAGTCTCTATGTACTACTCATTCAGAAAATTCAATAAAACAGAAACAATTCAATTAGATTCTAACTGAAACAGTTAAGAGTAAATCATTTTCAATCAATGGAAACTAGGAAAGGTTTAAGGATTATTAAATAGTATGTATTAGTACCGATTAGTATGTATAATTTAATTTTTTTTTTATTTTTTTAAAATTTCCGACGGATTTCCGACGGATTTGCGACGAAAATGTGTCAGAGTTTGCGACGACTTTGCCACGGATATTTGCGACGGGTTTCCGACGACTTTGCAACGGAGACATTTGCGACGAAAAAATCCGTCGGAAACGCTTTCCGACGAGCGATTTTGCGACGACTTTTTGTCCGTCGGAAAGTTCGTCGGAAACGTCAATTTCCGACGAAAATTGCTGCGTTTGCGACGAAAATTGCCGTCGGAAATCGTCGATTTTCTTGTAGTGAGGGGACCACGTACGAATAGGGATTGATTGAGATGTGACATCTTGTCGATCCTGGCTTAAGATGCCTGAGTTGTACAACTTGGTGATCTCAAACCCCTTCAAAAATAAAATCAACCAACCAACAAAAATTTTCAAGGAAGAACTACGTGACTTTTGAGTTCCTCATTGCACCGGAGGATACGTAGGAGCGGGGCTTCCCCGTCAAGTCAAAATTAAAATTTTCTAAATTAGTCCTTCTTTTATTTCTTTGTAAATAATTATTTTCTATTTTTGAGGTAAACAAATAATTAAGTAACTCATTAATATTTGCACAACCAGATTTAGGGTAACTATCTTAGGACGGATGTACTAGGGGTGTAGTGGAATTAGGTTTTCGCCCTTTCTCTATACATAACCGACTCCCGAATCCAACCTAGTTTAAGCAGACCAATAACTTTAAGATAGGCTTTTCTCAATTTTCCCCTATATAATAAATTGGAGTGACGACTCCCTGAAATAATCAATTTTTGAGCCTTCTACGTCGGGACTCCCGGTCACGACACCTGGTATGACAGGTTGCACTATTTATGTTGACATGTTATAGCTCCACACTAAAGACTTAAAAAGCGGGTCGACATAAATAGTGTAACCTATCAAAACAAGTCATTCATTGAGGTCCACTTTTAAACTTTGTTTTGGGAGGTCCATATAAAGCACATTGCTAAAATATATTGATGTATCAACCCTCTTAACATTTAGTATCTCACATAGATATTTGTAGTCGATCAATGACAAACAATATATAAGAAATCTTTCATGCCAAGAAAGAAGATTAGAGTTATAAATGAATCTCCTCCACATGCATATGTGCTGACCAATTAGTGAGTGCCTAAGCTTCTATCCAAGAATAGCATGACATGTGTCCTTGAAAGCTTATGCAAAGGAGCAAATTCTGAATCTCAATTAGTACACACGTACGTGTTGCATAGTGCAATGCTTTGAGAAATTATTTAAGTTCCAATAGATAGTGAGAAATAAGCATCTCAAAAATACAAACAACACTAGCTCTTTACTTTATTCATTCAGTTTCATATACAAGATGAACTCAGAAAAGATGAGCTACAATGCTGGACAAGCCAAGGGCCAAGCTCAGGTAATTAATTAATTACGTTTTTACTAGAAAAAGTTAAATTATGAACAAAAAATACTAAAAAAATAAGTGAACTTAGTTTTAAATTTTGCCATTTATAACACTTAGCGATGTAATTAGAGACGACATTTATCTTTTGTCATTGTTTTCTATAACTTTTTAATTTTGTTTTGTTTTTCATGATCCATTAAAAACCTTTCATGCTACTGTAGGAAAAGGCTAGCAACTTGATGGACCAGGCTGGCAATGCTGCTCAATCTGCTAAGGAATCAATGCAAGACGTTCGTAGTTTCCATTGTCAATATTTACATTTTAAAAATAAATTGTGAAATAATTTGCAAGAAACAATGTTAGCATTTTTTAGTTAATAAGGCCCTTAAAAGTAATGTTTATTTTGTTCTGTATATATAGGCTGGGCAGCAAGTGAAGGCTAAAGCACAAGGAGCTACTGATGCAGTGAAGAATGCAACCGGGATGAACAAATGAAGCTAAAGGATGACTATGCCAGATTAATTAGTTTTCCTTTGAATAAACTTTGTTATGCTGATTAATTTGTTTTACTTGGCAAAAACATTTTATTTCAATTGTAATCATTTTTCATTAATGACTAGAATGAAATTTCAAATTTGAATACATATGCTACATAGAAAATTGTAGGGACTAAAAGCAAAAAACTCAAATTTGACCTTTCATAAGCGCTATTAAAAGTTTTGAAGCGCTACTAAAAGTCATGATGGACTAAAAGCAAAAAACTCAAATTTTATAGGGACCAAAATTTAGTGAAATTTTTTTTAGGGGCCAAAAACGAAAAGCCAAATTTTATAGGGACCAAAAACATATTTAACCCTAATTTATATATGTTATAATTATATTGAATATTTATATAGGATTATAATTGTTTTATATATATATATATAGTATTCTACGTGCATAGATATACAAGCTTATTATCTCATGATACTATGAAGTATTTGTTTTATGAAAATAAGTTTATGAGTTAAAGAGAATTAATATTTTAATTCTTATTACTAAGAAGAATATTTCTCTTTGGTAAATTTACATTAAATATATATATATATATATAAATATATGTCTTGACAAGGAAAATAAGTATATATATATATATACGCATAAATAGTAATATTCTACGTGCATAGATATACAAGCTTATTAATTATCTCATGATACTATGAAGTATTTGTTTTATGAAAATAAGTTTATGAGTTAAAGAGAATTAATATTTTAATTCTTATTACTAAGAAGAATATTTCTCTTTGGTAAATTTACATTATATATATATATATATATATATATATATATATATATATATATATATGCATAAATATATGTCTTGACAAGGAAAAGGAAGAGAAAACAAAATTGTGCACCTAATGTTTACAAAGTTTATGTGTTTGTTTAGTGAGATTTGGCCACATAAAAGGCTACTTGATGAATCACTCTTAATACCTTAGATTCATGCCACCATAAAAGTAGAAAAAACATAACTCATGCTTCACCATTTTTGTGTTGGATTAATTGAATTAGGCCACCTAAGTGTTGCCTTAATGAGTCACCCTATTGAAGCCATAGAAACAATGCCATCACAAAAGCTACATGCATGACGAAATAATGATATCAGGACAACATTAAAATTTTAGCATACCTCATGCTTACTTAGCATGTCATGAACAAGGGAATTGTTTACTATAAATAGCAAGCCAACTTCTTTGATTGAATCAACATTCGATAACCAAAACACTTCCTTCTCATATTTCTTGAAACCTTCAACCACAAACAACCAACATCTTGTGTTCATAGTTTCGTTGCTTTGTTCGAGTACGTGTCGATGTTGTCGGAGCAAGCTAGTGTATGTTCGTGATATAATTTAGGTGGGGGCAAGATACCGTATTCGTCGGGACCGTTAGCATAAAGTTTTAATTTAAATATGTGTGGAGTGACCCCAAGCTCTACTAGAGTTGAATAGTCAGCGATACCTAAAGATCATTTGACTACTCTTCGGAGTTAAGGTTAAGTGAAGTTTAGGCCGTCGAGGACCGATTAACACATAGGATATTTCTATATTATTATTTTATTGATTGAGTGATTGATTAATTGTTTGGGATATTGTTATTGATTGCTTTGATTGTTTAAATGTTATAAAATGCTTATGTGCTAATTGTGGTTATTTGTTGAATTGCTGAAATGTCTTTTTGATATAGTTATGATTTTATTTCATAATAGTAATGAAGTTAAGATTTCATAATGAATCTAGGTGAGAAAACTAAGTTAAAGTTTGTGTAATCAATTGGTACAAGAGCTGATTATCGGTGGATCAGGAAAGGGCTACTTACGGAGGGGCTGGCCGAAATCGCGTTAAGCGTCGTAGCGTGCAGCCGTCGAGATGTCGGTTCTCAGAGAATCATATAGATTTCATATAGTCGGGACGTTAGTGGCATCAGGATATGGCCAGGGTCAGCATATAGTATTGATACATATTTATAGATAGAGTCTGGAAAATAAGATATTAATAAAGAATAAAAGATAAGGAATAATTTGATGTGCTTGTGCCATGTTTAAATTGAGCTTTACCTTATCTTCCCATTTTTTTGACCTGTACATGTATCTTAGCTCCACGTGTTTTGCTTTTGTATATTTATTGTAATGTTTAGATCCAGTCGAGGAGCCACTTGTAGCAGAAAGAGACACTTTTCCTTCCACGATGGACGTTAAAGACATCAAGGATGTCACTGCGACGTGATCGAGCATTCAGGTGTCTCGTTGAGAGAACCTGAATTTTGTTTAGCCAGTGTGTCAGTCTTTTGAGTCTCATCACATTTGTTATTTAGCTGGTTTTGTTTTATGTTTTTATGTTCCGTTGTTTTGTATTACTCTGATATATATTTAAGTGCCTTTAGTATTGCCGCATGTTTTGTAAAACTCTTAACGCCATGTTCAGTTATATATGTTTTAAGATTTAAATTTATTTGCCTTTTAAATTTAAGGTATTAAATGTAAAAGGTTACTATCATGAGGACGAAGGTCGTCTCAGTTCATATGCTTAATGCACTAGTGGAAAAAAGACATTTAGCGTCGGTTAAATTGGACATTTAGCGTCGGTTATCGCCCGACGCTAAATTGACCGATGCTAAATGTCAGACGTTTAGCATCGGTTATTTAACCGACGCTAAATGTCACATTTAGCATCGGGTGTTCAGAAAACCGATGCTAAATGTCACATTGAAAACTATTCCAGATGGCTAAAAATGACATTTAGCGTCGGTTGTTTGAAACAACCGATGCTAAAAGTCTCCAAAACTGACATTTAGCATCGGTTGTTTGAAACAACCGACGCTAAAAGTCCCCTTTGAGACATTTTCTGATAACGTTGAGAGACATTTAGCGTCGGTTGTTTGGATTTCTGATGACGTTGAGGGACATTTAGCGTCGGTTGTTCCAAACAACCGACACTAAATGTCTCTCAACGTCATCAGAAAATGACATTTAGCATCAGTTGTTTTAAACAACTGACGCTAAATGTCTCTAAACGTCATTTGAAAATGACATTTAGCATCGGTTGTTTCAAACAACCGATGCTAAATGTCATTTTACAGATTTTAGTTTCTTCATTTTTGATCCATACGAACCCTATTGTATCCCAGAAATGACCAATTCACAGACAACATTTAGCATCCCACAAATAGCAACCATACAAATGACCAATTCACAGAAATGACCAATATACAAATGTTATTTAGCATCCCACAAACAACAACCATACAAATTAATAAAATTGCTGTCTGTGATGCAATCCCAGAAATGACCATTTCACAGACAGCACCAAACCTCAGTTGTTCACAGACAGAAACCATACAAATTAACAGACAGCAACTAAACAACATCTAAAGAATTGCAAATTAACAGAATCAGAAAGTGTTAAACAGTGTTAAACAGTGTATCATTTTGCTCCTTCCGAATCTTCATAAAGAATTCTGCCCAAAGCAGACGAACCTCAAAAATCTCCTCTTCGGTGTATGCTTTTGAGTCATCAAATACCTACAAGTTTAAAAATTACTCAAACAAATTATATTCAATCATTCTAATTCCAAATAAATGTGTAAAGTATAATTTTAACCAAAAATTTATACCTGCTCCCAATTTTCAACAACACCAGCATTCACAATGGTCAGCATAAACTTCATCACATAATAGCCACAATGATAACCATTCCGTTGTATTGGCATCTACACGAATGAATTAACAAAGTTAACCAAATTAAACAGAATATATATATATATATATATATATATATATATATATATATATATATATATATATATCATATATGAATTCACTCTAAATTAAATCAACTCAATATTTTAAATTACTTACTGTAGGGTACAACCACGTGGGGGCAGATGTAGAATAACCTTTGACAGCTCTAATCTATACTATATACAATGAAGGCTTCTCTCAAAGCCCTCATTCAAGTGTTGTCCATGTAATCGTTTCATATAATTACACGTCACCAAATAAATTATGACATGTACCTCTACATTTGATGACTCAACGCTTCAATTGAAATAAAGGCTGTAAAATATTCGGCCATATAAATCTCTACAATAACCACACTTTAATAGCCAGCACATATAACAGTCAAGTATTGAATGCACATTTCAAATTTGACCTCAATTTCAGTAATCAATACCTCATACAACATACAGCCAACAGGAATTTAATGACATAAAGGCTGTAGAATATTCGGCCATATAATTCGGCACAATAACCACACTTTAATAGCCAGCGCATATTATAACAGTCAAGTATTGAATGCACATTTCAAATTTGACCTCAATTTCAGTAATCATTACCTCAGACATCATACAGCCAGCAGGAATTTAATGAAATTATAATGTATAACCAATCAGATGACACCAACGAATTTGAAATGGAACTAAATCAATTTTGAAATATTTTAGATCAATACAAATATAGATATTGAGGCATATCCTTTTTGCCATATCATCTGGTATCTTCAAACTCTGATAATGAATTCACCATATTTTGATCCTGCACAACCATCAAAACCAAAAAAACAAATCTGGGATTCTGAAGGCTTAATTTGTGGGGACGTGTCAACACTCTTGGATGACTACGCGGTTACATTGCTCTAAAAACCTGCATAATTATAAGGTCATTAAAATCAGAAACATAATCCCACTTTAATATAATTACACGTCACCAAATACAGACAGCAGTAATTTAATGACATAAAGGCTGTAGAATATTCGGCCATATAATTCGGCACAATAACCACACTTTAATAGCCAGCACATATTATAACAGTCAAGTATTGAATGCACATTTCAAATTTGACCTCAATTTCATTAATCATTACCTCATACAACATACAGCCAGCAGGAATTTAATGACATTATAATGTATAACCAATCAGATGACACCAACGAATTTGAAATGGTTATAAATCAAATTTTAAAATATTTTAGATCAATACAAATATAGATATTGAGGCATATGCTTTTACTATAAATATTGGTACAACTATTCTCAGTCTCCACACCTATCAATTACATTTCATCTATTACATAATACACACCATCAGGTTTAGACTTTACACACACTCACCCAATGGCGTCACATCAAAAATCACTCACCCCCCTCCACAAAAAATTCGACTTCCTATCTGTTGTTGGTCCTAATCATGGGAATGGTTCTATTTTAGTTAGGGTTTTGAGAAAATGGCGTGTCCCTGGTGATAAATGGTCAAAGCTCCCAATGTCTGTTGAGTTGGTCTTGGTTGATTCGGAAGTACGTCTCTCATTTCCAAATACACCTGTCTTCATGTTGGGAGTTCTCATTTTACAAATAACATTGATGCGTAACTCAATATCTATATAACTTTGCTATTTGTTATTGTTGTAGGGAACTAAAATACAAGCACACATTAAACGGCAGTTTATCTACAAGCAAGATAAACTCATCAATGAGGGATTCGTATACTATGTTTCCAAGTTTGAAGTTGTTCAAAATCTGGGTGATTATCGTGCCGCAACGCACGAGTTCAAGCTGAATTTTGAATTCGAAACAAAGATTATGCAAGCACCAAATGAATCGGTGCCAATCCCCACCTACACCTTTACCCGACCTGCGGACTGTTTCCAGCCAATATTTCCAGAGGAATTCTTAATAGGTTTCATGATTTATATTTTTGATGGGGATTTAAACTTATTATATTTTATGTCATTTTCTAAAATTTATATCATACATCTGTTATATATTATTTCCCTATGCAGATGTAGCTGGTGTATTAACTGGTATCACCGCCACAAAAGAGTACTATAGAAATAATAAGAAGTCCACTCTCATCACCATTGAGTTGGATAATAGAGGGTGAGTTCTATTGTTGTTATTATATTAAAGTGAATACCGTCTTGGATAACTTATTGCGACATTGTTTCTTAATTAGGTTCCGTTTCAATGTGACCCTCTTTGGAAGTTTTGTGGAGCAAATGACTTCCTTTGTTTCATCTGGAGAGGCTGCCAACACTGTTATTGTGCTTCTCTTTTGTAAGGTCACTACATATCAAGGTATTCATAATCGAGAGAGAAGAATTTGTTTTAAAAATAGTTTAGTCTCCTTTTTTTGATAAATCACAAAGCAACTTAGAGATGCTTATATTTGTTTTGATTGGCATTGACATAAAAATGAAATTGTTACGTATACAAATTATTAAATCAGTGAAACTGTGCATAAATTTAGCTACAGGGAAAAGGTCCATTCAAACCAGCATGTATTCATCCCAACTACTAATCAATCCAGATATTTCAGAAACTCCAGCCCTCATTGCCCAGTGAGATTAATCATTCCAATATGTTTATATGCACATAATTGTTGTTATTTAGAGATTTAGAGATTTTAAATTCTAATTCTGCTTGATGAAAATGTTATCGATAATGCAGTTTGAGCCGGGATGCAAGTTCCCCAAACACTGTTATTAGTCAGATCCAGGATAACAAATCCATATCTATTGAGCAAGAGTTTTTGAGTGAAGCTGAAGAGAGTACACTATCACAGCTGATTGAACATGGAGAGGTTTATAACTTTGACTCATCCTGAAATATGTTTTATGATGTAGACTAACGATTTTAAAAATTCCAATATGTGTTTTCATGTGTTAAAGGTTGGTGATTTTATCATATTTGCCACTATCAAATCAGTAGTGGAATCAGATGACTGGTGGTACTTCGCCTGTAAGTGTCACAAGAAGGTCTATCCGGACTCAAATATGTACTTCTGTGAGAAGTGCGAGCGTCATGTCGTCTCTGTTACCCCAAGGTACCACCTTGCTTTCCTTCATTACATACAGCAACATTGTTGAAAACCTATTGTTTATATCAATTCAACAAACAGATATTTGCTTAAGCTATGCATAGTAGACAAGACAGGACATGCCAATGTTGTCCTTTTTGACCGCGACGCTGCAATTTTGCTGGGAAGATCATGCGAAGATGTTCTGGAAGCATGGAACATGGTATGACCCTTTTCTCGATTATTGTTTTTCTCTTAATAATAATGCACGGATGTCTCAATATCTGTATTTACTTTAAAGGATCCCGAGCGAGACTATATTCCATCAGAGTTAAAAGGGTTGAATGGAAAGGAAGCACTTTTCAAGATCCAAAGCGATGGCAATGCTAATGGTCGATTCCCTCGGTCATTCCGGGTGAGACGAGTTTCTGATAATCGGGCTTTGATCAATAAGTACAAACAAAGATGGAATATAGACCAGGTAGTGCTAATTTAATGCATCTCTACAATACCAATATACAAATATAAAGACGAATTAACCATTTTCCACTAATTAAAATGTTTTCCCAATTGTTATTACTAAATATAAATATCTGGTGCCAAGCAGAATGATGATACTCTTCAAATTGGTTCATCGCTACATACTGAGCATGTCAATGCTGGTCGTGGAGAAGCCGAGGCTGTAGGGGTAACGCATGTATTTTTCATTTCTGTCAAATAGACTTAACACAGAATGTAATTGATATTCCTCCGTTCTTGCAGATGCGTGAGGATATGATTCCTACTACTGGACAAACAGAAACTGGAGAAGTGGCACAGGTTGTTTTGAAATTGTATAAGTTAATTTAATTTAATTTAATATAGTACAATGATCTATTTGTGGTTAAGTGCGTTACAACGAACTCGGTTCGCACGCGAATTATTCGGTTCACTTACATTTAATTTATGGCAGGATTTACTTGGCAAGTTTATCGAGGTAGGTGGGTCATCTATCGCTCCAGTGGCGCTCTGTGATAGGCCTGGGACGATCGAATCGCTTGCCTCTGCAACCAAGCTGAATGAGGCGGCTTCTAGCTCCGCAGTCATGCTTAATGAGGCGGCTTCCAGCACTGCAGCCATGTTGAATAGTGTGATTGACATCACTACCGATACAGAGGAGACTCCACCACTAAAGAGGAAATTCACTTTTGGTGATGAAGCTTCGTCATCAAGTTTTGTTATCAAAAAGGTTAAAATCGAGAAGTAGGGTGCGGGGACATATGTTTTGATCCAGTGTTGCTGCCTCATTAATAGGAGTTTGTGGGACTCCATTTTTTTAACATTTACAATTATTTGAATGTGTTTCATGTTTACGTATTGACATCCACTAAGAAGCTGTCAATTGTGTTTGCCGTTCTAAAGTATACTCCCCTCATGAACAATAATGTATACCTGGCTCTGGGTACAAACATCTAGAAGTACCAGTATAAAATATATGAGGATACTGGATCATTTTTAATGGTTTCTCCATAATGTCTTATACTACTATGTCGCTATTCCATATTATATTATATAATTTCCTAAATTAATATATACCCAAATAATGAAGAGACAAATAATGCTACATACGCAAGATTTAAAAACACTTACTGGAGTGGAGCTGTCTAACTGAGTCGATAAAGGTCACCAGCCATAAGTATTGTCTTTCAGAAGTAGTCACCACACCTTTCATATACCTACAATTGTATTTACAATTAACGTCGTTTTTGGACATTGAATATTCCATAAATCAAATTTTTGTTGTCTTCAATATTTATATTTGATTTATTCCTTACTGGAAACTAACTTGATTGCCAAAGTGTAAAATATCTTCTTGGAGTGAGTCAAAGCCGTCTATAAATATATTACTTATTGATACTTACTGGATCAAAACTTGATTGCCAAAAGTATAAAATATATTCTTGAGGAAGCATCCTTTTGTTAATCGATTTGAATAAAAAATATAGAAATAGAAATATGACATATAACATATTTTTGGCATATCAGAACACAACGAAGGCAACATTATATGTGTATTATCACCAACATTATTTCATAGAATTCAAAATTCATTATGGCCTTTAATACCATATGGCATCAAATATGGGATTCTTAGTAGTCTCGCTCATATTTAAGTCTATGATATGGCCTTTAATACCATATGGCATCAAGTAACCATTCTACTACTATGTCGCTATTTCATATTATATAATTTTCTAAATTAATATATACCCAAATAATAAAGAGACAAACAATGCTACATACGCAAGATTTAAAAACACTTACTGTAGTGGAGCTGTCTAACTGAGTCGATAAAGGTCACCAGCCATAAGTATTGTCTTTCAGAAGTAGTCTCCACGCCTTTCATATACCTACAATTGTATTTACAATTAACGTCGTTTTTGGACACTGAATATTGCATAAATCAAATTTTTGTTGTATTCAATATTTATATTTGATTTAATATATCATAAATAATTATGTAACAACTAAATTATTGTTAATCACTTAATATATCATAAATACTCCAGCCCTCATTGCCCAGTGAGATTAATCATTCCAATATGTTTATATGCACATAATTGTTGTTATTTAGAGATTTAGAGATTTTAAATTCTAATTCTGATTTCTAAAAATGTTATCGATAATGCAGTTTGAGCCGGGATGCAAGTTCCCCAAACACTGTTATTATTCAGATCCAGGATAACAAATCCATATCTATTGAGCAAGAGTTTTTGAGTGAAGCTGAAGAGAGTACACTATCACAGCTGATCATTTAATTTCTCCACTCTTATTGTTAATCACTTAATATATCATAAATACATATGTAACAACTATATTACAACAGATTATACTTAAATGATTTCAAATTTGACATTAAATGATTAAATTAAATGAATTCAAATTAAAACGGATTATACTTAAATGATTAAATTCATAATAATCGTGGGATTCTTAGTTGTCCATTTACATATTTAAGTCAATGCTATGGACACCAAGAAATATGTTTGAATGTGTTTAATGGTAGTAAATTTCGCCCAGTGTTATTGTTAATCACTTAATATATCATAAATATTTATGTAACAATTAAATTAAAACGGATTATACTTAACTGAGAAGAAAAAATTTGTACGAATTTGATGATTAAATTTATTGAATTCAAATTAAAACTGATTATACTTAAATGAATAAATTAAATGATTTCAAATTTCAAATTTCCCTCCCAATGCATTATACTTAGCAATGTACTTATTGATCAGATTATATAGCATTATGTCCCGGCAGTGAATTCATAAATGTGCAGCCCTGTAGCTAACGGATTCCAACATCAGTCAGATTTGTGCAACTTCTAAGTTAAGGTAACCATTACATTTTTTTGTTACAATATCATTTTCATAACCTTCGTGTGCCATGTGTGCACTCAATTGGGAAAAAAATATTATATTCGTAGCAGACATGGACTCATTCAGATAAATATGATGTTTTATCATAGAATACTCAAACATTTCATAACATACTAACCATTCATTGATGTAGGATTACAGAAGCTCATAGTAACGGTAGATCTGAATGTAGTGGGCAAAAGATGGATGAAAACAAAGAAGCTGCAACGGAAAGTAGGTATTGTGGGTCAGCATCAAATACAAAGCAAAGCACATTGGGACGAAGAAAGAGATTGTCCGACCACAGCAGCAGAATTCCTCTTGCTGAAATTCAAATTCGTAAGAACTTTATAACAACAATCACTTTACAACATTTACATAGTCCTAAAATTCTGCTAGCATTTAGTTTGCTTACATTCTTCCATTGCATTTCTTATCAGGTCCACGTGGAAGACCCCGTAAGACGCTCGGTGATGAGACACCAAAGCAAAACTGCAGCGTTGTATCATTATTGTCAAAGACATCCAAAAGTCAAACAGATACAATAGAAGACATCGATGTTCTGCAATGCAAGACAGTTGCTAATACATCAGGTATTATCATGAGTTGATAGGTGTGTATATCAGATTGTGTATTCGTTTGCAATGGTGTTAGACATGCAATCCAACTGGAAATAATTATTACATATGACTCACACAAGTATCTATATATAAAATTAATTCCAAATCACATATCTGTAGTGTCTGTAGCTCACAGTGGAGAGAACAAAAAAGACCTATATAATGACCAAATCACACTGGAAAGGGAAAAGAGGTTACCAGACCACAAAACACAAGTTCCGCAACCTGAACTTCACATTCGTATGCACTTATACCACTTTTTTATATAAGCTAATGCATTCCAAATGTTGTGATTATTTATTTATCCCAGATATGTCTAATATCAAGAGATTACACATTCTAATAGGTCCCCGTGGAAGACCCCGGAAGACAATAAGCAATGCATCACCACATGACATTAACCCAATACGTAAAGTTAACAAATTCTTCATATGATAATTCTATTGTTTAATTTGTATTTAGCAATCTCCATTGTTAAAACAGATGTATGACATCTCTGTTGTTATGATGAATACCTTTTGGAGCAGTTCCCTGTGATCAATATCAGGAGCCGAGCCTAGCGGACAACCTGCACGGACATAATCAAAAAAACATATCAAACAAGGAATTACCAGGTACTCATTCTGTGATACAAGTAGGGACAATTGTCATGCATTTCTTCATATATGGTCATGCACTGACTCACACACAAGTATCTATATATAAGCTAATTTCCTATTCACATATTTGTAGGGTCTGTAGCTCAAAGTGGAGAGAACAAAAGAGGCCTATATAATGACCAAATCACACTGGAAAGTGAAACGAGGTTATCAAACCACAAAACACAAGTCTCGCTAGCTGAACTTCACCTTCGTATGCACTTATACCACTTTTTGATATAAGCTAATGCATTCCAAAAGTTTTATCTATTTAATTATGGCTGATATGTCTAACATCGAGAGATTACACATTCTAATAGGTCCCCGTGGAAGACCCCGGAAGACAATAAGCAATGCATCACCACATGACATTAACCCCATACGTAATGGTTAACAAATTCTTCATATGATAATTCTATTGTTTAATTTGTAATTAGCAATCTCCATTGTTATAACAGATGTATGATATCTCTGTTGTTATGATGAATACCTTTTGGAGCAGTTCCCTGTGATCAAAATCAGCTTCCGAGCCTAGCGGACAACCTAGACGGCCATAATCAAAAAAGCATATCAAACAAGGAATTATCAGGTATTCACTCGGTAATAGAAGTAGCGACTTTTCCAGTTTTTTGACATATATGGAAATAAACATTATTATTTGTCTATTATTAAAGAATAATTTATTTAAAATTGTTTTTAACAAGCATGCAAGACAAAAAAGGCATCTGAAGCGCGTCTATCATCAACACGGTTACACATTAAAAGGATACTACATACATTTAAGCCAGGCAGCAAAAGTATAATCCGTCAACAAATCTTATATTTAACCACTGTGTTGGTAGAATCGCATTGTAAACTAATTTATAATTAACCTGGCATGTTAGGTACCCCAACTGACCCGAACACACCTGCCTCATTTGGTGGATGCAGCATATGGAATCACGAAGAAGACTCTATTCCTGGTAATATACACAGAGACAAAACGACCATCAATAATGCACATGACTAATATAACCCCATTACCTATATTTATTACAGCCACCCCCTCAGTCAATCATGTCATCCTCCACATTTTTCCATAAGATGGGGAGCAATCGAAACATAACACCCCAAACAGTGCCCCAATCATGTATTTCAACAGGTAAGAGTTTCTACCGTGCCAGCAAAGATATTAACGATAAATGATCACAATGACAACGAATTACAATTGGTAACAACATATTTATTAAAAAATGTGTGTTCTCAATAACAGATACACCAAATGTTTCGTCAATGATCAACTCTACGTCTCCGACGGAACCATGTACAAACCAATTCACGCAGTCATCTTTAGAGCAAGAAAATGCAATGGAAAGACGAAGAAACGTAGTTGATAACAACAGGACAAACACACAAGGTATGTTGTTGTGTAATGTTCGCATTTGATCCAGTAAGGAATCTCGAAGTTTAAGTTTATACAAAATGATTTTATGCACTAATGATTTGTTGTTTGTATTTATTTTATTTTGACTTAGTCACATTCTTACAGGTCATGAAACCCATGCAAATAATATCACTCCAAACACAATAGAATCTGTATTAACACACCATGTAGACACGTCTAAAAGACCGACACGTCGAGGTCGACCAAGACTCCCAACATCATCATTGCCCACCATGAGGATAGATTTTGATATGGAAGTAGACACAAACATAGATGACACAACCTATCAGGCCACAGGTAATTTAATCTGCATGATAATAAAGCTAGCATTCTATGAAATTTCTGAATCTTATTTACTTTTATAATTCTGCTTACGAAGTTTATTTTAATTATTATGCACAGAACCACCAAACGAACACCAAAACTACGATGGTCGTTCTATACTGTATGACAAGTACGAGTCAGAGCGTATGTATTTCTATATGGCATTTTCACTAATTATTAATCATTGCGCAACAATTGTATATTTTAGTACATGTCTTGGTGATATTTAGTGAAATTGTATTTTACAGCCTTTCTTGACTTCGGAGGACCAACTTATCGATGTAAGGAATGCATGGCTTTATTTTGGTTTCAAGAGAGGGCAGTTAAGAGTGACAGATCAAACACCCCCGACATTAGCATGTGTTGTATGAAAGGTCAAGTAGACATTCCACTACTACAACAGCCACCCCCTTTGTTGCTGAATCTTATTAGGGGACGTGACCATAGAAGCAGTCACTTTAGGGAGAACATAAGGGCATACAACAGCATGTTCGCATTTACATCCATGGGAGGGAAGGTTGATACCTCACGCAATGATGGTGGTGGTCCTCCACAATTCATATTGAGTGGTCAAAATTACCACCGTATTGGGAGCCTATTACCAACGGAAGGCCACACACCAAAATATGCACAGTTGTACATTTACGACACTCAAAATGAGATATCAAACAGATTGAGTCATTTCAGGTATATCTCAGAACTTCCCATATTTCATACCAACATAAAATACTTATTGAACAAATTGACATCATATTTATTTAGTGTACTCATGATCCATGAACTAATAGTTTAACATAAGACATTATTCTTCCAGCTCGAGTCGTAATTCATCAGGTCTGGATGCATCATTAGTAAAAGATCTGACACAAATGGTGGACCAGTACAATGTAATAGCACAAAAGTATAGGCAGGTCAGGGCTTTCAAAGAACAAAATCCAAATGAAAAAATTAGCCTACGACTGATTAGGCATAGATCCGCTGACCCAAGGACCCATAATACTCCATCATGTGATGAGGTCGCTGCATTGATTATTGGAGATGACTCCCACATTGAGCAGGGTAGAGACATTGTTGTTAAACATATGACTGGTGAGCTTGAAAGGGTCCACGAAACACACACTGCACTACTCCCATTACAATATCCTTTAATTTTTACCCGGGGAGAGGATGGGTTTCGAGAAAATATTCCCATAAGACAAAGGGGTGGTCAAGAAAGGTCGGCAAAAAGACAAAGGGTCACACTTAGGGAGTTCATTGCCTTCCGCATCCAAGAGAGAGAAGTAGAGTTTGGACAGATAGTCAGCGCACGAAGGTTGTTTCAGCAGTTTGTTGTTGATTGTTATACTATGATTGAATCTCAAAGACTTTCGTACATCCGCAACAATCAACAACTCATTAGATCTGATGTGTTAACTGGGCTCCAAGACGCAGTTACTAGAGGTGAAACAGATGCATCTTCTATAGGCCGGCGTGTTATACTACCGGCATCTTTTACAGGGGGAGTTCGGTATATGTTCAATAACTGTCAAGATGCGATGGCTATTTGTAAGAGGTTTGGTTATCCAGACTTATTCATTACAATAACTTGCAACACAAAGTGGCCCGAAATGGTTGAGTTCCTTCAGTCGAGAGGTCTCCAAGCATCTGACAGACCAGACATAGTGTCCCGTATCTTTAAGCTTAAGCTCGACCAGCTCATTACAGATTTAAGGACTAACGACATATTTGGCAAGGTTGACGCAGGTACTTAAGTAAAATTGGTTTTTTATGTAGTATTCCTTTTTTCACTCTGTTATTTGCACGCTAACAAATTACGCTTTTGTGTGTTTTTATAATTGCTAATATCCATGTTTATGTTGCAGTGATGTATACAGTTGAGTGGCAAAAGAGAGGTCTTCCACACGCTCATTTCTTGGTGTGGTTAGCTGCTGCAAACAAGCTGAACACAACTACAGATATAGATAACATTATATCTGCAGAGTTGCCCGATCCTACTCTTTATCCCAATCTACATGAGGCTGTGTCGGCATATATGATGCATGGACCATGTGGTCGTGCGAACCCGAGTTCTTCATGCACGACCAACCAAAAATGTACAAAGTTCTTCCCCAAAAAGTTTGCACAGTCAACCACAATTGACGAGGATGGTTACCCAAATTACAAACGTATGGATACTGGCATAACCATCGATAAGATGGGAACCCAATTAGATAACAGATTTGTGGTTCCATACAATCCCCACCTGTTGATGAGGTATCGTGGCCATGTTAATGTGGAGTATTGTAACAAATCCAATTCCATTAAATATTTGTTCAAATATGTTAACAAGGGACCAGACCGTGCCACTTTACAGGTGTTGCGCAGCACAAACAATGGTGATGATGATGCCACGGTCGACGAAATCAAGAATTATTATGATTGTCGATATGTGTCCCCATCGGAAGCTATTTGGAGGATTTTTGCATTCGAAATCCACCACAAGTGGCCTCCTGTGCAAAGGTTAACGTTTCATCTTCCAAATGAGCAAACTGTACCATTTCATGACCATGACAACATTCAAGATGTTATAGTCAGGGCTCAAAACTCGGATACCATGTTTCTTGCTTGGTTTGCAGCTAATAGACTGTACAGTGAGGGCAGAGACTTGACTTATTCTGAATTCCCAACTCGATTTGTATACAACGCAAAAGGTAAGTATTGGCAACCAAGAAAACAGGGACATAGCATTGGTAGGCTTAATTATGTTCCACCCGGTATCGGTGAATTATACTATTTGCGGATATTACTCAACGTTCAAAAGGGGTGCAAGAGTTATAAGGCTTTAAGAACGGTTAACGGTAAGATGCACCCTACATTTGAGGACGCTTGCTTTCACTTGGGATTGTTGGAAGGAGATAGAGAATACGTGGATGCACTTACAGAGGCAAGCCAACTGGCATCTGGGAATCAATTGCGGAGAATGTTTGTGACTTTATTGTCTATGAACACAATGAACAAAGCCGATTTTGTATGGCAGTCCACTTGGAATCTCCTTGCAGATGGAATTTTGTATAACACACGAAGGCAGATGGACACACCAGGTATCATATAGATTACTTAATTTTGTAAATGTTTTGTCCACTATATTCCTTATTTACTCATTCATATTATTTGTCGTTTAGGACTTCAAATATGTGAAGCAGAGTTGAAAAACATGTGCCTAATTGAGATCGAGAAGTTGCTCCGTCTTAATGGAAGATCACTTGCTGACTTTTCAATGCCATTCCCTACCATTACAGAAGGGTTTGATTTCCAAAACAAGCTGATAATCGATGAAACAAGGTATGACAAAGATGAAATGGCAAGGACTCACCAATCATTACTAGAGAAGTTGAACGACGATCAGAAGAGGGCATACGATGAGATTATGACATCTGTTACATCTGGAAGTGGTGGTTTCTATTTTGTTAATGGATATGGTGGGGCGGGAAAAACATACTTATGGAACACAACCTCTGCAGGATGTCGTTCGATGGGTATGATTGTTCTCAATGTTGCATCCAGCGGAATTGCATCGTTATTGCTTCCCGGAGGAAAAACTGCTCACTCAACTTTCGCAATACCCTTGAACCCACACGACGATTCCACGTGTTGTATCAATCAAGGTAGTCCAAGAGCAGAACTGCTGAAACACACGAAACTCATAATTTGGGATGAGGCGCCCATGCTACAAAAGAACTGCTTTGTAGCACTTGACCGTACACTACGGGACATAATGTCAACCGTCGATCGCGCTAATGTGGACAAACCTTTTGGTGGTAAAACAGTCGTACTTGGTGGTGATTTCAGGCAAATATTGCCTGTTATAAGGAAAGGATCAAGGAACCAAATTGTCTCTGCTGCAATCAATTCATCGAAGCTATGGGGACATTGTAAAGTGTTGACACTCAAGACCAATATGAGACTTGGCAGTTCAAACATAGAGTCTGAGAGGCTGGAAATTAAACAGTTTGCTGATTGGATACTCAAGATTGGTGATGGTAATGACATCACAAATGAAAATGGGGAGAGTGACATTGACATTCCAGAAGATCTCCTAATTACGGATACAACAAACCCACTTCAATCATTAGTTGATTTTGCATATCCGCAACTTCTTACAAACATGAATGGCCAACATTTTTTTGAAGAGAGAGCTATTTTGGCTCCAACATTGGAGTCTGTGGAACAGGTTAATGACTATGTTTTATCACTAATACCTGGTGAGGTTGTTGAGTACTTAAGCTCTGATTCCGTTTGTCAGTCGGATGAGGATAGTGAAATTCAGAGCGAGTGGTTTACGCCTGAATTCTTGAATGAAGTGAAGTGTTCAGGTATTCCAAATCACAAATTAATACTTAAGGTTGGGGTGCCGGTGATGCTTATGAGGAACGTTGACCAAGCTGCTGGTCTATGCAACGGTACAAGGCTAATGGTCAATCACTTGGGAAAGAATGTTATAACAGCTACTGTACTTACAGGAAAAAACATTGGAGACAAGATTTTTATCCCTAGAATGAACCTGGTCCCCAGTGATCCCGGACTTCCATTTAGGTTCAGACGAAGGCAGTTTCCAATAACAGTGTGTTTTGCTATGACGATAAACAAAAGCCAAGGACAATCTCTTTCTCACGTTGGAATATATCTGCCTAAGCCCGTGTTCACACACGGTCAACTGTACGTTGCATTGTCCCGTGTTAAATCAAGAAATGGACTTAAGCTACTAATACTCGATGAAGAAAAAAATCTATGTCAGTCCACAAAGAATGTTGTGTACAGTGAGGTTTTTGATAATTTGTAGGGCAGATACTAATATGTGGACCGTGCATTTGTGGTATCATCAGCTGTTAGCATAGTATTTTGTACGGTTGAATGGTTAATTTTTTTTTTCTGAAATGAAAATAGTACTTAAATAATCTCATGGGGCTCAATGATTATATTCGTTTGCCACTAATACCTTCATCAATATAAGGGAAAATAGGAACAAACAACATCTACATCTCAATCATATTATATGTGCAAAATTATGACGGTTTTTACCTCATTAATTGGATTTTCTAACTTCAAAATTACTGTCACAGTTGTGCGATGATCAATCCCATGTATGCTCGACCAAATGTGACATGCATGTAAAAGCAATTTGGATTAGTTTGGGTTTGACAACCAACTTATCATAAAAATAGTATATTGAAATCATCTATTAGTCAGGTTATGTCGAAGAAGACAGGGATATTTAAATCAAGGAATAATCCAAAGGGTACAGCAATTGCATTTACTTCAGATTTGAAATTTGAAATTAACCCAATTTCAAACAACACACCTAATCTAATAAAATAAAAATAAAAATTATATTACGCAATTTGCACTAATTGCGCTAATGCATACAGACTGATGACAAAGCCCTTTTTGTCTTGGGTTTACAAATAGCAATACACCTTATGTCAAATCCCCGCACCTTTCTGTACCCTATTATTCAGTGTCCCGTGTACGCACAAACACATCCATACAAAGGCCGCGAATCAAAAAACAATCACCCCTGTGAAAAACAGTCTCATTCTCATTGAGTTGGATAACAGGGGGTGAGACATCCTTATTTGAGATTTGTGTGTTACCTACCTTTTTTATTTTACTTTGAACAATTATTTTGCACTTTACCATTTGGTTTAGTTATCGTTTCAACGTCACGCTCTTTGGAAGCTTTGTGGAGGAACTCACTTCGTTTGTCTCATCTGGCGAGGCAAACAATTTTGTGATTGTGCTTCTCTATTGTAAGGTCAAAACATGTCAATGTATCCATTTATTATCCCTTTGTCATTATATGACATCTAAACTTAGAGTTTAATGCGATTGAATCACCACAAATGTACTTTGACTACATATACATGAATTAATATATATCAAGTCTTTATATATAGTATATCATATATATATATATATATATATATATATATATATATATATATATATATATATGTATTGGATTTTTATACAATAGACAAGTATTTATATATATATATATATATATTAGCTTTTTTTATACAATAGATAAGTATTTTAGTTAATTGTATTAATATCAAGTCTTGACCTAAAGAAATTTACAATGTGCACCGCACCACAGTTGATGGTAAAGACTTTATTAATGATGATGCAGCTATTTTACCTTACTCAGTAGCAATGTAAATGATGTCAAGTGTGGGAACAGATCACCTCCATGATTGCCAATTACTTTCTGCATTCGTAGTATGAAATAAGAACAATCAAAACACATATTAAGGTACGGAATTAATAAACATGTACTCAATGGAATCTTCAACATACCCTGAGAGCAAAGTTGAACATGTGTGTGCAGGTATGGTTAGGGGCCATAAGTCCATGTCTTCCTTAATCAATCTGCACATTCAATGACTTTTATAATAGAACCATTAAAATAGATTAATTCCACAAGGAAATAAGTACTTTAACTAAAAGGGGGGCGGTATATAAATAAACAAGGGATTAATTGAAGTCATGCAGGAAACTATAGGATCAAACAAATTACCTTCAATACCAATTTGTCGCCAACTAAGTAACCAGATCCATTACCGATGTGAAGCTCAAAACCTCAAAAAATTCTGAACGTTATGAACGCAAATTGATGCATGTTGAAAATCATGTGAGCCAGCATCGGAAATCTATGAAAAGTGAAGGGGAAAACAAATTAGATCACATAAATTAGACTAAAGTTTATGGAGTATATCTTATTTAGGGTCCCCATTTTCATTCAAGCCTTTTTTTATAAGTATAAATATCATTAAAATAATCTAGCTTGAGGGCCACCATGAAACCATTCCACTTGCCTTCGAATGAACAAAAGACAAGCTGAAGGTAATAGACACAAGCAGTATCAACAAGCCTGCCTATTCATTACAGCAATAAAAGACTTTCAGATATTTACATCAAATATCAGTATCACAAGTATCAACAAGCCTGCCTATTCATTGCAGCATGGTACTCCGCAGTTTAGATTTTCTTATAATGCAATTGGACAACTTTACCATCAGAAAAATAAAATCTACATTTTCTAGGATGAAACATGGATCCTGTTTGGTCAACATTATTGACAAGTACTTACTGCATTCGTTATATGAAACCTCGGCAATCGGCACACAGATCAAGGAAGGGAATCAGCAAAATTTAATTCAATGGCATCTTCAACATACCATGGTAGCAAAGTTTAACATGTGTGTGCAGGTATGGTTACTGGTCAGAAGTGCGGGTCTTCCATAACCAACCTGCACAGTCAATGAATAAATGACATAACCATTAAAATAATGCAAGATAACAATGAAGTAGGTACTTTAACTACAACGGAGTTGTACTATATAAATAAACAAGGGATTAGTCAAAGTCATGAAAAAACCTATAGAATAAAACTAATTTACCCTGCATACTACTAATTTGTCGCCAACTAAGTAACCAGTCTCATTACCAATGTGAAGCACAAAGTCTCAAAAATCCCAAACATGAAATGATGCATGTTGAAATTCAAGTGAGCCACTTTCAAAAATCTATAAAAAAAAGGAAAAACACATTACATCACATAAATTAGACTAAAATCTAAGGAATGATAATCTGAGGGTCCCCATATTCAGCTTAATGCTTTTGCCAAACAAATCTCTTTTTATTAACTGGCAATGGGCATCTATTTTACCGATCATTGTTTGGAACAAATTAAATTAATCATTTCACTATTTTAAAGTAAAAACAAATAGTTTTTAGTATTATAAAACTAACATGGATTTTCTGTGAGAACTAAGAAAAATACATAGCAAAAAGTGAGAGGTTAAGACATACTCCACAACAGGGTGATTGAGGAAAATACACACATGACTCTTGAGAGATCAACTCCTTCCTCTAGCTGATGCTGCTTCAGATGTTCTAGGTTCCTCTTTATTGTTCTCTATGGTTCAATTAGCATTGACCCAGCACACCAATTTCTTTGCTTTTTCATTCTTCTTCTTTTTCTTCCTAGGTTCCCATCCCTTCGCCGAACTCATTCCAATCAGCCCCCCCCCCCCTCTCAGATCTGACCTCTCAGATAAAACCCACAAATTCAGCCGCTCACGCATGTAACCTTCATGCATCGCACCCTCCATCGGCAATCACACACGCAACGCCAACCGGTAGGGCTGCTCGCATCTCAATTCTCATGTGCAAGTTGTGGCTCGGTGAAATTACCGATATCAAGAAACCGCTCGATGCTACAATTGAAGGCAACTAGGTTTTCAAGGGCTTGATTTCATGAAAGTCGGTGTTGTAAAGTCGGTTTATTTAGTGTAAGTGAAGAATTTAACAAATAACTTCATTAAAGTTATATATTTTATTATAAATACTTTGTCAAAAATAAATATTTTTTATAAATACATATTTGATCTATTTCAGTTTTGGAATAATTTTAGAATAGTCTAAAGGACTATTTAATATATTTTTATAGTTAAGAGACCAAATATGAGTATATTAATTTAGGGACCAAATTGAGTCTCATTATGATTTTTTTGACCAAAAAAAGGTTTCAAAAGTCTTATTATGATCGTAAACACTCTATTTAATCCTATAAATATATCTCATATCTAATAAATTTATATACATATACTCGCAACTTATTACTCAAACTATATTTCAGATTTAATATTTATAGTTATAAATTACATGAAATTCATTATTATTCAACATTTTGTGTAAGTTAGTGTGATTTAACAAAAAAAATCTTTTAAAGACTACATTGTATGATCAATTATACAGTTTGCATCATGAATCAAAAAATATTTAATCAAATTAATTAATAATTTATTCCTTAATTTGTCGATATTAAAATTATAAAAAGTAGTATTTTTCAAATTAATAATCTTCATAGAGTGTTAGAAAGTATTTGTATACACGTCCAAGGCACGGTTTAGTTACATATATAAATATATACATATAGAATTTCATTAATAAAATACTTCCAATTTAAATTAAAGAAAGAAGACATATACCCGTGCAGCGCACGGGTCGTACATACTAGTAACATAATATATAAAAGTATTTATAAAATTTCAACCCAACTTAAGTTCAAATACTACAATCAAAATCATGATAAAAAATAAAAACTTACTTGCTAAACATGGCTTTGATTTCTTTGTTTGGTTTGCGGCCTATGGAACACATCCAGACCACAGTATTTTGATTTGGGATTAAGATAATTAGTTGCCAATGTCCGCTGCAACATTGATAAACTTAAAATTAAGCAACACACAAAGAAAAATGAATCACCAATTAGTTGAAATATTTTGCTGTTACGTACGTACCTATGGCAAAATGAAATAATATATACTGCCTTAGTGGTGGTCATCAATTTCTGTTGAAGGTTTTGAAGGACAACATTCATGGAGATATGCTTCAAGTTAAGCTTGTATGGACACACAAATCCATATAAGTCCTCAATACCTCTTTCAAGACATTGACGGTGCAAATATCTAGTGGCAAGTAAGAAAAACTATCAAATCGATTAATATATGTAAAAATGTGAGAAATTTATATAATGAAATAGACTTTACTACTTACGTAGACCATACGGCCAAATGGCTCAATTCAAGCCACTCTTCACCAGAAACCATGTCCAGGATCTCTTTGAAGGAGACAAAGCACTCATGAATTTCGTGCTCCAACCTTATCCTGGCATGTCTCTTATCGGCATACCCCGCCACAAGCATCTCTTTCATCCAATCAATATTCACCTCCTCCTCCGCATGAGATGGTGAGTGGCTTGCCTTAGATCCAACCGTTGTCATTGGAGAGGGAACCTGAACACCCGCATTTTGAAGACCTCCACATGAGATGGTGTGCTGAAAAATTAAAACATACATATAAATTAAGCTATTATTTATGAATTGATTCAAATAATAAAACAAATCTAGTAATATAAACATATACCTCTGCCAACGCTTTGCGACTCGGTCTTGCACCATCACTTCCACGTCCTCCATAATTTCTTTCATCAACTCCGCTTTGTCAACTTGTGAGCTACCCCGGCCAGAATGTGTCACACGTCCAAAGTATCTATTTATCCCGACACCTTTTCCAACTCCCCGAACACGACCAGGATGCTCAGATGTTCCAATGGCAACAGTCAAAATATCATTCTTTCCTTGAGGAACGAAAGACCATTGGCTACTCAAAACCGCAAGTTCATCCTGCAACAAAAGCATGTTCAAATGTTACAATTTAACAAATTAAACAAAACATACTTTCTTCAACTTAGATCCACACACAATGTCTTAGAAACACCACACAATATTTTACTTACAATCTTAGATCCAACTGATTCTAACGACTCGCATACATAAGATCCAGACTTGGTTTTTCGGCCAGCCTTCCACAGCTCATGACGCTCTGGAGATGTAGGCTCCACCTCCAAATCAGGATCACCAGACTCCTCCTGGATTTTTTTTGATTTTTTCTTCTTTCAAATCCTTCTTCAACTTTTTATAACCACCTGGCCCCATTGTGTGGTTGTATTTATTATTTTTTTGAATATTCTTGGCAGCTTCTCTCTTAGACTGTTACAAAGAACAAACACCACCATACTTACAACATATCATTAATGTTTAAGAAACTAAAATAGTTATAGTTAAAACAATACCACAAACTCCTCAGTAATTGCGACTGTTATAAAATGCAGCCCATGTCTCGAGAGATATGTTGTTGTACTTGTGACATGGATTTTTTTGACCATCATTATCCACACTACCAAAGACATATGTTCTGGTGAGAGTTGTCTTGAACTGTCTCCAACAAAGATTGATAAGAGACATCCAAGTCTTCTCGAATTCATTACTCTCGGGAACATCAAATGTTAGCTTTACATCATCCCAAGCAATCTTTTTTGTCTCCTCATCAACACCACTCCACTTCATTGGCAATATGCTAATCTTTGTTCGTGCAACCACCCCTAAATAGGTCTTGAATTTGTTAGCATACGGACCAATAAGATCGCCTTTACTATCAATTTCCACTCTGTATTTTTGACTATCTGGGCACCTAGAAGTGAACTTTTTTAATGAAGTTGGACGTCTGGTATTCTTTTTTGAAGACATGATAGCTGAACTTAAACAAAGACAACTAAAATATATCAGTCATATTTATATATTTGAACTAAACATAGAATCATACCTGAACTTATGAAAAAGACAACTAAAATAATCAATAATAGGCTAAATTAGAGAGGCAAAAACAATCCTTCATTCAATATGAACTATGAAAACATACTTCTCTAAGTTACAAAATCTGTCACATGCTCAAAAGGAAATAATAGAAACAAACCATCATTGTCACTAAGTTCAAAATTACAATTTCATAGGTTCAAAAAAAACAAATCTAAACTCCTTCGTATAAAGTTCCTTCATTATGATCATTGTGAGTGGCATGTTCATCGTCAACTTCATTGTCATCAACTGAAGTAGGCACTTGTGTTAACAAACAAGGTGTTCCGGAAATTGCAAGACTTGAATCTTCATTCTCATCACTGCCTATTTTTCCTTGCATGACAACTGACCACTTTTTGTTAGAAGGATCATTGACATAGAAAACTTGTTTTGCTTGGTCAGCCATGATGAAGGGTTCATCATTATAACTTACCTTGTCAAGGTCCACTAGTGTAAATCCCATTTCGTCAGTACGTACACCACTATTGTTGTTAACCCACTTACATTTAAAAAGAGGCACTTTAAATTTACAGTAATCAAGCACCCAAATCTCTTCAATGACACCAAAGTAAGCAATAGATGCGAGTACAGGATTTGTATCCTTTGAACTAGAGAAGTGCATCGCGGAAGCCATGACCATAACTCCACTATTTTGCATGGTGCTTTTGTCATCTTTCGACTTTGTGTAAAAGGAAAACCTATTTATGTCGTACCCGCTCCAACATACGACATTAAGGTGAGGGTCATGTGCTAACCATCTCAAAGTCTCAGAGGCACTCTGTTAACAATTTGGCAAGTGTACCAATTGTCGCAAGTAATAAAATTTATCGGTAAGAACCGGTCGATCCACAGGGATTGCGCGTTGACAACAATAGCAAAATTGTAAATTCGTAGATTGTAAATATTTGATAAATCGAGTAATTGGTAACAGAACACGAACGTGAATTAATAACGCGAAAAAAAAATGACTAGGGATCGAATCCTCTCACCTCGCCTATCACATGAACCTCAGCCAATTCAAGTTAATTATTCAATTTCTAGATTCAATTCATTAATTTAGGTCAAGGGCAATTCCTTGTCTCAAGACCCCTATTACCCTAAGAGTTACCCTAATTCCTTAGGTGAGTCGTGCCAGAGGGTAACACATTAAGATTTAGAATTATAATGAATTCACATAAGCTACCACATATTCCTATGATGATTACTAGCATGTGATCTAAATACCCAATTTCCAGCTACTAATTCATATCCCTATGCAATCACTAGCCTGGATCATCGCAATTATCATATGTAATTGAAAAGCGTTAAGAACATAGGTAATTAGACAAGCAAATCGAATAACAACTGAATTAACTAGATCAATGGTTCACATGATAGGTTTGGGAGATTCATCTCTCCCTAATCTAAGAGAGTTAGTTACAAATCATCCTAAGAGTGGAAACCAACATAAAATAGAAAACAATCATAAAGGAAGACATTAGAACCTTCAATCCATTGTTCCCAAGTGATGAGAAGGCTCCAAAATCGCACCTCTAGCTGCTCCAAAACGTCGCATCAAATCCCAAAAACGAAGTCCTCTTTAAAATTGCTGAAACGGCTTTAAAAACCCTAATTTTTACGCACCATCGCGACGCGGCCCGTGGCCGTCGCGTCGCGACAAATGACAGAAACTTTAGGCCTCGCAAAACTGCTCCAGGTCGCGTCGCGAACCCTCCTGGTCGCGACGTGAAGAATGACAGAAAGTTCTGGCTTGTAAAAATTCCTCCAGATCGCGTCGCGAACCCTCCTGGTCGCGACGCGAAGAATGACAGAAAGTTCTGACTTGCAAAATTCCTCCAGATTGCTGCATTTCCGGGCAAGTGTCTGGTTCGCCGAAAGATGCCACCACCAATTAAGAGGTCTTCAAGTCCCATTTAGCTCCAAAAGTGAAGGAATAACTTACAATTGAACTTCCTACTACAATGATCTAAAACTGAACTAAATCCCAGATAATGACTGTTATACAATAAAAACCCTGCACAATTGGTCCTAAAAATGCCTAACTTACATCATATGATTGGGAGTCAACACAACCCCAAACTTAAACTTTTGCTTGTCCTCAAGCAAACAATCAATTCAGACTGTGGCTGTTTTTCTATTTAGCTGTTACATATAATACATCAACCTTAAACACATCAGCACATCAATTATCATCATCAATCTAATTCAGTGGCAGGACAATTGAATTGGAAATACCGAATCATAAGCAGGCATCATTCTCAAGTTTTCTCTATACGCACATCTCACCAGTGTTTCACTCTTGAGGTGTTTCGGGTATTCACTCAATTCACAGTACCTGCATCATCGTTTCATAGGCTTGACAGAGTTCTATATCATCTTAGACAAATGAAATGCATACACACATTTTGAGGACTTTAAGGGTTATAGCGGGGCTTAGGTAAGGGTGGATACATTTGGATAAGTAGGTTGCACTTGTAGTTAGACTTACCTCTCTTTTTGTCCATTTCACGCAATACTCACCAATTTTCCCAAAGCATTTAACAAAACAAGAGAAGGAATTTATTTATTTATTTCTCTTTTTTTTTTGATATGTATATGTATATACATATATATATGTATTTTTTTCTTTCTTTCTTTTCTTGTTCCTTCTCTTGTATACCACCCCAAACTTAGTTCGTTGCTATTCCACGAGCAACCCCAAACTTAAAACTTTCCCCAGTCTCACAGTTTTTGTTACCTAACTCCAAGTTAAGAATTAACTAGGCTATGATTGTCAGAGAAACACATACAATTTTTAACAAGGCTCAGAGGGGCTAGCAGAGGATAAACATTAATGGGTTGGCTTGAAAGGCTCAGGGGTGCCAACAGAAATGCCTCAGTGTGTATGAAAATCAAATGCAAAAAACAATTAAGCACAATGTCAAGTTCTGCAGACTAATGCAGGCAAGGAATACACACACAATATATAAGAACGTGTTTAGGCTCAAACCTCACAGTTGGGATCATAGAGATGGAACTTGAGAGATGCTGCTCACAGATGATAAAGAACTTCCGCAACGTTTGTCATGACCCCTGCTATTACTTGATGATAAAACTTGAAGTGCGAGCGTCAAAAGGAAAATGCAAAAATGCGACCCCAAATGCCACAGGTCATCACGATTGAAGTTGCTTTAACAAAACAAAAACAAAATATAGGGCAGTGGTGCCCCACTATCACAGAGTAAGTTATAATAATAAGTACAGACCAATGTGCGAAATAAAGTCGAAATAGGGCAAAATACAACCAACAGTGCAAAATAAAAATAAAAATGTCTGAGTAAAAAAAAAAATGGCGCTCACCAGTGGGTTGCCTCCCACCAAGCGCTTCTTTTACGTCACTAGCTTGACGCTTTTTGTCACTCTTATGGGTCTCTCAGCATGAGAACCATTTGGGGCTCTTCCAATCCGTCGCCCATGTAATGCTTGAGTCTTTGTCCGTTGACCTTGAAAGATCTCTGGGACTTTGGCTCTTCCACTTCTATTGCTCCGTACGGTGTTACTTCCTTGACAACAAAGGGTCCCGACCACTTGGATTTCAATTTTCCTGGAAATAACTTGAGCCTTGAATTGAACAACAAGACTTGTTGTCCAGGGTGAAATTCTTTTCTTGCAATATGTTTGTCATGGTACACCTTCATTTTTTCCTTGTAGATCTTGTTGTTCTCATATGCATTTAAACGCATCTCCTCTAGTCCTTGAAGCTGAAGTGTTCTCTTTTCCCCACTTGATCCAGGATCGAAATTCAAGAATTTCAACGCCCAATATGCTCTGTGTTCCAGTTCAACTGGCAAATGACAAGGTTTGCCATAAACCAATTGGTAAGGGGACATACCCAAGGGTGTCTTATAAGCTGTCCTGTATGCCCACAAGGTATCGTCTACCTTCACTGCCCAATCTTTCCTTGCGTTCCCCACTGTTTTTTCTAATATCCTCTTGATTTCTCTGTTTGATACCTCCACTTGGCCATTACATTGAGGGTGATACGGGGTCGATACTTTATGCTTGACGTTATACTTGGATAACACATTGCTAAGCTGAGTGTTACAAAAGTGACTACCCCCATCACTGATTAGAACTCTTGGAACACCAAATCTTGAGAAGATGTTTTTCTTAACAAATTTGACCACAGTTTGGGAGTCATTTTTAGAAGTGGCAATTGCTTCCACCCATTTAGAAACATAATCCACCGCCACCAAAATATATTGACAAGAATGCGATGGTGGAAATGGTCCCATGAAGTCAATGCCCCAGCAATCAAACACCTCCACTTCAAGTATAGGGTTCAATGGCATCTCCCCCCTACGTGAAATATTACCTGTCCTCTGGCACTTGTCACAATTTTTAACATGATTGTGCGCATCTTTGAAAATGGATGGCCAATAAAATCCAGATTGAAGCACTTTTGTAGCTGTGTGTTCCCCATTGTAGTGTCCTCCACATGGAGAGTCATGACAATGCCATAGAATCTTTTGAGTTTCGCTACCGTAAACACATCTTCGAAGAATTCCATCCTCCCCAAGTTTAAAAAGAAAGGGATCATCCCACAGGTAGTGTTGGGCATCACGGAGGAACTTCTTCTTTTGTTGCCAAGTAAAGTCTTGAGGGACCGTTCCTCTTGCCTTGTAATTTGCTATGTCGGCAAACCACGGTCTCTCTTCAATTGCAAACAGCTTCTCGTCGGGGAACTCTTCAAGAATTTCTTTTTCCCGTGCGGTCACTTCCTTATTATCCAACCGGGACAGATGATCTGCTACCACGTTCTCGCTCCCCTTCTTATCCTTTATCTCCAAGTCGAATTCCTGCAAAAGCAAAATCCATCTAAGGAATCGAGGCTTAGACTCGCCCTTTGTTAGCAAATACTTTATCGCAGCATGATCAGTAAACACAATTATTTTCGACCCGACCAAATAGGAACGAAATTTTTCCAATGCAAATACTATAGCTAGCAATTCTTTTTCCGTTGTTGCATAATTTACCTGATTTTCATTTAAGACCTTGCTAGCATAATATATGGCATGAAAAAACTTCTCCGATCTCTGCCCCAACACTGCTCCCACTGCATAATCGCTAGCATCGGACATTAGTTCAAAGGGAATGTCCCAATTAGGGGCGACAATGACTGGGGCAGAAATCAGTTTTTCCTTTAACACATTGAAAGCATGCAGGCATTCGGCATCAAAGAAAAATTCATTTTCCTTAACAAGTAAATTGCATAGAGGTTTTGTAATCTTGGAGAAGTCTTTTATGAAACGTCGATAAAATCCGGCGTGTCCTAAAAAACTTCTCACCCCTTTTACATTCATAGGAGGAGGTAACCTTTCTATGATTTCTATCTTGGCTTGATCAACCTCAATGCCTTTTGACGAGATTTTATGGCCAAGAACAATCCCTTATTGAACCATAAAATGGCATTTTTCCCAATTCAAGACTAAATTGGTTTCAATGCATCTTTTTAATACTGCATTGAGGTTAGCCAAGCAAGAATCATAACATGGACCAAAAACAGAAAAGTCATCCATAAATACCTCAATAGCATTTTCCATCATATCAGAGAATATGGAAAGCATGCACCTTTGAAAAGTTGCCGGAGCGTTGCACAGACCGAAGGGCATCCTCCGATAGGCGAAAACACCAAATGGGCATGTGAAGGCGGTTTTCTCCTGATCTTCTGGTTCTACTGCTATTTGGTTGTATCCGGAGTATCCATCCAGGAAGCAATAAAAGGCCTGACCGGCCAATCTTTCAAGCATTTGGTCCATGAATGGTAACGGGAAATGGTCCTTCCGAGTGGCTTGGTTCAGCCTCCTATAATCTATACACATTCTCCACCCGGTGACTGTGCGAGCAGGGATCAACTCATTCCTCTCATTTTTAATAACGGTCATACCTCCCTTTTTGGGTACCACATGGACCGGGCTCACCCAAGAGCTGTCTGAGATTGGGTAGATCATTCCGGCATCTAAGAGTTTTAACACTTCTTTCCTCACCACATCCTTCATTGTGGGATTTAACCGACGCTGAGGTTGAATCACCGGCTTGAACTCTTCCTCGTGCTTGATCTTGTGCATGCAAAAAGCTGGGCTAATCCCCTTCAGGTCTGAGATAGTCCAACCGAGTGCATTTCTATTTGATCTCAAAACTCTCATCAGCTTTTCTTCTTCCAGCTTAGTTAAAGAACTACTGATGATGGCTGGGTATTGATCATTGCTCCCGAGGAATACATACTTTAAATGAGAGGGGAGTTGTTTCAATTCGGGGGTTTCTTTGTCTGTGCCTTCCCCCCTATTCAGCTCTTCTTTTCTCTTGAAAATCTTTTCTACCTGAGAAGCTTCAAACTGGCGAACGCAGTCCCCTATTTCAATTCCCAAGTTTTCGTCCACGCCCTCAATCGAATTCACTATTACCTTCTCTAGAGGAGGAGAGGGTAAATTGTGTCTAAAAGTTTCTCTCACTGAATCTTCAATCATATCCACCTTAAAACATTTTTCTTGGTCGTTAGGGTGGCGCATAGCTTCAAAAACATTAAAGATCACTTCCTCATCTTGGAATCTTAGCCGTAGCTGTCCTTGTTGAACATCTACGAGGGCTCTCCCAGTGGCCAAAAATGGTCTACCAAGGAGAAGTGGGACATCTGCATCTTCTTCCATCTCAAGAATTACAAAATCAACAGGAAATAAAAATTTGTCAACTCTTACCAGAACATCTTCCAAGATCCCATAGGGTTGCCTGATTGATTTATCGGCAAGCTGCAGACTCATCCTAGTGGGTTTCACCTCACCTCCACCTAGCTTCTTGAACATAGACAAGGGCATCAGGTTGATGCTTGCTCCCAAATCACAAAGGGCCTTGCCTATAGTCAAGTTCCCAATGGTGCAAGGTATGGTGAAACTTCCAGGATCTTTCAATTTTGGAGGAAGTTTCCTTTGAATAATGGCACTACATTCTTCGGTCAGAGCCACCATTTCATCCTCTTTGAACTTCCTCTTCTTACTCAACAATTCCTTCATGAACTTCGCATAAATAGGCATTTGTTCCAACGCCTCTGCAAAAGGAATACTAATTTGGAGACTGGAGAAGATCTCCATGAACCTTGAAAACTGCTCATCCTTATGATTCTTCTTACTCCGCTGAGGGTATGGCAACTTCATGTAGGAAGGCATTTCCTTAGGCTTCTCGTCCACCTGCAAATTTTCATTAAACAAATAATTTTTTTGGTTAGACTTCACCACTCCCTCATTTTTTTCACTCAACTCATTTTCAACTTCTTCCTTCCGCACTTCCCTTTCACTACCTTCCCCTTCAGAGTTGTGCTTGGTCGCTTCAACCGGTTTAAGTTGCTTGCCATTTCTCAATGAAATAGCTCCGCAACTCTCTTCCTTATGGCTCTCCACCGTGCTATCGAAAAAACTACCCTTGGATGTTTCAGCAAGTTTCTCTGACATCTCACCCATCTGGCTCTCCAAGTTCTTTAATGAAACCTCATGGCTCCTCTCCATGCCTAGTATGACTTGTTTTTGAGATTTCAATGTGGTCTGAGTCGTTTGCATACCTTGAGATAGTACATCATGCAATTGAGTCCCCTGGTCATGGAGTTGTTTTACCTGGGTAATTGTTTGATTCCGGGACCTACTCTCCAATGCAGCTGCCACTTGTTTAGTGAGGGATTCGATTTGAAGAGACATTAGCTTTTGTTGGGCTAACACCGCGCTATTAGAATCCAACTCCAAAATCTTTCCTTTCTGTACAGCTATACCCTCATTCGGCATTCTATATTCATTTGAGGTCATATCGTCTATCAATTTTGTCGCTTCTTCCCAGGTTTTGTTACCCAAAGACCCTCCTGCTGAGGTGTCTAGCATCATCCTGGTTGGAGGTTTTAATCCATGATAGAAGGTTTGTAGCTGCACAACATCGTCAATACCATGCCCTGGACACTTTCTTAATGACAGCTTGAATCTCTCCCAGGAATCGTACAAGGACTCTTCATCCTCTTGTGCGAAGTTGGAGATTTCTGTTCTTTTTTCAATAAACTTAGAAATTGGGAAGAACCTTGATAGGAACTTATCTTCAAGTTCACTCCAGGCATTAATAGTTCCTGGTGGAAGAGTATTTAACCAATCCTTTGCTCTGCCTGTTAAAGTGAAAGGAAACAAGCGCAACTGTTTGGAATTTTCATCTACTCCCTCAGGATAGGTGGTCCCACAGATTTCATGGAAGTAGGACAAGTGTTGATTGGGGTCTTCAGTATCTGACCCAGAAAACGGCTTTGACCTTAGTGCTGAGAGAACGGACGACTTGATAGTAAAAGTAGCCGCCCACATTGGTTGGAAGGTGTGAGTATGTGTGCCTTGAGTTCTTCTCCCAAAATCATTGAGAGTGCGTCTGCCCAGTGGATTTTCAGCCATTAATTCAACTGAACGTACCTGTACCCCTGTATAAACAGTTCTTTGGAAACACCAAACAGACGTTCAACAAGGTCTAAGAGAATAACTAAGCAGCAAAATTTAAGTAACTCAGAATAAAACAAAAACTGAGAATCTAGAATTTACTCGTTTGCCTTGTCGACAACAAAGTCAACAATCCCCGGCAACGGCGCCAAAAACTTGTTAACAATTTGGCAAGTGTACCAATTGTCGCAAGTAATAAAATTTATCGGTAAGAACCGGTCGATCCACAGGGATTGCGCGTTGACAACAATAGCAAAATTGTAAATTCGTAGATTGTAAATATTTGATAAATCGAGTAATTGGTAACAGAACACGAACGTGAATTAATAACGCGAAAAAAAAAACGACTAGGGATCGAATCCTCTCACCTCGCCTATCACATGAACCTCAGCCAATTCAAGTTAATTATTCAATTTCTAGATTCAATTCATTAATTTAGGTCAAGGGCAATTCCTTGTCTCAAGACCCCTATTACCCTAAGAGTTACCCTAATTCCTTAGGTGAGTCGTGCCAGAGGGTAACACATTAAGATTTAGAATTATAATGAATTCACATAAGCTACCACATATTCCTATGATGATTACTAGCATGTGATCTAAATACCCAATTTCCAGCTACTAATTCATATCCCTATGCAATCACTAGCCTGGATCATCGCAATTATCATATGTAATTGAAAAGCTTTAAGAACATAGGTAATTAGACAAGCAAATCGAATAACAACTGAATTAACTAGATCAATGGTTCACATGATAGGTTTGGGAGATTCATCTCTCCCTAATCTAAGAGAGTTAGTTACAAATCATCCTAAGAGTGGAAACCAACATAAAATAGAAAACAATCATAAAGGAAGACATTAGAACCTTCAATCCCTTGTTCCCAAGTGATGAGAAGGCTCCAAAATCGCACCTCCAGCTGCTCCAAAACGTCGCTTCAAATCCCAAAAACGAAGTCCTCTTTAAAATTGCTAAAACGGCTTTAAAAACCCTAATTTTTACGCACCATCGCGACGCGGCCCGCGGCCGTCGCGTCGCGATAAATGATAGAAACTTTAGGCCTCGCAAAACTGCTCCAGGTCGCGTCGCGAACCCTCCTGGTCGCGACGCGAAGAATGACAGAAAGTTCTGGCTTGTAAAAATTCCTCCAGATCGCGTCGCGAACCCTCCTGATCGCGACGCGAAGAATGACAGAAAGTTCTGACTTGCAAAATTCCTCCAGATTGCTGCATTTCCGGGCAAGTGTCTGGTTCGCCGAAAGATGCCACCACCAATTAAGAGGTCTTCAAGTCCCATTTAGCTCTAAAAGTGAAGGAATAACTTACAATTGAACTTCTTACTACAATGATCTAAAACTGAACTAAATCCCAGATAATGACTGTTATACAATAAAAACCCTGCACAATTGGTCCTAAAAATGCCTAACTTACATCATATGATTGGGAGTCAACACACTCACATCTTTCTTAATCTCTGATTTAAACCAATCTATGAATGTGTTGTTATGCTCGTTCAATAACAATATTTCTTTCATTCGAGGGTTTTTGGCCTTTACTATCTATTTATGGAGAGACAAGTAAGGTAATACCTCATCTGTATTATTCAAAACAGACAAATGTGCTTGAAGCACTTCAGCTCGACCCATGCATTTAGTGGTTATACCATGTGTACATTTACCTTGACCTCCCCCTGCATAACGAGACTTTGGTAGTCCCACAGATTTTGCTTCTGACAAGTTGTCAGAACAAAACTCAATCGCTTCTTCTGTGACGTACCTTTCAACAATGGATGATTCAGGACAATATTGGTTCTTCACATACCCTTTCAAGATCTTCATGTATCGCTCGATTGGGTACATCCACCTTAAATAAACAGGACCGCATAATCTAATCTCCCTAACCAGATGAACAATTAAATGAACCATGGTATCAAAGAATGAGGGAGGAAAAAACATCTCCAATTGACACAAGATAATAGCAGCTTCATTTTCCAACTCGTCCAATTTTTGAGGGTCGATGACTTTAGCACATATACTATTGAAGAATAAGCACAACCTAGTTATGGTATATCAGACATCTTTCGGTAAGATGCCACGAATTGCCACAGGTAGTAGTTGTTGCATCAAGACATGGCAGTCGTGAGACTTCAAGCCAACTAATTTGAGATCTTTCATTGAAACCAGTCGCTTTATATTTGATGAGTAACCATGTGGGACTTTGATTCCCCGTAGACACTCGCAAAAGCTCGTTTTCTCTTTTCTTGATAAGGTATAACATGCTGGAGGTAAATATGTGCCTTTACCTCGTTCCACTGGATGTAATTGTTCTCTTATGCCTATCTCACACAAATCTAGACGAGAATTTATATCATCATTTGTCCCTTGAACGTTGAGAAGCGTCCCGATGACACTATCACAAACGTTTTTCTCGATGTGCATAACATCAAGACAATGCCTTACATCAAGATTGAACCAATACGGAAGATCAAAGAACACCGACCTCTTTTTCCACTTGCTTTTTTCCTTAGGCTGCTTCTGCTTTTTTCAGAATACAACTTTGATGTCCTTAACCACTTGATAGACTTCTTCTCCGGTCAAGGCATTCAGAGCAATGTCATTTTCTGAGTACCCATTAAAATCTTTTTTCAACTTACGATATATGTGATTAGGTTTGAGAAATTTTCGATGCCCAAGGTAGACAGTGTTCCTTCCATGTTTGAGTTGATGGTGACACGTGTCTTCTGCACAAATAGGACAACCTTTATGACCTTTGACACTATACCCAGACAAGTTTCCATATGCAGGAAAGTCATTGATCGTGCAAAATAACATGGCTCGCAGCTTGAAAGTTTCATTAGAATACCCGTCAAACACATCCACGCCTTCATCCCACATTTTTCTCAAGTCTTCAATCAATCGACTAAGGTAAACATCTATGTCATTACCAGGTTGTCTCGGGCCAGAAATCATCATGGATAGCATCACATATTTACGCTTCATGCACAACCATGGAGATAGGTTGTAAATTAAAAGGAGAACAGGCCACGAGCTATGATTCGTACTTAAGTTACCATATGGATTCATCCCATCTGAAGCAAGTGCGAGCCTAAGATTTCTTGACTCAGTTCCAAAATACGAATACAAATTATCAATTTTCTTCCATTGCAAAGAATCAGCCGGATGGCGAAGCTGCCCGTCACATTTCCTCTCATCTGCATACCATCTAATGCTCTTCGCGTCATTTGCATTAGAAAACAAGCGTTTGAACCTAGGTATTATTGGAAGATACCATAAAACCTTCGCAGGGGAACCCTTTGCGTTGTTGTCATCACAATTAGATTCACCCGACTTCACTTTGTAGCGCGACCAACCACACGTAGGACAGTTATGCAACTTCTCAAAGTCTTTTCGATACAATATGCAGTCATTGGGACATGCATGTATTTTCTGATACTCCACACCCATCGGACACAATATTTTCTTTGCATCATACGTTCGTTTTGGCAATGTGTTACCTATGGGAAGCATGTCTTCCAATAGCTCAAGCAATTCGGTGAATCCCTTATCAGTCCACCCGTTTATTGCCTTCAGATTGATCAATTTTAACGACGCAGACAACCGGGTGTATTTTGTGCAACCCAAATACAAAGTTCGATCTTTGTCTTTGCACAAATTATCATATTCATGCGCTCGCTTAAAAGATTCAGGACCAATGTCACGTATCATGTCTGTCATACCCCAATTTTGTCCAGCTTAGATCAAAACCCTAATTTTCCCAAAAATAAGTAAGTTGAGGAGTGAGAAGCATCATGCATTGCATTTTGAGTCCTAAAAGTTATTCCAAAGTTTCTAAAATCATTTTTAGAGTTGAAATGCACTTTTTGGGTAAATCAGGTTTTTTGAGCCCAAAAGGGTATTTTGGTCATTTCACAATAAAAATGATAATTTCTCATGAAGGTCATTGAGCATGCATTCTAAGATTCTAGAGGTCATTTCTAGGGTTATAGATTCATTTTTGAAGTGGAAACGCATTCTTCGGGCAAATTAGGGTTTTAGAGCCCAAAAGGGTATTTTGGTCATTTCACAATAAAAATGATAATTCCTCATGAAGGTCATTGAGCATGCATTCTAAGATTCTAGAGGTCATTTCTAGGGTTATAGATTCATTTTGAAGTGGAAACGCATTTTTCGGGCAAATTAGGGTTTTAGCGTCAAAAAGGGTATTTTGGTCAATTGTAACGGTTTTTTTCAAAAAGGCTCAAAAAAATATATATAATTAAAAATATGAAATCTGAAATCAGAAATGAAAAATGAATAATAAAGTAATATTGGATGTTTATTGTATTTTTAGAATTAGGGCTAAGTCCTTTTAGGTGTTTTTTGCTTTTATCCATTTTTGGCCAAAGTAAGTACCAATCTCACAAGCAAACCACTTCCCTCACACAACCCTTAACCCATGAGAGCTGGAGGCTACTCTCATTCAGACCCTATCACACAATACTCTCCTCTCCTCTCTCTCAAAAAACGAAAACCCTCTCCTCCATCTTCTCTACACAATTTCTTCAACCATAAAATAAAAAAGCTTGATAATCCTTCATCATTTTCAATAACTCTCCTTCCAAGCTTCCATAATCATCCAAGTTTCATCAAAATCCACCCAAGGAAGAGGATTTGCGTGAGGATCTAGATTGTTGGAGGTGTTCTTCAAGTGTTCTTGCTCCTATTTTACATCTTTATTCCTTTTCTAGTTATTTCTTGAGGTAAGCCTATTATCTCTTGCATTTTAATTATTAACATGTAAATCTTTCTTCTACTCCTCTTTCCTTTCTCAAAAGGCTTAGAGGACTTGTTTCCAACATTATGACAAGGACATTGGGAGCCTTGGGTGTTGGCAATGAGTCCTTGGCCTTGAGGGGAATTTTCTTGTGTTTTAACCATGTAGTTTGTATTTTCACACTCATTTTCTCACTTTTCCATAAATAGAGGGCTTTCACATATTATATGCATCTTCTTGTTCATATCATAACTTGCAAGTTGAATTTTGGCTTGATTTATGGGTGTAGGGGTTTCGGTTTTGAGCCTTAGAATTTAGGGTTTTTGTTGCTTTCTTTTCACTCCTTGATTTATGTAAATAAAATGCATGATGTGCTTGATTTGCATGATTTGTTCTATGTGTTGATTATGAGTTTTGGCATGAAAAATTTGGTGTTTATGCTCATATAGGGGGTTCGGCCATAGAGCCCATTTTTGTGCATATTTTAGTGCTCAAAATGTGTTGTTTGATCTTGTGTAGATAAGTGTAATTGTGTTAGTGTGTTTTTGACTTTTAACCACCTTTTTACATTTTTACTTCACCATTTCATTAAGTAATTACCATTCACCTTTTTACATTTTTACTTTACCATTTCATTAAGTAATTACCATTTACCTTTTTTACGTTTTTACTTTACAATTTCATTAAGTAATTACCATTTACTTTTTTTTACATTTTTACTTTACCCTTTCATTAAGTAAATACCATTTGCCTCATGCATTTTTACTTTACCATTCACTAACTTTTTACTAAAAGTTTTACTACTTGTCAATTTGCAAAAATACCCAAAACATTTTCACACTTTGCATTTCATCACTTGTGTGACACATTCTTATGTTTGCACATTAATACTTGCATACTTTCATATGCTTACATGTTCATGCATTCATATATGCTTATGCCTCTTGCATTCTCATACTCTCTTACATGTTCATGCATCCATTAATATCATGTCTTGCATTCATTATCATATGATCATGCATTCATTAACATGATATCTCGCATTCATTTTCACATGTTCATTCACCTAACCTAGAATACTCTATGCCTATGATTAATTGTATTTCTTTGTTCTTGATGCCATTTGAATGTCTTGACTTAATTGTGCACAAACCCTTTTACACAATCATGTGCCCTTATAAGACTACCAACATGTGTAGCATAGAGGTATATGTGCCCCTCTTGAGATTGCTCCCAACTTGTGTAGCAATTCCCCTTCACACACAAACACAATTGTTTTGAGAACTTTGTCTCGCATCTTTGACAATTAAATCTCTTGATTATATCGGCATGCTTAATCTTAGTTGATGGTCAACATGTTCATGATTGCTTGATTAGTTGAATATGTTTGAACTTCATTCATTCATTTTGCATTTGGTTTTGGACATAGAATTCGATTGAAAATGATTTATTTATTTTCTAAAAAACTCTTTTCCAAACCCATTAATTTTCGAAGCATTTTCAATAAACAAAAATAAGCAAGTAGTGGAGGTCACCCATAACCTTTGTTAGTTTGATCTCTATGAACGGTCTTCAATTTCGCATGAGTACTTAGCGATGATTACCCATAACCTTAGTTAGTTTAATCATTCGGTAATGCTCGTCCTACTTCGAAAACCTTTTCAAAACCAAAGAGTTAGAACTACGTCGCTTTGATTCCCATTTGGGATACGTAGGAGCGAGCCACGTCCTCGTCAAGCACAACAAACCAAAATTAATTCGATTGCGAAAGTCCTTTTTGATCATCTAAAATAAAAACCGATTATCATTAATGATCACTCGCGCCGTTGCCGTTTGGTTGTTAATGATAATTTCATTTTCAAAAGAGTTAGTAGCGCGGCCACTCTAAACCGTTGTTGTTTGGTCATCGCAAATCCTCATTCCTACTGCGAAAACTCATCTAAACAGACTAAAAAACAAAAACCTTTTTAGGACAACCAAGAACTACGTAGCTTTGAATTCTCCATCGCACCAGGAGATACGTAGGAGCGAGAGGCCAACTCTCGTCAAGCGCCAAAAATAAAAATTTTCATTAAGTCTTCTCACTCCCTTTTCAATAAAGAGGCAAAATAAAAGCATTTTCAAATCAACACTTCAAACCACACATTTAATTAAAGGTTCCCTTTCGGTAGAAAGGAGGTACGGGGTGCTAATACCTTCCCCATGCCTAACCGACCCCCGAACCCATATCTCTAGTTTTCGAAAGACCATCCGCCTTGTCTAAAAGACCTTTTTTCAATGTTTTGGTCTTAAAATTAAAATATTGGTGGCGGCTCCATACCTTTTCCACGTTGTACAATGAGAAGTCCGAACCGGATTTTTTGGGGTGCAACAGCTGGCGACTCCACTGGGGACACTTTTTAAAAAAAAAAAAAGACGAGGGTCAAGCCTAGTTAACTTTGATGTGTGGTTTTAAAATTAATTGAGTTGAAAGCTTTGTTTTACTCCTTCTTTATTTATTCACGATGCCGTGTTCATGCATTCCTCAATTCCCATGTCCCCTATTCTCTGCTCCTTTTCTTAAGGTAAAAACATGCATTTCCTCCCGTTCTATTATGATCCCTTCTTCTCCGCTCCCTTTCTTGAGGTAAGCAGTGCATATGACTGTTGAAATCTAGGTTGGATTATTGGTATTGTGATATTGAACCTTAGGGTAGACGACATGTTATTGTCTGCTATTGTTCGGACTGTTCTGGGTTTTCCTTTGCAGGTGGGGTACATGTGGGTAGTTTTAGGCGGTATGCCCTTGCTGCATACACTCACACCTTATGCTTACTATGCTTTGAGAGGGGCCCAAAAACCCAAGGTCTGACAAAACTTAGGAGAGTGGAGACGAGTAGTGACTGGCAATTAGACCGTTGTCCTTCTGACTCTCACGAAAGTTTCAGCCAGAGTATGCTCTTTCATGAGGCCTCACACCAGATGGCGTTCCATCGTTGTGGGTGCTATTGTGAGAAAGAATTAGCTCTGGTAACCTGGTGAGGAAGTGACTAGAACCCACATGGAAGGAACATTTGAGTTGTCCTAGAACTTAGGTCCCCACCTTCGTAGGACACAAGGGGCATACCAAATTGTGTGTTGCATTGTAATCTAGGCATGTTTTCAAAAAAAAGAGAAAGGAATTTTTCCAAAGAAATAAAAAAAGAAAGTAGAGAAAGAGCTGCCGTTGTAGCCTTTCTTTTGTCGGTCCGTACGAGGCAGTATGTGGTCCACTTTATTTTCAAAAAAAGGAGAGAAAGAGTTGCCGTTGTAGCCTTTCTCTTACTAGGTCCATATGAAACCACGTACGGCCCGCATTTTTCAAAAAAAACAATTTGAACTAATGCCAATAAAGATTTTGCCCTAATCTGCTCATGCATAAAATATCATCATCATTTTGCATGCATCCCCGCATTGCATACAATATAAGCTTTTACAGTTCATGCATGCATCCTTGCATTTCATCAAAGTTTGTTTGCCGAGAATCCCAAAGTGACAAAGAACCTTGCCATAGGCATGGTGTGGAATCAAAAGTGAAACAGCGCACACTCCGAGGTGTTTGTTTAAGTTTGAATGCATGGAATGTGCTTTGTTTCGCTTATTGATTCTAACCTTGTTGTGTTTCAAAAAAAAATAATCAAAATCCACCGTTAAATCTATGGCAAGACATAGTACACCGTGATTCCCGGCACCAAGACAAACAGGAAATCATACATATTGCATTGCACTTGCATTCAAACAAGTATTAGCGCATACAGTCTTTTATCAAAAAAAATCAAAAAAATCAAGAAAAATAAAAAATTGTTATTTTCCACAAGTTTTTAGAAAACATACTACATGCATTTTTTTCTTTGCATTACAGAAATAATCAAATAAATATCTCATGTTGCATGAATTTTTATGACCACCAGAGAGTTAAAAGCTTTATTTTGGAGAGAAGCCATGCATGCTAAAGTCAAAATCAAATTTTGTACTGTACTCTTCAAATGAAAAGCTTATAATTCCCCGACGCGATAAATCCACATTCATCCATTCGCATTCTTATTTCATTCACATTTATTCATTTGCATTCTCATTTCATTCGCATTCTCATTCCATGCGTATTTATCTAGTTTGCATTCTCATTCATTTGCATATTTACATCATGCATAAAAAAAAATGAGCATAATTCTAGAGAAACAATAATAATTCTAAAAAAAATTGTGATGAGAGGTGAGACGTTCTTGCGGAGTTTTTTTTTATTCATCTTTGGGAAAGTTTAGTCTTACTTAGCTGCAAACTCAAGGTGTTTCAAGGCACTCGGTTTTTCAAAACAGCAGTTTGTTCACATTTTTCAACAAAGCATTGCATCTCACCCACCCCCATGATGAATGACCGAAATGGTCCACAAAAATGTTTCTTTCACGTTTTAACTAATGTTAACTCTCTGCGAAGCATTCGTGTAGTAACTTTTGTGTGACACGTGTCTTTATTTTTGTTTGAGTCAGTTAGTGTCCCTACATTGTCATCATCCCTCGCCCAAGTCTAATCCCACCCTGACCACCCATAAAGTACATATCCCCCAGATTAGTGCATAGTTGGCTTTTTGGTTGGTCCCCCTAATGAAATACCACTCTTGGTCCTCCATACTGGGGCAAATTTGTCATCACTAGATATCTTGTTAACATTGTATTCCTTGGGTGCAAGTCTTTTTAAAAGTAAAAAAAATCAAAAAAGCTGGTTAGGTCGGAAACTCGTAAGAATGGCCTAAGCAAAATTAGAGCATGAAAAGAAATGAAGAAAAAAGAGCAAATATATGAAAATAGATAAATTATTGTCCTGGGGTTAATTTTTGAGAAAACAAGCAATCATGATTTTGAAATGAAGTTTGGCCATCATTCCATATCCGAAAACACCTTAAGCCAAAAATCCCAAAAATCTCAATCACCATAGACAAGGATCAATCTCATATCGAAAATTGTGTATCACCTTTATCAGCTCACTTAGCTCAAAAGAAAGAGAAAGAAAAACCACACCAAAAAAAAGAAGAAAGTGGAAAAAGAGAGGATTGAAAAGGAAAAATCCTGAAAAAAGAAGCAAAAGTAGTAGAAATGGTGAGCTGATACCATTAAACGCATGAGAGATCCTTGTCTGAAATAAACCCTCAAACACTTCCTTTGGCCTATCTTCCATAAACCCTTGACCACGTTACAACCCTGAAACAGGTTCATTTTACCGTGAGGCACATAAGAGGTTCTCATCTCAATAAAACCTCAAACACCTCATTAAGCCTAATAACTCATTCTTTCATAAACCATTAACCTAGCCAAATCATACCACTAAAAAAAAAACATCCGCCCCATCAACCCCAAACACTTCATTAAGCTCAATCATCCCCTTCTCCACATCACAACCCTAAAAAGTCCATTCTGATCAATGACCGGTTGCTCCTGTTTTCTCAAAGTTTTAATCTTAGGACAAATAAGTTTATTTATTTATGACGTGTTTGCTCAAAAAAAAAAAACAAACAAGCAGAAAAAAGAAAGCTGCTCAAAAGAAAAACAAACTAGTAGAAAAAAGAAAGCTGCTCAAAAGAAAAAACAAACAATCAAAAAAGGAAAGTTGGTAAAAAGGAGAAGGACTTGCACTCCAAGATGCATTCATGTTGCATTAAAACAAGGTCTAGTGGTCACCAAGTGGAGCCCCTCCTCATACTAAAAAGTCAAAACTTTCATTGCATTCGAGTTGTTCTTAAAGAGAACCAAAAGTGTGTACTAGGGGGCATTCCCTTCACCTCTCACTCCACTCAACTTTGGGGAGGTTTATTCATTGCCCACCCCATTCATATATCACCCTCAGTTCATAACCATCACCATAACTCTGTCGCCTTTCACAACCCCACTAGACGCAATCATTTGAAATACCATTCCAAAGTGGGGCAATCCCGTCACCCTTCACTCCACCTAAAGTCGGGGAAATTCGCCTTACGCCCATCTCATCCCCTCGTCATATTCACATCCATGAGACCACACCAGGGCAATTTCTCGACCCACCATGCTAAATACATCCTTTTGCAAACTCGAGTCGGGGCAACCTTGCTCTCGTCAAGATTGGGGCAACACCAAACGTCGTGGGTTGAGACAAAATCCCTTGTTTGCCACCCTTCATTCCAAAGTCATGGTATTTCCAATTCATTATTCCTCTACAACCCTGGCTGTTGTCACCACTAGACAGGGGCAAGTTATGCACTCATCACCAGTAGTCTAAATCGGGGCAGTTCCACCTTTCACGACTTTGGCAAAAACCTACCTTTCATACCCTCACGTGTCATATCTGTCATACCAAGTCAACTGACTCATTCATCTGTATTTTCCCTACTCTACATGTTTATGCTTCAAAGAGAGAGAACACAAGTTAATAATGTGAAGTCAGAAACTCACTCAGCTAACTTTGTGGACCTAAAAATCAATCATCATGGGGCACCATCATAGGAGAGCAAAATAAGCGAGTCTGCAAACACGGTCAAATAGTTTTTGCACATCAGTGTCTGTGAATAACAACCTTGAGATTGCCATGTCTGAATTCAAACCTCTTTCCAAGGAATGATTATTCCAGAGCACTCACCTCTCTACCCCTCGCATCGAAAGTCTCATTTCTCATCTCAAAACAAAACACATTTGCATGCATACCATATCATAAATCATTGCACCATACATTGTATTTCAACAACAAGTCATGCATCTGCCACAACTATTGTATTTAAGCATTACCTGTGCGCATTCATCCATTTATTCAAAAAAAAAAAAAAAAAGAGAGAGAAAACCAAAAAGGCAAAAATCATCCACATTGCACCCGTTTCCCCCACCAAAGCATAAATCATTCCATCATGCAGCCAGCAGTACATTTGCATTCGCATGTTATCTGTGTTCGCACACACAGCTTATCAATTTCTGTTTCCGACCAACTTCAACATCCATCATTCACGGGCCTTTTGTAGTCCATTTACTTTCACATTGCACACCTGTAACACTTTTTTTGCTTCGAAAGACGTGACAAGTGCCGGTCTCATCGTTGCCAAAAGCTTTCTACATCACCGATCATATCATTTGCTACGCATTCATGTGTTTCCTTTATTCACCATAGCATTTGCATCAAAAGTATCACATTCGCATTGCATGCATCAAAAAAAGAAGCAAAATAAATAAGAAAAAAGCAAAAAGAAAAATCCGTCCATCATTCCATCAGGTTCAACACCCATGGTATACCTATTTCATTCATCATCCCACGTTCATCACATTACATAGCAAAAAGACAAACAGGAAAATTCTTTAACCAGCTATCTCAGCACATGAGGGGGTCGCCTAAAGTTGGCCGCTTGTAGGGCTTTAGTGCTCGCCTTAACCCTTAGGGATTAGGTTGTTATCTTGTAGGGCTTCAGTGCTCGCCTGGATCCTTAGGGATTAGGTTGTTATCTTGTAGGGCTTCAGTGCTCGCCTGGATCCTTAGGGATTAGGTTGTTATCTTGTAGGGCTTCAGTGCTCGCCTGGACCCTTAGGGATTAGGTTGTTATCTTGTAGGGCTTCAGTGCTCGCCTGGATCCTTAGGGATTAGGTTGTTATCTTGTAGGGCTTCAGTGCTCGCCTGGATCCTTAGGGATTAGGTTGTTATCTTGTAGGGCTTTGGTGCTCACCTTAATCTTTGGGGATTAGGATGTTTACCCTATAGGCACTTGAAGTGTTGATCCTTAACCAAAATAAAAAGGAAGAAAATCAAAAATAGCATCTCATAGCATTCGTCATTCCATTGAAATCATCACATCACATACACTTTGCATAACATACATTCACACTCCATTTACGTAGATATCTGCATTCCATAGAAAAAAAAAAGAGCAAATAAGAAAGGAGAGAAGAAAATCACAGAAGACGGAACATAAAAGAACACAACATTTTCATATCATTCATCATTCTCATATCATCCATACCAGTCATCACTCCATGGCATCAAACAGTACATTACGCCTTCAAATTCGCATCTCAGAAGAGCGAAAGAATAACAAAAGGAAAAGAAGAGGAATCAAACAGAAAAAGCATCCCACCAAAATCAATCATTGCATTCATGCGCATCCAAATACCCAAATGCATGCATTTCATGCACCATCCAGGAAGTTGCTTCGGACCAGAGGGTCCCAAAAATCTTATTTTTCAGAAAATCACCATCAGCACTGAGTTAGTAAACTCCATCAACCCTGAGTTAGTAAACTCCATCAACCCAGAGTTAGTAAACTCCATCAACACAGAGTTAGTGAACTCCTTCCACAGATCACAACATCGTGTACGAGCACGCGATGGATCCATCAGACTTCGTCAAGTCCTTCGGATTAGTTGTGTCAGCCTAAGGCATAGCGTAAATCCATTGATCAAATCAGTTCCAGACCTGATGTTGATCGGTCGCTCGAAAAGGCCACCCCCCCAGAGCTCGGACTCGACAAGAGTCCGTTAGAAGGTTTTAGGCAGCCTCCGAATTCCCAATTTACCGCTTTCTGCACGCCAAGTGCCCGTTTTACTTTTCTGTCTGCACGCCAAGTGCCTGTTTTACTTTTCTGTCTGCACGCCAAGTGCCTGTTTTACTTTTCTGTCTGCACGCCAAGTGCCTGTTTTACTTTTCTGTCTGCACGCCAAGTGCCAGTGTTATTTTTCTGTATGCACGCAAGTGCCCATTTTACCTTTTCTGTCAGCACGTTAGTGTTCATTTACTGTTTTCGCATCGACACGAAAGTGTCTATCTTTCCAAAAAAAAGAGGGACAAAATTCGGGTTTCTCCAAATGGACAAAATTGGTATAATTTCTGAATTCTTTATTTCTATTTTACCTTCGAAATATGTCTCGCGCAATTCATATTTCTTGGTAAAATCCAAATAAAGAGGGGCAGCTGTCATACCCCAATTTTGTCCAGCTTAGATCAAAACCCTAATTTTCCCAAAAATAAGTAAGTTGAGGAGTGAGAAGCATCATGCATTGCATTTTGAGTCCTAAAAGTTATTCCAAAGTTTCTAAAATCATTTTTAGAGTTGAAATGCACTTTTTGGGTAAATCAGGTTTTTTGAGCCCAAAAGGGTATTTTGGTCATTTCACAATAAAAATGATAATTTCTCATGAAGGTCATTGAGCATGCATTCTAAGATTCTAGAGGTCATTTCTAGGGTTATAGATTCATTTTTGAAGTGGAAACGCATTCTTCGGGCAAATTAGGGTTTTAGAGCCCAAAAGGGTATTTTGGTCATTTCACAATAAAAATGATAATTCCTCATGAAGGTCATTGAGCATGCATTCTAAGATTCTAGAGGTCATTTCTAGGGTTATAGATTCATTTTGAAGTGGAAACGCATTTTTCGGGCAAATTAGGGTTTTAGCGTCAAAAAGGGTATTTTGGTCAATTGTAACGGTTTTTTTCAAAAAGGCTCAAAAAAATATATATAATTAAAAATATGAAATCTGAAATCAGAAATGAAAAATGAATAATAAAGTAATATTGGATGTTTATTGTATTTTTAGAATTAGGGCTAAGTCCTTTTAGGTGTTTTTTGCTTTTATCCATTTTTGGCCAAAGTAAGTACCAATCTCACAAGCAAACCACTTCCCTCACACAACCCTTAACCCATGAGAGCTGGAGGCTACTCTCATTCAGACCCTATCACACAATACTCTCCTCTCCTCTCTCTCAAAAAACGAAAACCCTCTCCTCCATCTTCTCTACACAATTTCTTCAACCATAAAATAAAAAAGCTTGATAATCCTTCATCATTTTCAATAACTCTCCTTCCAAGCTTCCATAATCATCCAAGTTTCATCAAAATCCACCCAAGGAAGAGGATTTGCGTGAGGATCTAGATTGTTGGAGGTGTTCTTCAAGTGTTCTTGCTCCTATTTTACATCTTTATTCCTTTTCTAGTTATTTCTTGAGGTAAGCCTATTATCTCTTGCATTTTAATTATTAACATGTAAATCTTTCTTCTACTCCTCTTTCCTTTCTCAAAAGGCTTAGAGGACTTGTTTCCAACATTATGACAAGGACATTGGGAGCCTTGGGTGTTGGCAATGAGTCCTTGGCCTTGAGGGGAATTTTCTTGTGTTTTAACCATGTAGTTTGTATTTTCACACTCATTTTCTCACTTTTCCATAAATAGAGGGCTTTCACATATTATATGCATCTTCTTGTTCATATCATAACTTGCAAGTTGAATTTTGGCTTGATTTATGGGTGTAGGGGTTTCGGTTTTGAGCCTTAGAATTTAGGGTTTTTGTTGCTTTCTTTTCACTCCTTGATTTATGTAAATAAAATGCATGATGTGCTTGATTTGCATGATTTGTTCTATGTGTTGATTATGAGTTTTGGCATGAAAAATTTGGTGTTTATGCTCATATAGGGGGTTCGGCCATAGAGCCCATTTTTGTGCATATTTTAGTGCTCAAAATGTGTTGTTTGATCTTGTGTAGATAAGTGTAATTGTGTTAGTGTGTTTTTGACTTTTAACCACCTTTTTACATTTTTACTTCACCATTTCATTAAGTAATTACCATTCACCTTTTTACATTTTTACTTTACCATTTCATTAAGTAATTACCATTTACCTTTTTTACGTTTTTACTTTACAATTTCATTAAGTAATTACCATTTACTTTTTTTTACATTTTTACTTTACCCTTTCATTAAGTAAATACCATTTGCCTCATGCATTTTTACTTTACCATTCACTAACTTTTTACTAAAAGTTTTACTACTTGTCAATTTGCAAAAATACCCAAAACATTTTCACACTTTGCATTTCATCACTTGTGTGACACATTCTTATGTTTGCACATTAATACTTGCATACTTTCATATGCTTACATGTTCATGCATTCATATATGCTTATGCCTCTTGCATTCTCATACTCTCTTACATGTTCATGCATCCATTAATATCATGTCTTGCATTCATTATCATATGATCATGCATTCATTAACATGATATCTCGCATTCATTTTCACATGTTCATTCACCTAACCTAGAATACTCTATGCCTATGATTAATTGTATTTCTTTGTTCTTGATGCCATTTGAATGTCTTGACTTAATTGTGCACAAACCCTTTTACACAATCATGTGCCCTTATAAGACTACCAACATGTGTAGCATAGAGGTATATGTGCCCCTCTTGAGATTGCTCCCAACTTGTGTAGCAATTCCCCTTCACACACAAACACAATTGTTTTGAGAACTTTGTCTCGCATCTTTGACAATTAAATCTCTTGATTATATCGGCATGCTTAATCTTAGTTGATGGTCAACATGTTCATGATTGCTTGATTAGTTGAATATGTTTGAACTTCATTCATTCATTTTGCATTTGGTTTTGGACATAGAATTCGATTGAAAATGATTTATTTATTTTCTAAAAAACTCTTTTCCAAACCCATTAATTTTCGAAGCATTTTCAATAAACAAAAATAAGCAAGTAGTGGAGGTCACCCATAACCTTTGTTAGTTTGATCTCTATGAACGGTCTTCAATTTCGCATGAGTACTTAGCGATGATTACCCATAACCTTAGTTAGTTTAATCATTCGGTAATGCTCGTCCTACTTCGAAAACCTTTTCAAAACCAAAGAGTTAGAACTACGTCGCTTTGATTCCCATTTGGGATACGTAGGAGCGAGCCACGTCCTCGTCAAGCACAACAAACCAAAATTAATTCGATTGCGAAAGTCCTTTTTGATCATCTAAAATAAAAACCGATTATCATTAATGATCACTCGCGCCGTTGCCGTTTGGTTGTTAATGATAATTTCATTTTCAAAAGAGTTAGTAGCGCGGCCACTCTAAACCGTTGTTGTTTGGTCATCGCAAATCCTCATTCCTACTGCGAAAACTCATCTAAACAGACTAAAAAACAAAAACCTTTTTAGGACAACCAAGAACTACGTAGCTTTGAATTCTCCATCGCACCAGGAGATACGTAGGAGCGAGAGGCCAACTCTCGTCAAGCGCCAAAAATAAAAATTTTCATTAAGTCTTCTCACTCCCTTTTCAATAAAGAGGCAAAATAAAAGCATTTTCAAATCAACACTTCAAACCACACATTTAATTAAAGGTTCCCTTTCGGTAGAAAGGAGGTACGGGGTGCTAATACCTTCCCCATGCCTAACCGACCCCCGAACCCATATCTCTAGTTTTCGAAAGACCATCCGCCTTGTCTAAAAGACCTTTTTTCAATGTTTTGGTCTTAAAATTAAAATATTGGTGGCGGCTCCATACCTTTTCCACGTTGTACAATGAGAAGTCCGAACCGGATTTTTTGGGGTGCAACAATGTCCTCCATTCGATCATCCATACCTCCATCGACTTTCTCACTTTTGGACACACTTGGGTTGTCGGTTGATTCACCATGCCATATCCATGTGGTATAACTGGGTAAGATCCCATAAACAAAGAGATGATCCCGTATTACACTTGGTGGTTGTGGGGCTCGATTCACACAATTACAACAAGGACATGAATAAGTTACATCAGTTTCGGGAACATCACTCTTGCGAAGATTTGCTTGAGCAAAGTTTATAAACTCTTCGACTCCTTTCGCATACTCATCACTCAGACGATTACTTTGTATCCAACTATGATCCATGGCTACGCTCCAAAGAATCAACCAAGTATTAATTGTTAAAACAAAATCAAACTATCACATCAAACCAAGATAGTAAAACTAAATTCATAAATCAAAACAAGTAAAAATATAGCTCATTGAGAAATGGTCCAGTAAAAAGGTTTCCAATTATGTATCTAAGTAAAACAATAAAGAGAAGTAAATTTATAGAACTCATCATTCATTGATGATTAATCAAAATCACAAATTATAGTAATCAAAATCCCATCTCACATAACTTGAATGTTCCCCAGGAATCCTTTTAACGAAGGGGAATGAAATGAACAAAAGTAGTTTACAAAGAAATCAATTTGATAACTCTTACACATGTGTGTGTATCTAAGAATCAATGTATTATGAAATTATAAAAAAAGTTACCATTTTGGGGAAATCGTAAAATCACATTAGGTAGAAATAAAGAATGTTGCTGAAAGAGTTTAGATGAAGACTCACTGTGATGTCGAGACTAGGACTCCAAATCTGTTATTATGTATCAAAGAAATCAACTATAAAACAAGGAGACCAATATGAAGTCAGGTGCACCTGAAATAGTATTCATTCATCTTAGTAAAAAAACTCTAACAGTCATAGACCAATAGGGCCAATGCAAGAAGTAAATTCTGAATATTATCAAAATATTGTCAATGCCCCAAGTTCAAAATCCTAATTAGCAAAGACGACATATAAATATAATCTAAGACTGAGAGTGTATAAATCTTACGAAGTTATGGAATGAACATCATCATCTTCTTTATTCAGTTTTTTAGTTTTTGCAGGGCTTGATATCTGATCAACAGGTCTGCAATATTGTAAAAAAGGATCAAAACATATGAAAATAAAACCCTAAATCTCACAGATCTAAACATATAGGAACACAAACAATGCAAGAGAGACTTGCTACATTTCAGATGAAGCATAGGGAAACAAAATGAATGAAATTGCACAGAAACAAAATCAAATCGAAACGAAGGAACAGAAACATAAAATGAAATGAAACAAGCCAGAATCGAACAACGTCAAAAACTAAGAACAGTTAGAAACACAGAACTGTGGGTACCTGAACTGAAGGCGACGACGACGACGAGCAAGCTACGGCGAGGGCGACAGGGAGCAACCAACGGCGAGGGAGAGCAACTTAGGGTTTCAAAAATTTCTCTGCACTGAAGGCGATGGCGAACAAGGCGGTGGCGAGATAGGCGACAACGACCGAGAAACGACAACGGCAAGAAAAGAACTTAGGGTTCTCTGCGAAGCTCGAAGGTTCCCTGTGAGTGAGAACGCGGCGGAAGAGATGAGAGTTCAGAAGGCGGCGGTGACAGTGACGGCGACGGAAGAGATGAGAGTTGAGAGAGAACGCAAGTCAGACGAATTGAAAGAGATGAGAGTTGAGAGAGAACGAAAGTGAGACGAAAGAGATGAGAGTTGAGAGAGAACTGAGATTCAGAGAGAAGAGAGTATAAGGAACGCGAGCGAATAGAAAAAATTGGACATTTAGTATCGGGTGTATTAAACCCCCGATGCTAAATGTATTTGCTTTTAGACATTTAGCATCGGGTGTTGAAACACCCGACGCTAAATGTCTAAAGCAAATACATTTAGCGTCGGGTGTTTAAACACCCGATGCTAAATGTATTTGCTTTTAGACATTTAGCATCGGTTGTTTAAACACCCGATGCTAAATGTCTAAAAGCAAATATATTTACCATCGGGTGTTGAAACACCCAACGCTAAAAGTAGGCGCGAAATATGAAATCTTCCATTTAATTGCAAAAATGCCATCGGTTCAACATTTAGCATCGGCTGTTGAAACAACTGATGCTAAATGATGCTTAATAATGTTTTTTTTCCACTAGTGATGTTATTATTTAGAGTTTCTGCCTGATGTGACGTGTCCATTCGAGGACCTGTTGATGTTTCATATGTAAGCTAGTGGCTTACACTTTGTGTACTGTTTCGGTGGCCTCTGCCCATTATCAATGAAATATTGCATATTTGACCCAAAAAAAAGATATCAACCCAAATCTCTCCTTTCGGTATGTTTTGTCTTTTCCCTTTGTCCCCTCTACTCTTCTCGTGGATCTTTTTAGCTCCGTCATTTGCCTCTTCTTCGAGCCAATTGTGGAGGTCGTGGAAAAAGTTCGTGAACATCATCTCTATTGCTAATTCGGTACCATACTCGGTAGAGCATATTTCAAAAGGGCATTTTGGTCCTTTTTTCCAGAGGGGTATAGAAACCTTAAAAGGTCATGCCAGATTTGATTTTAGTTGGTTTTACTTTTTTCGTAGTATGTTGTTAGGGCTTTTGAGATATATAATGCTTGTGTTTGCATTAGTTGTATCCACATGTTTCGTAGTAGGTAGATTGGGTTCTTCTTTGCCATGTTGATTGTAGCTTTGTTGTCACAAAAGAATCCTCATTGTATAATTGTAAAGAATTTTGAATTCTTCAAGCATTCTTTTCAACAATACTCCCTCACAAATGCCATGTCTCATGGCTTTAAGTTCTACTTCTGCTCCTTGCCACCACCGGGGGGGGGGGGGGGTGACCATGTTTTCCCAAACAAAAGAGCAATATCTAGATGTGGACTTTCGGTCCAACGCCCTACCCTTCCCTCCTAAGTCTCCAAAGCCCTACCCTTCTCTCCTAACTCCCAAACGGAGCCTTAAGGTATTAGAGGATCCTCGTTACTGTTACCATATGTACATTAATCCATTAATTTGACATGTGGCGAGTTGCCCTACCCAAATCAAACTCGATATCAAGTGTGGTGTGTGTGTCAAGTAGGTTCATTTTCTCACTAAGCTTTGGTACCTCTCTTTATCAGCTGGAGCCTGTAGGGCTTTCCTCTTCAGTGTTGCTTCTCTTTGTTATTTCTATAGAGGTGTTGGCAGCCTTGAAGCCAAGCATCCCAACTTCTTGGAGTAAATCCAGGTGTACTTCCTTTGGGACAAATAGATTCTATTTTTTGTTTGAGCTACCTCCATCCCCATGAAGTAACTGAGTTGTGTCTTAAGTCTTAAACTTCAAATTCCTATGCGAAAATACCTTTTAAGTGCCCAATTTGATCATAACAAGACATGATCATATCAGAATTTGGGAGTTGGTTCACACAATCAGTAACATAATCATATCAGAATTTGCAATTCTGATTGATTCACACAGTCAGCAACAAGTTGCAAATGTAGGACTTTCTTGAAATTAAAATTCACACTAGTATCTGTCTCCCTTTACACTAACATCAATCACAACTTCCAAAACAATTTCACCTTTACATCTTTATATAGTTAATTGGAAGCAAAAAGAAACAATAGGATTGTTGATTATTGTCATATTCATTGTAACTCTTTACGTTTCTATGCACCTTCTTTATTATCCTTAGATTATACATCTTCCTTGACTAGCTATTCATCTTCCCAGGCTAGCTATTAGTATTCCTTGTCCATACAACTTCCTAGATAATCAATGTATTTATTGTATAAACACTATATATAGAAGGTGTGTGATCTTGGTTGAGTCACACAGTGAGTCACACAGTATTCATTTAACATATGTTTCTCTTTTCTCTCTTTCAACATGGTATCTAGAGCCAAGTGAGAGACAACCTTAAACTGTGCTTACACAGGAGACCCACTGTCCACCGGTGAGAATTTTTTTCGGCAAACCGTGTTTCAATTCCGGTTTGCCCCTCATTTACTTCCTACCGCCGTGTTCTCCTTTTTTCAGTGTGTTTTTCCCTGTTTCCGGCAGCCCTCCACCACCCGCCACCGTCTTTTGCCACGGAGTTTTTTTTTCCGGCGAGGAACCCACCATCATTGGCGGAAATCGCCGATCTTCCTGGCCACCGAAGCGCGTCCCCAAACGCCGTGTAATGCACCTTCAAGCGCTGTTTTTCAACCGGCAAAGAAAACCCACCGTCTCCGTCCTACGCCTCGTGTGGCGGCGCGTTCTGCCGCCGCTCTGGTCGCTGTTCACTCCTCTAGACTCGCCTCTCCCTTCTGATTCCAGATCTGCCATTACTTTTCAATTTTGAGCAACGGTTGGACATGTTGTACAAACAGCTATTTCTCTCTCCTATTTGACACGTTTTTTTCTCTCCTGTGGCTGACCCATGATGTCTACCCCTTCCTTCAAGCCCGAGGCTACCATGTTCAACAAGCTTGTGACTTTTTCTCTCTCTACAGAGATATTTGATAGTTCGGGTTATTACACCAGGGTGTTAGTGATAACTCATATTTATATGAGTTATTTATGCTCTTATCACTTAAATCAACACAAGTTCTTAAGTAATATTTCTGCTTTATTCAGTAAATATCATCTATTTAGAGGAAAGAGGGGTTAGGAACTAATTTGTTATCATGTGGCACATTTGGTGCCTTTGTGAGTATTTTAATGCCTTTGCTAGTGTTGCAGCGTTAGGCGCTATAGCGCTATATGACGGTGGTGAAGATCAAAAAGAAAAGTTGCATTTTGGCTCCTTATTGCTTTATGTCAAGTCAGCGTATCTTCCCTCTGCTCCCTAGGACCTGACGCAGACGCCCACTAGCGACTAGTGTGGACACTTGTCCACTTGTTATTGAAGGATCACTTTTGGTAAGTGAGATATGTTAAATCCACCTTTTTGGAAAGCTACTTTTTGAGGAATAAAGAAACATATCTATCAACTCCTTCTTCCATAACATACACATTCGAAGATAGAGAGAGTTTTTTGGGAGAAAAACTTGACACCATTTTCCTCCATTAATCATCCACTCCAAGCTTTTATTTTTCAAGTGAAGATAATCATTTCTTACGTTGTGAAGCTGTGCTATAGCGTCATCTACCCGTCTCATGAGAAGAAGTCCACGTAGTGTATCTTTTGCAACCGTGTCTCCTCTTTTCATTTTCTGTAATATGAACATTTTGGTTTGTATTGTGTTGATGATGCTCACCATGAGCTAAACACTTAGTAGTTGGATTGCCTGGAACTTTGTAATGAATTTTTGTATTGATAATATAATATTGTGATGTTTGTGTCACAAGATGAGACGCGATATTGATCACGCAGTTCGGCCAAATTTTGCCTACGCCTGCGACTACAGAGTAGCTGTAGCTCCGTTTTATTGATTATATTTCGATGGTCCTTGAGTACAAACACTAAGGAGTTTAAATAGGCTATTGTATGTGAAAACCTAACGGGTCTGGGCCGAATACATATATAACTAAATCTACTATTTACAAACATCCTGATATCCTTATTCACACCCCCCCTCAAATTGATGCGGGTCATCAAGGAGCATCAATTTACTAACAAGAAACTTATGGCGTGGACAAAGAAGAGTTTTGGTCAAAATATCTGCAATTTGAAACTGAGTATTGATATGAGGGATGGATATAACATGATTATCATAGGCTTCACGAATAGCATGACAATCAACTTCAATATGCTTAGTACGCTCATGAAAGACCGAATTTGCAACGATCTGAATTGCACTTGTATTGTTAGCATAGAGAGATGTCGGTTCGGTTTGAGGAAATCCAAGTTCACCCAGAAGACCACGAAGCCACAGAATTTCGGAGCATGCCGTAGACATAGCACGATACTCCTATTCAGTTGAGGACTTAGAGACTCTTGGTTGCTTCTTATTTTTCCATGAGATCAACGAAGAACCAAGAAACATGCACCAACCAGTGACAGAGCGGTGAGTGTCAGGACACCCAGCTCAATCAGCATCACTGTAGGCAATCAACTTAAGAGGGGTCCCACTAGGAAAGAATAAACCCCGTTGAGAGGTACCTTTCAAGTAGCGAATTATGCAACGAACCGCTGCCAAGTGAAGATGACGAGGAGAATGCATGAACTGACTTACTTGCTGAACAGCAAATGAAATGTCAGGTCATGTAATGGTCAAGTAGTTAAGACTACCCACGAGCTGTTGGTACAATAAAGGATCAGTTAAAAGTTCACCCTCGTCACGGTGGTATTTGACATTAACTTCAAGAGGAGTATCCACAGGATTAGCGGATTGGAGGCCAGCCATAGCAATAAGGTCAGTGGCATACTTATGCTGATGGAGAAATATACCCTTAGAGGTAGAATGAACCTCGAGTCCAAGAAAATAATGTAAAAGACCAAGGTCTTTCATTTGAAATGAGGCTTGAAGCTTTTGTTTAACTTTCTGTATGGATGCGACATCAGAACCAGTAATGATCATATCATCAACATAAAGAAGGAGCAGAACAATGCCCGTGAATGTGCGGTGAATGAACAAAGACAAATCATACTGACTTTGAGTAAAAGATAACCCAAGTAGAGTGGAACGGAATTTCTCATACCATGCTCTAGGCGCCTGTTTCAAGCCATATAGAGAGCGTTTGAGCTTGCACACCCCCTTAGATGAAGAGAATAGGCCCTGAGGGGGAGTCATATAAATATCTTCAGTCAGGTCGCCATGAAGAAATGCATTCTTCACATCCATTTGGTGGAGAGACCACCCATGAGAAGCAGCTATAGAGAGCACCATTCTAACAGTAGTCATTTTAGCAACTGGTGCAAATGTCTCATCATAGTCAATACCATATTCCTGCTTATTGCCTAAAGCAACCAATCGGGTCTTGTACCGATTGAGAGATCCATCAGAATTCAATTTCACATAATACACCCATTTACAGCCTATGGGTTTGATACTAGGAGGGCAAGGAACAATATCCCAAGTGAAATTGTCCTGAAGGGCCTGAAGTTCCTCATTCATGGCATTTACCCAAGACACATCTTTAACAGCCTGCGAATAACAAGTTGGAATAGGTGTGCCAGATAGAGAAGCAGTTAAAGCAGTATGTAAGGAAGCAAACCTGCCTGGGGAATATCTATCAAGTGCTCGAGACGTTCTACCAGAACGTCGTGGTGCAGGCGGTACAGGATCAGGATCAGGTGGCGGATCAGCTTCGGAAGGGGAAGTGGGAACGAGTCCTGGTGTAAAACATTCTATAGGTGGACGCGGGGTAGAAAATTGGGGAAGTATAGCAATATCATGCAGACCAGAAGAAGAGCAAGGAAACATAAACTGATTATCAAAAAATGTCACATTCCTAGAAATGCGAAAACGATGGCTAGAGACATCATAATACACAAAACCCTTATCAGAATGACTATACCCCATAAATACACATTGGATAGATTGTGCTCCAAACTTATGCCTTTCAGTTGATGGTAGGTGAACAAAACAAACACACCGAAAAGTATGTAGACTACGGTAATCAGGCTGAGTTTTAAAAAGGCGAAAGTAAGGAGAATCAAACCCAATCACCGTGGAAGGAAGACGGTTGATCAAAAAGACAGCTGTGGAAAGAGCCTCCACCCAAAATCTGGATAGAACAGAAGCCTGGAGAAGTAAGGTACGTGTCACATCTAACAAGTGACGATTCTTACGTTCTGCAACACCATTTTGCAGAGGGGTATTGGGACAAGATCGTTGAGACAATACACCTTT